>OY978511.1:1264352-1938971 GCA_963854855.1 Nasturtium officinale | reverse complement strand
GTGAGATCTTTGATTTGTTTAATCACTCCCACGTATGAATCAAATCTCTCTTGCAAAGAACACAGAATCTTAGACACAATGATACTCTCAGGTATATCCTCTCCATGGTTTCTCATTTCGTTTCCCAGTTCCACTACCTTCTTAGTGAAATCTTTGATGGTCTCTTTCTCATCTTTTTTCAGGTTGTAGAAGTCTGCTCTCAGTCTCTGCAGAGCTATCATGGATCCTTTTGAGTCACCTTGAAATCACAGCTTCAACACATCCCATGCATGCTTTGAAGTTTCAGTAACAATGAGGTAAGTGCTGAAAATCTCTTCAGTTACAGCACTAAACAACAGCTATAGAGCAGTTTGATCTTTCATTTCTAATTCCTCCCACTCCACTAAATTTTTCTTATCATCTGGTGCAGGAGTGTCTAGCGTATGCGGCTGGGCTATTCTCTCAGTGACTATCTTCCATAAGCCTCTAGATCTAAGGATAGCTTTCATTTTTATATCCCACAAGCTGAAGTTTTTCCCATCAAACACTGGTACTACTTGTAGGGTTTGCATCTTGAGTTTTAGTGTTACCTGTTTGATTTATTTTCTTCTTATTTGCTAGAACTGTGTGACTAACTCTTTGAGTTCTTCAAATGCTTCAGGTCACTCGGATTGTAAAACCTCTGATACCATGTTCGAATTTGCTCAAGAACTTGTAAGTTTATGTTTCTCTCTTAAGAACCTTATCTCTTACATTTTTACTTTAAATACATCATTACGTACTTATAGCCATTGGCTTTAGGTTTTAGTTTGTTCTTAACCCATTGTTGGGCTTACCCAAAAATATATGCCATATTTTATGATTCTTAATTATAGTTTTAGAGTTTTCTATTGTTTTTAGAGTCTTTTCAAGTGATTACATGTTTGAATTGAAGTTTATGCGTTAGAAGTGGGGATATAAGCAAAGGAGCAGTTGGAGATGAAAGATCATGTTGAATCGTTAGAAGTTTGTCATCCGTTGAATATCTTCCCATGAACAAAATTGAATGAAATTTGGATACAAGATAGCCATGGAGTTAGCTTTCATTTGGACAGTTATGACTGTTTTACTAAAGACATGTCCATCTGACATGGATTTATTTCCTAATTTCGATCCAAATCATTCTGGGTCCGGCCCAATTCGTCTCCTAATATTTTAAAAACCATAGACTTAGCTTTTTAGAGATATTCTGCATTTTTAGGTCTAAACATTGTTCTTTAGTTTTGTATGCACTTGAGGGCTAAGGAATTCATCCTCTTGACAACTGGAGAAGATTTCTAAACATTTTCTATTTATTTTCAGTTTAATTATGATTTCTTTTTTATCTCTTTCATGTTTCTCTGCATCCATGTCTGAGTAGATTCTTAGTTAGATTTAGGGTTCAAGAGAATTCCAGAATTATTGAATCATACATAGATAGAGAATTATCTTAGGGTTCTTCATCTATGGTTGATATTATTGTTTAGATTAAATTAATCACTTAGTCTCTGATTCAAGCTTTAATCTATTCATCAAAAGTGTTATAGGTTATTGGAAAAAACATAGATGGGCGTATTGTCCTTAGCCAACGAAAGCTGATGTTAAGGCAGTCCGTGAACATATTGAACTTGCTCCTTAATGCTTGTTTAGAATTCTAAGTTCAAACAACAGTTTAGAATTCTAAGTTCAAACAACAGTTTAGATACTTAGATTGCTAGATAAAGTAATTGATACTATAACAGTGGATTAGTTATACATTGATGTTTGAGCTTTAGATGGTTCTTATTAATCTCTGAATAGTTGTCTGATTTGTGATCTCTGAGTTTCTGCGAATTTCCATGGACCTAGCATTTTTTAATTCATAAGTTACTTCGTTTATTTAGTTATTTTCATTCATGTTACAAACACAACTCCTTTTTCTTTCTTAACTTAATTTCATTCTCAAAAAATCGTAGTGTAACTTTGCTCTCTATGGATTTGATCTCATCTATAGTACCCGAGGCCATCAACATTCATAGGACTTTTGACAAAATATTACATGGCCCATTGGCCCTTTTTCTTTCATTCTTCTTGACGCTTTCTCTTGCTCTTTTCCAGATCAATCTTCGTGACTCTCCAGCCATCATCTCTGACTTCTCTTGCTCACTGATTACTTGGGAGATGGAGCAATTTCCAACAAAAATATCAGAATTATTTTCGTACAAAACCCAAAAAAAAACCAAAAAACCAGATACAAAAATCATGATGTCAACCGGATCTACAAACGAAAAAACACACAGAAGCCAAAAAAAACCAATGCTAGCCTTAACAGTTTCCCATAACATGGCTAAACATCTAAGGATTCTCCAGGTCTCGCCATCATATCCAAAGGAAAAAACAACTCTAGAAAATGAAAAAGTACCGAACAAGATCTCGAGATAAAAAGTCGAAAGCAACAACAGAAATAGAGAAAGAAATCACAACTCCGGAGCTATGGCAGACGCTGGAGCTGCAGATCGAAGCACCTCTTTTTTTATAGGGTGAAGGCAAACGGCTAAACTATTAAAACTGTTAGGACTGAACTACAATTTTCAAATTAATTAAGACAGTGGATTAAAAGCTAAAAAATCAATTGTTTTATATTATTGCCAAAAGTTATGATCGTTTTTGTTCGCTCGTAAGTACAAAAACTTGTGAGATTGCTATTAGAAAATATTAAAACTTTTGAAGGTGTTTTCCAAAGAGAACTTGCAATAGATAACCGAAGACAGTGATTCCTAGAGGGGTATGGAAAAAACCATGAATTCTTTCGCTTTGCAAAACGCTATTCAGTTTTATTGCACACTGTATTTTCTAAAATTAAATTGACACAATATTATTACTGTTTTAACGTAATATCAAAATATACCACTGGTTTATATATAAATAAAAATATATATATATTATTGTGTTATTTTAAGATGATATATATTATATCATTTAGTTATGCATCTTTCTAATTCTCATAACCAATTGAAATGGTATTTTTGATTTTCTACCCCCTCAAAAACCTCGGCCCATTGTCATTTACCAAAAATTTTTTGACCAATTGTCATTTTTTTAATTTCTTATAGGATTTTGGTCATCCACCAAAATTACCTTTTTCCAAATTGGCACTATTTTAAAATTCAATGTTTTCTTATGAATTTTTGATGGTCGTGTACTACAAATATTATCTTCATAAAGTAAAATTTTCAAGGGTAGCATATCGCGTGTAGTTTACACGAGTACAAACCAAATGAGAAGGAAAAAAAAGAACAAAGAAGAAAGAACAGAAAAAGCAAAGTATAAAATGAGAGAAGGAAAATAACAGACAGAAGTGAATGCTTCCAAACTCAACGGATCAAATTTCTCGACATCTATTGACCTCTCATCTCACAATATAGTGGGGTCGGGTGTACTACTTTTCTTCCTTATACTAATATCAAGCATTCCTCCAACTATATTATCACTCTGTCCAATTATATTACCAAAAAAATACATTAATGGTTAATCTTTAAAGTAGATCTATCATTGTTTTCTGGGAGAAAATTAAACATTTTTGTAATTTTGCGAAGTTTTATAACATATTATCTATGTGTTTATTGTTGGTATATTCAGAGCAGGCTCATATGGGAGAGTGGGAGGGGCAACGGCCTCGAAGTATGCTCATGTGTCTTAATAATTAAGGAGTATATATATAATACAAATATTTTTAAAAATAGATTGAAAAGAGGCTAAATTTTATTTTCATTATTAAGTTTACAAAACTAATACTCATTAAAAAGTTTAGGGGTCCAAAATTTTTTGTAAAAAAGTTAAGAAAAAACTAAAACAAGGTATAAATCCTTTTTTGCCCATATAAGAGCTTTCTTTCAATGAGATGGAATGAAGAGACTGCCTAGAAATAGAAGAAACAAGAAAAGTTAAGAGATTAACTCTTTAAAGGAAGCAGAATGTGAGTAATAGGCATCAAATTTGAAAAAAAAATATAACTCAAAACAATGGACCAAAAGCAGACATGAAATTTTCTTTTCATGGGTATATGTATATCTCGCATCAAGAAAATATACACATCTCAACAAAAAAAAAAACCATAGCTGATAGTATAAGTTTGAAAATTAAACCCCATCACCAACGTTTGCTATCTGTCCAAGCACAAATCTCTCTTTATATATTTAGACCTTATGGTCTACGAATAAACAATACATAATCTCTTGTCAACTTATCTATTTCACATGAAAACTGTTGTGTGGGTACACATTAAAAGTTGAAAAACATTTGAAGAGGCTAATAGTAACCATTAACCAGTTATGTTGGGTGGAAACACCATATGCTATTCATTTTCTGTTTTACAAATAAAAATATTTGGTAAGGCAAGGAGGGTAGTGAAACGCAATATTAAAAAATTATAATTTAGAAACTCAATAAAAATTATTTTTTATTTGGAAACTTAATAAGTAAATAATTAAAAATATATAATATACTCCTTCCGTCTCAGAAAATATGATTTTCTAGGATTATTTTCTTGTATCAAAAAGTTTGATTTCTTAACTGTATATATTTAATGCATTTTTATTTTAAAATCAATAAGAAACAAAAATCATTTAATATTTGTGCATTGATTACACATACTTAAAAAATATATAGTAAATTAACACAAAAGTAATCAGTAAAATTAGCATTTATTACTTTTTTAATTTGGGTGAAAAATTCAGAAAATCTTATATTATGAGACGCATGAAGTATATCTTTTAAAGTTGAAAAGAAAACTATTTAATTTAGAATGTTGTAGGTGATCAATTTGATTCATTAGATGAGACCAATGATGAGACTGATATTGGGAGACTTGAGTTTGAAGATCTTTCTCTTGACGAACTAGAATTTAAGGCAGTTTTGTTTGAATAGCTGATGAGAATGTGAATGAAAATGTTGGTTTAATTTTTTTTTGGTTTTGATGGTTATGATATTTTATTTTTAGTTAAACTACTGAACAATTATGAATTGTCTTTGTGTTGTACCAGATATTATTTGTTAACTATGGTTTTGATCGTATTTTCACTAAATATGTATTATTTCAAACATAGGTTGTTTCCTAATATTTAAAAAATATGACTTTTATGTTTTCGGTATATTTTGTTTCCATGCAATATAGCTAACAAGTATAGATTGATCAGTGATGAAACTTGATTATATCAACACTCGTTCACGGGACACACAGTAAACTCACAATGGATCAACATATGATTGAAAAATACAAGCAGTGGTGGAACTATGAATTATATTTTGTAAAAATAGTATTTTATAGGGATCAATATAGCAATAATACTGATTTTAATTTAAAGTTTTTAACATAAAATACACTAAATTATTAACTCTCATGGGTGTCAATGTCATATGAGACCCGTATTCCTAAGCTACACCCGGCTCTGTATACAACTGCAAAACTTTATTATATTTGGACATAATGACAACCTTTTTTTTATATAAAACAAATAAATTTGCTTATGCCCTTTTCAGAGTCCGGCCTGTGGACATTGGAAAAAAAAATTGGAATGGGGGCCCCCAATTTTTAAGGGCCCCACAAAAAAAATTATGTACCTTAAAAAAATTTGTCTTAACAAAATGAGTGTAGACAAAAAAAAATATTTGTTGAAAAGAGCTTAAAAATATTTTAAAAAATATTATGCGTGTCTCATATTTAAATAGATTAAGCATGAAGAAAATGGAAAAAAAAATTTGATGGAAATGATTTATTTATGAAAATTAAAATTTTGAGAGAAATTCTGCCAAAGGATTTGAAGAAGATTGCAGAAGTATTGGATTTCTTGAAAAGATTGAAAGATTGTTATCCAACTCTGTGGATTGTTATACGATAATGCTCAATATTCCGGTTTTATTTGTTTCGGCTGAAAAAAGATTTTCTAAGCTGAAGTTGATAAAGTCTTATACAGTGTCGAGTATATCACAAGAAAAGTTAAGCAGATTATATGTTATCAATAAAAAAAAACTATGGTTAAAAATCTCGATTATACAAGTTTGATGAATGATTTCGTAGAGAAAAATGCAAGAAGAGTTGTTTTCAAAAGTTTATAGTGTTGTTATTTACGTTTTACGTATACTATTGTTCGTTTTTTTTAATTTGAGTTTTCTGGATACTGATTTTTTCATTCGATTAAGTAATTAAAAATCATTATAAAAATTAAATGGTAATTTTTTTCTTTTTAGTTGAGGTCCCGAATTTCTCAGGACCGGCTCTGGCCCTTTTTACCAAAAAATAATAAGAATAATAAATTTGCCAAAGATCTCAGTATCTACTTTTTTTTTACTATCAAATACCATGTTTTAAAACTCGCTAGGCACTAGTCGGGTGGTGGAGGTGGACCTAGTGCCTCGGAGATTAATCGGGAAGTAAATGGAAATTAATCAGAGATTAGTTTTAGAGGTTTTTATAATATTTTTAACTTATTTTAATTTATAAATTCTCACTAAATTTATAACTTTGATATAATATAACATTTAAAGTTTCATAAACTTGTTACTACAAAAATCTTTAAAGTATTTAGATTATTTCTAAATTTTTACTTTATAAAAATAACATTCATCATAGATATATTTAAAATATACAATTAAAGTTCCAAATACACATGAAAATAATTTTTTTCATAGTATCAAAGTAATTAAACTAGTAATTTCAACAAAAAAATCAATTTTGGGTTGATTTTTTAAAAAATTTTAAAAAAAAAATCGGAAAAATATGCGATTAATCGGATTTGACTGATTAATCGGCCGATCGCGAAACCGATCCAATTTTAGGAAAATCGCGGCAGTCGACATTCGCTTAATGCCTAAACGATAGATCAATCGACTAAGCGGCCGATTTTTAGAACAAATAATGCAAATTCTCAATAATAAATATCCAGGTCTTTCTATCTTGTGTGTTGACATTTTATAAGCTGTGTGATTATTGCTGACATTTATAGTACACCTGCAAAACGCAACGGGTGTTAACTGATGATATAAAAATTTGTGCCGTATTAAATGTCATAAAGAAATTAGTTGGCAAAAATAAGTTAAATCCTAAACATATTAAAGATAATTTTGATAAATTAAAGGAAATTTTGTTTAACACACAATAAGAATCAGATGCTGTCACCATCTAAGCTTTTCATTTTCATTTTTTTATTTTATTTTATTTTTCATTTTATTTTATTTTTCATTTTATTTATAGTCAACGCTTTAATTTTTGATACAGTTATAAAGAGATAAGAGTTTAACTGTGTTTTCGATACAGAACTCAAAAACTCAACACAAACAATGGAGTCTCAGTCTCAGATTGGTCAACCTGAAACCCCGAAACGTTCTCCATTCACCGGAATATTCCATAAACTAAAGAAGAATCTTGTTTTCCGATCAAAGCTTTCTGAGTTAAACGGTGCAATGGGTGATCTCGGTACTTACATACCAATCGTCCTCGCTTTAACTCTAGCCAAAGATTTGGATTTAGGCACAACTCTGATATTCACCGGCATATACAACTTCATAACCGGAGCGTTTTACGGTGTCCCCATGCCAGTTCAACCGATGAAATCAATTGCAGCTGTGGCGATTTCATCGTCACAGGAGGATTTCGGTATACCGGAGATTATGGCCGCCGGAATTTGTACTGGAGGGATCTTGTTTGTTTTAGGGATCTCTGGTTTGATGCAGCTTGTGTTTAATATCATTCCTTTATCAGTTGTTAGAGGTATTCAATTATCACAAGGCTTAGCTTTTGCAATGTCCGCGGTTAAGTATATTAAGAAAGAACAGAATTTTTCTAAGTCTAAGAGTGTTGGTGATAGGCCATGGTTGGGGTTAGATGGTTTGGTACTGGCTTTGGTTTGTGTTCTTTTTATAGTTCTTGTGAATGGAGATGGAGAAGAGAAAGAAGAAGAGGAAGAGGAAGAGGCAGAGAGTGATGGTTTGAGAGGAAGAAGAAGGCGGTTTTCGATAAGGAGTGTCATAGCTAATGTACCATCTGCTTTGTTGATATTCTTGTTAGGTGTTGTTTTAGCATTTATAAGAAAGCCAAGTATTGTACATGACATTAGATTTGGACCATCGAAGATTAAGGTTGTGAGAATAAGCAAAGAAGCATGGAGAAATGGGTTTTTAAAAGGGACCATTCCGCAGTTACCTTTGTCTGTTCTTAATTCTGTTGTGGCTGTGTGTAAGCTGTCATATGATCTGTTTCCTGAGAAAGAATTCTCGGCTGCATCGGTTTCGATGACTGTTGGGTTGATGAATATGGTGGGGTGTTGGTTTGGGGCTATGCCTACTTGTCATGGAGCCGGTGGATTAGCCGGGCAGTATAAGTTTGGTGGGAGGAGTGGTGGGTGTGTGGCACTGTTGGGAGTAGCTAAAATGGTGCTTGGTTTGGTGTTAGGAGGTTCATTGGTTGGTATATTGAATAAGTTTCCGGTTGGTGTGCTCGGGGCTTTGCTACTATTTGCTGGGGTAGAGCTTGCAATGGCTGCTAGGGATATGAACACAAAGGGAGATGCATTTGTAATGCTTATTTGCACTGCTGTTTCTTTGGGCTCAAATGCTGCCATAGGCTTTGTGGCTGGAATCATTTTGTATGTGGTTTTGTGGATTCGGAACTACAAACCGAGTGGCCTTCCACGGCAATCCGCTGAACATGTTTGAAGCTTCTCTCCTTGTATTTCATCATCTTTATTTCTCTTCAATATCTATGCTTTCCAGTAAAAAGTTCAATACTACGTTGAACTGTAGAACTAAATCAGTTCTATTGCAACTGTATTTGAAATCTATGTACAATGTTTGTGACACGAATTAAATAAAAGTGGAGAGATGAACCAAGCTGCTTCATCTTGCAGTTTGAAAATAGAAACGGGCCATTCAGAAATGTCTACGTTTCATAGATCATTTATTTTTTCCTCTGCCTGTTGTTATATATGAGAGATTTATCAATGTAACCAAAGATTAAGACAATGCTCAATTTTAGATAATATCATTTACTCTGCATACAAACATATCTAGGTAGAAGAGGCCTAACCAAACATGGAAATCTCAAAAACAAATACTAAAGAGCTCAAACGGTATTTTAAATGATGTGAAGGCATCAGAAACTGTAGCTGAAGATGCATACTATCTATACTACTGTTTGTTGCTTCATCTAACTCCAACAATCAATTCTTTAGTTTCAATTACTGGTAAATGCTCACGCAGCTTTACATATGAAGCCTTCTCAAAAATGTACACTGCTTCTTAAACATGTCCTCAGTGAGAAGGCTCCCAATCCATCTCAACATCAGTTTCAGTCTGGTTAAAGTACCTAAAAGAGAAACGAGTAATTTCAGTTTATGTATCATCATCATGGTCCTTTCCTATCTTGTGAATGCCATGGATATGAAGCTTTCTAACTGAAGCAGCCTGTATATTCTTATGGTGGCACCATTCATCTATCTATGTCTTCGAAAACAGACCACTGGCTCCTATAGGAAATTTCCAAATTCCATTTCTCTCCGCCTTTCCACATCATAGCATGGATACACCTACTTGTGGAAAGATGAAGAGTTATCTATATTTTTTTTTTCCCTAATGAAGAGTTATCTATATATATATACTGATATCTCATGTTTTAAACCTTAATTATCATTGTTAAGTGTACAGAATACACATTAGTTATGTACATTCAGTAATTAGAGACGATATGCTTTTCTTTAATGTATTATGTATATATTTTAAATGTAAAATAAAATTTCATAAGTTATTGTAAATGAAATATATTTTCAAGTTTATATTTTATTTATATATGTGTAAACTATATAAGATAAACTACTTGCAAATCGATATCTGAATATTTCTATTATTTAGTTTTTCTACAAATGTTTTTTTTGAATTAATAATAATCGATGTAATTATTAGTGTTTTACAGATCGATAAAGCTAATCGAATAAGCACACTAATTTAAGTATGAGTATTTCGCAAGTAGAATAATTTAGTGAAAAAATAAATATGATATACTTTAAAAAAAAACAAGACAAAATGTGGGTTTAACAAGTCAATACCACTTCTAATTTTAATTAAAAACTAAAAAAATTAAGTTCTTCAAGTCCGATTAATGAAATATCTAAGACGAAAACAGAGCATGTTGTTATTAGTAGTCTTGTTCCTAACTTCTCACTAGACTCACTATAAGGCGCTTTTATTATAATTGAATTGTATTTTATTTTGATGTGGAGATAATTGTTAAAGTAATAAAGTACATTTTCCATGATAAAGAATTTCTTAATCGTCGTGTAAGTGTAACCACCAATCGTCGTGTTGTCTTTGTTTCTTCCAAAATTAAAAGTCAACGGTAAATGGAAGCAGACTTAGACGTTGGGTATATTACATGTGACTATGGAGTATATTACTCAAAACACCATTCTCCTTGCATCACATTGACATGGTCTTTATTGAATTTAGTAAGACAGAAATCTGCAACTCGTGGGGGAAATGGGAACTAGTCAGCTGAAACGAATCAGGAGAACACTTCAAATCAGGAGTTTATTTTCTAGCTATAAGTGTTGATGTATAATCAAATCTCGTATAATACAAAGTTATATTTGTATAAGTTGGTTATTAAGTAAAGAGTCATGAGTTGTCACTCGTATAGTTGCGTCTTTTTTGTACATGGTTGTGTCTTATCAAAACAACATTTCATTTGTGTAAGTAAGTTGAATCTACTTCTTGAAACTCAGTTGAGTGTAATACAATTAAGTCAATATAAGTTTGATTATATTCATACTCTGTTTTCTTCAATACCGTAAAAACATCAAAACACTAACATGGTATCAGACCTTTACGATTGAGAGGAAAAAAAAAAGAGAAAGCACTAGTTTACAACTCATAGCAAAAGAGAGAAAGCAACAAAGAGATATCGCATACGTTAGTCAAAACTAAGACGGAACGATGCAAGGCTCTTCACACCAAGTGATCCCTATATTCGATGGGGAGAAGTATGACTTCTGGAGCATCAAGATGGCAACCATTTTTAGGACCAGAAAACTGTGGTCTGTAGTTGAAGAAGGTCTGCCAATCGAACCGGTACAAGAGCTAGAAACCCCTGAAACAAGAAGAGCAAAAACGCTCAGAGAAGAAGCAGTGTCAAATGACATGATGGCTTTGTAAATTTTGCAAACTGCCATCTCTGATCAAGTTTTCTCACGGATTGCAGCAGCATCAACGTCAAAAAAGGCTTGGGACGCATTAAAGGAAGAATATCAAGGTTCTCCTCAAGTCAGATTGGTTAAACTTCAAACATTACGTAGAGAATACGAAAATTTGAAGATGTGCGAAAATAACGACATCAAGACATTCACTGATAAATTAATTGTTTTGGAAAATCAATTAACTTATCATGGTGAAAAGAAAACCTGACTACCAACTTATACAGAAGATACCGATCTCTCTCCCAGCCAAGTTTGATAGTATTGTTAGTGTCTTGGAGCAAACTCGTGATTTGACTTCACTAACAATGACGGAGCTGATCGGTATTTTGAAAGCACATGAGGCAAGGATAACCGCAAGAGAAGAAAGCACTAATGAAGGAATATTTACTGTTCACACCAAATGAAAAAAAAATCTGGTTTCAAACAAAACAACAACAAGAGTCTTGTTAGTCAAGGAAAGAAATGGTGTGAGTTTTGTAAGAAAAACAATCACACAGAAAATGATTGTTGGAAAAAACCAAAGGAAAACGATCATGGCAAGAATAAGAGAAATAACAAGGAGTATTATAATTTTGGTAAGATCGGCCACTTCGCAAATGTATGCAATTCAAAGAAAAAGGAAAGAGCGCATATAAGCCTTGAAGAGGAAGACTTGTCTGAAGATCATATGTTGTTCAGTGTAAGTGAAGAAGGAAAACCAACAGTTACAGAAGACATTTGGTTAGTAGATAGTGGATGCATTAATCATATGACAAAAGAATAAAGATATTTTTCTAAGATCAACAAAGATATCAAGGTTCCGATTAAAGTTGGAAACGGAGAAATGGTCATGACAGCGGGTAAAGGTGATATTACCGTCATGACAAATTATGGGAAGAGAGTCATCAAAAATGTTTTTTTGGTGCCTGGTTTGGAGAAAAATCTGTTGAGTGTTCCTTAAATCAATTCAAGCGGCTATCGAGTGTGTTTTAAAGACAAGAGATGCATCATCTTTGGCGAAAATGGCAAGCAGATTATGAACATTCCCATGACTCACAAAAGTTTCAGAATCAAGTTGAGTTAAGTACAAAAGAAGCAATGAATACAAGTGAGCAAGTGGAAATGGAGACATGACAAAAGAGACTTGGTCATGTAAGCAACAAACGGTTGCAACAAATGCAAAACAAAAGTTTGGTAAATGGTTTACCAAAATTTAAAGTCAACAAGGAAGTATGTGAGGCATGTAATCTTGGGAAGCAGTCACGGAAAAGTTTTCCAAACGAATCTCAAACAAAGACAAGAGAAAATCTTGAGATTGTGCATACAGATTTATGAACATTCGTGATATATCAAACACTAATGGTCTGATCTGATTCTATAGTTTCTAAAGATTCCACCATTGAAGCTGGAAAATAAGAATACCACTCTGAATTTGCTACACATATATCCAAAAAAACATTGAATAAATTCTTTTGAACATACACCATTGCGGATTACACTATGATTCTCACTCTAACTAAACTTGTTACCCTTGTGCTTTAGATCACTCATATCGCATACATCTAACATATCCCTGAAGTCTTTAAACAATGCTTCATCTCGATCATGACCTCCTTTCTTTTATGTATTATCTAAAGTCTGATTAAATCCCCTAACATCATCCAAGGTTTTGATCTATTAACTGAAATTCTTTGTAATCTTTCCCATAAGTTAGATCGATATTGAAATTCTGGCTAACCATAAATACAAGATAAGAAGAAAGAATATTTTTTTTATCATTAATAAGACAGTCTGCTAGTCTTGCATCTTGGTACTTAATAGTAATATCGATTGAGTTTTTCTCATAATAAAGCCACTTCGCCGCTTAGGCCTTGAGGCGATACAATACATAAATTAGGAACCCCTAGAGAAATTAATTATTGGAATTATATTGAAAGTTTTGCTTCGTCTCTATGAGAAAGATTGTGTCCAGAAGATATTGATGACATATCTCCTTAAGGCGTCGAACTATAGAAAATTTTCTCATTCCCTGACAATTCCAACTTGCGATTCTCATTGATAATCTGGCGGTACCGGCCCGCCGTGCCTCCAAATGTTTTGCTTGATGATAAACTGGCTCCATAATCTCCGCTTCTGCGATGTTTACGTGGACTTGGTTGATCGAAATTGTTCTGAAAAGGAAGTGGTCTGGTTACTTCATTAATAATCTTGTGAATGGTAGGTTCCAATGCAATAAGCATACGACAACGACGAGCTTCCACTTCAGTAGGATCTGCAACTGCAGTATATGCATGGTAAAAGCTACGGATATCAGACACTAAGATACGTCGGCCATCCATGAGCACTTATGTTGAAGACATTGCTAAGACTTTGTGATGAGTTTCGGAAAAGGTGATAAAAAAAGTAATGGTGCTTCAACAGTGTTAACAAGAATTGCTGGTATTGGAGAAACTGGAAAACAGCCTGACTCACATTACTAATAAGTAAATGTTGGTTAGCATTGTGAGCTTCATCATCGGGGTCCTAAAAACCCATTTCTGCGTTTTCCTCTGGAACTCCACAAACATCCACATCATGTTGTAGTGAATGACAGATGAAGCAATAATTCTTGAGACGCTCATAACGGAATCTAGTCTCTACAAATTCATTCCCAAACTGAAATTGCCTCTGAAAAACTAGGATCCGGTGTAAAGGCCATGAAACACAAACTCTTATAACACTAACATTATCTATGATATTGTCAGGAATTGGTTCAATGACTTGCCCCAATGTCTCAGCGTTGAAACAAACCATGTGAGCAGAAAATATTGAAAAGGAAGATCTCGTATTTGAATCCAAAAGAATAACATTGTCGGATCCGTTGTAGACATATTTGGGACCCAAGGTTCCATAGCAATCATCCAATCATTAAAACTCCATGGACCTCGTCGAAGGACCAGTTGCAACGCTTCATTAGAAGGGAACATAAATTGAACCGTCCATTATCAATGACGCTGCTAGTTACAGTATTGTCCATTCCACAAAGTCTAGGGAAAAAACGGGACATTGCTCTAAGATTCTGTCTTGGAGGATTCTCTGGTCGGATGAAAAGGCTCAATTAGGCAGCCCTCGTGGCTTCATTACAGATCTCAATTGGTACAGTGAAAACACCAGTTGAAGTGGTTTGAGAATTCATGATTGATATGTTGGAATTTTGAACGCTTGAATAGAGTAGAGACATATGGATGAGTAATATGTCTTCCAGAAAGAAAGAATGAGAAACTTGTGTTAAATAATCATCGCTAACTTCCGGGAAGTTATCAATTTTGAAGATTTTTGCAGTTATCACTAAAGAATTTGGGACAGTTGTAATATCGATGAATTGGTTCTATGGTGGTTTCCAAAAAAAATGTGATTGGACCATATAAGACACCAAAAATATCAGATAATCTGAAAAATTAATCGCCGGATAAAATTTTCATGAAGGAGAACTAACACGATGAAGAGTGGTGACTATAAGAAACGGAACGAAGAGGAGAGGAAACAAAACATTTTTTTAATTCAAAAAATGGTAGAACTTTAGTTGACTAAATAATAACAGAAAATAAGTTACAAAATTATATATGTGGAAATTAGTAAACAATATAATATAACGTAAATTTGCTCGAACAAAATTAAAACTATATTATAATGAGATTTTGCATGAAATAAACTAACTTTAACTCTCCAAACATAATTAAGATTATTGTTTCAACCATTTTGATTAGAAAATTTGCTGAAAGCATTTTGATTCCGGTATATTTTGTCCACATGTCGTTATCAAATTGGTATGGAGCAAATGTTACCCAACAATTTCCTTTATTTTTGTCATTTTTAAAAAATAATACATATTTTTTATTTGAAAATATCTGCAAAAACATATATTACTCTTTTATAAATAATAATATGTTTTAATTGGCTTGATTAGTTAAATATAGTTTAGTAAACTAGTTAAATATGTAATGAGCTGTCATGAAATTAATAAAAATTTGTGAGAAATATATTGATTAAATAATAAAAACAAAATTTTGCGGGAAATAAGTTAACTATACTTTGGGGGAATTAAGTTAACGAGAATACGCGGGAAATAAATTAACAAAATAATATAACGAGAATTTGCGGGAAATAAACTAACTGAAAATCTTAAAAATAACTAAAAATATCGTTTCAACCGTTATGATTAGCGAAATTCAAACAATATCATTTTTAACCTTTTCTAATGACTTTTTTTTATAGATTTCAGCAAAGTAATCTCAATTCATATATGAAAAATTTGCACTACCTTTTCAAATTAGTTATTTTTTTAAAGTTGGCCAAATTGTTTTATGTCAGAACACAAAATTAAGAGCATGATACAACTCTATTAATTGTCATGGAAATTTGTCTTCCTTTAAAACTCTTGGGCTAAACTCTGTTTTCTATAAGACAAATGGGCAAAACCAAATACACCAAAATTTATTAGGTACCAAAAGGTAAATTTACACATGTCTCATATAAATGCAGAGACAAGAGCTTTTTTTAATGGCTTCTCTTTGCGTTATCTTCTTGTAGTCGAATTAGCCCTAACCTATACGGCTGCTACATCCAGATTTCCTCATCCTTATTAGGGAAGAACCAAAAACCCTAATTCTAATCGTGTCTCCTTATAAATCGCTTCAAAAACTGTTTCGGTCTCTTCTTCTCTCTGCTCTCCTCTCTTTTCATATCCTTCCGATTGATTTATGATTTCTCATCTCCAACCCTAAACCATAAATCCATCGGATTATACTTTTCTCTATCTGGGCAATCAGTGGTTAGTCACAAGTTTAGGATTTTCATATAAAGATTTGATTTGTGCTTTGAATTCGATTCAGATTTCATTTTTTTGTTTCTCTGTTCTTGCTTTATCTTTTAGGCCTTTCTGTTTATCAAAGCTTGTTGCTTTATTTCGATCTTGGTTTTATCATCTGAAACTTGTTGGCTAAGAAGATGGCTGGAGGTGGAAACAGAAGAGATGAAGGATCGATCACGATCCAGAGTACTAATTTGTTTGCAGCTTTGGACACTCGTAAGAAGAAGAAGAAGTCTGATAAGTCAGGTAAGAGTAAAGGTTCTTCTAATTCAAGGGAAGAGACTCAGAAGGAGCCTGAGCCACAGGTGTGTTGGGCTCCTACGCCTTTGAAAGTTAAGTCTTGGGCTGATATTGATGATGACGATGATGATGATGACTATTATGAAATCACTGCTCCTCCTACTTCTGCTTGGAGTACTTCTGAGGCTTCTCATACTGATTCTAAAGATATTCATGTTGAGGTTAGGAATCTAAATAGTTTTTTGTTTTTGTCGTGTCTCTCTGGTTGTTAAATTGGTTGTGGTTTTTTGCAATATGCGTATTGTGATTTGAGATGTTGGTAGTAAATTAAGGCTCTTTGTCTATTGCTTAACGATTCTCTTTTATGACTTGTGAATTCTGAGAGTTGGTTTCTGTTGTGTTGTTTGATTTCTCATATGTCTATTGCTCTGTTCTGCTCTGTTTGTGTTTGGGGATTATTGTTTGGGAGAAGAGGAATTGTTATCATTGCAATTGTTGCTTTGTCCCTCCTGAATGTTTTTGCTCTTGTGTGTTACCTATGTTGTGGTAGCATTTGCTTGGGGTCTCCTTTTCTTGGTTGAAAAGATTCTGCTGTTCTGGTTCAAATTGGATGTGTGATTCACTTGGTTTCTGATGGGATTCTCTTGTTTTGATTGTTAGGAAAGTGAAAGTGAGGAAGATATTCTTGATGAAGGTGATGATGATGTGGAGGAAGAGCATGAACAGGAAACAGAGGTAGAGGTTCATCCTGAGCCTGAGGTGAAGAAGGCTCCTGAAGTTCCTGCACCTCCTAAAGAGGCAGAGAGGCAACTTTCCAAGAAGGAGAGGAAAAAGAAGGAACTTGCTGAGCTTGAGGCTTTGTTAGCAGACTTTGGAGTTGCCCCCACCAAGGAGAATAACGGCCAAGAGGACTCTCAAGGTACTTCTGTTTTCAATTCTGACCTCTATAATCACACAGCTAATGCAACTGATACAGTATTTTCATTTCTAATGTTTTTGTTTTGTGTCACTATCTTGCTTTTGTTTTTATCCCTTGTTGAGTTTTGGTCTGTCTAGCATTTTACTAATATCGATACATTGCTTGTTCATTTATAGAGGCTAAGCAAGAGAAGAAAGAAGATGCCAATGGAGAGGGAGAGAAGAAGGAGAATGCAGCAGGTGGGGAGTCGAAGGCAGCAAAAAAGAAGAAAAAGAAGGAGAAACAGAAGGAGGTCAAAGAATCTCAAGAGCAACAAGCAAGCAACGCCAATGCTGTAGATGAAGCTGCTGGGTCTGAACCGACTGAGGGAGAATCTGCAATAGATGTCAAAGAAAGGCTAAAAAAGCTTGCATCCATGAAGAAGAAGAAGTCAAGCAAAGAGGTGGATGCTGCAGCCAAAATTGCTGCTGAGGAAGCAGCTGCAAGACGTAAGAAGCTGGCCGCTGCAAAGAAGAAGGAGAAGAACCACTATAACCAACAGCCTGTGAGGTAAATCCTGAAGCACCACCATTTTGATCTTGATGGAAATGCGAATATGAACATGTATTTCGCCGTATATTGTTCATATGAGAGTCTCTGCCTTAATAAAACTTATGAAGGGTCTGGTTTTTAGAGTTAAAGACATTGAATCCTTTTTTTTCTTTCTTCTAGTGGTATCACCATGAACAGTCTAAAGACAATTTTTTCTCTTTTTATTTGAACATTTTTGTTTCTTCTTATTCTCAGACCTTTTTAGGTGCTAAAATTTTCGCATCTTCTTATTCTCAGACCTTTTTAGGTGCTAAAATTTTCGCATCTTCTTATTATGATGTATGGTTTGATTGTGTTTTGTTTTTTCCTGTGGTTTGATGCATGCCATATCACAAATTCATTTGCTCGTATTCTCTCTTGTCCATTTTATGTAGGGTTCTAGTTTCTTTGGTTAGTTTCTCGTACATTTGTGGGGTAAGGGATTTACATATTTGCAATCACTAATGATCTGAACTAGAGTTTGTGATACCCCAATTAAGTGGTTTTCAACTAAAGGTAAACCAAAAGAAAAAGGACAAAAGAGTTTGAACTTTGCCACACCTCTGACTTTCCCTTCAGACTGATCATGCCTCGAACCAAGTCATGCAATAACCTTGCAACCCTACGAATATAACAGTTATGAACCACCCTACGAAGTTATTAATCTACCTTAATTTTTTTTGTGTGGATTTGGTTTTAAATTGATCCAAAGTTGGTTATCGTTCACACCTCTTGTTCCTATTGCCTGCTTTTGGATGTCCTTCATTCCATGAGCGTTCAAGATCAAGATCCGAATACAGTTCCATGAGTGAATCCATTCTCATCTCAAATGATGACCCATGCTGCTATAATTTGTTTTAAAGATTATAACCCTTGTTCTAAAAATCTCCACCTCCATTAATAACTAATTTCTTTGATAAATGAGTCACCCGATTATTCTCCGCACAATCCGATTATTCTCCGCATAATCCGATTAACTTCCGTCTAATCCGATTATTTTCTACCTAATTATACATAATCCGATTATTTTTATATTGCAAATATATAAAAAAAAATTGTTATTCAAACATTTAAAATGATAGTTTGTGATGTTTTTATAATAAATTATGTTAAAATTTTAAATAAAATCATAATTTTTTTGTCTTAATACTACGTTTTCATGTGTTTACTATAATTTTGAAAATAATATTATTTAAAATTTTAATATAATGAATGAATATATTTTTAAAATATTAAAATAACTTTAAAACTAATTCCCGATTAATCTCCGTTTACATCCCGATTAATTGGTTAGGCGCTAGGTCCATTCGGCCGCCTGATTAGCGCCTAACGAATTTTAAAACATGGATTATAACCAAAAATTCATAAACTAATAGCTATATCCCATCATTCATATACATATTAATATAATAGAAATTAACAATAATTTTAAATTTCCTAATTTGTTTTACTTAATTTAAACCAATATGTTAGGAAAATAATTATGAATCTTTTTCGACTTTATTTATTTTATTATTCAATTATTTTGAATTAATGTATAGTACATATAACTGATAATAAAAATTAGATTTTTCTGCATATGTTACTATTCTAATTTTCAAAACGACATACGTCTCGGCATTTGGGTCTTGGATCAGATTCGGTTCAGGTTTTTTTTAGATTCGGATAATTTGCGTATAAAAAATTATTATTCATTCAGATTTTGTGATTATTCGGTTTTGAGTTAAAACAGAACTAAAAATTGTTCAATTTTAATAAAATAGGTTTTCAAGAAACATTAGTTTTTAATAAAAGTAGTTTACTTTTAGTAAATTTTAATTTAATTTTAATAAAAATTGATCATAATTTTAATAAAATTTGGTTAAATGTGTTAAAAAAATTTAAATAATTTTGAAAATATAACTAATTGGATATAGATAAATGTATACAAATATAATATAAATATAGTTATATATATAGTGTTTATTTATTTTGAGTAACTAATTGGAATTTGATTTGGTTCGGGTAACTCACATATAAACATTTAGAATCTGTTAGGCTCTTATGATTATTTGGTTCGGTTTTAGAACAATTTTTTTTTTTCAGTCCCGTTTAGGTTTTAGTATTGCGTGAATAGACGGAAACAGACATACCTATATAAAATTTGTGTTCCTTTAATGCCCCACACATATGGTAAGAAATTTGGACAATAGTTTAAAGTTACATTATAATTCTGTGTTATAGAAGCAAACGCATAACACATACACTATTTAATCAACAAAACGTTAAAACAAGAAAAAAACAACTCAACACAAAAGCCTTTCCAAAATTGATAAAGAAAAAAAAAAGTTAAGTCCTCACCTTGGTCAGTCGCTGCACCAGCACATATACATATCTCGATGGTAGAACATGATTTGTTGGTAAAAAAAAGTCTTTATATAAGGTATTGACTTCTTCTTTCTTCATTTTTCCAACAATGAATTAGCGATCTTCAGACGACTCTTTATGCGAATGAGATCATGAGTCTTCTTGAAGAAAGTTACATACCATAGTTTTGTAACTTTCAATGCAGCTCTCATCGACATCCTCATATAAATATGTATAGTCGAATTTCTATAATTAATACTCGATAAATTAACATCTCTCTAAATTAGTAATTTTTTTGGTACTAAATTGATGTTTTGGTTTAAATATCATCTTTATAAATTAATAAACATGATAAATTATTTTTTTTTATAAAATACATATGTCACAAACTCACAATATTATTAATTTATATACAAGCGGATAAATGTAATTAACTGTAATTTATTAATTTAGGCTAAAAATATCATTTTACTATTTTCATTATGAATTTTTAAAAATAATCCAACGGATACCTATTATCCGGTAGGATAAATCCGAATAAAACATAAAGTCCCGCATTTTTAAAACAGAAACGGACATACCTACTGACTTGATATTATGGATAAAAAATACATAATTAACATTCCTAATTCTAATACAAATTATTACCGAGAATTCACCATAGCCAATTGTGTTTACATGTTATTATTATTTTATTCATTGCCCATGCCAAATTTTATTTCACAGCCAATAATTTACTTTGTATGGTCAATTACCAATATGCTGTTATATGTACTCTTTTCATTCTGCAAGGTAATTAACGAAGGACTTAACACGTAAAAATACCTTTCGGTAATGTAAACATCATCAATTTTTAACTGCATTTTTTACAGAGAAAAAAACAATTCTTGTTAAATAATAAAATTATATTTTCTACATATGTTTTTTATGTATAGACTGATTTCAATTTTGAAAAGTACAACTTAAATATGCTTCTTAATGTTTTTTATAAAACAACATAGTTATAATTTATTAAGAAATTAAAAAGTTGTGATCAATTTAAATGTGTCAAAATTTCGTTAATAAATAAATATTGAAGTATCTACCTCGTATATTTTTAAATGAAATAGAAAATTTGAATAGAATATGTATTTTATTTAATTAAATCATGGCATATTTTTGTAGTTTAGTCGATTAATTGACATATATCATATCTCTGTTAATCATAATTTTGGCTAGTGAGAGGGATCAAATTTTCTATTACAAAATCTCCATCGTTTATAATTTTAAATTATCTTAGTGTGTACTGTTTGGTTTAATTTAAATTTAGAATGTTTTATAACATTGTTGCTAAACATCATTTTTCAAAACATTCTATGATTTTTACCAATATGCTATTATATGTACTCTTTTCATTCTGCAAGATAATTAACAAAGGACTTAACACTTAAAATACCTTTTGGTAATGTAAACATCATCAGTTTTAACTGCATTTTTACACCTATGAGAAAAACAAATCTTGTTAAAATAATTTCCTTTGATACATATTTTTAATGTATAGATTGATTTCAATTTTGAAAATTACAATTTAAATATGCTTCTTAATTTTTCTTATAAATCAACATATTCTAATTTATTAAGAAAATACAAAGTTGTGAAGAAGCTTAAATCCTTTTACAAAAGCTTTGACAAAATAATTTAAAATAACAATATAAGTTTTTAACATTAGATTAATTGATAACTAACATGCTAATCAAAATATCAACGATCACTTTATATGCGTCAAAATTTCGTTAATAAACAAATATTGAAGTATCTATCTCACATATTTTTACTGAAACAGAAAATTTGATTAGATAATATATTTTATTTTAATTAGATCATGGCATATTTTTGTAGTTTAGTCGATTAAATGACACATCATATCTCTGTTAATCATAATTTTGGCATAAGTCGAATTCTAGTGAGAATGATCAAATTTTGTATTACAAAATCTCCATCGTTTACGATTTTAAATTATCTTAGTGTTTACTGTTTGGTTTAATTTAAATTTAGAATGTTTTATAACATTGTTGCTAAAAATCATTTTTCAAAACATTCTATGAATATTTTTACTTCTATATTTTTAGAACTTATACATAGAGAATAATACTATATTTATCCTGTCAAACCTGATAAACCTAGTAATGCAAAAACTATTTCGGTTTAAAGATATTAGTTGCACCTTTATCAAAAAGTTACGACTGCTAACGAAATGGGTTTAGTCCGGTTATACCGAACCACATTTCATAAGTTGTAACTTGCAACTCATGTTAAAAAAAAAAAAAAAAAAATTGGGAGTTATTCGGATTTCGGGGATTTTTGTTTTATAGATTTTTAATATATTTGTTTTATTAATGTTAAATGGATGAACTATGATGTTTATTATAATTTATTTGCTCAATTTGATTGAGATTCGTAGTTGTACCAATTGGTTAAAGAAGCGAAACCATTCACAAAGTTTGCGTCTTTCTTCTACCATTCTCTATCCTTGTACCCACGAACTCGTAAGCTTCTTCGATTCTCGTCGTATTCGTTCAATTCATCGTATAAATTTGACCTAGATCAGTCAGAATTGAGTCAAATTAGTCCTTGTACCACGCTATTTGTCCATATCGTCAGAAGTCAGAACCATTCAATCTATGTTAGAATTTCGAAGAGTGGGTTGCCTTAAATTCTGAAGCTTTCGGGGGCTAAGAGCAACACTTCTTGGTCCCCAGCAGATGAGTAGCTAATAATGAGTCTGAGATTGCAAAGCCCTTTTCTTGGTACTCCTCTTCTTCTTCATGGCTGTTCTTTAAATAGCAGAGATAATAGAATCAATGTTGCTAGAAGAGCTTTTCGAAGCAAGCGTATATGTTCAGAGAAGAAAGAGAATGATTGGTTAGCTAAAGTTGTTAAATTTTCTCGATTTTTTGGGAAAAATGTACAATTGCTGAGGAAGTCTCTTGATTCTAGAAGTAGTAGAGTGGAGGTTAAATGTTTGAAAGAGCCTTTTGTACGAAGTAAAGGTTTGGTTAAGTCTTTAGCTCCTGTTTGGGAAGAGGGTTTGTTTTTCTTGAGGTGTTCTGTTTTCTTTGCTGTTATCTCTGGTGTTTGTTTATTGGTTTGGTATGGACAGAACAAGGCTCGTGCTTTTGTTGAGACTAAGCTTTTGCCATCAGTTTGTTCTTTACTTAGTGAGAGTATTCAGCGTGAGGTTGATTTTGGAAAAGTTAGAAGAGTTTCACCATTGTGTATAACGCTTGAAGCTTGTTCTGCTGGTCCTCATGGTGAAGAGTTCTCGTGTGGTGAGGTTCCAACTATGAAACTTTGTGTCCGTCCTTTTGCTAGTCTTAGGAGGGGAAAGATTGTGATTGATGCGATTTTGACTAATCCAACAGTGTTGGTTGCTCAAAAGAAAGATTTTACTTGGTTAGGGATACCTCTATCTGAACCTACTTTGCCAAGTCATCCTTCCTCTGAAGAAGGGATTGATTTTCGTACCAAAACTCGAAGACTTGCAAGGGAGGAAGCAGGGATCCGATGGGATAGTGAAAGGGATAATGATGCAAGAAAAGCTGCAGAGGTGGGCTATATTGTTCCTTGTAAAAGTTCTTCTCAAGTTAAAGATGAGGTGAAGCACGTTAGGCAGTTTAATGAAATAGCAAATCCCAACTCTTTTATTTGTATGGATGAAAAGATGCATTCAGCAGACCAACATTGCATGGACCCAAGTGTTGATTATGATGTGAAGCATGCTGAATTGGAGAAATCATTTGGTATAAAAATTCCTGGTTCAGGACTCAAGCTCTTGTCCAAAATGTTAAAGGTCCCGAGGATGTATAAATTCAAGTGGAACTCAAAATCACACTTTAATTCAGTGTCTGATATTAGTGCCAAGAAGAGAATTCTTGAGCGCAGTGCTTCAGCAGCTCTATCTTATTTCTATAGCCTATCACAACCAAAGCCTGACGAGCCTTCCGTGTCATCCCCAGATTATGATGGGTTGAGTCTGGATATGTTATTAGTCAAAGGTGAGAGAGAACTCAGTAATCAATATGATCTTCATGTGCCGTATGGTGATCGATCCAATTTGGATGGGAAAGATTACCGGGGGAGCAAAAAAAGGTTCTTCCCTGTTAAAAAGGCTATACCGTTAGATAAGTTCACTGTATCATGTGATCCATTCCTTATGACTGTTGATAGACTCTGTGAACTTTTACAAAGTAAAGGAAGCTCATGTGCTGAAGATATTGTGAATTCTACTGAATCTGAGACTTTAAGCAGCCAGAGAAGGGATACATCTATGAATGTCGTGGATCAGACTGCTGACAATTTTCAATATGGTAATCGAAGTGGAAATCAGCCTCGAGACTTTACTTTCAGAAAGCATGAGAATCAGGCTGTAGCAAATCATTGGCGTCCTACTTGGCCATGGAACATAAAATTAAAGGAAGTGGTGTTTAATAGTATAACTGGTTCCTCTAAGAAGTTAACAGGAGGGGAAAATCCTAATTCTGCTGACAGTACTCCTCACTTGAGTGATGGACTGGAGAAGCTGCCTGCTGTTTATCCTGAGAAGACACTACCCGTTATGCTTGATTCTGTGCAGTTTAAAGGTGGGACACTTATTCTATTAGCTTATGGCGATACAGAGCCCAGGTAAGGGTCATCTATCTTTGTAATTATAATGTGCAAATAATTCATTTAATCTTTAATTTTCCAACTCCAACTTTTGATCATCAAATTTGTAGCATGAAATTTTCTTTTAATGTCGGTTTAAACACTATATTATCTTATGTGATCAGTATGGTTCTGTTTACTTAGGGCAAACTGAGTGAAGTAGAGGTCTTGTTAAGTGACTGATTTTGGTAAGAATAATTTATTATGTAGAGAAATGAGGAATATCCATGGACATGTTAAGTTTCAGAATCACTATGGTCGTGTCTACGTGCAATTTGCTGGAAACTGTAATATGTGGAGATCAGATATAACATCTGAAGATGGCGGGCTTTTGTCCGTTGATGTTTTTGTTGATACCGTGGAGCAGAACTGGCATGCAAATTTAAAGATTGCCAACTTCTTTGTCCCGGTAAGGTATCAGGTTAAATAGATGACTTACATTTTGGTATCAATTGCAATTGTTGACTTATCTCTTTTCTACATCTCTGCAGATTTTTGAAAGAATTCTAGAGATCCCAATTGAATGGTCTAAGGGAAGAGCTACTGGTGAGGTGCTTTTCTAATATCCACTGTGTGTCTTCTTTTAAAGTTTATCACTTTCAATGAGCTTTAACAATCTGTGTTTTCTGTTTCCATCATTTACATTTTTATTTGCTTTTTGTTTCTTTGCTCAATATCTCTTCGTGCTGTTAAAATATGCCCAATTAGTTAGTATTTCCAGTATCACCAAGCCAAGCTGGCTAGAGAACACCTTATTGTTGTGTTTTGAAATCAAGTCTGGGAGTTCTTTCTTTTCTTTTACTAGTTAATGAGTCTGAAAAAATTTCTGGAAATAAATATTGGTTTGTCCTTGATTTTTCTTTCCCTGATAGCCTGACTGTTGTCTATTTTTTGTAGCTTCATCTGTGTATGTCTAGAGGGGAAATATTTCCGAATCTACATGGACAGCTTGATGTCACAGGACTAGGCTTCCATATATATGATTCACCTTCTCCATTTTCTGTAAGTCTTTCCTGAACTTGCCTTCTCATGTCTTCATGATCTATTTTCATGTGCGTTAGCCATTAGAAGATCTATTAAATATGGTTTTCTATGGAGGTTTTATGCTTTTCATTTATTCAGATATAATGCTTCTTCTGTCATTATCTCTTAGCTACAAACACAGAATGCCAGCACATGGTTTTCTACTTTTCTTTGCTGACTCAGGCTACCTGTTGCCTCATATAAACTTATTTGTTTTTGCAGGATATCTCAGCTAGCCTGTCTTTCCGTGGTCAGCGCATTTTCCTTCATAATGCTAGTGGTTGGTTTGGAAAAGTTCCTTTGGAGGCTTCTGGGGATTTTGGTATACATCCTGATGAGGGGGAGTTTCATCTGATGTGTCAGGTAACATTTTTCTGTGAACCCCTGATCTAGATGGCAATTTTTATTACCTACATTACCAGTCAGAGACAAAACGATTGATTTTATGTGGGTCAATATCTCGTTACATTGGATGACTTTGCTGATCTTAGTGCCTGATTTGTTGTCCTAGTTTTCTCATCAAAGCATTTTTATTATTACTATGTTGTTTCAGGTTCCCTATGTGGAAATTAATGCGTTGATGAAAACGTTCAAGATGAAGCCCTTGTTTTTCCCGGTATCATTTATATTGCGTTATGCATGTTCTGTTAAAATTCACCATATTTAGCGCTTGATGATTTTCATTTCTTTTCTTTTTTTTAGTAATTTCTTAATGTAGTCCAATTCATTCTATCATCGTGGACTGCAGCTTGCTGGTTCTGTTACAGCTGTATTCAACTGTCAAGGTCCGCTTGATGCTCCTGTTTTTGTGGGAAGTTGCATGGTCTCTAGGAAGATAGCTTATCTGTCTCCTGATCTTCCTACATCTTTGGCATATGAGGCAATGCTGAAAAACAAGGAAGCTGGTGCAGTTGCAGCATTTGACCGTATTCCGTTTTCCTATCTCTCTGCTAATTTCACATTTAACACTGACAACTGTGTAAGTTATTTTTTTCTGTTGCCACCTCTGTGAATTATGTATGACCTTTTCATATATTTTCAATTACCCTTTTCATGTGATAGGTGGCTGATTTATATGGTATTAGAGCTACCCTTGTTGATGGTGGGGAGATTCGTGGAGCAGGGAATGCTTGGATCTGTCCAGAGGTATTTTATATGCACTTACCCACCTCTCATTGTATAATCCTATAAAAATTGACCTCACATCATTAATGTATCCGGGTTGGGGGAGGACTGGGGTGAGGGAAAACGGGACACCAAGCAGTGGGCTTGGTATTATGACCACGACATGTGGCTCAATCTTAAGTTTCTCCTGAGGGGTCTGCAAAAGCATGCTTACTCTTTCCAGTTCATTTTATGAATAGGTTTTATAATTTGACTGCATCAAACCTCGTCTTTCATCCACATAAATAGTTGTGATTTTTTGTTCCACATCAGGCATGTGAAGTATCTGTTTAGGCATGAGTTGTAGCTGTGTATTATGAGATTTAGTTTTTTTTCGTATTGAATAGGGCATATGGTATGCTTTCCATCATAATGAACTCGGTATGTTAACTGAAGAAAAATGGCTGTGTCACAAATACCATCCTGTCTCATATGGCTCTATTCGCCAATTACATGGAAGTTTTAATCTTATATTTCCTCTAGTTGATGGCTATTTTCCTTGAAAAAATATATTCACTATCTCACTTGACATGTTTATTGAGGTTAGTCTGAGGGAAAGTATCAATTTCTGTAACATCTCAAAATCTAATGTCTTCATTTTGTCATCCCTTAGTCAGCAAAATTTATGATATTGGATGCTGGTTTTTATTGTGTTTTCGGTTTTCCTTTCTGATGCTAAAATGGTATGTATGTTTGCAGGGGGAGGTAGATGATACAGCATTGGATGTGAACTTTTCAGGAAATATATCTTTTGATAAGGTTTTGCATCGTTATATGCCTGAATATCTTAGTCTCGTGCCATTGAAGCTGGGTGATTTAACTGGGGAGACAAAATTTTCGGGGGCCCTCTTAAAACCGTAAGGTTCCCTTGCCATATTTGGGCTATAATTAGTGCTCACTGGTGTTTTGTGCTTGTCTTATTGTGTTCCATCAAAATTTTGAATGCAGGAGGTTTGACATCAAATGGGCTGCACCTAAAGCCGATGGCTCCTTAACTGATGCTCGGGGAGATATTGTGATATCACATGATAATATCATCATTAACTCATCGTCCATTGCTTTTGATCTATACACAAAATTAGATACCTCATACCAAGACTCTAACCAAGACTTTACTCAAGGGGAGGTCATGCCATTTGTTGTTGAGGGGCTTGATTTGGATTTACGCATGCGTGGTTTTGAGTTTTTCAGCTTGGTCTCTTCCTATCCATTTGATTCCCCAAGACCTACACATTTAAAAGCAACAGGAAGGATCAAATTTCTAGGGAAGATAAAACAACACTGCACTACTAAAGATGGAGATGTTGATTCAGACAAATATGAAGATGCAACTGCAACTTCAAGCCTCGCTGGTGAAATTTCCATCTCAAGTCTCAAGCTGAATCAGTTGATTTTGGCCCCTCAATTATCAGGTCTTTTGAGCGTTTCACGTGATCATGTTAAGGTAATGTCCTGGTTCCTTACTTCTTCATTGAAAAACGTATCATCAGTATCAGTAACACATGGAGGACTAGTAGCAGCTATCTTTGTGATGTGGCTTTTAATTGTAATTGCAACTGCCCTCTTTGTTTGTCAGTAAAAGATTTGTGATTGATATGAGATTTCTAATTGTTAAAGCTTTTTTTTCTTAAATTGTTTGTCATTTTATTAAAGCCATGAAGGCTATCTTTTCAAAATTATGTTAGTCCGTCATATATATCTGATTTAAACAGTGTTCTTGGCAGATTTTTAGTTAGACAAAGGTATGATGTATCTACTAATATGTTTTAGTCTTTTTGCATATCTAGCTTGATGCCGTGGGCCGGCCAGATGAAAGTCTTACACTAGACTTTATAGGTCCAATACAGCCTAATTCTGATGAAACTATACAAAGTGGAAAGTTGCTCTCCTTTTCTCTTCAAAAGGGGCAACTAAGAGCTAACGCTTGTTTTCAACCACAACAGTCCGCTTCTTTGGAGGTATTTCTTTCTCTTACGTGAATATATGCTTTGATTTGATTATTTGAAGAGAAAATGAGAATCAGTGGCAGATGATGGTTTACTGTTTTCCCCTTTATCTCTGATCGCAGATACGTAATTTTCCACTTGATGAGTTAGAGTTGGCCTCGTTGCGAGGGGTGATTCAAAGGGTAAGTACATTCATACGTTCATTCTGTGCTATTGCTTAGTGAAGTTTCAAAAATAGAACAGTTTCTTAAAGGTAGTCTTTTCAGGATAGTTTTGCATGTTCACAACAGTGTGAACGAAGAATAAGCACACTTAATAGAAATTTCAAGGTGACATCCTGCAAGTATCGTGCGTTAGTTGTAGTTAAATAAGGGACCTGGAAGTTCAAATGTTGTTCAATGCGTCTGATAGAGGCTTATAACTTAGGTAGTTAGCTACTCAGTAGTTACTGGCGAGTTGTCTATTTAAAATTATCAAAAATATCTTAATTTCCATATTACCTGCAGGCAGAGATTCAACTAAATCTTCTAAAGCGTAGGGGACATGGCCTGTTGTCTGTAATTCGGCCAAAATTTAGTGGAGTTCTTGGAGAAGCTCTAGATGTTGCAGTAAGATGGAGCGGTGATGTGGTATGTAGTATAACTGTACAGTGTCCTGTTTCTGATAAATCTATAGACTGGTCACCGCTGTTGTCTAGTTTAATTATTTCATAGTATATCATTTGACACCATATGAAGCAACCATAATTAAACCAAGCTTTTTTCATTCTATGCTTTATACCTTGTGTGAAGGCATATTAAAATGTGCATGATGATATTTCTGCTTATCTTTTTCATCTTTTTCCTGGAGATCACTGTTGAGAAAACTATTCTGGAACAAAGCAATAGCCGGTATGAGCTTCAAGGTGAATATGTATTGCCGGGTTCCCGTGACCGAGACCTTGGTCAGAAGGAAACTGGCAGTTTCTTAATGAGAGCCATGACTGGTCATCTAGGAAGTGTTATATCTTCCGTGGGAAGATGGAGAATGAGACTTGAAGTGCCTAAGGCAGAGGTTGCTGAGATGCTTCCTCTTGCAAGGCTTCTTTCAAGAAGTACAGATCCAGATGTTCACTCGAAATCAAAGGTTGGCTAATGTTATTTCTATAGCACATGCTTATATTGTGAGTAGTCATGTCCTAAAATGAGGTTTAAGAAAATTTTAACATGCATGAACATGTTCCTGTTCGTGTAGTCCAAAAATATGTTCTCATCTCCTCTTTGAATTGGATGCCTCTGATAATGTGGGTTTCTTGGTTGGCATGGCAGGATCTTTTTATTCAAAGTGTGCAAAATCTCCGTCTACAAGCTGAAAATCTTCGAGACTTGCTTGAGGTAATGTACCAAATACAGTGCCTTTCTTCCATTTGAGAGTAACTAGCGGGCTTCTGACATTGAAAGCAGATTCTATGAAATATGGTATGAAGCTCGTTTTCTTTCTTTCGTATTCTAAATTTCATGATTTCTTGAAATCAGGAAATACGTGGGTATTATACTCCACCAAGTGAAGTTATTCTTGAAGATCTAAGTCTTCCAGGTTTAGCTGAACTCAAAGGTCGTTGGCATGGTTCGCTGGATGCTAGTGGTGGAGGCAATGGAGACACCTTGGTATAAAAATAACCCTCTCATTTCGTTTTAAAATGGAAGGTTAAAGATTGTTACTCCAAATTGGTTTTCATAAGCTTTCAAGTCCAAGGGGATGGGTGCAATTGTCTCTTTAAAACATTAGACGTTTTATGACGGATAATTAAGTGAAAATTTCTAGTGATGCTCTTGTTTAAAACGTTTTCCTCTTACATATAATTTCAGGCCGAATTTGACTTTCATGGAGATGACTGGGAGTGGGGGACATACAAAACACAGCGTGTTCTGGCTACTGGTTCATATAGCAATGATGATGGTTTACGTCTGAAGGAGATGCTTATTCAAAAAGGAAACGCTACACTTCATGCAGATGGGACCTTATTGGGGCCAAAAACAAACCTTCATTTTGCTGTTCTGAATTTTCCTGTTAGTTTGATACCTACCTTGGTTGAGGTTGTTGAATCATCTGCTTCTGATCTTGTTCACTCTTTGAGGAAACTCTTGTCACCAATCAAAGGTATTTTACACATGGAAGGAGATCTTAGAGGGAGTTTTGAAAAACCAGAATGTGATGTACAAGTTAGATTATTGGATGGCGCAGTTGGTGGTATAGACCTTGGACGAGCTGAAGTATTTGCTTCTCTTACATCTAACAGTCGTTTTCTGTTCAACTCCAACTTTGAACCATTTGTCCAAAATGGTCATGTGCATATACAAGGAAGTGTTCCTGTTAGCTTTTCGCAGAAAAATATATCTGAGGGAGATGAAAAGGAAACTGATAGAAGCGGTGCAGTGAAAACCCCTAGCTGGGCAAAAGAAAAGGAAGATGATGAGAAGAGAACCTCAAGGGATAGGGGCGAAGAAGGATGGGACAACCAACTAGCTGAGAGTCTAAAGGGTTTAAACTGGAATATTTTAGATGCTGGAGAAGTTAGATTGGAGGCAGACATCAAAGATGGGGGAATGACATTGTTGACAGCCATATCTCCTTATGCTAATTGGCTCCAAGGCAATGCTGATATCAGACTTCAGGTTAGCCAAAAATACTACCTTGTGTCCTTAAACATTGTAGAAGGTCTGTCTAAATTCATTTACACATACTTTACTTTCTGAACAGGTCAGAGGTACAGTGGAGCATCCCGTGCTTGATGGGTCTGCTTCATTCCACAGGGCGTCTATATCTTCACCTGTGCTCCGTAAACCTCTCACAAATTTCGGTGGGACCTTACATGTTAAATCAAACAGGTTGTGCATCAGCTCACTGGAAAGCAGAGTTAGTAGAAGGGGAAAGCTGGTTGTTAAAGGAAATCTTCCCCTTAGATCAAATGAAGCATCTACTGGCGATGGAATAGAGCTCAAATGTGAAGTCTTAGAAGTACGAGCAAAGAATTTCCTAAGGTACACTTTGTAATCAATGCTGCTGTCAATCATTTCCAGCTTGTAGTACAAAATATTGATTCCTTATGAGAGTGATTGTGTTGCCAAAATCAGTGGTCAGGTTGATACGCAGTTGCGAATTACTGGATCAATGTTGCAGCCAACTATATCAGGAAATGTTAAATTAAGCCACGGAGAAGCTTATCTGCCTCATGATAAGGGTGGCGGAGCTGCCCCTCTCAATAGATTGCCAGCCAATCAATATAGGATTCCAGGTTCTGCTATTAATCAAGCAGTTGCTTCACGATATTTTACTCGATTTTTTGGTACAGAACGGGCTTCTTCAAGATTGAAATTCTCCCAGTCTGCTGGTAAGTTTAGTCTTCAGTAACAAAAATTCTGTGAGTTGTTCTTGTTAATATTTGGACTTTGTACGTAAAACGCTGTAACGATATCTGCTTGTTTTGACCACAACAGGTGAATCAAATTCAGTTGAAAAGGAGATTGAAGAAGTGAAAATGAAACCAAACATGGATATCCGTCTGAGTGATATGAAACTTGTTTTAGGACCAGAGTTGAAGATAGTGTATCCTTTAATTCTTAATTCTGCTGTTAGTGGTGAGCTTGAACTTGATGGCATGGCTCATCCCAAATATATCAAACCAAAGGGTGTCTTGACATTCGAGAACGGAGATGTCAATCTTGTGGCTACTCAGGTTTTGTCTAACTCTTTTTTTTTAATTACTGTAGTGAACTCGCTTATTCCATCTTTTCTTGCAAAGCTTGACACAGGCTGTCCTTGAGTAATTAACATCTATATTTTGTTTTCTAAACACAGGTACGTCTGAAGAAGGAGCATCTCAACATTGCAAAGTTCGAGCCTGAAAATGGACTAGATCCTCTGCTAGATTTAGCTCTAGTTGGTTCAGAATGGCAATTTAGGATCCAAAGTCGCGCCAGCAATTGGCAAGACAAACTTGTGGTGACTTCAACTCGTTCTGTGGAACAGGATGCACTCTCACCATCCGAGGTACATTTGAAGTCAAAACGCTAGTTGAGATTTAAGAATGTTGTTACGATTTTCTTCTTGATGGAATTCTCTGTTTATAATCTCACTTTCCCAGGCTGCAAAGGTGTTTGAAAGCCAATTAGCAGAATCCATATTAGAAGGAGATGGACAACTTGCTTTCAAAAAACTTGCAACCGCAACACTTGAAACCATAATGCCTAGGATAGAAGGGAAAGGAGAGTTTGGTCAGGCAAGATGGAGGTTGGTGTATGCTCCACAGATCCCAAGTTTACTCTCGGTCGATCCAACCGTTGATCCTCTCAAGTCTCTGGCGAGCAACATCTCATTTGGAACAGAAGTTGAAGTGCAGCTCGGAAAACGTCTTCAGGTGAAATCTTCTTTCTTCTGCATATTGCAAGTAAAAGCCACACTTCTTTTATAAGCACCAACCGGTTCTTGCTGCCTTTATGTATAGGCCTCTGTGGTAAGGCAGATGAAAGATTCTGAGATGGCGATGCAATGGACACTGATCTATCAGCTCACAAGCCGCTTGCGTGTCCTTCTGCAATCCGCACCTGCAAAACGTTTGCTTTTTGAATACTCTGCTACATCACAAGACTAAAACTTTGTCTTCCTCTATTGGATTCATATTGATGATGCAAAGGAAGTGCATTTGGGGATTGCAGGGTTAGGTGGTGACTATCGACAAGAACAATTATTTTATTATTTGGTCAGGCTGTTTCTTTGTTCACTTCTTTTAGCCTTTTGTTTTCTTAGTGGTTAAAATGTAAAATTACAATGTAAATGCCTTTCTATAGGGAATATAAAATTGTTTGCCACTTTATTGACTGATTAGTGCCACAAACACCTTCACAAGTATATCACCAAAAACACAAACCATATCCACAGTCATAGATATACTTACAGTGAACAGTATAAATTATGACTATTAAGAAGTAACCTACTAAACACGTCCAGACGCAGCAACATCTTCTTGGTTTTCATCTATCATTAGCTGCCTCTGCAAGCTTGACTGAAAATCTAAGCTTCTTGATATTCAATCTTCTTTCCTCAACGCATAACGCTTTCCATTCATCACTCAACTGTCTTCTTTTGCCAGTTCCAAGGTTCATCAGCTTCCTAAGATGCAACTTCTTTTGATAGTCACTTAAACCTTGCGACATCATGGTCTCAAATGCATCCCTCACAGCACATAACTCATCATCTTCATCATGACTTTCTTTTCCAGCAGTAGTCTCGTTCTCTGTTATTTTTGCTGCACCATTGTCACTTAAGGTTTCAGCATTAGTAACTTCCTCATGCTCCCTCAACATCTCCTTGCCATTCTTGCTCTTCTGGGCTTTTCGAGCTGTCTTTTCCTCTGATATTTTAGCTGCCTCATTTTCATGTAAAGGTTCAGCATTGACTATTCCCTCATGTTCCTTCAGCATTTCCTCACCATTCTCACTCTGCTGTGCTCTGCGTGCAGTCCCGTTATACGTTATTTTGTCGACAACAACTTCATGATGTAATTCTGCTGCCCCATTTTCATTCAAGTGTTCAGCATCAGCTACATCCTCGTGATCCTCCAACATCTCCACATGACTCTTGCTCTGCTGTGCTTCTCCAGCAGTCATCCCGTTCTCTGTTATATTCGCCGTCCCATTGTCATGTAATGGTTCAGAAATAGCTACTTCTTCGTGCTTCCTCAACATCTCCTCGCCATTCTCCCTCTGCTGTGCTTTCTGAGCAATCTCATTCTCTGTTACTTTGGCTGCCCAATCATCAATTAAGTGTTCAGCATTATCTACTTCCTCATGCTCCTTCAACATCTCCTTGCCACTCTTGCTCGGCTGTGCTTCTCCAGCACTATTCCCGTACTCTGTTACATTCGCCACCCCATTGTCAAAAAATGATTCAGCAATAGCTACTTCCTCGTGCTCCTTCAACTTCTCCTCACCACTCTGGCTCTGCAGTTCTTTCTGAGCAGTCTCATTCTCCGTTATTTCCGCTACCCCAGTCTCATTTAAGTGTTCCACCTCTTGCTCCTTCAACATCACCTTATCAACATCCGTATCAGTAACTTCAACTTCAACTGGTCCCCAAAGCATCATAGAAAATCCAAAAGCTTCAGAACCACTAGAAGTAGTAAAATTCGGATCTTTCCTTTCATTAATTCTCTCCAAGTGAACAAAAAAACTTCTTTTTAACTTCCTAATCTTACTCAAAACCTGATCTTTAGAGAATTTTGCAACAACAGAACCTCCAAGAAAACGATAAAACTCATCCCAATCAATCTTGGATTCATGAATACTCTTAATTCGATAATCCACTAATCCCTGAGAAAAAAAAAATTAAGAATTTTTGTAATCATTCACTATACAATCAAACTAATACACTAAAATAAAACAAAAATTAGAGGGAAAAAAAGGAGAAACCTTTAAGACAAGAAGCTCATCTTCTTCATTCCAGATTCGTTTGAACAAAGATGAATCCTTCTTCATCTTATTACTCTCTAGTGTTTCGGAAGCAGAACGTCTCGATTGAGACTTTTCCTGGGAAACGAATGGTGAATCAGAGTTATCGCTAATACAAGGAGAAGAGAAATTGAGATGCTTTGGAGTTGCCATGATTATTGATTAGACAAGTAAGAACCCTAATCAAGAAATCAATTTCAATTTTCCAAAAGATTGACCAGTGATTCACAATTTTGATGAATCCTAAATAATATATATATATATATATATACAGAGTAAATGGAAACCTAATTTCCAAATTTTTAGAATCGAGTGAATTTGGTTAGTAACAGAAAAGGAAATAACATTAAAAAAAAAACACTAATAAGATCTTTGTTCTCTATTCTCTCTTGATTGAATTTGAAAAGACTTAAATACATGAATTAAACTACTAATTAAAGAAAGAAAAACTAATGGTTGACCAAAAAAAAACTTTTAATTGCATGGATTAGAGGATAATAGCCAATTAGCCAAATACTCTACCTAGAAGTAGAAACTGATAAGTTATACATAATATAAGATAATCATATAATATATTCATTGTCTTGGAATCTTTTTTTTTTGGAAATATTTTATTGTTCATGAAACACTGAAATACAAAAATTAAGAACATTTTGAGACGGATGATAAACTTTGAAAATTTGAAAAAGAGGATTAAATGTATACGAGCATCTAATATTTAAATTAAATCTTAATTCGGTTCTTCGCTTTGGGTTTCATGAACCTACAACTAAATCAAAATCTCTTTTTAGTACCAAATTTGTTTTGTTTGGATTTTAATATTAGAAAGAATTCATGTGTAAAAAAGCTGTATATTAAAATGATTTGTAATAATTAATTTAGTTAAAATAAAATTATATAAAAAGTGATAGCGAATTCTGAAAGTAATATTTAAGAAAATAAATATATATGTTATATTTAATATATATATATATATTCAATTTAATAAAATACATACACATATGATGTTTAATACTAATTTAAAATCATTTACCTATATTATAATATATGATAACTTTATACTTTGGTACCAAAGCTAAAATAATATTCTTGACATATTAGTGAATTGATTCCTAAAGTCTCCAATAGTTTTCGTATTTCTCCTTCCTAATTTCTTATTCGAATGACAGCTTTTTCACAGGCTTATTATGCATGTTGGGCCGGATATGGGCTGATCCATTAAACTCATTATTCAAATAATACAACGATAGAAAAAAAAAACACTTGAATAGAAGGAAAACAATGGCTGCCAATTTCTCAAATTCATCTCATTAGTAAATATTATTTTACACTTCAATTTTAATTTCTTCTTCTCCATTTATACAACTTTTAATCTCAATTTGAATTTTGTTTTGTTTGTTTAATTGGGTTTGTTCTAGTACAGCAGACAGCTTTTGGACCCAGAAGAAGTTGATATAGTTCATGCTCTTGATAAAGAACGTGGAATCTCCATTGATGATTTCAAGCTCATCAAGTTCCACATGTCTAATCGTACGAAAGTGTTTGTTTTGCTGTTGAGTCAATGTATATTTTGTTTATCTATTTTCTATGTTGTTTTCAGATATAATGAAATTGGCTCAGAGCATTAAAGTGAGGCAAAGGTTAGATTTTTATGCAATTTTGGATCCTTTCTTTTTTTTGCTAAAATCAGAGATTCAATTGTTTATTGTTGGTTCTGTGTAAATAATTAGCTTTATAGATATATATATATATATATCTGTTGTAAATAATTAGCTTTAGAAGCACTGAACTATTATTTGGTTGTATTTCACCCTTACGAGTCATTATCTGAGTATGCATACTTCTCTTCTCTTATCTTCCTTTCATAAGCCATATAGATTTGAACATGTTATCCTTATTTTCCGCAGTTTCAAATAGAGAAGAGATGATTGGAACGTTTATATGATAATTCTTGTAAAAACTTGGAAGTCTTCTTATTCAATGTCTGCCACATCGATAAAATATTGCAGCATATTAGTTTGCATGTTTTCTCTATCATTATATCTAGTTGAAATTTTGGACCGATTTTATATTCCTTGGTAAGAGTTTTGTATGCCTTTATGGTAAGTTGGTAACTAAACACATCATTTCATGAATCATCCTTTTGGTTTCTCAAATTTTCGCAAGATGCTGCAATAAACGATGTAAATATGAAGCAGATGACATGGTAAAATTCCATCTAAGAAATTTTGCTTATAACACATTTCCTATTTCCAAAAATCTATAGATCTTGAACCTGTGTAATTAGCTTTTAAAAAGTCGATTTTTGTTTTTTGAGTTTCAGGGGAAATGTTAATGATACTTATAAGATGGATCTCATTCTTGTACACCCTCCTTATCGCATAGCACTAGCGTGCATATACATAGCAAGTGTCCATAGAGAGAAAGACATCAATGCATGGTTTGAAGATCTTCATGAGGACATGAACTTGGTCAATCATTGTTCTCTACAAACATTAAGCTAACTTCTGCATTTATTCAAGTTATAACAAAAAGCTATGATCTTTTTTGTAACGTTTTCGATATTCTTTAGTGACGTTGAAAGCTCATAATCTATTGCAGGTGAAGAATATTGCCATGGAGATTCTCGACTTCTATGAGAATTATAGAACAATGACTGATGAAAGAGTGAATTCTACGTTCAGCAAATTGGCTTTGAAGCTGTAGCTGCTTGGAATCGGCTTAGTCTCCAAAATTTATTTTACACAAAAATATGATATTAGAGACTTTCTCAATGTCCATCTTATCTGGTAGATATGTTACATTGTTGTTAGTTCTACTAAACATAAATCTTAAAAGTTGATTTGATAAACATACACATTTTATCTCCCACCTAAAATAATGCATTCTTTCATTTACTAGATTTTTTATTTTTTTATGAAATTATACATCATCATCTTATAAGCCAACGAAAAAAATCCATGAAAAATTAAATTTTAATAATCATTATAGTTAATGAAAATAAAGAAAATAAATGATAAAAATGTAAAAATTAAAAAATATAAAAATGCAAATTCTTGAAATTATATTTTAAATAGTTTCGATAAACTTCAGTTAATAGAGAAAATATATAAATATAAATAAAATAAAATAAATTTCAATTCATATAAAAACATTAAAATATATATACAAATATCAAACGATGAATTTTTTTTTTAAAATTAATGATAAAATAAGTGTCAAAATATCAAGATTTAAAACAAATTTTACATGACATAGTCATTAAAATCTTGATAATACAACTAAATATATCTTTTAAAATTCTTATTCAATATGTAATTGGTAAAAACAGGGTATAAAATAGAAGGATGTATAATTTTGATATATGTTAAAAATAAAATTTTAATTATATTAATTATATGTGACCAAAAATAACATAAAAATAATATATGTTTAAAGATGAAAAATGTCTCCCGTCATACATCTAAAAAATGTGTTTATATTCTCACTAGGTAATAAATAGATATTAAAAATTTCCGCATTGCCATTTTATGGTTAAACTCTCATTGCCATTTTCTTAATCACCGTTTTATTCATTGTAATTATGCAAACTACTGCAGTTTCTCCAAAACATTTTTTTTATCTTTAAGTAAGAAAAAGTACAAAGATTAAAGATCTATTTAAAAAAAACAATAAATAAATAAAATTAAAGTAATCTTTATGTTTGACGATCTTGGCTTCACATCCATAAAATAAACAAAACGCAAAAGCCTTCTTTTTGTATTTGAAATTGAAAGATCAAAGAAACTAATGGCTTCCAATTTCTGGACTTCATCGCAGTAGTAAGTTTGAAATCAACGATTACAGATCTCATAATCATTCATTCAATTTCTGATTTTCATTATCTGGGCTTCTTCGTACAGCAAAGAGCTAAAAGACCCAGAAGAGGTTAATGTTGTTCATCCTCTTGATGCTCAAAGAGGCATTTCTGTTGAAGATTTCAGGCTCATTAAGCTTCATATGTCAAATTGTATGCTTTTAATTACTGTTTAAATTTTCTATAATTTCTATTATCTTTATATCTTGAATCTTGTTTTTGTTTACATTCATGGGTTCTTGTTTGTTTGTTTTCAGATATATCGAAATTGGCACAAAACATTAAGATTCGACAAAGGTGAAATCTTTGTTCGAGATATGCAATGTGTAATCACCATTTTGAAAAATGCTGACAGATTTAGCATTAATATGATTTCAGAGTTGTTGCTACTGCTGTTACGTATATGCGTCGTGTTTACACAAGGTATGATATTGCTAATAGTTTATAATAATTCCATAGCTTCAAGCTCTGTTATTTGGTTTTATGGTGTATTGTGTTTTTTTCTTTTTGTTTCCAGAAAGAGTTTGACGGAGTACGAGCCTCGCCTTGTTGCTCCTACTTGCTTGTATTTGGCTTGTAAAGCAGAGGAGAGTGTAGTGCATGCCAAAATTCTTGTCTTCTACATTAGAAAACTGTGTAATTTTTCTGCTTCAGAGCTTTCTTGATTGGAGAATTTGCTCAAGAACTGTTTGAGTTTCTGATGAAATTGGTTTGCTTTACTCGCTTTGTAGATACCGATGAGAAGTTTAGATATGAGATTAAAGATATTCTGGAGATGGAGATGAAGATCTTGGAAGCGTTGAACTTCTATCTTGTTGTATTTCATCCATACCGATCTCTTACTGAGTAATGTCTTTTGCTTGGGATCTTATGTGTTGATATCAAAACCATTTTGAGATTGTACATCTTTTGATTGGTCTTCTTGCTTTACATTCAGGTTCTTGCAGGATTCTGGAATCAATGACACAAGTATGACTCATTTAACTTGGTAAGATATTCAAAACATGATTAAGTTTTGGGGATGAAATGTTGTAGTAATCAAGAAGTATTTCCTACTTAGAAGTTGCAAGCGAAGAGTAAATGGTCGCTTGATGCTTAAGTTTTGTGTGGGAAACTATAGGGGTCTTGTCAACGACACTTACAGAATGGATCTAATCCTTATACATCCGCCTTTTCTCATCACACTCGCTTGCATTTACATTGCTTCGGTACACAAAGAGAAAGACATTAAGACATGGTTTGAAGAGCTTACTGTGGACATGAACATTGTAAGCCATTGTTCTTAGAAATTCTTAGCTCTGTTGTTACAAGTCATTGTTCTAAGAACTTGGAATGCTTTCAACTACACATTTTGGTCATGTTTAATTATTAATGGGTTATGTTGTGAACATTGGCAGGTAAAGAATATTGCAATGGAGATATTAGATTTCTATGAAAACCACAGAATGTTCACGGAAGAGAGAGTTAACGCTGCATTCAACAAACTTGCTACAAACCCATGAAGTTTCTACAAGGAATCTACTCAATTTGTCTGTTTGTTTTCCTCTGAGCAATATATGTTTTGCCAGAAGTTTTTTGAGGTGAGATTTATCTGATCATTGTACATCATTTTTGTTTGTCTTTGGCTCAACCATGCAAAAAAGGTGGCAAAACTGTAAAACAAAACTCAACATGTATAACTTGTATAATTTGAAAATGCATTCTGTTTTGATGAGTGGGGTTTCGTCCAAAAACGTAACAAGTAAATGGATTTAGATTCCTCTATTATGGATGAAATTACATTAAGATTCTTCATTGGTCTAGCTGCTTATAATAATCTATACATTCGTCTAATGGATATTGTTACAGCATATTTATAAATATGATGTATCAGTAAATACTGATATTTATATGGTAACTTTCTATGGCAAACCAAAAGAGTTATATACAATAAAATTGCAAAGATAATATATGGGTCCAAACAATCAGATGGATGTCGATTAATTTGTATAATATAATTTATATTTTACAATTTATACTTATTCATATAATATAATAACTTTTTATTTTATCATATTAACCAAAAATAATTATTATTTACTTTATAGCAATCCTATAATTTTTGTTTTTCAATAAGGTACCAAGAATACCACTAAATTATTTATCTTGATTAGCTAAAATGTTTTTTAACAAATATGGTAATTATCATATTTTATAGTTTTCCCATTTTATTTGTTTGGACTTAGAAACATATTTGAGAGTTGACGTCAACGCAAGAGAGTAGCAATACAGTTAGTGAGCCGCACAAACTCATCTTAAGTACGCAAAAACCTAATGAATTTAGAAAAAAAGAAATCGAATAATTTTTGAAGAACATTTAAGCTAATACATGCTTTTAAAAAGGAAAACAAAATTGCAAAGCTCAAAGACAAAGGTAAACATAAGACCATCATCTCCATACAACAACACCTATAAGACCATCATCATCTAAAGAATTTAAGAAATCAAGTTGGTTTCTTGGTACAATCTTGCTTAGAATCTCAATGGTTCTGTCGCGATTTGGACAAAGGTAAAGCTCAACTCCTGAAGCCGGTCTGCAAAAGCCACCCTCTCGTCTTTAGAGTGTGAATCCACCACCTGTGTAAATAGTAAAACCAAGTTTACCAAATTCGTTACCAATCTAGACAACAACACAACCACTAACTAATATGATATTGTACTACGAAAATTTAAGGTGTTCAATCCATATCAGGACTTGTTCAGTTTTTGGATTGGTTATTTCGGTTCATTTCCAAATTCGTATACGTGGACTTAACACCCCTACGCAGAATCTTAGTTAATTTGGGTGATGTACGAACTAAACCCACCTCTGCATCATTATCATCTGAAACACAAGATCTTTTCTCAGTATCTGAAGACAAAGAGTCAGATGGAGACTCTGAATCCATGGATGACATGAATTTATCAAGAGAGACAATTGTAGGCAGAGATCCAGTAGCAGCTTGCATCTCATCATCTATTGTGACTCCGCTACCTGGAGCCTCATCAGAGCCATTTAATTTCTTCTTGAAGGCAATATTTTTAGTGCTGGAAGGGGTTTTCCTCTTACTATTCTTTGGTCGAGACCAGTTAAGCGAACTCATTCCAACAGAGACCTCCACTGAGCCACTGTCCATTGGTTCAACTTCAACTTGGAACTCTCCTTTGTGTGTTTTCCTAACCAGGCTTCTGATATCTACCTCTGCGTCCTGCAGAACAACCATTTGAGCCATCTCATCTTCTTGTGCTTGTCGCCACTCAGCTAATTCCTTTGAAGCCAGTTCCTCTGCTGACATGGAACACAATCGCTCAGCTGCAATGTCTCCGTACATAACCTTCTCCCTGAGTTTAGGATTACTTTTGTCTTTCAAATTGAATAATAGTGGCCTTCCCTTCTCTTTATATTTCTTATTCACACCACCAAATAACTTAAAAAGCTCTGCCTCTATTTTAAAAGCCAAAACTTGTGTCTCCAGTAACAATTTTTCCTTGGATATTTCCTGCCTCCCATCATTAGCCATTGCTCCATGAATCTCATTTTGACAAATTTCTGTAAATTTTATATCTGACTCCAGCGCCAAAGTAAGGCCATTTCCTTGCAACAACCCATCTTTTGAAAACATATTGTACTATACGAAACAATGACTTTCCCCAAAGGTTCTTGTGCAATAATTTCTTTGGCATCACTTGTCTGAACAGAGATACCTCCTACAGGACCAGAAACAGCTAACAAAGACTCACCAACATGACCTAAGAGAAAATTAGTTGCAGTTTCACCATGTAACTTGGGAGCTTCCACTTGACATTGTACTATAGCTACTGCATCTGCTAAAGATTCTCTCATAATAACCCTCACAGATTGAGATGATTCATTCTGTAGTTTCACAGGCAGTGGTTTCTGCGAAGTTTGTTTCCTCGCCCGCAGTTTGCTTCCACGTTTTATTACAAGAAACATAAGCATTCTTACTAAAAAAATGATGCAGACAAATACTGTGTTCTTGAGGAAACTAAAGATGACTGCACCAGCGAAGATTTTCGCTTACCGAGTAACTGAGTTGTATCCATATTAACTAATCCTACATCATTAGGCACCATTACATTAAAATCTTGCCTCCCAGAGAGTGGTTCTTGATAACCAAGGATCGGTTCTAACAAACTCAACTCCGGTTTAGCAATTATATCTGAAGAAGTGACATTGATGAAGTGACCCATTTGCATAAAAGGCTGAGGCAATATACTGTTTGACATTGCAAATGTAACCAAACAAAAAACCAATGGCTGCAAAACGGGGCGGGACCCGCTTGACAGGGCTAGAGATGGGTTTTGCATTCTATCTCCAGAGAAGCCCAACGTTAAATGGGCTTAGTTACGCTATATTAGAGCCTTAGTTAGACATTGGATAGTCTAATTATTCGCCCAATAATTGAATTTGGTTACGTCATTGAATTGGTTATATCGTGCAACTCAACTGAGCCATGTGAGTCATGAAGACCAACCTCGTAGCTTAAAATGTGAAGACTGAATGTTAGAACCATGATTATGACTGAGCTAAAAATAATAGAATATGATATTATATATAAATTATTTAAGATTGGTTTGGGGATATTAGGCGATTTTAGGTGGTTTAAGCGGTTTGAGTAATTTTATAATAAATATATATATATATATATTTAAACACATATATATTAACATAATATAATACAACATAATAAAATTATAAAATTGAATAATTTTAAATTTTAAATTATAAGAACGTGAAAATATCAATATTTTATAATTTTAAGTTTTTTTAAATAACATTTTTATTTTTTATTTTATTTTATAAAAAATAGATATTAAATAATTTATTAAATTCGCATATCTCATATAATTCATAACTCATATAATTAGGGTTTAATTTATTTAATTATCATATATTTTGCTAAATTTAACTATCCGTATAATATAAACTGATTTTTCAAAATTTAATCAGTATAGTCGTTAATCATGTGGCTTAAGGGGGCATAGCACCTATGCGACGTCTAGATGGCCGGGTAAAACGCTTTTTAGAACACTGGATATACTTAATCAGTACTAAATATGAATATATATATATATATATAATTTTCCAATAAAATATGAAAGTTGGAAATTTTATGAAATAGAGTCGGAAAATGGTTGGAACAAATAGGCTTTCAATGTTAACTATTTTTATAGTACTCTTTAATACACCAATCAAAACAGAGTGCGTTTTTTTTAACTTACAACATTTTCAAAAAATCTACATGAAATTTCATGTGTGTGATGAAATCAACTTTGATCAAAATAAGCTTAGTTAAGCCGCTGAATCAAATGTTGTACGAAAAGATACTGGTAAAATAGTTTATGTTGAAATTAGTGTATGAAAGATACCGTAAAAATGCAATGGATCACTAACCTAGTGGTGGAACGATTAGCAATAACTTCTTAATGCCCCCATTAATTTAATTTTCTTTTGAATAAGTACATTGAAGCTCATAAAGAGGTCGTATATTAAAACTGTCATATATTTGGACGATAATACTTATAGAATTACCACTTTTGTTTCGGTAAGTCTGAATGGTGGACATAACTTATTAACATTTAAAATAGACTAACAAAACAATTATGTTTGATTTTTTTTTTAATTCATTTCTATATAACTGCAGTTTATTTGTCTTCCTTTTCTGATCCAAAAGTCAAGACTTTTAATTATGGCTATTGACAAGGGTGATTATATCATTATTTGGTAAATCATTGATTCGTATTTTGGTTTCGTTTAGTCTTGAAATTGGTTAATATGAAATTATTATGTTGATTGGATTGGTAAAAGTCGTCAACTTTGATTCAAAATTTCAAACAAAATTGATTAACTGAATATTGTTGTATCAATTCACATATTCAGTAGTTTGGTAAAGTTGCCAACTTCAATTGAGATATGTATGTAGTTTAAGATTTTTTTACACTAATTAATAAAAACACATCAATTGTAAGTTTTGTTTCTCACAAAATTCACTATTAAAAAAATTCATAGGTAATTACATTAAAATAATAAAGGTAAAAATAGAAAATGTACTTTAAACATTAATAATGAAAACGAAAACTATACTTATAACGAAATAATTTGAAACCCTAATACAATAATTAAAATAAAACAGAGGGAAAATATACATTTTAGCTAAAATTGCAGAGTTTAGGAAACTACATTAAATAATCTTTATTTTGTATTTTCTATCTTGAAAGCACAAACTAATACTGAATTTAAATAATCAACCCAATAATAAATAATACTCTATAATATTAACAATAATAAAATTCAAATATAATTAATATTTTGCATTAAAATTTGTAAAACATCTACTTCATTGTCTCAGAAAGTAAGATTTTTTAAGTTTTTTCACACATTAAGAAAAACAATAAATTCTAGTTTTATTGATTAGTTTAGTTTTAAATTTTTTTTATTTACTATATTTTCCTAATAACTGTAATAAATGCACAATATTAAATATTTTGTATGTTTTTTGTATTTAATTAATTTTTAAAAAACATTAAATATATGTAGAAAATCATAATTTTTGAGAAAATAAAAAAAAATCCTAGAAAATCATAATTTCTAAGACTGAGTGAGTAATAAACTAGAAAAAGAAAGAAAAAAGAAGTAAAACTTCTTATAAAATGGAACAGAAGGAGTAGTTTGCATTTGTATCATTGCAGTGACCTATAATTCTTGATTATAAATATGTCAAATAAATAATTAGTGGGATTATAAAAACATTAAAATATTGTACAGATATAGTTAGCTCGTGTTATATAGTTCATGTAAGTGAAAATCATATTCCAATTATAAAATAGATTATATTAGGCCGAAGTTAAACGGTTGGAGTAACATGGACTTGGGCTTAGAACTATGGACTATTAATGGGCCGATTCATTTCAATAGAAAGTACTTGTACTACACGCCTGTACTACTTCTCATCTCACATCCAAGAGAGTACTACTCCTACACACAATCCTGAAAACACCCAAAATTAAGAAAGAAAAAAAGTGACGGCAGAAATCAAATTCAGCAATCCTGTAAATAAAACATATTTATTAATTATATTGTAATGATTTTATTCAAACCAAATAATCAAAAATGTCAGCCTCTAAAAACATTTTGCACAAATTTAACTCAAGTTGAATTCGTTCAATTTATCATTTGAGACTACTTTCTGATTAAAAAGTTAAAATGCAATTACGTAATAAAAGAAAAATGATATGCAAGTAAATATTTAACTTTAATATATTTACACTATTTTGTGTGTGTATTACAAGTTTACCATATTCTTTCAAATAAGTTAACCACGTAACGTAACGTAATAAACTTCCAATTTAAACGGAGAAACAAGCAGCCCTGTTGGCGCGTGCCACCACCGCACCGACCGGCGGCGCGTCACCTTTATCAAGTCCAGCTAACTCCAAACGCCGATGAGCTGACGGACGGGGAAGATTCTCCGGTACAATGGTCTCAAGAGAATTCTCAAGCCAAGGTGGACACGTCCTCTTGTCACTCCACCTCCTCAGCGGCGCCGTACTCACAGCAACATCTTTAACCGGTGATTCCACAACCGCCGCTTCTACTGACGCCACGTCACTAATATGAATAACACCGATCAAGATAGATGCCGCCACTCCAAAGACAAGAGAAGGCTTTCTTCTCGTCCGTTCCTCTGTTCTCCTCCTAAATATATTATAAAAGAAATAAAATGATCTTTTGGTATATGAAAATGATTTAAGTGAATAATTGATTTTTTTCATGAATAGAAAAGATACCAAGAGATTTTTGATGTTGTCTTGAGAAGTGGAGATAATGATTGTGTAGAGTTGGAACTTACGAGAGGAAGATTCAGAGAACAGCTTATTCTCCCTGCCATTGTTATTCCTCTGTTTTTCGTTTTTTTCTTTCTTTCTTTAGGATTCACCTTAAAGCAAATTTTATTTTATTCCTTTCTTCTCCGTATATATAACTACATTAGACTCCTATAATAAGCCATTTGATATAAAAATACTACAAAAAATATTATGAATAGTACAGTTTTATATACATTTCGAAATTACTCAAATAGACAATATTTTTTATTTATCAAAACAAAAAAAAGGTGGCTATCTAAGAATATTAAGGAAACAAAAATTTAGGTCAACTATGTATATAATTTTGTAAAATTAACGAAGTATAACGCAGACGACCATAGTTCAAAGCAGAGAACTAGTTTATAAACAAAAAAGTTAGGTACCTATAATAGGCGGCTTTTAAATTATTTTATTACAATAAAATTTTCATGAATACTACAATAAAGTTTTAAAATATTACTTAAATATTATATTTTTTTGTATTTATCATAAAAGTTGGCTAGTTAACAAAATAAAAAAAAAAGTTGGAGGGAATTGCTAAAATAATTCTTAGCATAGTATCAAATGAAAAAGTAACTCCATTCAAACATTTTTTTTTTTTTTTGCAAAAATAACTAAAATATGGAAATTATAAAACCGTTAAAACATTTTTCGTAGTCTGTTACATATCATTATTAACAAATATAATTGATCTTACCATATTATGTTAATATTGACTACATGCGGTATACTGTGTAAATTTGTTTTACATGTGGTTATGCATGTAAATTTGTTTTACATGTACAATATCGTTTTTTTTGTTAAAAGGTTTTATTATAAATTTAAAAATTTTTACAATAAGGAACATGAAACGAAATACAATAGATAAAACCATCAAGAAAGGGGAAATGATTGATAACCAAATATCATCAAATTTAAGGAAAATGAAAGAAGAGGGTGAGATGAGACCCTTTAAGACCAGTAGATAAACAGAGCTTTCACCATGCTTTGATTGTTGGTTCTTTGCTATGCACTTAATCCTTAAATTGTCCATGATTCTACACAAGACCAAAGAAGAAGGGAGAGAGGTACCATCATGATATCGTCTGTTCCGCTCCTTCTAAATTTCGAAAAGCGATGCTTGCCAGCCGAGAAGAAGAGCAAGAAGATGAGCCTGACATTGAGCTGCACTTGGGAGCCACTGAATAGTATCTTCCCACGAGGTAGGCGGGTTTGGAATACCTAGCTTCCGAGTGATGCCCTTCCAGACAGCTGAGGAGTAGAGGCAACCAAAAAAAGATGATTACGAGTCTCCGGGAAGGAGCCACAAAGTAAACATAAAGGCTCCACATCAAAGCCCCAAACTATGATGTGGAGCCCCAAACTAACATTCTATCCAAAGTTGGATTACGGTTCAAAGTAAATAGTCAAGTATTGGTAACATGCTTTGGAAAAGCCACTTTATGCCATACTAGAGATGTCCACGGAACCAAAGGTAAAACTGGACGGATAGCATTCCAAACGTCTTTGGAGTTGAAACTGTTATAAACCTTGTCCTTTATAACCCAGGACGGTTTATCATTTGTGGAGGAGATATGAACGGTGGAGATGAAGGAGTAGAGCTGCAACTGAATATCTGAGCGAGCTGGTGGGAGGTTCCAACCTGCAGGTAATAAAATGTCATTTACTAGAGCAGATAATGGAATACCAAGATTCGAAGGGCCATCAGGTCCTAAGAAATTTATAAGAGAGCCGAATGGGGTCCATGGATCCCACCAGAAGTAGGTGTCCTCGCCGTTTCCAATGGTAATACGGAGGAAAAGTAATGCTTTTGGGCGGAGCTTGAGTAAGCAACGAAAGGACCATGAGATAGAGGCGTTGTCTTTGTTCAAAGCCCAGAAGCAGTAGCGGCTGAGGTACTTGTTCCTTATCCAGGCAACCCAAATGGAGCCAGCTCTAAAAAACAACATCCAAATGAGTTTAAGACCGCATGATTGGTTCCAGTTTACAAGAGATCTTAGTCCCAACCCGCCTTCCTGTTTTGGAGCAGCAAGAGCAGACCAAGAAACCTTGGCACCATGAGACTTATCGAGAGTGCCGTGCCAAAGATAAGAGCCATTGATCATTTTGATCACTTTCTTTGGGAGAAAGAAAGCTGAACTCCAGAAGCCAACAATTCCCGCGATGACTGACGAAATTAACCGAAGTCTCCCTGCCAGACTAAGATGCTTATGCATCCAACTATTTAGCTTCCTCCGGATCTGAGCTAAGAGCGGATCACAATCTTTAATCCGTAATTTTCTCCCGCAGAGGGGGAGACCTAGATACCACACAGGGAGATCCTCAGGCTGCAAAGAAAATTTATTTCTTATTCTGATCAAAGAAGTGTCTGAGAGTCCGCATTGGAACATAGATGTCTTTGCTAAGTTTACTGCAAGTCCAGACATCTTCTCGAATTGAGATAGCACAGTGAAAACTCCCGCAAGAGATGATTCTGTCCCGTTTACGAAAATTAGAAGATCGTCCACAAAAGAAAGGTGCGTAAGCTGCATGTCGGTGCACCCATCAACAGCTGCTCGATTTAACATAAGACTCAAAATATTCATTATCGTCACAAAAAGAATAGGCGAGATGGGATCTCCTTGACGAAGCCCAGGGCTACCTTTGAAGTACCCGGAAGTAACTCCATTAAGACAGAGAGAGTAGCTGGGAGTAAAAATACAGGCTCGGACCCATTTAACAAAGTCATATGGCACCTCGTAAGCTTCAAGACATCTTAACACAAAATCCCAGCGAACAGAATCAAAAGCCTTTGAGATATCCACCTTTAAAGTAATCCTCGGGGAGAGAGACTGAAGATGGTAACTTTGGACTACCTCAGAAGCAAGCAGAACATTTTCCAATAGTAAACGATTTCGGACAAAAGCTGTTTGGTTAGGCAAGATTATAGCTGGTAGGATCCGCTTTAGTCGATCACTCAGAAGTCTTGAGATTAGCTTATAAAGCGTATTAAGACAAGATATTGGCCTAAAATCTTTTATCTCCTCTGCACCTATCCTCTTAGGAATCAGGATAAGAGAGGTAGAGTTTAAAGAAGTTGGCATAAAACTGGAGGAGAAAAACTGTTGAACAGAAGTGACTACCTCCATACCTAGTATTCCCCATGATGCCCTGAAAAACTCGGCAGCAAAACCATCAGGGCCAGGAGTTTTGCTCAATGGTAACTTATGAAGTGTAGACTTTATTAGATCTGCAGTGATGGGAGCTAAAAGGATCGATTTGTGCCATGCTGAACACTTTGATGAGCAAAGACGATTCAGAGTCTGAGGCAGGAATTGGCAGTAATCTTGTTTTATACAATATCGTTTTTAGGTGAGATTACAACGGATAACTCTACTTGCAACACTTTAGAACTTATAATTTTTTTTTGCATATTTTAATATGTGAAAACTCGAATTCTCAACCTCTTAGCATTTCCCATCCAACACTAACCATTAACCCTTTGCTTCTTGGGCTTTACCTCAAGTCGGACCTGCTGGTATATAAGCTTTTAACACTATATCCGATGAAAAAATTGCCGACGACCCTCTCAACCAAACCACAAGGAAAAAAAGTAGGGCAGGAGCAGAAAGGGAGATCAACGCGGATCAAGGTGCATAGTTGGGGAGCAAGATTTAGAATGTGTTCATGTACACAAATAAAAGAACGTCGTGAGAGGTCTTCTAAATCTGTGTTTTTGTTAACCAAAGCCCATAGAAGAAAGAAACTAAACCTAGAAAAGAGTGGAGTTGACAGACCCAATAGCATTACAAAAGTTAGGTCCATGGTACTAATATGTCATGACAAATAGAAGAAAGCCGTGAATCTGTTTGCTTGTTTTTGTTTTGACAAATAAACGAAAGAGAAATGTTTGCTTGTTCTTAATTATAGACTTTATAGTCACGTACACGTATCACGCATACTGAAAAAATAAATTATTTGATAATGAAAGCCAATTAGCATCTGTCATCACATGCAACCACATCAACCATCTTCGTGTCGGTCCGTTTAATTAATGAGAAATAACAATCGTTTTCAGGAAAAAAATCTACACAAAAAGTTTCTAATGGTGAAATATAATGTTTGTATATTTATTTCCTAACAACTACCACGAGAATTAGTCTCACTTTCTCTTCAATGAAAACTCTCAAAAGGTGATATTTTATTGGTTAAATATAAAGCTTAATTTTCAAAAATATGATTATAACTGATTTTTTTTATAAATGAAGTTAAGAAACTAGGATAAGAATGATACATAAACCATTATTCATTGGATAGTAAACATTTCCTAGCTAGAAAATAAAGTTAATTTTTTTGAATATAGTATACGTAGAATTATTCGTTGAAAACCTAATGTTGGAGACAACTGCATGTCAGAGCTGTTTATAAAGTAATTAATTTATCATAATTATATAAGTTCGGTAGACAAATAAATTGGATGAATTTGATTATTAACGTATCTTTAGCGAAATTAAGTTCAAAATATTATTAAAAAGCAAAGAAAGAAAATGTCAACAAAGTTAATACGTCAGCGTTTTATGTTTCATTTTTCGAGTTTATATTTTTTTTTCCATTAAATAACCGTCGGACTCGTATATCTCGCCTCCGCCGGTGAACAATTTTTATTTAAATCTCTCCCAAAAGCGTTGTCTAAATTTCTACCACAAAACCCTAATTTTTGTTAAACCCTAAAATTCCTGTAACCATTGTTCAATTTTTGCCATTGATTCTAAAACCCATTGCTCACAAATCCCTTTTTGCTAAAAGCTACATTCTCCGAAAAAAAAATCATTTTTTTTTACTCATCTCGTTTAAATTAAGTCGCTGACTCGGGGGTTGACTCGCTAGTTTTTTTTTTTTTTTTGCTAAATTACTTTGTAGAATTTATATATCTGTTTCGTTTTCGCGATGATGATGATGATACAATATGGAAGAAACTAGAGGAGTACCTGATCTGGAGAATGGGAGTTCGAGTTACGGCGGCAAACCTCCGAATCCTAACTTCTCCTCTTCATCCTCCTCCGCCGCCGCTGCTTACAGGCAAAGCTTTGACGGTGAACGTTTGTTATCGCCGTGTAATAAGAGGTCGTTGGTTCGACACCCATCTCTTGTAAGATTCGTTTCTTTCAACTCAATTTTTGGATAAAATTCAGATTTTAACTTTACATTGAATGTTTTGGTTTTGTAATTATTAATCTCATTATTGGTTTCTTAATTTGGATTGAATGTGTTGTTATGTAATTAAGAAAAAAAAAGAATAATTATGAGATGAGATGCTTTTGAGGTTTCTGAATGATTTTTTTTTTTGGAAGATGAAGACAAAGGTGTCAGATTTAGCTGTTGAGAATGAGTTTACTTTAGAGAAGAATAAGTCTGAGTTTGTTCCTGTTATGCGTTCTGGAGCTTGGTCTGATATTGGCTCAAGATCAAGTATGGAAGATGCTTATCTATGTGTTGATAATTTCATGGATAGTTATGGTCTTCAGACTTCTGATGAAGACGGTCCAAGTGCGTTTTACGGGGTAAATTTCTTCACTTTTCTTCATTTTGTGCATTTTTTGATGCCGGAATGATTATGAACCAATATGTTTATGTTAGGTATTTGATGGACATGGTGGGAAGCATGCTGCTGATTTTGCGTGTTACCATATACCGAGGTACATTGTTGAGGATCAAGAGTTTCCTAGTGAAATCGATAAGGTGATTTCTTCAGCGTTTCTTCAAACAGACATTGCCTTCTCAGAGGCTTGTGCATTAGATGGGAGTCTTGCTTCAGGAACTACTGCTTTGGCAGCTATTCTTTTTGGGAGGTTTGTTGATTCTACTCTTATTATCTTTCAAGTTTTGTCAAACCTAAACTTCTTAACATTACCTAAGACTGCATAGGTAGGCTAGAAATGTGCAGCATTTTCTATTTATTTTTTGGCCGACTAGATGTGTGGTCATCTTTAGCAGAAAATGTTACTCTGAACTGTCTCCTGTATTAGTTGTTCTCTACTTAGTCTTTTACATCTTGATTAAGTAAGGAAGAAACTATTGGGGAATAGATTCATGTTATCATCAACTGCATAGTGTGTATAATTTTCACCTTGAACACAATCCTGGAACAGTAATTTGCTTGTAGATGTTTACTCTCTACCCGTATATGCTGCTGCTATACTGTAGTTATCGTCTTAGCTTTACATGTCAACCTTTTATCAAGTATATTGATGTTGATATACAAGTTTTGGTTTTCTAGTCTAAGATATACATGGCTCAATTCATATTGTCGTTTACTTTCTGGTATAAAACCTTTTTTGCCTACTGTGATAGCATTTAGTTTTGTGGAGACAGGTTGTTGGTGGTGGCAAATGCTGGAGATTGTAGAGCGGTATTGTCCCGTCAGGGAAAAGCGATTGAAATGTCAAAAGACCACAAACCCATGAGCAGTAAGGAGAGAAGACGCATTGAGGCATCAGGTGGATATATATACGACGGGTATCTAAATGGTCAACTTAATGTGGCTCGTGCGCTTGGGGACTTTCATATGGAAGGCATGAAGAAGAAGAAAGACGGTTCTGACGGTGGACCACTCATTGCTGAGCCTGAGCTCATGACAACTAAACTAACTGAAGAGGACGAGTTTCTCATAATCGGATGTGATGGGGTTTGGGATGTGTTCATGAGCCAGAACGCTGTAGATTTTGCTAGAAGGAGATTACAAGAGCACAATGACCCGGTTATGTGTAGTAAAGAGTTGGTTGAAGAAGCTATAAAGAGGAAGAGTGGTGATAATGTGACGGCAGTAGTTGTATGTCTTCAGCCACAGCCACCACCAAGCTTGGTTGCACCGAGATCGAGAGTTCATCGTAGCTTCTCTGCGGAGGGTTTAAAAGATTTACAGAGCTACTTGGATGGCTTGGGGGACTAATTCGATGACATGATGATGGTGACAAATGATTGATGCTTTGTTTTGTTTTGTCTTTCATTACAATTTATAGTTTTGGTTTTTGAGGTTTTGTTTCTTAATATTCTTGCAATTTGAGTAAGTTATTACATGAGGCGGCATATAATAATTTATTGTTTGTTAGAATATTGTTTTTGTCACATTTGCATAATAATAATTCTGCTTCAGTCTCTGGTTTGAATAACATTGTAATATATAGGAATCCTCATTGTTCACTTTCTTGAATATGGTCTACTTTTGTCGAATGAAATGTTATATTTGCAGTAAAATACTCTCTCTTGGTTCATTGCAGTAAACCCTCTTTCAAGTACCAACTCTTCTAATCTTTCCATATCGACAAAATCACATTCGTGGGAGTTTTGTCCAAAAGCAATTCTACAAATGATGCTAACTGTGAAAGAGAATGAATTTCCTCAAATCAACCGATGAGGGTTGTGTTTCATTTGCAGAGTTTGGTACTTTCTTGACCAATACTTAGCTTTCCTCTTCTCTAATATATCTGAAAGACTTCAGCTTCTTCGGGCTAAAGAAGTATAACCCGAAAAATAAAATTTTTGGTTAGTTTACTTCTTATATTATTATGGGGTTTTTTGCATTTGTAGGTTATGTGTAGGGATCATTGGAAGTAGTTGTGCGTTTATCTGATGCTCAAAACTCGACACTATTTGGCAAGATTCTTGTAATTGAAATCTTTGGGAGTGCTCTCGGGTTTATTTGGAGTTATCGTTGGGATTATTATGTCAGGTCAAGCTACGTGGCCTACAAAATAGATGTATAAAATAACTTATGGACTTGTATTCAATACCTTTTATGATCATTTTTCAAAATCCAACAAGAGTTATATATCTTTGTTTGTTTTCTTTTCTGTTATATCTCTTGTATAGAAGAAAAAACTATGTTTCTCTTTAAATCCTTAATTTTTGGCAATGTTCACTATTTGGGAATAAGTCACTTGTAGAAATCACTTCATGTTTGTATGATTTGTTTGCTTTCTCTTCTGATCAATGAGAAGAGTGTGTATATGTATAGTTGTTGTGCATTGAATGGAAAAACTCTTTAGGGATTTATTGTTAAGTCAAATTTATGTGTTTTGAGTGGAAAATACGAAAGGACATATCTTCGTTCCGAAACCAAAGAAAGTTCCAGTTTACAAAATAAACAATAAACACAATCAAAATACAGGCAAACTACACACTGATAACTGCATTCTCCTTATCAAAAAAGTCTTTCAACATCGCAGGGAACTGTTGGTCAGTAACTACACTTTTCACAAACGCTACTCTGTTTGAGTCAGTAGCTTCATTTATAAATTGCCATCGCTGAATCCCTCTAGATGCATCTAAGAAGCTCATCGATATGTCCTAACAATGCAGGCCAATCTTTGGATGATTGTAGAACTTTTATCACATCTGTCATAGCAGCTCACAAGAGAACGTTCTCAAAATGCAGGATTTTCATGCTTTCAGGAGTCTAAGTTATGAGCTTGGCGCTTTAACCAGTCAGCCATGGTTCACTTAAAGTTATGGGCTCATATCGAAAAACTATAGACTATACAAGCAGAAAAGAGCTTTTAAAGCAAAACCATTACCATTATATGCAACTATCAAACAAAGTTGGATTCCATCAATAGACAATTTATATTCATAAGAAGAAGCTACTATGTTCGTTTTGTTTCCTATACATCTAATTCTTCTAATATTAACATAAACTTACTAGACCGGGGTCCCAAATTGTATCAAACATATAATCTAACCGAACAAATCGATAACCCTGAAAAGAGATGAAGCTCAACCATTGAATCAGTAAGCCATTCCTCCTGAAAACACATCTCCATCATGAAGCAAGCTCTCTGTCAACCAATAACCATCCCAAGAACCGCCTATCCGCTGCCATTAAAGACAATATATTTCAGATTCAATCACAATCATTGATCAAAACACTACATTCAAAACTCTTCCAGAGTCTCTCTACAGAAATACAAACCAACCTGGAACATTGTGAATTCAAATATCTCTTCTTCCTCAGGTCGAGCTCCTTGAACCCAAATCCTCTGCTTGAAACGATTCTTTATACACCAAAAGAAAAAAAAAAGATATCATAAGACAACAAGTAAAAAAAAGCTCCTTAATAATTGCAAATTACCTCTTCTACAAACAAACTGCTTAAAATCTTCCTATCCTTGTGACCAAGCAACACACGGTAAGAGGAGTGATGAAAAATACGCCTAAACCTTTCAAACTACATCAAACAAAGGAGAGACAGAGGTTAAAGAGCTTTAGCTAGTTAAGTGTTGAAAAAAAAAGAAAGGTTCTAAAAGCTTAACCTGTCCTAGATCAAAGAAAGGACCAAAATAAGTAGATCTCTCAAAAGGGTCAAATCCAGCAAACTATTTATTTAGGAAAAAAGAAACATATCAAATCATAATCACAAAAGCTGTAACACTCAAAAGAATCATCAAGGAGGTTTATAATAATGAAAGTTTTTTACCCTATACATGACCTCAATGCCATAATCATAACGTGGATGGTCATTATACTTCAATGCATCAAGCTGATGTCGAACAGCGTCTTCTGCACTATACTATATGACATATAAAATCTTTAAACTCGGATCAATGCACTATAACATAAACAAAGTAATACACATGTATAATAAACAGTGAGTCATTACATCAAGTCTAGGGCCAAAAGGACGTTTCCTACGACTCTCCAACCTGTAAAAAACCACGATTTTTTATATATTAACAATTCAACAACATTAAATTATTCATAGTTTATGACAAAAAAATGTTTCATAGTTTATTATCCTAAAACAAAAATTGAGTATATTAACAAATTTAACAAATTGAGTTTACCAAACAATTCAACCAAAAATAAAAAGAATTCACATGTTATTTAACAAAACACAAAATATAATTGTTAAAAATGATGGAGAAACATATAATTTTTTCTAAATAATTTCATAGTTTTATGATTCCATTGATATGTAATTTAAAACAATATTAAAATAATAAGCAGAACTTAATTTACAGACAGTCAGTCACAACAAATAAATTAATACCATGTATATATATATATATATATATATAGAGAGAAGGTTATTCAAACTTTGTTAACACTTATTTTTAGTTGATTAAAAATTGATTTTAAGAAAAATGAGTTTATTAACAATTCAACAAACAAACAAAAATTATTCATAGTTAATCAACAAACAACCATAAATTATTGATAAAAAAGATTTAAAATGATTGAGAAAACATAAACAATCTTGGAACCAGAATTCTCGAAATGAAATTGATAAAAAAAAAATTGAGATCTAAGAAATTGAGGAAATAAGGCTTACCAATCGGCAGAGAGAAAATCAGGAACTTCGGAAGAAGCACGGACGAGATGACGATCAAACCTTCCGTAGCCATTGGAAGGTTTGAGATTAGCAGACAAGGAGGAAGAAGGAGATGGAGATGGAAGCAGGAGAGACAAAAACGACATCGTTTGCCTTCGGTGACTGTGGTTGTGAAGCAGAAAGGTCAAGTTGAGGTTCTGATAATTTTTTTTTTTTTCTTTTTTGTGTTGCAAAGAGGAAAAAACGACACATTGAACCGAATAAATGTTATTAGTTTTCAATTTGAACAAACCCGAATTGAATAACCGGACGTGTGATTTTAGTTTAGTTTCGGAACCAAACCAGAAACAACTGAAAAAGCTAACCAGTTTGGAAAATAATACTGCAATTTTGTTTAATTAAAAGATAAATAAACATTTAATTCAATGAATAAAAATTACAAAAGAAACTCAAAAACTTATTTTTGAATGTGTAAAGTACAAGTACAAAACATATCATTTGTAACACTTAAACCTTGAGAGACATTGTAATTTGTATTCTAGTGCTTTATTTTATTTTTTACTTTTTGATAAAATTATTAGAACTCAAAATCAATTGATAATAACTGAATTGTATCATATTTTTTATATATTATTTAAAAATGTCGAATACATTTATTACTAATATATACTTAGATTTCGCTATATTCAAACAAATATTGATAAACAAAATTTGATTCATACCAATTATATATGGGGTTGGACAAAATGCAAATTGGACTATGATACTAATTTGATACAATATCGAACAATGATAAGGAGTTCATAACTTTATTAGATAACTTAAGAGTTGTAAAAAATTGAGAGAAAGTTTATAAGTCTTTTACCTCCCTAGTCAGGTATACCTCACTTCTTAAGTTAATCAATATCCTTTCTTTTATGCTTAACTCGACTATATAGTATTATCCCATAAGCTTAGGTTGTCAAAAGAGCGGGTTCTAACATTGGAAAGAACATAAACGGTGTTTTATAAAAAAGTACTACTTTATATATTTTTCATAAACAATTATTATTATTATCCAAATAAAAACACATATTTAATAGTAGAAAACCAAAAAAAAAAAATACTTTTTCCTTTTATCTGATCCACACAATTTTTTTCATGTTTTTTGGAGTCATTTTGCTGAAATTTTTATAAATAGTTAAAGTTAAATAATTAGTAAAATAAAATTATATACTAACAAAACTAGTATATAAAATAAAATTACTTGATTAATGATGATAAACATTCAGGAAAAGCATAAACTAATGGTATAAATGGAGATTTTAGAGTTTGAAGAAAAGTTAAGTGCCCTAATTCTTTTAAGTCTTACTTTCAAAATTAATTTGAAATATTTTAATTTTTGTTTTAAAACAATCAAAAATTTAAAAAACCTAAAAATGAATATAATATACTACTAATATTTTACAAAAATTAAGGGCCCGAAATTGTTTTTTATAAATTTTGAACCTTAAAAATTCTTTATAAATTTTGGACCCTACACCAAAACTTCTTATTTTTGACCCTTGCAACGCCCCTGTTGTTAATATACTTACAACCCATGTTCTAAAAATCCCCGCATACCTCCGATTATATCCCGCTTAGTTGCTAGGCCCACCATCGTCGTCTCGATTAATGAGTAATCCCTCGAAAAAGTCAGTCAACTGATTACTCTCCGTCTAATCTGATTAATCCCCGAATAATCCGATTATTTTCTGCATAATCATCTATAATCCAATTATTTTTAAATTTTCAAGTATAATTTTTTTTGTTTTTGTTATTCAGATATTTATATTAAGGGTTTGTGATATTTTATAATAAATTATGTTAAAATTATAAATAAAATCATAAAATAAATTATTAATACTATATTTTCATGTATTTACCAATGTTTTAAAAATCGCTAGGCGCTAGTCGGGCGGCGAGGGTGGGTCTAGCGCCTAGAGGATTAATCGGGGAGTAAACGGAGATTAATCAGGGATTAGTTTTAGGTTATTTTAATATTTTTAAAATATATTTATTCATTATATTAAACTTTTAAATAATATTTTTTTAAAAATTATAGTAAATACATGAAAATATAGTATTAATAATTTATTTTATGATTTTTATTTATAATTTTAACATAATTTATTATGAAATATGAGAAATTATCAATATAAATATCTGAATAACAAAAACAAAAAAAATTTATACTTGAAAATTTAAAAATAATTGGATTATATATGATTATACCAAAAATAATCGGATTAGGCGGGGATTAATCAGATTAGGCGGAAAGTAATCAGTTGACTGACTTTCTCGAGGGATTAATCATTAATCGAGGCGGCAAGGGTGGACCTAGCGACTAGGCGGGGTGTAATCGGAGCTAGGCGGAGATTTTTAGAACAAGGATATTTACTATAATTTTAAAAACAATATTATTTAAAAGTTTAATATAATGAATAAATATATTTTAAAAATATTAAAATAATCTAAAACTAATCCCCGATTAATCTCTATTTACTCATCGATTAATGCCCTAGGTGTTAGGCTCAACTTTATCGCCCGACTAACGTCTAACAAATTTTGAAAAGTAAAATTTAGTGTTCATTTGATTACTCCTATTTTTTTTTTAAGATAATCCATATCAACGGTCCCACTACTACCAGGGACGTAGGTACATATTGGGAATAGGGACAGTTACCCCCTAAACTTATAAAAAAATTGGTATATTTTTTTAAAGATTTGGATGATACCAATTTTTCATGTATTTTGTATATTTTTGCTCAGCCTAAAAATATGTACTAGATCCGTCATTTACCCGCTTCCACCTATTTTAGACTTGTTCCTTAACCATTTTCCTGCTTCATCTTGTACGTATGCATAATAGGAGGGTAGGTAGCTTCATACTTATAAAACATCTTTCGAATTGGAGAGTTAATTAAGACCTATTTCCTCCTACTTTTTAATAGAAATTTTACCAAACCATATAAATTTATCCCTAATTTATTCTTTCTTTTACAAAGGAGAAGACTTAATTTTACTTCAAATTGTGAGCTTAATAAGATAAATTCATTTTACCAAAAATAATCATAGGATATTATATACATGTAAAAAAAACATTGCCAGCAGTGAATATATACAAAAAGAAAAGAAAAAAAAACAAATCTTCAAAAATATGTCAATCCCCATAAAGATGAAGTAGTTGATTGGGGCTTATGGCTTCCGCAAATATTGCTGTCATGGTCACTAGACCTAGACTCATCGCTACTCAATCCACAGGCTTGCGAGTTGTGTTAGAAAAAATAAAGAGATTTCTATTTTTGTTAATTATAACCAAAAACTAAACTGAGTTGCGTGTCAATCAAGGATCTCTTGCAAGGATGAGAAAGTCACCATCTCTAATAAGAGTTATGTCATCAATCTCAGCTCCTTCTCTCGTAAGTACTTTAGTTGCGACAAACCCCATCTTTTTTGCACCAATATCTAATAGGTCATCCATTGAACTAGGTAACATTACCATTTTTCCACTAGTTTCACCGGTTTCCGGCGAACTAATGGTGATTCTCGCCGGATTAATCACACCTCGTCCTCCTATTGCTGGGTTTCTTGAAGGCTCTCCTCCTTCATCACCTGTAAGAAAACAGAAATGAAACAAGAACATGTAATGATCTTTGTGAATTGTATTACATAGATGGCTCATGAAATGTTAAAAGTTGTGAAAATATGATTACTTCACGAGCAAGCAACCAGAACTAGAGATTAAATGGGATAGGTCAAGGCGATTTTACCGGTATTTGCAGCTGAAATGATTCCAAAAAGAGAGTTTCTGAAGTTATTCATTTTCCGGCTCTGCGAAACCACAAGCTGGCCTCCTTTTAAGACAGGAGGAATTTCACCTGAATGCATTGTAGGCTCACTACTATACTTCATCAATGGCTTCCCAATAGGAATCGCAGGTGTTCCAGGGATAGATTCTTGTTTCTTCTCCACATGCTTATGATTTTGAAATAAGTTTTTGATATCTTCATGTCCTTGATGGTCAGCAAGACCACGAGGAGTCCAACCGTAAGAATCTGGCCTGTCTAAATCAGCACCTTGGTTTAGTAAGAACTTAACAATCTCAAAGTTTCCTTCTGAGACTGCTTTGTGTAAAGCTGTAGTTCCATTTCCATCAGGAAGTGTGATGTCACCACCATATTTGATGATGTCTTTGAGTGCATCTAAGCTATTTCTTTCCACTGCTAAGCATGAGAAATGGCTCACTATGTCTAAGCTTAACTTAGCTCCATTTTCCGCTAAGAGTTTTGCAACTCCGCTATGTCTCCCTATGATTGCTTCCCACAAGGGCACATTACCTTCTGAATCTGTATTAAGCCGCGCCACCGATAAAATTAGATTTTACTTCCATCCAACAACAATATTAGGCTTAGTGAGACATTTTCTTACTACTTTACCTCTAATGTTAGGATCAGCTCCATGTTCAAGAAGTAAAACAACACAATAATGGCTTCCTTTTGCTGCTGCTATATGCTGAGATATTCATAAAGAAAGATAGAGAGTAAGCAATTTTAGTTCTTGGCATTAAAAGAAGGATCACTGTATGTATATATAGAGGAAGTGTTGGAGCTTACCATAGCGGTTCGACCGTTCTTATCCATTTCGTTAGGGGATGAGCCTCCTCTTAGTAACTGATAAAGCAATAAATCATCTCCTCTAGCTGCAGCAAAACATAAGCTTAGAGGTATATCCATTTTCCCTTGAGCTAACATGTGTTCTGTATCAGCCAATATCCCTTTCATCACTGGATCTTCTGAGTCTTTTAAATGCTGCATCAAACCACAACATCAACCTCAAGAACAAGATGTGAAAAAAAACGATTTCACAAATAGAAATAAAAGAGGAAAGTTATATAAACCTGAAGAAGATTATTCATAATGATAGCTCCATCTCCGACATTTGCTTGAACAAGATTCAAGAAAGCGGTGCGGTTCAGACGAAGCAACTGGCTCAATCGCTTTGTACGAACAGTAAACAGCTGCGGTCTGTAACATAGTACACCAACTTCACCAAAAACATGTCCACTCTGTGCTTCTTTAACTACCTGTAAAGAACACATACACACAAACATTACCAAAATATGTTTTTGCCATTCTAACTGCAACGATGTTAAACAAGAACGCAATCAGATTTTAGATTCCAACTAAACTTGCCTGATCCACTCCATTTACACGTGCAATTATGTCCTGAAAGATGAATTAACGTGTCATGAACAATACAAAATGTCAAAATTTATCGATGTGTATATATATTTGTGAAGTTAAAACACTTACAACAGCTCCTGTCACCAATATGTAGAAATCAGTTGGTGCTTCATTTTGCAAAATCACATCTTCTTTAGGAGGAAAATACTCTGCTTTCATTTCAGTGACCTACAAGATACCATAAATTACAATTTCAAGTGAATAAAATGGTTACTTATAACATATGCGTTACATCATAGAAAGATCTTTCTATAGGTTAAAATTTTTGGGAAAACATACCAACTGAAAAAGAAGATCATTGGATACTCCATGGAACAAGTAAATATTGTCAACAACTTCATAGAAGAGATAATGCGATATACTTGAGCGAATCGCTTTAGGAAGTGAATCCATAATTTCTTGCTGCTGTAAGCCTTCTGAATCAGTTCTATACCTCAAACACAAATGAGCAACCATCTGATCTTGCAACCGCACAGGTAAATTGTTTCTTTGACCAAACCCTGAGGCTGCTTGGATTGTATCTCTCTGAAATAATATAAATGCATAAAGACTCATGAAACTCGACCGAGACATGTTTATTGTTCATAAAAATGCGGTAGATAGAACTTACGAATTTTCTAGTACGACTAGTCACATGAACAACCAGATTGGTCATATTACCAATAATATATGCTGACAATCCAAGGTTAAAAACCATATAAAAAAGAATGAAAGTCATTTCTCTTGAGTTAACTCCATGAATATCACCATATCCTGTTGTGGAGAAAGTAGTTATGGACCAATACATTGCTGTGTTATATTGCACAGCAAGAGGAGACTGTTTCCAATTTTCATCAGTTAATGCCATGAATGTCTTGGAAGGGTCAGGATAATATGAAGCAATGGAGTAGAGGAAGCAAGCACCACAATGAACCACAAAAAGTGTAACCTACATAACCAAATCAATACTGTAAATCGACAACATCAGACTTCTCATTAGAAGAATGTAAGATCAAGTAGGTTTAGAGATACTAACAAGGAGAAGTTTTGTGCAGCGGACCCAAAAGTAGCTGTATTTCCTATCTTTCTCTAACCTATACAGAAGAGTTCAATGTTATAAATAATGAATTCAAGAAACTGAGCTACATAAACTTGTTCCAAAACTCACCTGGCAAAACAATTACTGACTCTTCGAAGTCGCCAAAGACGAAGCATACTGAAAATTCCATATCCTTGAATACTCTCATGAAGCAAACTTCCAAAAATTTCGTAAGGAAATGTGGAAACCACATCAAAAACTAGCCAAGTTGAAGCATATCTCCAAGCTATTTTCTTTGGATCATCAACAAGAAGATAAGTTACCTTGTCGAGAAAGGCAACAAAGAACGTCAAAATTATATCGATGGCAAAAAATGCATTAATGACGTTATCGATAATACTAAGAGGTGCTTTTGGCCTTTGAAGAAACCCGAATTCAAAAGGTGAAGCCCAAGCTGTATAGAGTACTAAATACACCAAAAATGTCTCCCACGCTCTGAAATTACACAATGACACAACTATGTAAGTAATAACGTTATCTCAAACACCACTGCATCTAGCATACATAATTTTCCAAAATCATATAGCTGAAAATAAGCATAATTATTTACATGTATAAAATATAACAAGAGTTAATACATGGGGTTGGTTCCCTTATGCCTAGAGTTTAATCACCTTTGGTACCGAGAATTATTTCAGAATATCTAAAATCTTACTCCAAACACGTACTTAGGTAATAATAAAAACAGAAGTCTCGTAGGTTAAGTAATAAAGGTTTCGAACTAGATATCAAGGAAGACAAATCTAGAAGCATTCATGTAACATTGTAGCTGATTTATTCATAATTGAAACGAAAGAAGATAAAAATGGAGAAAACGTTGGTGGACCTGTAACGAGGATCAAAGGGAGAGACAATAAAGCGACGGAGACGATTAACGTCACGAGAGGTGGCTCCAAGAGAAGGAAGAAGACCTTTGCTAAGGCTGTATTGACTCATTGTTCCATCACGAGAAAGATGATCAGCAACATCATCTTCTATATCTCTTGATCTTCCTCCTCCCACTCCTTCATCGTCTTTAGCACCCCAAAACCAAACCTTCTTCTTCTTCTTCTTCTCCATTAATTGTTTTCAGATTCTCGTCGGAGATGCACCACCTAATTAGGTTTTATCTCCTCCGAGATCGCCGGTTTCTAGTTTCTTTTTATATCTTTCTTGTTAGGTTCGTCTTCCTTTCTTTTTTTTTTTAGCTCCCAAATGTTTTTTCCCTCCTTTTTCTTCTTATGTAGCCATAAAAATAGCAATGGTTATAGAAATTTTCAATTTTGATAAATTGGCATATTTATTTTCCTTTTTAAAGCATATTTCTTTTTTGATCTTGAATATTAATATATTATTCATAGATTTTGGGTTTTAGGATTGATTGACAAGAGAGCTGTTGGATTCGGTTTCTTAAGCACGTCACAACTTTGACTTAGAAAACAATTGATACTAGTTATTTGCGTTACCGTTTTGATCAATGAAATAGCTACCAATTTGTTTTGTAAAATATATTACTTTCTATGAAATGTATTTATTTTATTATTGTATTAATTAGATTGGAACGAGAAGACTTGGGAGCTCTGCCTCTATACCATTACCAGTGCACAATCCCCTAAGTGATTGTTTTCCTATTTTATTATTGTGCTAACATATGAATCCCTCTACTATAAATCGGCGTTATATGTTCTAAACCTTGAATGCGTAACAACTAGTAGCATGGTTTTCTGTAGATTGTGATGGCCTGAGTAAAATTCCAGTGGAGAATTTCCTCTATACACATGTCACAAACTACAAAGCATGGACAGCTTCATGCTCAATATGGTTAGAAGAGAGATCATGAAAATTAGACATTGGAAACAAATTTGCTGAAAGAGCAGAGTCTATTGTCAAAGTATCCCACCCAAGCCAATACACTCTCATGTATAGACTCATGTTATCATGAAGAGGAAATTTCTATATAGTGCACTTAATAGTTACCAATCATCGGCAAACTTACCCAACAAGACTGTAATATTCTTCCTTAGGCTATGAACAGTTCAAAGCCTGTGCATATAGCTGATCCAAGAACACCTGAAACAGATTAGTTATGTATAGCTAAAAAGAAAGAGAAAAACACAGCACCATTCAATTATGGATTTAAGGAAGGGGCATTGTGTTTTGCACCATTCAGTAAAACCCAAGCATCAGAGTAACATCTCTAGAAGCAAGCAAGAACTGCTAGTACCCGACATGGGCTTAAATTGTTCATGAAAAATGTAGTGGAAGTTCAATAATCACTGCTGATGAAGAAATCACAAGTAACTATATATATATATATATATATATCATAACAACACAGTTCTCAAATTTTCAGCATAGATACTGTAACTCTTTAAATTTTGATTCTCCAGAAGTTACAACAAAGGAAATTAAGCTTACTATAAGAAAAAACATAATACTTCCACACGATTCAGAGTTTTCCATGGATACTTTCCCTTCTGCTGTCTATACAATCATTATAAGAATCCTATAACAGTTGATTCCACATTGCAGAGAACTATGTGCAAACACCTGAAGATAAGACTGGTAAGGATCAAAAAGAAAGAAAACGAATCTTCATTGATACTAACATAATTGACAGTAGGTACAAGCAGACTTTAAATTTCTTAACTCCATCAAATGTTCATCAGTTGATATTTTAAGAGAAAGTCGGAAATCGGTTAGTGATGTTTCCAGATCCCAGTTTAAAGGGCCAGAGGCAAATAACTTCATCAGTGTATTACGGTAAGTGTATAGTTCATGCCTACAGGATCCCACTGCTTCACCACCTTGTAATGAATGTTTCCGTCTATCTTCTTTCTCTCTGTAGCCAACTGCTTCTTTTGAAGATTCAGCATCACTATAACAAGAGTCGGCACCATTTAGAAAAGAGGTTGGCATGTCATTCTCATCATAACTAATAGGGCTACAACTACCAACCGAACATGCATCAGTATCATCATAACAATCATTAGAGTCTGAGATACCTGTACCAACACATTCACTAAACCTTCTTGATCTTACCCTCACCATTTGACGAAAACCACTTTTATTATTGTCAACAGAAGCTTGCAAGCGCATTTTACCACCCTTACGTCCAGAACAGGAAGCAGCAGCATCTACTTTCTGCACTGAAGATAAAGCAACCCAGTGCTGCTGTATTTCTTCCTCCATCAACTGTATCTTCTTAGGATTATTTGTGCATGATTCAGCAGACTCATACCAGTCACAAGGTGAATGTCTCTTCAACATTCTTAAAGAAGCATCACTAGTCTCCTCAGGAACCATGACGTTCACAACAGGCTTTAGATTCTTGTCTTTATCTGATCCAGTCAGTGTAGAAGACTTCACAGAACATACCTGAGAGGTAAACAACATAAGTATATATTTTTATAAACATAACTTCAAAACACACTAGTTTTAAATAACATAAGTGAAAAAACTAACCTTTCCAATCATAACCCATTTTTCATCTTGCCATGACTGTCTAACTCTAAGGTTAACTTTATGAACTGTAAATTCTTTTCCGGTTCCAAGTAACCGAACAACATAATATCTTCCAGATAACTCCTCAAGAACCGTAGCAGTTATCCAAGAAACATTATCAAGAACCTCCACAAGTTCACCAGGTTCCCATCTATCAACATCTATTCGCGGAGGAAACGGCCTAATTCTCTTCCTAGGAACTCTTTCTTCAACAGCCTCATTGTTCACAACTTCCAAAATGTAATATCTAACATTGTAAGTATGACCATTACCCGATATAACCTCAGCTGATCGCCAAGCTCCATAAGGTGCTTCTTTCAGACTAAACACCTCAACTCTACTTCCTCTTCTGAATCTCATTATACCTTAATACCTGCAAAAAATATTCAAATTCTCCAATTGAGTGATATAGCCAATAAATATTATGTGAAAAAACCATCAAAGTAACAATAATAAGCAAATTGGTGATATATTCTTTATAATGTGAAATCAAAGAAACAATCTTTTAATAGCTATTTATCTATATAATAAACTAGAATTAACATGATTTCTTTACATAAAAAAATACACAAGTCGAAGAAAACAGCCAAAAAGATTACAATAAATCTACAATATCACAGGAAATAAAATTTTAGCAAGATTCGTCTAAATTCGATTTGAAGGAATCAGTTCGATATTGCACAAATATACAACTTCCTAGCAATTACAAAAAAAAAAAAACAACAAAGAACATTGATACAGGCCAAAAGAAGCATTGATACAGGCCAAAAGAGAATTTTGATAAGAACATACCTTGAAGATGCTTATTGTAAGATTTTGAAAATTCTTCCCACTGGATTTCTAAGGGGTTGTATCGGAAGGTATATTTGATAATTAGGGCTAATGGTCAATGAAACTAATATTATACAAACGAAACTTGGCGTAATATTAATACGAGATTAAGGGGTGTATTAATGAGTGAATTGAAGAAAGTAAATAGAATTTGGAGTCATTTAAGTTTTAATACGTTTTTAAGATTAAAATATGTTCTTTCCTTTTTCAATCTATTATTAACAAGAAATAATTACACTAATGAAATTGAGTGAAATTTTGGAACTTTCCATCTGTGTTTTGATCCTTTTGACATAAAAAAAAAAATGGTGAGAGAAGGTAGGATGATGAGGTGATGGTGGCGTCGCTTGAAGTGATAATACAAAACCAAGAAACATTACATCATATTACCCAAAAAAACAAGTCATAACAAAAAAATATGTTCTATGACAATAATATATAACATCTCCAAGATTTAAGTTTGTTTCTGTGACTCTTGTCTTAAATTCTTCAATCCTGCCAAAGATTCCAACATACAAAATGAGAATGATATTTTCAAGAATCAGATCTTATTTCATAAAACTAAAATGACGATTTACGATTAAAAAAAACAAACGAGAGCCAAAAGCTTTTCAACGCAAGAAACATTACCTCAATGGGTTTTTGGATTAATCACCAATAGTCCTTACAGCTGCAAGCCCCGTTTTCAAGATGGTGGAATCTCTTTATATCTCGCATGACCACTCTTCTACCAACTATATCTGCCATAATCTTACACGCATTATGACAATCAACACACACACGAAGGTTTTTTATCACAGTAAAAGGTGCACGTGGTGCAGAGTTGAGAACAGCTCGAACAAAAGCTATTCTTTCGCTATGACCAAGAAGTGCCGTCTCTTTACTCTCTTGATCTATATCATGTAATGCAGATCTTGTATCAGCAACATAACCCATCTCTATCATATGCATCTTTAAATTCCTCAATATCTGATAGAGTTCATTGTTCTCAGGAAGATTCGCATCCCCTGCCTTGTATATGTTTCTACTACTTGTGATTCCGTTAGGAGCATGAATTCCTGACCTTTTCTTTAGACTCTCTTTCTCAACATCTGATTCCTTTACAGGTAAAAACCCTTCCCTAGATTGTTTGTTCAACCGTGTAGGATCTAACAATTCAACTAACTCGGCACATCGATCTCCAAGCTCTAAATCCCCATGCACCCGAGCAAGATTCATCAGTGTTTCCCAAACATCAGCATTTGGCTCCATTGGCATTTTCTCAACAAATTCTAAAGCCTCATCTAAAAAACCAGGTAATGCATACATCTCAACGATGCTTACATAGTCTTCCATGGACGGGATGATGCCATAAACTCTAGACATCGACTCAAAATGCATTAATCCTTCATCAACATCACCTAACACACCACATGTATAGAAAATTCCTCTAAAAAGTTGACCATCAGGTTTGTTTCCTTCTTCTTTAAACCGACTAAACATATCAATAGCGTCTTCTCCTAAACCATTCTTCGCAAAGCATCTTATTATCATACACCAAGTCTCCAAATTCTTCTCAGGCATTGTCTCAAAAACACTCGCTGCTTCATTCACCAACCCACAGTTATAATACATTTCTATCAGAACATGGTATGAACTCACATCTAAATTGCAAGCCAAAGCACTAATCTTCCCATGAACAACTTTAGCTTCTTGTAAAGCCTCTGCTTCTCCACACAACTTTGCTAATCCTAGAAGCCTACTCAAATCCACAACATAACTCATACTCGCCAACGTATCTATGCTATACAATGCTTTTTTCACCTTACCTTGTTTGCAAAACGCATCAAATTCCCCAATCATAACATCAGCATAATACTTTAAAGAATTCACATCTAAATAGTAAACTAAAGCTCTGATCTTTCCTTGAACATAAGCCTTAGCTTCTTGTGAAACACTGACTTCTCGAAAAGCATCTTCTTCCACACATAGCTTTGCTAGTACTAAAAGTCTATGTAAATCCATAACATAACCCATTTTTTCCAATTCTTCCATAGTAGTTAGAGCCATTTTTGGATCCTCTAGCTTGCAAAATCTATCAAATTCCTTAATTTTCTTATCAACGTCCCAATCATAAGTACCATTTGAATTCCTAGACGATCCACCATTCTCATAATCAGAGTTAGTCCCATACCAAGTGCCTTGATAATGAGATTGGACTAGAGAATTAGGCTTACTATGATTCTGCTGCCATGAATTCGAAACTTCCTTAGAGCTTTCAGTTTGATTCGGGATTTTCCCAGTTAGATTATCTCCGATTTGATAACCATTAGGGTTGGCAAAATCTAACCTTTGAACAGCTGTGCAAAGATTTCTCAGAAATTGATGGATTCTTTTTTCATTGAGTAAGGAGAGAGATGACTTCGTTCTGGGGAAAAATGATATCTTTGTATACATTAGAAGGGTAGAGAGACCAAGAGCAAAAAATAGGTCCTCAGCTCGAACGGAACTAGTTGTGTTTGGTTTTTGACGGCGGCGAACACGAACAGAGTTCTGACAAAGAAATGAAATTAGAGCTTGAGGGTAAAGTTGTAATTTAAATATAAGATTGGGGTAATGAGTAATGGCCATTCGGGCAAATTAATGTGTTTATTGTAAACATTTTTACTTAGATAGAAGAAGATTTATATTGTTTAAATTTTTTAGAAATTGATGATAAATTAGAATTTTCTATTTGGAAAAAATTAAATTCACCAAAAAAGTGAAGATACACACAATTATTTTTGCTATAATTTCTTTATTTATAATTTTCCCGAATGTTTTGTTTGACGGCTATGAACGCGAATGATGATATTTCCGACAGAGAAATTGAAACCAAAACTCGAGAGTAAAGTTGTAATAAGATTGGGCCTACTGTAATGGGCTTAAATAACCAATGGACTAATTTCTTTCCTCTTCCTCGATTGATTCAAAATTCTCTTGTTAGGTTTCTTCTCCGGCGAAAAAATCATGCTTCGCCGTCTAATTCCCCCGCGATCAGCCGTCGTTGCCATCGCAGAATCAAAGATGAGTGTTCATCTCCAAGGATTCGATCAACGAGTATAAAATTGTATCTATTCTAGATTTCAATTTGAAATGACTCTTGTATCGGTTCGTTGATTTACATTTTTGAAATCAGAGAGGAATACACAACAGAAACAAGAAAGCAATGGAGTATGTAGCCAAAGGATGGAGTGCGATTAAAGAAGTAGATAGAGTTATTGATTACTGTGAACTCAATGATCGTCGTCTTATACCTCTTCTCAGGGTATATAAATACCATAAGCTTCAAAAGATTATGAAGCTTTTAAAGATCTTGTGTTATAATTTTCTTTACTAATGATTCATTTTTTTCCTTGGTTTAGGGGGCTAAAGAGAACTTTGAACTTGCTTTAGAAGCTGATAATTTGAATACTCATGCTAGATTTTGGCTTTCTAAATTGCATTTGAAGTATCATGTTCCTGGAGCGTGTAAAGCTGTGTAAGTGTAATCAAGTTCATTGATTTTTATTCTCTGTCAAATTGTAATTATGGATTGGAAAGCTGTGGAATGGTAAAGATTTTCGAAATGAGATTGTTTTCTATAGTTCAATTTATAGAAAACCGAAATGTTTTCTTTGAAGGTTGGTAATTTTGCTGTTGTTTTGTGCCTATGCTGAATTTTTTTAACTTAAGTAAGAACAGACTTTATAATCTGGAAGCTTGCTTGTGCTTTTTGGGAGAATGTTGTTATGTATGAAAGCTATTTTTTTCGTTGTCGTCTTAGTAATATGTTGTTATTGTTTTTGATAATCATCGCAGTGGAGCTGCTTTGCTTGTTGAAGCTGCAGATATGGGTAATGCAGATGCTCAATATGAGCTAGGGTGTCGTTTAAGAGTCGAGGTGAGGCTTGTAAACAAATTTTTACTTATCTCTTTGAGAATATAATGTTATATTTTTCAAGAGCTTGTTTTTATCTTTTTCTCTTACTTAAGTGGACTTCTTGAGCAACATTGTTTCTTCAGATGAAAAAGTTTACTTAGTTAATCTGTTATCACAGTTATCCCTAATTCGCCTAGCATTTCATACTAATTTTAACTTTTCTTTCAGAATGATCATGTACAGTCGGATCAACAAGCGTTTCATTATATAGAGAATGCTGTTGATCAGGTATTTAGTCCATCTTGGAAAAATTTATGAACATATTATTCAGAAATTTCAGATAATTCTCACATGGAGTTGGTAACTTGTAGCTGCATCCAGGTGCTCTCTACCTTTTAGGAATAGTGTATTTGACTGGAGACTGTGTGAAGCAAGATATGGATTCAGCTATTTGGTGTTTCCATAGGGCTTCAGAGAAGGTAATAAACTTTACTTCTTGCGAAATCACTCTACATAATAGTTTTTTTGATTAATTTCTGCCTCTTTAGTGTAACTTTTGGTCAATAGGAATCATATCTTTCTACTTCAGAATGAATGAATCAAAGTTTTGTAAATATAAAAGAGCAAATGTGAAAAGTGTTTAGACATTTTCTTGTAGCTTCCATAGTCTGACTCACATATGTTCAGGGACATGCCGGTGCTGCTATAGCGTATGGTTCTCTTTTACTTAGAGGTTAGTACAGCACAACGATCTTTTAGCCACCCCTGGCTCTCAAGATCGTAGGAACACAACAACATCGTTTCATTTCTTGCTTTCGAGTTTATTTGCTTAAGATATCAACTTTACAGGTGTGCAAGTTCCGGAATCTCTAACAAAGTTAAATACCGTGGGAGTTTCGCCACCAAAGAGATCAAGAAAGAAGTCAGAAAACATGGAGATGAATCCATTAGAGATGGCAAAAGATCAGTTCCAAGTAGCTGCTAGAGCAGGATGTGATCTAGGGCTGAAATGGTTGGAAAGGCTGGAACAAGAAGAGAAACTTGTTATGAGCGAAGAAGATAACGAATGTGTATCTGCATGAGTAATACTTACTTGAAAGGCTGGAACAAGAAGAGAAACTTGTTATGAGCGAAGAAGATAACGAATGTGTATCTGCATGAGTAATACTTACTTATTTCTCTTGTGGAACGAATCATCAAGCAGCTATGGTGAAAATTTAGGATATGTTTTAGCAAAAAATATGTTGAATACAAATCACATTTTGAGATGTTATACCATACAAAACTTACACCGGTACAAGGATGTTATTTGAAATTGAATGTTAAACTTGCATCCTTTTGCTTCGTGTTTATTTTTGTAAATAGAGTAAATTACGGGAAAATATCCGATTTCACCTTAAGGTTGAAAAAACTCAATATAGATTAGTTATAAATCCATTTCTAATGATTTTCTTAATATTAATTGAAATAAAAAAATGTCGATTTTAATTTAAAAAGCTACTAGATTTTGCCATAACGAAACTAAAAAGGAATATTTACCTAAAATTTATGATCCATTTTTGAAGATGATATATAAAAACTTTCATACCATTCTGATAACTACATGAACTAACTTATATATTATATTTACTATGGAAAGTTAGGTTTAACTCATTTTACTATGCACTTTTTTATTCTGTATTTAATTGAAATAAGGTTTATCTCACTAACATTTTTTAATTTTTACTAAATATATATTTAGCGGGGGTTGTATATTTAAAATTTGATAAGGGTCAACTTTTACTTTGGAATATGACATTAAAAGTATTTAATAAAAACTCAATTAGTTGCACAGGTTTTATGGGGTATCAACGTATCATTACGCGTCTGGTTGAATGATGTTGCAATTGTAGTCTAACACAAAACCTACCAAAATACGTACAATATATAATTTATATTTTTTAAACAAAAGTGTGCTATTATAATAAATATTTAAAACTATAGTCTTAAATAAATCATAGAATAACCAACTAAAAAATGAGAGGTTTGGAATATTTTTTTATATACAAACAAATACTACTATAATTATAAATATATTTTAGTTTAGTTGATATATACAAAGTATTGAAGAATTTTTATATTGTATACTATTTGATAAGAGATAATTAAAAAAAAGTTTAAATTTTGTAATTTTTTGTTACTATTGTTAATAAAACAATGTATAAACCACCTCCGCCCATTCGTCGCTGAAAACATTGGCGAAATCCTTTAAAACATTTAGCAATTCGAAACAGTTAAAAACTTTTTAATACAATATTTTTAGATACTTTCTCCGTCTCAGAAAGTATGATTTCCTAAATTTTTAACACAGATTAAGAAAAATAATAAATAATAATTTTATTAATTACTTTAATATTATATTTATTATTTAATATATTTATTTTTTCTAATATTCATTGTAAAGGTAAAACATTAATTAGTTAATTAATTTTAAATATAAAAATGCATTAATTATACCAAGGAAATCAAAGTTTATGAAACAAATAAAAACTTCTAGAAAATCATACATTAGAGACGGAGGGAGTATTAAAAATCGCAATCGCCTGAAAACATACCATTTAATTATAGATGGTTACCGAGTGATGAGTCCCTTTTAAGAGACAAATAATACTTGCAATTACTGTTGATCCAATTAATACAAGTTGTTAGTGGATTCTTGTTACATTTATTGTCAGGATACGTTAACCCAATTTGCATAGACTGAATTTGGCAACACAGCATGAGCTCTGAATCAATTAACAAGCTTACTGATTAGTATCATCCCATTTCGTTTGGGCCACTAGTTGTTCGACACGATTCAGTGAACCATTGCTTGATCAATTAATTGGTTGATGTGTTTGCATATTATGATGATATTTGGCACTGAATTTTTGGTTGGTAAGTTAAATAATTTTCATACCATTAATTGCATGCAGATCATTCCTTGATCAATTTATACGTTGATGTTTTACAAGTTATGTTGATATTTGGCATTAAATTTTTGGTTGGTAAGTTAATTTACTTTCAGAACATTAACTGCAGATCATTACTTAATTCTAATAACAGATCGTAAGGGGTCATTTAATATCCTTAGAAAATTTTAACATCTCTATTTTGAATCATAGATATTATTTTTCAGATTTGTTTGTGATATATTGGTGAAATTATGAATTTTTAAAATGGAAGGTCATGACAACACGAAACTCACAATCAAAAGACTTTTGATACATTAAGAGCAGCAGAGTTTAATGAATTTTTAAGAAGAATATTTTACATTCTAATGTTTAAAATCTTGTAGGGAACCAAATCATAAAAATGCCATCAAATTTTTTTGTCGTCCAATGAGCCAAGCAAACTGAGCCGGTTTTTAATTATCTAGTCGATGTTCTTTTCCGGTTTTTGCGATGGGTAGTAACTCACCATGTCTGTCACCATTTTTTTCTCCATATAATGTATACTGTAGCTTCTTTACGTTTATAATATCAGCTCAACTTTAATTAGTAATAAATCTAAAGATATTAATGATAATAGGTTTGGAAAAAATATCCGAAACACGAAGTACTTATCCGAATCCGATCTTAAAAGTAGAACCGAATCCGAACTAAGAAAATACTCGAATGGGACCTAAATTTTTATACCCGAAAACCCGAACTCGAACACGAACCGAACCGAGAACCGAATGGGTACTCGAAATACCCAAAATATAGTTATATAACTAAAATTATAAATTATATATATTTATATTGATTATATGTTTATAGTATATAACCTAATTATCCAAAATTATAATTATAAATTCAAAGTATAAATTATTTTAGATCAAAATAACCAAAAGATTTCAAAGTTTTTAAATTATATTTATGAAAATTTATTTTATTTTATTTTTTCTTCTAATATTTTTTGGGTACCCGAACTGAATCCGCATGGAACCGAACCCGAACCAAAAATTCTTAATATCCAAAAAATATGAAAACTTGTAAACTCAAAAGACTCGAAACCCAAAAAAACTCGACCCTAATCCAAACGGTTACCCGAACGGCCAAGACTAAATGATAGTGTGATGTTTCTGTAGAGACACTACTAACATTGTAATTATTATACTAAATCAGAGTTGGTTCCCAGAAAGTTGGGCCACAAAAGAAAAAAAAATTAGTATTTATTTAATCGACTAAAAAGTGTTCTCAACAAAATTTAAATTATATAAAAAGTAGAATAATATTTTTAAAAGGTAAATAACAATATTTCAAAGGTTTTGAAAACTAATTTTCTTGCAGTTTTCTCTGCGAAATTATTCAACAAATTTTTATCGATATTATACCTAATCCGTTTAACTTTTCTTGATATAGACAACTGTAGATAATATTTATCAATTTAAACTTAGAAATCTTCTTTCATATAAACAACCGAAACCTAAATAGTAAACATTGTTCTATAAACAATGATAAATTTGGATAAGAATCATTCAGCATCTTCAAAAAATCCAATATTTTTTTCATAAGAAACAAAAAAGTAGTAAGTTAAAATTATATATATATATATAAACAGTAAAAAAATTATTTAAATAATTGACACCGTGGTACACCAGTGTAAATTGAGACACGAATATTTTTTTCTTCTCCTTAATCAAACAATGAAGTAAAAGAATATTGCAAAGCATGTCAAAAACAAGGAAGGAGGTGATGATGGATGAGATAATGTCGATCGCTACGGTAGTGTTCATAACCGGACTTTGTGGTTTGCTATTGAAATGGATTTGAATGGGTCTGGCTGAGGCCAAAGAAGCTGGAGAAATGCATGAGAGAGCAAGGCTTCTCCGGCAACTCATACCGAGTTTTAGTCGGAGACTTGAGGGATAGCAGCAATATGGACCGAGATGCTCACTCCAAGCCTATCAATCTTGGTGACAATATCTGCCCACATGTCATCCCCTTCATCCACCACACCGTCCTAAAGTATGGTATCTATCGTCATTACAACTGCAATTTTTATGAAGTTTACTTTATCTTTTTAGATTTCTTATGTTACTCGTTAATTCTTGGTATTACATAAGCTCAAGATTTTTTTTTTGTTTATAAGAATCCTTCTATATCTCACACCCTGCGGTTGAGTTATATCACTGTGGCGTCGGTTGGTTCATTATCATAATTTGGTTTCAAATAGTAAAGTTTATCCTTTTTCATAAATTCAAACCAATCTGCGGTTCGGAGACTCCCATACTAGCTAATCTCTTATATTTTTTTTTTCTTTTACTCTCTAATTAAGTTTTTGGACCAGTGATAATCATCCAGAATATTTGGTAAGCACTCTCTACATCCAAACGCTCTAAATTATATAATATATCAGACATTTTAGAAAAAAAACCCTTGCACTCTTTATGTTAATGCTTTTAGAATTCATAGAAGTATAATTTTTCTTACAAAAAGTTACTATACATTATAAAACTACATATATTGTATGCGTTGTAGAATCCACTGAAATAAAACGTAACCCCTAATTTTGAAATTGACAGAAATATATAAACCTGGTGTGGATATAATGAAATTTTGACAAGAAATGAGCAATTGTCCTCCAAAACATCATAACCCCTAAATATATCCGCAAAAACCATTGCTTGTAATTATGAAACAAGTAAATACATATCATTCAAAACAAAAAAAAAATTCAAATTCATAAAACTCAGTGTGTGTAAATTAACACACGGTAGCAACAACCAATCGGAGATTACGCGAACTAGTTACGAGAAAAATATTCATGAATAAGGAAATGGAATCTTACATATATGATATCGGTCAGTCGATACAGATCGAATCACAAAAAAAAACAACAACCTATAAGATTGAAATAAAAGGAAAGATTGTATTGTTATATGGTAAAGATAAAAAAAAACTTGATGTGACAAATGTCGGTGTGATATCTTTTTGTAGTCAAGCTTTTTTATTTTCCAAAAAAGAAAAACATTATTGTCTTTTTTATATAAAATTTAATACATTGAATTTGCTGAAAAGAAGTGAAGCTTAGCAAAGAAATATAACTAAATGAGACTTAAAAATATAGAAATCTCAACTTTTACATGACTAATATTTCACAATTTAAAAATTAACAGGCTTAAAATTATTAGAAAACATTTTTCAACAAATTAGAAAAATGTTTTCAGAAATAAAGAAAATCCACAAATATCAAATTTTTATTACTTTTGTATGAAATTAGACAAATAATTCTGTATATATATTTTTATCTTAACAAAGAAATAACTAAATGAGACTTCAGTGGAAAGAAAACCCGTAAAATTATGACGATGTCATTGTTTTGTTTGAAATATACAATTAAAAATCATTGATAAAACCGTAAAATTATGACGATTTGTGTATGTGTGTGTCTACGTCATTATGATTTTACAGTTTTTTTAATATTGTGACAACAAATGTGTGATTTAAAAGTTGTTTTGCAGATGGTAATTTTTTTTGATGAAGATACACTTAAAAAGAATTTTTGTTTTCCGATAAGATTTAACGGGATAAATAGAGAGAGTTTCGGAAAATTCAAAATATATATTATTTGTATATATATATAGGGAATCCTATAAAATTGTATATATATAAAATTTTGAAATCAAGAGAAATAAAGAAGATAATTAAAATAAATTGCTCAAATGGCATTTACGATTTCAGAAGTAGGGTAAATTTTTTAATCGAACTCAACTCGAATCAAATCAAACAAAATTTTATATTCAAACCATTAGGTTATATTTCTTCAAAACTCAAATGTTTCGTTTTAAATCGAACCGAACCGACAAATCGATGTAATTAAGTTTTAATACTTTTATTTAAAATTTTAACACTTTAGTTTAATATTTTAATGATTTTAGTTTAAAGTTTTAATATTTTTGGTTTGACATTTAGTATTTTTAGTTTAAAATTTTAATACTCTTCGTTTAAATTTTTGTTAGTTTATTTTCATATTTTATTAACTTTATTTTTTACATATTTTATTTAAATTTTGAACTTGTATGTTTTTCGTTTAACTTTTTCATATATGATTTATTTTTATAAATAATTTATGTTACTCAACCGATATAAAACCAAAACAAATTAAAATTAAATCAAAACGAACCGAATTAAATATAAATCGAACCGAATATAAATTAATCTGAAGTGTATTTGATTAAGTTTGGTTAGAGTTTCTCAACACCAAAATAAACAAACCAAACCGAATACGAACCGAACCCGATATTTAACCCAAATGCTCACCCCTAATCAGAAGTTTGAAGTGAATGACACTCGAAATCTACGTCAGCAACATTTAACAGCATAATAACAGTATTTATGTTTGATTTAGAACGAAAGGTAAAGTTGAGATTTGAAATTAAAAACAAAAATGATTTGCTAACATGTCTTAACTAAATTGAAATGTGAAGGTATGAATTCAATGTAATAAAACTGTGGGTATGTAAAAACTAAAAACCAATTAAACAGTGCCACTAATTGACAAATAAATTACTAAAAACGTTGGTAACGTGAAATGTCGAACCTCATCTGCAATGGTGATTGTCAACACTTTACATGTGAAATATCTATTTGGAGAATCTGTGGGACGACATCAATAAATAAAAAAAAATCCAAACAATGCTACATTTTTTGTATCAACTTTATCAAAAATGTATCGTCAAGTGACAGAGGCACAATTCATCGAACTTCGTTGGAGGAGTTATGAAACGTATTTTGAATAGTCACAATGCAATTAAAACTGCTTTTGTTGCCAGGCATGCTTGTAATGAAAATATTCAGATACGTTATAAAACACAATGGAAACTAGCATTTTAGGTTCTTCTTCAATCTATGTTATCATTAGAATAAAAACATCAAGTTCATGTATAAGGCAAATTACATAACCAAGATACAAAAAAAGTTTGAATCTTTTACACCTTACTGATCAATAACCTGAAGAAGCTGTGCCGGTATTGCTGCCGGGTCAAGCTGTCTGCAACCTCTGGGTGCACCGGGTGCTTCTTGACCTGTGAGCAAGTGAGACGGTATCTTATGAGAAAATCTTGACATTTCATCTTTTAGGATCCTTCTAGTTTCTTTGGGATCAAAATGATGGTGAAACACAGCTTTGAAACCAGCCACTTTAACAAGAGGAACCACTTGTACACCATATTCCTCTGTATATCCTTCAACTACTTCAACTATTTCGTAGTTCCTTGTTTCGAATCCCGCAAGATAGTTCCATTCAGGGGACCAATTTCGATATAGAGCCCATACATCGCCTTCTCTAGGATATATAAGAAATTCTCCATGATTGCCTTTGACTAGATTCAGATTGTGTGAGAACATGTAAGGTGACCTGCAGATTTGAGTTTTCTCAACTCTAAAATCTCCACAACTTTTTGGAATACCAAAACCAAGCCACTTTGTTGAGTTAAGCTCACTGTTTGTTACTGAATTAAGCCGACTGATACGCACCTTGAATGGATCTATGGAGATTAAGTTATTTATCATGACACATGATCGAGGCATTCCTTCAATATAATCATAACAAGTCCATATCTGATTATCCCTAAATGACTTTTCACTTCGATCCTTGTCAAAATCGCAAAAATCTGGACCAGGAACATCTATTGTCAATGCTTCTAAGGAATTCAAATCCTTGTCAATACCAGAAGTATCGTCAATGGAGTCCTTACAGCATGATTCAATGGTAATTTTCTTTTCCGAAGAATTTGCATTGGCTCCATTAAGATCTTCAGTTTCCATTTTCCTTCCATTTGCATCAGGTTCAGTTTCAGCAATGACTGTGAGTAATTCTTGCAGCTTTCTCATAATTGCTGGTTTAGCTTTCTTCTTCAATAGATTCTTCAGCTCATCCTCAGAAAATTCTTTCACACCAATGGTCTTGGCAGCAGAACAACTAGCATTGTTGGCACCAGCAACTGAATTTTCCACAACCTTTCTTCTTTTTGGAGGAATTGTAGACGAAACACCAGCCACTCTTTTGTTATACTCTCTACGCGCAACCTCATCTTTTCGTGACCCGGTCTGTGCAGCATGAACAGCATTTTTCGTTCCAGTGACCACACCGCCCCACTCAAAGGAATCATAATCACCATACACCCCATTATTGTCTCTTCCAGGGACACTTTTCTTTCTTCCTTCTGTTGTGTGACGGAGAGAGTCAAATTGGTGTTCATGAAAGGTCTTCCGAATTGAACCTGAACCTGGAGGATCTGTTTCAACAGCAATAAATGGCTTACGACAGTTGGGACACAGGAGATTCTGATTTAGATAAACACGATGATACTCATACTGTGTTCTGCAAGTGCGGCATACGGTCCAAAACGTCCCATCGGCACTTGTTTTATGGGCAGAATTAGAAGTAGTAGCAGCAGCAGCAGCGGAGGATTCACTTGCTCGCTTTATACCTCTCTTTGAAATCTTTACCTTTGCTGTGTTACCACTAGCTTTAGTGACTTTCTGAAATCCATTGTTTGCAGGCCTCGATGATGAAGCCCCTCCACCATCATACAATCCCACATTCCTCTTTAGGTCATAGTCAGCTCTCTTTAACTTGTCGGAAAACACACCCCACGCCTGCGAAAGAAACTTAAAGGCTTCCTCTGCCCCAACTGACTTGTTCCTATCAGGATGAAGCATTACAGCCAACTTTCTGTAACGCTTCCTCACTGTTTCGTCATCAGCCTCAGGGTTCAAACCAAATACACCATAGTAATCTATAGTTCCAAAAATTATATTCTGAGCAGATAAATGTACATCAAATGTGGCCACCATCTGAGCGATTCCTTCAAGTTCAGGATACAAGAACTGAGCTTTCATGGCAAACTTCTTAGCCCCCGCAATATCATTAGCTAAAAACTTCCTCTTTGCAATCTCTCTAGCCCTTGTAGCCTCGTCTTTATTATATTCCATTGCATTATCGTATTTCATTATCGAGACCGATATTGCAAAGAGAAACTTCAACTACAGACAGTTGTTTGTATACTGCAAATACGTTCATAAGTTTATTAATAAAAGTAAGGGAAATGTATAAACCAAAGTAATTACAATGAGCGAAATGAAGGCAGAAGCAATCAAAATTAAAAGTCATAAGTAACAAATTAACTTATATAACTCATCTAAAACACAAAATTATCCAACTCAAGCACAAAGATTCCCAAAAGTGATAGACTTAACACATACTTAAGATTCAAAAATAAAAGTTACAATTTTTTCAAGTTAGACTAAGTAAGTATACACTACGTCCATCAATAAACATACTGCATTGTCGAATCCATTAAAATAAAAACTAACCCTAATTTTCAAATTCCTATAAATGCAAAACCCATATGAAAATTCAACAAGAAATGATCAATTACATTCTCCAAAAAACATCATAAACCCTAAATGTATTCACAAAAAAATTGCTTTTAATCAATACATATCACTCAAAAGCCAAAAAAAAAAAAAAAAAATCAGATTCATCAAATTCACTAAACCACTAAACTCCCAAATGGGTTTTTACTAAATTCACTAAACTAACCAACGATCGGAGGTTACAATAACTAGTTTTGAGAAAAACAATACAGATGATAAAGGAAGTGACTTTTTGCTGCGACAACGCAGGTTCCGGATTTTTTTTTTTTCTAATGAAATTGGAATCGGAACTAACAAAGCGATGAGATTAAGATGGAGTTTTAAGGAAATGGAATTGGATAACCTTCGTATGCAAATCGAACGGCGCTTCTCAATTCTTGAATCGATGTTTGTCACTGCTCTCAAATTTTATTTTTTCCCTCAGACCGCTTTTTTGATTTCACTATGAAGGTTTGTATAATATGATTTATTATTACTTGGGAGTTATGAACAGAAGAAAGAAGCATAAGTTTGATTAAATTATGAAAATATTTAAATATTTCATTAAGAAAAGGTTTAATTTTTGGTTATCAGAAAAATAAACATGACAGATTTTGTCAAATTTTTGATATACTTACTAATTTTGCTCATTTTATTTTATTTCTAGGTTTTAAATTTTAGAATCAATTGTTATTTTGTTCTTTTCTTAAAAACATTTGAACCTTTTTAATTATTGCCAGAGTTAAAGTCATCATGAAGTATACAAATATACTATCAATTTAATATCTAAAATTTTAAACTTCGTTTATATAAAGACCAAAAAAAAAAACAAAGAATACTGTAGTACAGAAGAATTAAACAACCTGTTAACAAATATTGAAAGAGGAAATAAATTATTATCCGTAATGAACGGTTTGTTATGTCGCGGAGAGACGTTAGTCAAGGCCGCTAGGACATGGAACCTTAAAATGCAACATTCCATGCTGCTTGTGCATGGAGTAATGCGAAATCAATGTTTGGTGGGTCTTGTATTGTAAGAGAGAGCTTTGGAGAGACGAGGTTTTATGCAAGAGATGATGTATGCTGAGTTTACTTGCATCATGTGGGCTCTTCAGAGTTTGATGTATGCAGGACTTTCACATTGATAGTGAGAGAGTATGCAGAGATCTCGTAGGTTTTTGTTGGTGCTGATTGCAACTTTGTCCACCATTCATCTTGTACAAGCTCAGAGCCAAGAAGGTACTATCCTTATTTACCTTAGCTTCAGTACTTAATATGTTCTGTTTTTAAACCATTCAAGTTGTTTAACAGGGTTTATTAGTTTGGACTGTGGACTAACTGCGAATGAAGTCTCTCCTTATAATGAGTCAGTAACAGGATTACAGTTCTATTCGGACGCAACATATATTCAGACAGGAACAGCTGACAGAATCCAAGCAAATCTGGAGGTTAAGTATCTAAAGCCGCAAATGACGCTGAGATATTTTCCAGAAGGAAAACGAAACTGCTACGATCTAAAAGTAGAGAAGGGAAGAAAACATCTGATCAGGGCTTGGTTTATATATGGAAACTATGATGGTCATAACATTGGCCCCAAGTCTGATCTGTATCTTGGACCTAATCAATGGGCCACGATAGATTTGGAAAAGGATGTAAATGGTACATGGGAAGAGATCTTTCACATCCCAACATTGAACTCTTTGCAGATTTGTCTTGTTAAGACTGGGGACACTATACCAATGATCTCGACCTTGGAAGTACGGCCCATGGGAAATGATTTTTATATCACCGAGTCTGGTTCTCTGAAACTTTACTTTCGAGAATATCTTAGCCAATCAAAGAGTAACATAAGGTAAACTAAGTTCAACTCAGTGTTCTCTCTTCTGTGCTTTGTATTTTTTTAGGTGCCTCTGTTGTGCTATGTTTTCAGTTTAGGGTCCAATCTGCAAAATAGTTTCTTCGAGTTATAAGGATCATCGTCCTGATGTTTTAATTTGAAAATCAGAATATACGTCTTGAGTTAAGAAACTTGAAACAAGTAAAGATTGAAGCTTTGATGGTTTTTGAACTCTCTCTTTCTCAGTTTTTTCTCTCTCTCGTGTGTTCTTGTTAAACTTTGAAAAAAACAGACTTGAAATGTAAATGCAAGCAAGATTTAACGAGTTCAGATTCCTTGGGATAGGAATCCTACGTATCGCCGGAGAAGATCTCCAGAAAATCCACTAAGAAACTTTGCTCAAACTGAGCTCTCAATCCTTACACTTTCTCTCTGTTTTTCTACTTCACACACGTACTTCCAACTTAGACAATACAGCAATGTTTTATATCAAAACTGAAATTGGTCTCCTCCCCAACAAATTAACTCTGATCTTGAGTTAACCCAAGTTCCAATTTGTCTCTTGCCCCTTTAATGCTCTGGAAACGGCAAATTGCAGGCCTACTTCTTTGTCTCCTCTGTTCTGCATCAAATCTGGACATGTACGGTTCTGCAATATTATCTTTAGAGATAATCACGTGACTTGGAGTTGCTTTGAAACCTTCTGTCTCATACAGAGACTTCTTTTTTTCTTTTCTTTCAAGTGACACATGTCTCACACTGAGACTTACTTGTTTCTAACCTGAAATCATCACTTGAATAATCACGTTAGGATTCAAACTAATCTCACAAAACTCCACCTTAGTTTTAATTCCAAACTCCCCACTTGATTCTTTTCCTTAGTATCCTTGGATTTCCCTTCTCCGGTAGCTTTCTGTCTTCTTAGTGACATGAAACTCTGAGCAACTCCAAAGCTCTTTGAAGTTTGCTCACTGGGACTGTCTTGGTGAAAATATCTGCAGGATTCCATAATATAGAGATCTTTGTCACCTTAATTTCACCTTCAGCAATCTTGTCCCTGATAAAATGTAGCCGCACATCAATGTGCTTAGTTCTCTCATGATGAACAGAGTTTTTAGAAAGGGTTATTGCACTCTGTGAATCACTCATCACTTCAACCTGTTCTTGAAAAAATCCCAGCTCTGCTGCTAAACCTCTTAACCACACTGCCTCTTTAATAGCATCTGTCAATGCCATATACTCGGCTTCTGTTGTGGAGAGAGCCACGACTTTCTGCAGACCTGACTTCCAACTTATAACATTGCCACCAGCAGTAAACACAAACCCAGTCACTGATCTTCTTCTGTCCAAGTCAGCCGCATAATCTGAATCACAAAATCCCTGAATCTCAACACTGTCATGTGTCCTGTAAATAAGTTTTAACTCTTTGGTGTTCTTAATATATCTTAGAACCCACTTTACAGCTAGCCAGTGTTCTTTGATGGGATTGCTCATAAATCTGCTGATTACACAAAGTGGATATGCCAAATCTGGTCTGCTTCCGATCATAGAGTACATAATGCTTCCCATTGCATTGGAATATGGTATTTTCTTCATGTACTCAGCTTGATCAGATAACTCTTTTTCACTAGCAGCCTTCAATCTGAAATGAGTTCCCAATGGTGTGGTAACTCCTTTTGATCTCTCCATATCGAATGTAGATAATATCCTCTCAAGATAATGGCTTTGAGATAATTCAAGAGTTATTTTTTCTCTGTCTCTCTTGATTTCTATACCAAGAATCTTCTTAGCTTCTCCTAAATCTTTCATCTCAAATTTTGAACTGAGAAGCTTCTTAAGTTCTTGTACCTTTTCCTTGTTCTTTGATGCAATGAGCATATCATCCACATATAGAAGAAGATATATGTATGATTTGTCACTGAGTTCTTGGTAGTATATGCAACTATCATAGCTGCTTCTCTTATACCTTGAGCTCTTCATGAAAGTATCAAACTGGTTCCACAGTCTTGGAGCGTGTTTTAACCCGTAAAGAGCTTTCTTTAACAAGCAGACTTCATCACTTTCAGACTCAACTCTGTAACCCTCTGGTTGATCCATCAGTATATACTCATCGAGATCTCCATGTAGAAAAGCCGTCTTAACATCCATTTGTTCCAACTCCATGTCTAGATTCACAACATAAGACAATATCAGTCTTATGGAGACGTGCTTGACAACTGGTGAGAAGATTTCTTGATAATCAACTCCCTCTTTCTGTAAATAACCTTTTGCAACAAGTCTCGCCTTGAATCTTGGTTGTTCAACTCCTGTTATATCTGATTTCCTCTTGTAAATCCACTTGCAACCAATCACTTTGACATTTTCTGGATTCTTGATCAGTGTCCAAGTCTGATTTTTGTATTGTGAATGCATTTCCTCATCCATGGCTCTCTTCCACAACTCCCAATCTGGATCTCTCATTGCTTCATTATAACAACACGGTTCTGGGGCATCACCATCTTCTTATACCATTAATGCAAGACCAACCATGTTTGAATCTCTAAACTTAGTAGGACGTGTGATTGTCCTTCTCTTTCTGTCTCTTGCCAGCTGATAATTCTCAAGATCATTGTGATGCAAGACTGCATCTTTTTCTTCTTCCTCATCTCCTGAGACTTCATTAAACTGTGACTTTTCCTCTATTTGATGTTCTTTGCTTTTCCCAGATTCTTGATCTTCTTCAGCTCCACCTAAATCACTGAAGTCTTTGTTGTTAACTTCATAAATAAGAGATATTTGTTGAAATATGTGATCTCAAGAAGAAGAATTCAAACTCAAGAAAAGGAGGGAAAAGGAAAGAACTAGTTGTGAAGGAACTAGAAGGAGGGCTAGTTTATAAGGAACTAGAAGAAAAGGAAGCTGTTGGATATCAACTAGACAAGCTAACTAAACCAAGTGAGGAAGTAAAGGAGGCATGGACGCTGCAGGGAGAAGGTATGGGCACAGCATGGGAACAGCATGGGCGCAGCTACACTGTTGGAGCAGCTCAACCACTCCATCATCACACCTCTTCTCTCCCTCTTCCTTAGATATTTTTTCCTTAGCTTATGCTTGTAAAGTCTATATATACTTGTGCATTGTATTGGTTGAAGAGTGTGAATAAGAAGAAAAATTCAGCAATCTCTCTCTCTCTTATTACGCCAATTCTCTTATCTTCATCCTTATCTCTCCCTAAACTTCTAAAATCAACATGGTATCAGAGCGGGTTCTTTATCCAACCGCTTAAACTCTCTTCATAATCCCTTTAAGCTATCTTCAAAACCTTCTAATCTATAGCAATACATCTTACCAAGTTCTATTCACTCTGAGATTAAAATCCTTGAGATCGGTTGATCTTCAAGTTGTGAAAGAGCTGGGATTGTGTATTACTACAAGAGAATGGAGGTGAATAGAGTAGCGATTTCTGTTGTTCTTAAAGGAGATAACTACCTTCTTTGGGCAAAAACTACTAAGACCGTTCTAAGAGGTAGAGGACTTTGGAAGTTCATTGAACCTAAGGAAGAAGCCGAACCATACAATGACAAGGAAGAGCAAGAAGAGCAGTTCACTCTTTCACTTCTTCAAAGCTCACTAGAGCCATCTATCCTGGCGGCCTACTCATATGCGGATACCGCCAAGGAGTTGTGGGATATACTCAAGGGAGTATATGGAAACATCTCAAATATATCAAGGATATTTGAGGTGAAGAGGGCGTTGAATGAGCTTCAACAAGGAGAGAAGCCATTCAAGGAAATGTTTGGGGAGTATAGAAGCTTGTGGGCCGAACTGGAGATCTTGAGGCCACAAACTATGGACCCCAAGGAGTTAGGAGAAAGGCGTGACCAAGATCAAGTGTTTGGGCTTCTCTTGGCGCTCAACGCATCCTACAAAGATCTTATCAAGCACATACTTAGATTTGAGAAGCTGCCAAGTCTAGCGGAAGTATGTGGCATGATTCAAAGAGAGGAAGGGTCAAGAGACCTATTTCGTGCACCAAGCGAGGCTGCACATCTTGCAAGGAAGAATCTTACATTCGACAAGAGGGTGTTGGAATGTGAGCATTGTAAAATGAAGGGACACACTAAGGAGAAGTGTTGGACCCTTCATCCACACTTGAGGCCTAAGAGGCTAAAGGAGAATGGAAGTGGACCTAGAGCCTTCATGGGTGTGGCACAACCAGTTGAGGATACGGTCAAGAGGTCCGAATTCGAAGACCTCATCAAGAGCCTAGCCAAGCTCACTGAATCTGGTAAGGGCTTCCTCGGTTCTAAAAGCTCCATAAAAAAGGACAAAGTGATTGTGGATTCAGGGGCTTCTCATCACATGATTAAGGATCAAGACATGCTTAAAAATCTTGAGCCTTATCATGGGAATGTGCAAGTGGCAAATGGGAGTTCAGTTCCGATTGAAGGGATAGGGGAATTAGAACTTTTCAAAAAAGGAACAAAAGCCTTATACATGCCTAGTTTCTCATCTAATCTTCTATCAGTTCATAAAGCTACCAAGGATTTGGATTGTGTGGCATTGTTTGGGACTGACTTTGTTAAGTTTCAGGACCCTAAAACAAACAAAGTGCTCGGAGAAGGGAAGGTAGAGGATGGAGTATATCTTTTGCACACAAATAAACAAGCGGATGTGAAAGCGCTTGGAATGAAGGCGGATGTAGAAGTATCTAGTAGGAAGGAGATTGGAGATAGTCCACTATGGCATGAAAGGTTGGGACATCCAAGCTCTGCAGTTCTCAAAGTGGCCTTACCCAATCTCATTCAAGAAGAAGTAGTATGTGAACCATGTGTACTAGGGAAACATTGTAGACAAATGTTTCCTACTTCATCTACATTTTGTGATGAAGCTTTTGGCATTGTACACTCGGATGTATGGACCGCTCCTTGTAATTCAAGAGATCAATATAAGTATTTTGTTTCATTCATAGATGACTACTCAGAATACACATGGATTACTCTTCTACATACCAAAGATCAAGTTTATGAAGCATTCACCAACTTCATCAACTATGTGTCTACACAATTCAAAACAACAATCAAGATCTTAAGAAGTGATAATGGAGGAGAGTATATAAGCAAGCAGTTCAAGGAATTACTCAACAACCTTGACACCATCCATCAAACATCTTGCGCCTATACTCCACAACAAAACGGAGTAGCTGAAAGAAAAAATAGACACCTAATGGAGGTAGCAAGGACCATCATGATTGCCAAGGGAATACCTAAACTTTATTGGGGAGATGCCGTGATGACTTCAAACTACTTGATCAACCGTCTTCCAACCAAGAACCTGGATAATAAGTCACCATTTGAGGCATTGTACAACAAGAAACCAAGCCTACATCATCTCAAAACCTTTGGATGTAGCTGCTTTATGTTCACACCAGAAGGTCAAAGAAACAAGCTTGAACCTAGAAGCATGAAGTGTGTATTTATTGGATATTCACCAACACAAAAAGGATACAAGGTCTACAACCCGGAGACAAGACGAGTCTATGTATCAAGAGAGGTGAGGTTCAATGAAAAGGAGAGCTTCTATGGAGCTAAGAATCATGATACCCCTCAAAGTATGAGCTCACCATTTATGGAGTGGATACCGTTCTTTGAAGATTCAAGAACAAGGGATGATGTACATGAGGAGAATGACCCAACCTCAGATCATGAAGCCACGGATGAGGAAAGTGAACCTAATCCAGGTGTAGAAAGCATTGACATTGTCAAAGAAGAACCTGAGCCAACAGTACCCCTAAGAAGAAGTACAAGACAGAGGCGACAACGTGTTCACTATGGCTACAACAACTCTGCCATGCTCCAAGGAGAGTCTAGTGCGAGTAATCTTCTTTGTGTGATAAGAGAATGCCCTGAGCGTACGGCGAGCTTAGATCTCGATCCTATTGGCGACAGCATTCTCTTATCACAAGGGGGAGATAACACTCAAACTAGCACTGTTACATATCCCATTGAACATTTTTGCTCGTTAGCATCCTTACCTATGGAGCATGAAGGTTTTCTTGGAAAAATCAGCAAGGAATCCATACCTAACTCATATGAAGAAGCGTGTGAGAGTGGAGTATGGGTAAAAGCCATGGAAGAGGAAATGAAGTCCATGGAAAGGAATCATACTTGGTACTTAACCGATTTACCAAGGGATAAGAAGCCAGTTGGGTGTAGATGGGTGTATACAATCAAATACACAAGTGATGGGAGGATAGAAAGATACAAGGCAAGGTTGGTAGCAAAAGGGTATACTCAAATCTATGGGGAGGATTATACCGAGACATTTGCTCCGGTTGCTAAGCTCCATTCCATCAGAATCCTAATCTCGGTGGCAGTGAACTTGAAGTGGGATCTATGGCAGATGGATGTCAAGAACGCCTTCTTGCAAGGGGATTTGGAAGAGGAAGTGTATATGGATCTACCCCAAGGATATCATAAGGAAGGCAACAAAGTTTGTAGATTGAAGAAAGCAATCTATGGGCTAAAGCAATCTCCAAGGGCATGGTACCAAAGGCTAAGTGCTTGTCTTTTGGAGAAGGAGTTCATAAGATCGGAAGCTGATCATACACTTTTCACAAGGAAAAGTAAAGGAGGAGTAGTGGTGGTCTTGATCTATGTTGATGATCTAATCATCACAGGAAGTGACAAAGATGGAGTAGATCGAATCAAGGAACTCTTGAAGGTTGCTTTTGATATAAAGGATCTAGGAGAGCTTAAATACTTCCTAGGGATTGAAATGACACGGTTTGAAGATGGGATGTTCATCTCCCAAAGGAAATATGTGCTGGATCTCTTGGAAGAAACCGGGAAGTTAGGATCCAAACCGGCCAAAACTCCAATAGAAGAAGGCTACCAAGATAGTCCTGAGGGGGAGCCATTGGAGAATATTAAAAGATACCAGAGGATGGTGGGCAAGCTCATCTATCTTACTATTACAAGGCCGGATATTTGCTTTGCAGTGAACCGTGTGAGTCAACATATGCAAAAACCAACTATGCAGCATTGGAACATGATTGAGAGGCTGCTAAGGTACTTAAAAAACAGCCCTGGAAAAGGCATATGGATGAAGGCTAATGGAAACACAAAGGTTCAAGGATATTGTGATGCGGATTGGGCTGGAGATAAGCAAGATAGAAAGTCCACATCCGGTTTTTGTACCTTTGTGGGAGGTAATCTAGTCACTTGGAGAAGTAAGAAGCAGAAAGTTATAGTCTTATCAAGTGCTGAAGCCGAGTATAGGGCTATGAAGGAGGTGACAAAAGAATTGATATGGGTGAGGGCATTCCTAGAAGATCTTGGGATACTTGAGGCTGAGGAGATGCTGTTGTATTATGATAATCAAGCTGCAATACATATAGCATCCAATCCGGTATTCCATGAAAGGACCAAGCATATAGAAGTGGATTGTCACTTTGTGAGGGGAAAGATTCAAGAAGGAATCATCAAACCCGCATTCGTAGCAAGTGGGGAACAGCTAGCGGATATCTTCACCAAGGCAACATCCTCGATCATTGGAGATCACATATATGGCAAGATCGGTCTAAAGGATATTCACCGACCAATCTTGAGGGGGAGTGTTGAAATATGTGATCTCGAGAAGAAGAATTCAAACTCAAGAAAAGGAGGGAAAAGGAAAGAACTAGTTGTGAAGGAACTAGAAGGAGAGCTAGTTTATAAGGAACTAGAAGAAAAGGAAGCTGTTGTATATCAACTAGACAAGCTAACTAAACCAAGTGAGGAAGCAAAGGAGGCATGGGCGCTGCAGGGAGAAGGTATGGGCACATCATGGGAACAGCATGGGCGCAGCTGCACTGTTGGAGCAGCTCAACCACTCCATCATCACACCTCTTCTCTCCCTCTTCCTTAGATATTTTTTCCTTAGCTTATGCTTGTAAAGTCTATATATACTTGTGCATTGTATTGGTTGAAGAGTGTGAATAAGAAGAAAAATTCAGCAATCTCTCTCTCTCTTATTACGCCAATTCTCTTATCTTCATCCTTATCTCTCCCTAAACTTCTAAAATCAACAATATTTGTGTCCTTTCACTTACAGTGCTTGTTTCCGGGATTGAGTTTAGATGTTTGTACATCTTGTCTTCCTGAAATATTGCATCTCTTGTTATGACAACTTTCCTTTCATCAATCAACCAGAACATGTATCCTTTTACACCATTAGGATACCCCACAAATATACCCTTCTTTGCCCTTGGATTTAGCTTTCCTTGATCACTATGAATATAAGCTATAGAACCAAATACTCTTAGTTCTTGATAACTTGGTTCTGTACCTGTCCACAACTCTTCTGGCACCTCAAAATCTAATGCAGAAGCAGGCGATCTGTTGACTTGATACACTGATGTGGAGGCTGCTTCTGCCCAAAAGCTTTTAGGTAGACCAGATTCACTTAAGATGCTCCTGACTTTATTAAGAATTGTTCGATTCATCCTTTCTGCAATTCCATTTTGTTGTGGTGTGTATGCACAAGTCGTGTGCCTCACTATGCCTTCCTTTTTGCAGAAATCATCAAACTCCTTGTTACAAAATTCAAGACCGTTATCTGTTCTCAGTGTTTTAACCTTCCTCTCAAGTTGATTCTCTACCATCTTCTTCCATTCAACAAAAATCGAGAAAGCTTCATCCTTTTTTCTCAAAAAATATATCCAAGTTTTTCTCGAAAAATCATCTATGAATGTGATGAAATACTGGCATTTTCCAAGTGACATTGGAACGTTTGGTGATCCCCAAAGGTCAGAGTGTATGTAGTCAAGTCTTCCTTTTGTGACATGTTTGGCAGCTCCAAAACTAACTCGATGTGACTTCCCATAGACACAGTCTTCACAAAACTCCATATCACTCACTTTTGACTTGTCTAGAAAACCTTTCTTGATCAGAACTTGCATTCCTTTTTGACTCATGTGGCCGAGTCTTCTATGCCAAAGCTTTGTTTCATCTCTAGAACCAACTGAGATGTTCACCTCTCCTGTTAAAACAGAGCCTTGTAGAACATATAATGTATATGTCTTTTGACCTTTAATCAATGTCCTGCAACCTTTGTTAATTCTTAAAACCCCATTCTTGGACTGAAACCAGCATCCTTGATCTTCTAATGTTTCAAGTGAGATAAGATTTTTTGACATATTAGGGACACACCTCACATTGTTTAGAAGAATAGTTGTGTTGTCATCATTTTTTATTCTTATGCTCCCAACTCCTTTAACCTCTGAGTATGTGTCATTTGCCATCCTCACTCTTCCTGTAGCTGACTCATTTAGGCTAATGAACCAGTCTCTTCTTGGAGTCATGTGGAATGAGCATCCAGTATCCATTATCCACATCTTTGTCATGTCTCCACCTAATGACATAAGAGCTTCTGAGACCATAAGAGCTGTTGCATCAGTGATATTTTCTGTGACATTTGCGGATTCTCCTTTCTCCATTGAGCTGTTACCTTGCTTATTCCTTTCTCTCCATATGTAACACTGCTTCTTATAGTGACCATCTTTCCCACAAATCCAACAAGACTTTTTTCCTCTGGACTTTGACCTGTTCTTGGATTTTCTTTTGTCACTAAACTTTTCTCTTTTCTCAGATCTTCCCATGTCTTGGACAAATAGACCTTCAGAATTATTCTTAAGTAGTTTCCCACTTGCTCCTAACTCAAGTATCTTGGATCTGATGGCTCCTGTAATTTCTTCAAGAGCTAGAGTTGTTTTGCAGTACTTCAGCGTTTCTTTAAGTTGATCAAATGGCTTTGGTAGGGACAAAAGCAACACAATGGCTTGATCTTCATCAGGAACAGAAACTTTGACATTTTCCAGATCTGAAATGAGTTTGAAAAAATCATTCACATTTTTATCTACTGTCATGCTTTCACTCATCTGATATCCATAAAGCCTTTGCTTCAAATAGATGCGGTTTGGTAGTGACTTTGCCATGAACAGCTGATCCAGAACCTTCAACATCCCAGATGCAGTCTTTTTCCGGATAATCTTTCTTAGGACATTGTTACCAACACTCAGAATGATGGTGGATCTAGCCTTTCCTTTCTTTTCCTTAAGGCTTTTGTCTTCTGGTTTTGAGAGTGAGGAATCTGTCGCAGGTGTTGCGCCTTCACCTGTTTCAGCTGTTGATTCTTCACTTTCTGCAGCTTCTTCTTCTTGAAGCCCTTCCAGCAGACCCATCATCTCCAAATGAGCTAGTAATTTTTCTTTCCATAGAATATAATCCCCTTCTCCATCAAACTTTTCTACATCAATCTTTCCTGAAGACATTTTTTATCAGGACCTGTTGTTTTCAGAGTTGAATCTGAAGCTTGGATACCACTTTTGTTGAGTTAAGAAACTTGAAACAAGTAAAGATTGAAGTTTTGATGGTTTTTGAACTCTCTCTTTCTCAGTTTTTTCTCTCTCGTGTGTTCTTGTTAAACTTTGAAAAAACAGACTTGAAATGTAAATGCAAACAAGATTTAACGAGTTCAGATTCCTTGGGATAGGAATCCTACGTCTCTCCAGAAAATCCACTAAGAAACTTTGCTCAAACTGAGCTCTCAATCCTTATACTTTCTCTCTGTTTTTCTACTTCACACACGTACTTCCAACTTAGACAATACATCAATGGTTTATATTAAAACTGAAATTGGTCTCCACCCCAACAAATTAACTCTGATCTTGAGTTAACCCAGGTTCCAATTTGTCTCTTGCCCCTTTAATGCTCTGGAAACGGCGAATTGCAGGCCTGGTTCTTTGTCTCCTCTGTTCTGCATCAAATCTGGGCATGTACGGTTATGTAATTTTAGCTTTAGAGATAATCACGTGACTTTGAGTTGCTTTGAAACCTTCTGTCTCATACAGAGACTTCTTCTTTTCTTTTCTTTCAAGTGACACATGTCTCACACTGGGGTCGACGGGTTGTATCCCCACTCAAAGTTTCAATTAAGGGTGTGTCCACACGAAATTTCAACTTCCAGATGTAACCACACCATGAAACTTATATGTGTTGTATCCCCACACAAAATTTTAATTAAGGTTGTATCCACAAGAAACTTTAACATCGGTATGTAACCACACCATGAAACTTAGACAGTTTATATCCCCATAAAACTTATATGTAACCACACCATGTAACCACACCACGAAATTTCAACTTCCAGATGTAACCACACCATGAAACTTATATGTGTTGTATCCCCACACAAAATTTTAATTAAGGTTGTATCCACAAGAAACTTTAACATCGGTATGTAACCACACCATGAAACTTAGACAGTTTATATCCCCATAAAACTTTCAATTTGGGTTATATCCCCATAAATGTTAATAAGTAAATTTCTGTTAAATTTAATATTAAACCGGATTAAAATTAAACTTAACCAATAATTTGGTTTTAAGAGATTTTAATCTCAAAACTCAAATATCTTAAACTCTATATTTGATATCAAATGTTTAGGAAAACACCTAAAAACCTATAACTTTAAACGACATGATTTTTTATTTAAAGAGGAATATCCAAAAGCATCCAGGAAAACACCATTAAGTAGTTATAAATATTGACGAGAAGCACAAAATCTCTTCTAGGAAGACAAAAGTGAATATTCCTTTTTTAGAAAGAAAAGATAAGGTCCATGTTGTGGTGATGTTGATTAAACCAAAACTCATGTTTTTTACTTTTTAGTTTTAAGTTTTTTCTTAAACCTTTGATATCAAATATATGGTTTAAAATACTTGAGTTTTGAGTAAAATCTCTTAAAACCGAATTATTGGTTAAATTTAATTTTAATCCGGTTTAAAGTTAAATTTAACAGAAATTTACTTATTAACATCTATGGGGATATAACCCAAATTTAAAGTTTTATGGGGATATAAACTGTCTAAGTTTCATGGTGTGGTTACATACCGATGTTAAAATTTCTTGTGGACACAACATTAATTAAAATTTTGTGTTGGGATACAACACATATAAGTTTCATGTTGTGGTTACATCTGGAAGTTGAAGTTTCATGTGGATACACCCTTAATTGAAACTTTGAGTGGGGATACAACCCGTCCACCCTATCTAAGACTTACTTGTTTAAACCATCACTTGAATAATCACGTTAGGATTCAAACTAATCTCACAATACGAATACGTTTTTATTTATAGTTTTGTTTAATAGATTGAAGAATTGTGCAAATTATCAAAAAACTTTTTGAACCTTCAAAAAGAAAGTTTGTGAACTGGGGACTCTTTGAGTATAAAAATTGAACTAAATACTCCATGTTTGACAACAAATTTTTAAAAACATATATTTCTTGAAAATTTTCGTTTTTAAGAAACCAAAAGTATATATATTCTAAAACATTTATAAAATGGATTTTAAATATTTTATATGATATTTCTATTACATTTTAACTATTATATTATTATTTTAATATTTTTAACTATTTTGGGCGGATCCTCGGTGGTATTGGTGGACTGAATTTGAATAACTGTTTCTCGAATACGATAGATCCATATAATATAAAGTTCTCGGATATCCTTACACTAAATAACCGAGTGCAAAGAAAACGATAATACATGTAATGTTCATGGTTTTTAGACAATTTCTGATAAGATAAGTGCACCACAAATTGATATATATTATCAAAGCAATGAAATGATCTTGACATTACAACCAAAATAAACAAATAATGAAATGTAGATGCCATCCTCAGGTACCCGGACGATGTGTATGATCGGCGATGGAATCCTAGTTTTCAGCCTGAGTGGACCCAAATATCCACCACTAGAGCTGTGGACGATTCCAACAAGTACGTGCCACCATCTTAACTTCTGTTAAGATACTATCATTATCCGCACATGTCCTGCTAAAAACGTAACCCACATTTGCATAACTCGTAAAATTTAAAATTTATATTTTATCGATTCACACCCACCCCGCAGCTGGTCAAATGGGGCGGGACCCGTGAGTAATGATTCATATTAACAGTCACCCCGCAGCTGGTCAAATGGGGCGGGACCCGTGTGTAATGATTCACATTAACAGCCCTACCCACTACATGTTGAGTATATTCAATGTGTAGAAACTCATTTAAATCTCTCAACTATTTAATAATAAGATTTTAAAATAATTTAGTTATATAATTAAATATTAAATAACTAAAAGATAAATGAACAAATAAAATGAAAACAGATAAACATCAGAGTCTCTCATTGGTTTCTTTATGAAAAAACATTTTTGACATTTTCTCTCACAATTATATTATTTTATTTGTTTATTAATGAGGAATTCAATTAAAGACTTCATTGGAGATGTTTTTATAAGAAATTCATTAGACACATATCTATAAATGATTTGTTTTCAGTTTTTATTTACAATTTAAAATTTTAATAAATAATTAAATATATGAAATTAATAAAATAATATAATTGAGAGATTAATTGAAGTTCTCTCCAATGCAAATGCTCTAACTGGGTTTACAGCAAATAAGCTAACATAATTAACAAAAAAAATGCTAATAAGTTCTCTATTGCATAGGGTTGGCGTACTTACATATTGGATGCAAACCACCGATGGTTCATAGAGATGTTAAAACTACAAACATATTGCTGGACGAGAATTTGAAGGCCAAACTTGCTGATTTTGGACTTTCAACATCTTTCCAAGGTGAAGGCGAATCTCAGGATTCAACGGTGATTGCTGGTACTCTTGGATACCTTGATCCCGAGTAAGTATGCAATCACTTGTTCTGAAACTTTATATTCTTTTCTCAGTGGTTAATGAGTACATATATACCATGTTCTTGCCTTGCAGATATAACCATTCAGGTCGAATGGGTGAAAAGAGTGATGTCTACAGTTTTGGGATTGTGTTATTGGAGATGATCACAAACCAACCTGTGCTTAATAAAGCCTCTGAAAATTCTCACATAACACAATGGGTTGGCTTTAAGCTTAACCGAGGTGATATAGTTGAGATTATGGATCCAAATCTTCGGAAGAATTATGACCCTAATTCTTGTTGGAGAGCTCTTGAGCTGGCAATGTCATGCGCAAACCCTTCTTCCTCAAAACGACCAACCATGTCTCAGGTTATCATTCAGCTAAAAGAGTGTATTGTGTGTGAAAACTCAGGGGATAAGTAAGAATAGAGGCTTGGAATTGGAAAAGGTGAATGTTAGCTTGGACACTTCGGTGGTTCCCATAGCAAGATAGTATTGATCAGTGTTGTATACTTGTGGTATTAGTAAAAAATCTATAATTAGTTACATTTAAAGAAAAAATTGTAAACTAGTTAGTGAGTATTGATAAGATTTGTAAGCTGGAAATGGACAATTTTCATTTCGCTTTGATCATTGACATATCCACATCATCTTTTATGCTCTTTGGTTTCTTCATGTGTCTTCATATGTGTCTTGAGTACCACGTACATGCCATTTTGCTTTCACAATTTTCTCTGTTATTTGGATTTATCTTGAGTGCCACGTCATGAAAGTTTATCAAAAAAGGAAAATAATTCAAGATACAGATGCTGAGGAACGTGTAAATTAGGCATTGTTTGTGATAATGGCTCCTTGTATGCCATTGTTTTCTTCCATGTTGATACACTTGCTATTTCTACTGCCTATGAAACAAAACTAGGTCTCTCAATCTTAATCAATGACCGTTAGAAATTCAACTACTCAGGATCTATTAGTAGTCATGATAATTAAAACTTTAAATGTGGTTTCCAAATTTTTACCACAAACTTGTTTTCGAACGGTGTAACTGCAAACATAGCAGCTACCATTCAAAACCTTATGCAACTAGAAACATTGTAAGTATGTCCATTGTTGAATGGAAGCACAAAGAACTGTTATACATTCTAAGAGAGAACTTGAGCCACACGCGTATATATTTTAGATTTATATTTTAGCTAATATATTTAATATATATATATATCATACATGATACATTAATTTTTTTTGTTTGATTTTTATCCTAGTTTTTTTTATACAAGATCTTCTATTAAAATGCTATGAATGTCTTACATGATGATGAAAATAACAAATAAGAACAGCATTAGCTATGACAGGGAGAGATTGATCAAATTTAAGTATACTTTTGCCAAGACTTCAACTTGAGGATGAATGAGGCCGAAGACGATATTATCCTAGGTTGATTGATTAATATTTTTGAATTTTTCTTAATTGAGTCGTCTGACAATATTAAAATAGAAAGAGTGATAACAATTTAGAATTGGATATATGTATTGTGGTTTAACTTATTAAATGTGATTGTGTTTTGTTTTACCAAATGATCGTCATAGTTTTTCTTTTGGTTATTGATATTAATTTTCTTTTTGATATATTTGGTGTGACAGAAATTTTTAAACTTTTAAATAACACATTTGTCTAATATTATTTTAAGGGTTTATTTTAAGATTAATGTAAATTTATTTGAAATAATCTTTGGACATTACATTTTACACTAAGATTTAATTTCACCATTGAAATTCCTTTAAATGAAATTAAAGCCAATAAAACCCATCATCAATCAACCATGGAAATAAATGAGTTTTTTCCATCTATACATTTTAATAGTTTGGTGAACAAATATTTTCTAATATTGTAAACTCTATTATACCCTTAAGTTCAAAATTAATAAAAAATATAACATATTGCTAACCCCCTAATTAAAAGAGAGTCTTTCAATATTTACCCTTTAATTTCAATTTCCTTAAATCATATATTTTAAAAAGAAACAGAAAACCTCTAATGTCCACACACTCACAAAAAAACTAAAGCAGTAATTTATTTATTTATACTCCTTTTAAGCTCCTATGGTATTCATTTATTTTGTCAACAACTATAAATTGTTTAAAAGGTTAAGAAATACAAACCAAAGATACAGAGTTTACATAAGTAGTCTCGACGAAAAAAAATCTAGCACCGCGTACAAACGATCCGTCTTTGATATTCAATTGTTATTATAGCTTTAGCTCTCTATCATCTGCCATCATGAAACTTTGTCTCCACAAGAAGTTTTCTTGTGTCAAAAGAAAAGCGTCTCTGAATATGTTGGTGATATATGTATCCCAAAAAATATTGTTGGTGATGAGGTCAATAAAAAACAAGTAAACAAATCAAGGTAATTAAGCATGTCATGGAGTTAGCAGAGTAAATTCTCTGGAGGCATCTATTATCAGTTCTTTTTTCAAATTAATTTGAAAAAATATTTTTACATAATAAAGAGCTGTATGCATGTGGGAATGCATTCTTATATTAGAACATGAAATTCATATTTTTTTCACGGTGTACTATATTTCTCAAATTTTAGTTCTTTGAAAGATACAGTTACCCCTATTGTATGAATAAGTCGTATTTTTATAATTAGTAAATGAATTATGCCAATTCGTATAATTTTGCTTAGTTTATTTATGATTTTGACTTAATGAAAATGCAGGAGTATAAATTTGCCGACTTTCCAGGTTTAAGTAAGCAAAACTATATAATTGAAGGTATGTTTTGGAAACAAAAATAATTGGAGGTTTTTGTTGGGAAAAGTTGTCAAACTTGAAAGTTTTTAATGGTATTTTTTTTATGGACTTATTTATGTTATTCTAAGAGCAAACTTAAATTATTTTTCTTCTTTAATGGCCACACACTGAAACACAGTTCAGTTAATTGTTCATGTGGTATTTCTAACTTGACGAAATAAGATAAACACCTTTCTCAAAAACTATTTGCTAGTAAACACCTTTTTCAAAAACTATTTGCTAGTCATTATTTAATAATAAAACTACGAAAATTGTTGCAATGATGTTCGGTTTTTTATTTCTTTGCTCAATTTCGAAAACCGTGGGTTAACCTGTTCAACATGTGGGCGTAGCCAAAACATGTTTGTGCATTTGGGTGAGCAATTTCTGGATGGCAAAACCAAAGCAAAAACATTTTTGAATAGTTGAAAACTATTAAAAGTTTGAGAGAGTCTCTGATTGGATGTATTTACGAGTTGGAAATGCCCAAACAACAAGATTTTGGATATCACTGGAGTATATTCAGTAAGCTACTTGATTACCTTATAGACAACCAGGTTCGCCGACTTGGTATTCCTCTCAAGGCTATCCTCAGCTCACTGGCGCCAAGGAAACTAGACTTTTCCTCCTGCTCGATCTGATCAGCAACTACAGTTCCAAATACTCTTATCATCTATTTCACTAGAGAAAACAGAAGACTACTATGAATGGGATATTAGGGATAAATGTCCCACATCGAATGCGGGAAGAGATCTTGTATAATATATAAAGGATATGAGTCACTTCAGTCATTGTCAATTGGTTTTGAGTTGGAAGCCCATAATCTAATATGACATCAGAGCCCGATCCACACATTTCCAGCCCGATCCATAATCGATCCGACCCAATAGTTGGTCCACTGATCTTTGCCCGAACTACCGAGATCTCTAGTTTAAAGAAACCATCATCTCGAGGGGCGTATTAGGAATAAATGTCCCACATCGGATGCTGGAAGAGATCTTGTATAATATATAAAGGATATGAATCACTCAACTCATTGCCAATTGGTTTTGAGTTGGAAGTCAATAATCTAATATGGAATGTTCAAGGAACGGTTTGATTTAAATACTCAACTGAAGCTATGTACAATATGCTCACATCTCACTCTGCACAAGTACCGTGGTATAATGTTGTCTGGAATAAAGGAAGAATCTCTAAGCATAGCTTTATGACATGCTCTTTGTGCTTAACTGCGATATATGGTGTAGTTGGCAATCATTTTTCCCAAATATAAATGAAAACTGGTGTAACTAAACCGGTACAACTTATATCAACATAAATAAATACAACTAAGAAACTGACACAGTTAAATTAAAAAGAATAATACTTGGGTTCACTGTTGGGGTGAACTCATAGATTCACTTCCTCTAATTGTAATCAATAAAAGTGTGAGAAGTAAGATTATATTTAAACAGCACTAATAAACTAAAATAATTAAATAAAGTAAAAAATAATTATGAAAACATTTAAAACTATATCTTAAGAAGTACAATTCACAAACCCAAGGGTTAAATTTTTATTTTATAAAATTGGTTTGATTTATTTATTTTTATTTAAATATAATATCACATACAAACAGATGACTACCCTTCTTGTATTTATGGTCTTCCCATGTTGTGTATTACTTAATAGTGTCTCAAATCAAATAATTTAAGAAACTCTGCTTTCTGTCTTGACGAGAGTTGAAGAGCCGAATCGTTTATAGTCTTACTGCAGAAGATAAGATTTGAGCACCTCATTCACATACTGTCGGCATGATCAGCTTAATGAATTTGAAACTTCGACGGCTCTACATACAAGACTGTAACAAACCATACTAACCAACAACAGTCGTGACGCTAACTCTGATCTCTGACCACTTATACCGAAAAAGCTAGTACTGTTGATGTCTATGAATTATCTGGTCTGGTTTCAGCTTCTTTAGCTTGTACCGTTGTACCGTACAACGCAGCATCTTCCTCGTTGGGTGTCATATTTAGATCAGGGATGAAGGAGCAACTCTTTTCTTCGTTTTCAATTGATAAGTTTGACTTGCTACGATTTGAGGACTCAAACTATGATAAAACAAAAGAATCTGATTCAGATTTCAAGATTGCACCAAAAGGTATGGGTTAGAGAAAATGAGAAGTGCTTAAAAATCACCTCAGGAGATTAAAATTAGCAAAGCGTATTAAATAGCCGCACTTGAGAAAGAAAAAAATCTAACTTAAAAGAGATTATTTTTTTTTACCATCAACTGCAAGTGCTCTGCATCTCCAAGTTCCAAACATTTCTGTAAAAATATTCAAAAAATGTTAGAGATCGGGCAAGATCAAGAGTCACAATTTGATCACGCAACGCTTCTCTGAAAAAATGGTTAATTACCTTGATTTGTTTGCTTGTTCTTCCATGCTCTACTTCAATCTCACTGTCCCTGTTCCTTTTATTGACTTCATCACCAACAGCTTTTAAGATACTTGAAGATGATAAACCTAACGACAATACTGTGTTCAGAGTTCCCAACTCTTGAATGTGTTCAATATCATTAGCCATATTGTCTTCATAAACATGTGGAAAATTGTTTGGATCACCAAGTTGGTTTTCTGCTAATGAATTGTCCTCTAAGAGTCGTATACCCCATTCTTTCAATTCGAAGGAAGGATGGTCACTATTAAAATGAAACTGTATATCCACTTGATCAAAGTTATGTTTGGCAATGCCATGACAAGGGAAACAAGTGTCGAATACAAACATATTGCCACCCTCTTCCTCAAATGGTCCGTGTCTCTCTTCATAAGCAGAGCAATCAAAGTGGTTTCCCAGTCTGTCTTTGAACCGGCAATTTAACTCGATATCTCCAAAGAAAACATAATCAGTAGTAGACTTTTGAATGACAGCGCACACTCTAAGTCTGATGAATGGATAAGGGAGAGATGATTGAAGTAGAGGGATGGTGAGAGAGGAAGATGTTCCTTTAGCTCTGTGAGTGAAATATAAAGGCACTTCTTCACCAGACAGTTTGAGTTGCTTGAAAACTGATTGTTGTGGAAGGAGAGCTTCAAAATCAATGTTAAAGCAGTTGAGGAGTTCCATATGTAGATAAGAGGAGGCCTCCTCCGGGACTGGTAATTCTGTGTCGATTTGGTCTGTTTTCATTGCCACTCCACTTGGATAGCCATTCCAACCAACTCCAACCAATGCTCCACAATATGAAAAGTCAACTAGGAGAAGACTTTTGGGTGTAGAAATGAATGCATATTTTAACATATTGCAACTATCCATATATAGGTATTGAAGCCTATTGAAATTCTCTACCCACCAAGGAATCTCTTCTATTGCTGTGTGGCTTAGATAGAGCTTATTGACATTTCTTGATATATCAGGAAAACTCTTCAATTGTGAGCATCCACTAAGATCTAGGGCCAAAAGAGTTTGGAGGTTGATGCCAGAGGGAAGAATCTCGAGATTTGTACATTGTGACATACTCAACCATTCTAGTTTATTGAGATGTTGAATCGAGGAAGGAAGCTCCACCAAACTCGAGCAACCGTCGAGAAATAGTTTCTCTAGATTGGTGGCCCTTGAAAGATCTGGAATTTCTTTCAGGTCTTTTGATCCTCCCATCCTCATTTCCTTGAGACATGGAAGACACTGAACCCAAGAGAAAAAAAACAATCACAGATCAAAGCAGAAAAAGTTACACATTATGTGACATAATTGTCTTCCAAAAATTTAAATATCAAAGTTTTTCAATTTGCTACTAAGAACATAACAAAATATATTCTCAAAACTTACCGGATCTCCTTCCCATAGTTTTTCAAGCTTGCTGTTCTGCATTTCTAGTAGGACGAGGTTTTTAGGACAAAACTTAGAAGGCAAACATCTCGCTGGATATTTTTTCCAACTCAATAATTTGAGTGTAGAGGGCAGATAGTCAAAGCTGTTGCCTAACTGCAATTGGACTTCATTTTTGCACGTGTATACTTTCAGGAAACGAAGATTAGGCATCTTTTTGAAGGCACTCTCACGTACATATAACTCATCAATCTCATCAATATTTATTGATATACCTAAAACCTTTTCAGTTCCCTGAAATTTATAACATTAATAAGAAAAAACTTAATAAACGCCTACAATTCATGTTTATCAGATGAAATGCTCTTAATCTTAAATACTAATATAAGAACGGATAACAGAAAAGAAAAAAACTTACAGTGTTTTTGTTAAGTACATAACATATATCCTTGGAGTCTAGCAAAAATTCTCGTTTTCCAGGCTTGTTAATGGACTGTGCACGAACAATATTTCTACCCATTTCTTGTAACAAGCAATGCATCTCCACATATTCTTCTCGTACATGAATGAGGGACTTATCAACCAGGTTTTCAAGCCCAATATCTACACTCAAGTCGAGATCTGCTAGCAACAACTTGATGTCATCGATCGGGATCAGATTACAAAACCTGAAAAGACATGCAATGTGACGAAATAACGCTTTATCTTCTTGTTGAACTTATTTGTCTCTTTAAAGGTTTGTTTTCTTAACTCTCATTCTCTCTACCGTTTCTTTTTAACATTACATATCCTTATATAGGATTTTTCTTCTTACACTTAAACACTTAGGATTCTAAACTTGACCACTCTTGAAGGACCATACTCCTAAACAATGATAACAATCATGTCTTACATAACTTGCTCTAGACTATACCTACTCACTTACCAACTCTATACTCTGTCACTAACTAGACACTTAGACTACTCATAAGACATACTTATTTTGGTTTGGGTCTGACTACATAATCAGCCCAAGTCACACATTATTACAAGTCATTAAGCCCAATTAAATCTTCCTTGATGACTTCAGCCTCTTATGATGTCTTCTACGACATCATATCCTTCTTCCATCTTTGACTTCTATTTCTCTAACTCTCTTATCTTCATCACCATTAATCTTGACTTCTTTCTTGATTGTACATGTCAATCACGGAATCACTCCTCAACACTCCCTCTTGATTCTTTGATTGATATTTAGTGTTTTGAATTGAGATTTCTTTTGCTCCAGACTGATGGCAGATTTAGATGATGAAGGGTTCATCTTCAAGGCATCGGCATAGCTCATAAGTATGGTTGAATTGATGCTTCCTTTCTTGATTTGAGTTTTCTGAAGTTCTATTTCATTTCCCTTACTTGAATTCGTAGTCATGGTTTTCTTGGTTGCATCATCCGTTTTCTTTAGAAATGGAGTTCTCAACACGCTGGCATAAGAAATTGGTGAGCTTGACTCTGAAGCTCCCTCTTGAGTAAGACTTACCTTGATCTCATTTGTGCTTTTTTCAGTTTTACTGAATTTAAGCTTCTCTTTATTTTGCAGATGTTCTGGAGCAAGTTTAATATCACCAAACTGGAAAATCTGATGAAGATTGCTCACATGTACTCTCTTTCCCTTTTCTATGCTTTTATCATTGAGACTTGGCCACTGGTTTTTTATTGATGCATCTTCACAACTGATTGCAGACTGTTGACTGTCCTGTTTAGAGCCTTGAGTTCTCTCAGTGATTCTCTTGCATGTCTTTTCATCAAGACCTTTTTGCTCCCTCTCAACCCTAAGTGAGCTCTCTTTTCTATGATTCATCGTATTGAATTTTTCCTCTTGTTGTCTTGTAGAAATGGCTTTAATCACATCAGGTTGGAACCTTTTAATTGATACTAAGCTTCCCGGTTGATCAGCCTCATTCCTCTTGATCAGGTACTTAGCATGAATGCTCTTTGACTCTTTTATGCACTTGTGCTTGTCTGGTTGGGTCATTCTCAACGTTGGGTCTTTCACTTGAGTAGTCTTTTGATGCAGCTTCACATTTTTACTCTGGACCAACATTGAACTTTCTCCTATTGCAGACACTTTGAGATGGAAGCTGTTCTTGATCATTGGAATCTCAGCAATCTTTCTTCCAGCTTGATCTTGAATAAGGCAACTGTTGATTTTGAAGGTAACTTCATACCCATTCTCAATCATTTGAGAAACACTTAGGAGATTTTTTGTGATTTCAGAGACTAGAAAAACATTTTGAATGATTTTCTTGCCTTTCTTTGTCATGATCTCAACATCTCCCTTGCCTTTAGACACTAGAACAACTCCATTTCCTATCAAGATAGGCACATTAATGCTTCTGTTGATGTTTATGAACAGGTGCTCATTTGATGTCATATGATTTGTGCAGCCGCTGTCAATGAGCCATGAGTTATCTTCAAAAACTTCTTGATCAGCTTGTCTGGCCGTGAACATGTGGTAATTTTCTTCTTCTTCTTCTTTCTCTTCACTCTCTTCTTGGTTTGCTTGTGCTTGCTCTGGTTTTTTGAATTTGCAGTCTTTGATAAAGTGATTTGTTTTGCCACAGTTGAAGCAGGCTCGAAGATCTCTGTTTCTATAAAATTCTGGTTGACTTCTTCCATGTTTCACAAAGCACACATCCTCATTGTGAGTATCCCTCTTGCAAAATCCACACCATCTCTTCTCTCTGTAGCCAGAACTTGATTTTTCTTTTCCTTTTGTGTTCAGGTTTCTGAACTTTGCATAGAATGCACCTTCACCTTCTTCTTCTTCATCTGGGAAGAATTTCTTCTCATGAGCCTCCAAGGATCCTATCAGCTCTGCATAGGTAACTGTTTTAAGATCTTTAGTTTCCTCCATTAGAGATGATAGAGGTGCATAGCTTTTAGGCATTGAAGCTAGCATCTTTACCACCAAATCAAAGTTTGATTTTCCTCCACCTAGTGCTCTCATCTGATTAGCTATGGCTTGAATCTTGTCTGCATATAGCTTAACTTTTTCTCCTTCTTTCATCTTTAGATTTTCAAAGTCTCTCCTTAGTGATTGTAGCCTAACCATTTTGACTTTTTCGTTTCCTTGATAGGAATGCTCCAGAAGATCCCATGCTTGCTTGGCTGTAGATGCAGAGAGAATTTTGTCAAAGATAGTGTCAGCAACAGCATGCTGAATGATTTGAAGAGCAGCTGTGTCTTTAACTTTGAGGCTTTTCAAGGTGATAGTCTCCTTAGTGTGTTCTGCTACTGGAGTTTCAGGTGAGTGAGGTGAGTCTGGTTCTGGAATTCCTTCTTTAACTATATCCCATAGCTCTTTGTTCATGAGAGTAGTCCTCATTCTTGCAGCCCAGAACTCGTAGTTCTGGCCATCAAACACAGCCACCAGATGTGATGATTGTAGATTCAAGGTCATGTCTTACTTCTTCTTGATTCTTCTTGATTTCACCTTCCTTTGATTTGAACAGGTTCCACGGATTATATTTGCTCTGATACCATGTTGAACTTATTTGTCTCTTTAAAGGTTTGTTTTCTTAACTCTCATTCTCTCTACCGTTTCTTTTTAACATTACATATCCTTATATAGGATTTTTCTTCTTACACTTAAACACTTAGGATTCTAAACTTGACCACTCTTGAAGGACCATACTCCTAAACAATGATAACAATCATGTCTTACATAACTTGCTCTAGACTATACCTACTCACTTACCAACTCTATACTCTGTCACTAACTAGACACTTAGACTACTCATAAGACATACTTATTTTGGTTTGGGTCTGACTACATAATCAGCCCAAGTCACACATTATTACAAGTCATTAAGCCCAATTAAATCTTCCTTGATGACTTCAGCCTCTTATGATGTCTTCTACGACATCATATCCTTCTTCCATCTTTGACTTCTATTTCTCTAACTCTCTTATCTTCATCACCATTAATCTTGACTTCTTTCTTGATTGTACATGTCAATCACGGAATCACTCCTCAACACTTCTTCGTTATCTATACCATCATAGCTAAATCTTAGTGTTTTCTCAATTTTCCCATCTAGACCTTTCTGAAGCCTGGGCATCATTTTCATCCAATACTCCTTGTCCCTCCCCCGCAAAGACGAACCTAAAACATTAAGACCTAAAGGAAGACTACCCGCATGCCTCACAACTTGAACAGCTAGATTTTCGAAATCTTTAGGTGGAGAGTTTTGCTTGAAAGCATATCGACATAACATCCCAAGAGCGAGCTCTTCAGATGGAAGACAGACCTCATAAATATCATTGATTCCATGGACCCTTAAAAGATGCCTATCTTTTGTAATCACAATGATTCTGCTTCCACATCCAAACCATTGAGTTTGATCTGCCAAGACCTTTAACACCACTTGATCATCCAAATCATCGATAACAATTATAACTTTTTGGTTTTTTAACCTATCTCCCACCGCACCTAAATGATCAACTTTTATGTTCCTTATGCCTAAAATTTCAGATAGGAAGCTTCCTTGCAAACTCAACTTCATGTTATAGTCGTCAGTGTTAGCTCCCCTATAATCTTCCATATTCTTAGATACAAAGGCCATGTCTATGAAAATCCTACCTTGGAAATGGCGAGAGATTCGACTAAATAAAGCTCTTGCAAGGATAGTTTTGCCAATTCCTGAGGAACCCCAGATCCCAACCATCCTCACTTCCTCAGATTCCAAATGCAACAATGAACTCATTTCTGCAATATGATCTTCGATGCCAACAAAGTCATCAAAATCCTTTGATGGAGTTAAACTCAGTTTATGCAAAATATCATTGACGATATCTTCCATCAGATTTGCTTCATTTTCCCTATCAATATGGAAATATAATAATATAAATAAACAAAAAAAAAGCAAATAACAAGTAAATCTATGTTTCAGTAAAGTCGTACCAGTTCTTAGAATGAAATCCGACAAGATTTGCCACATCCGTCAAAGCTTTCCGCCATAAATCTATCTCAACCTCTGTTTTGTTGTAGTTGAGACATGTCTCTTTAAATATTTTTCCAAAGTCTCCGCTCTGTTTTCTAACATGTGAAGGATCAAGATTATGGAAGATGGGTATCACAAGTTGATTTAACTCGTCCTTGCATTTCACTATCTCCAACATCTCGTTGAGGCACCAAGCAGAAGAGGCGTAGTTTTGAGAGAAGATGACGATAGCGATCCTCGAATCCTTAATGGCTTGTTTAAGAACTGGATCAAGCGTTTGACCTTTTTCAATCTTGTTGTCTTTGAAAGCACTGATCAGTTTACGATCTAACTCCTTCAGAAAGTGGCTTAGGAATGATTGACGAACATCTTCTCCTCTGAAGCTTGGGAAAACATCATAGCGCCAATTGCATGAAGAAGAAGACATAAAGGAAGAAACAATTATTCAAGAGGATTTTAACTTATAATTCAGAATTTTAGAAGATATTGAAGAAAAGGTGATTAGCTTTATAGTACAGAGGAAAAGGGTTTTTTGGAAACAAAACTGAAATTTAACAGAAATTTCTCATAAATTCATAATTAAGTTGAGAAGAGATAGAGAGATCTAGGGGAAAGATATCGTGTGGGTTTGTCTTTGTCATTGATGAAATCTTTAATTTTTGTTCGCTTTCATAAAATATATAGTTAGAGCAAATCGTTTACTAACTTTAATCAGAGTTATTTTATTATGAATCAAAGTCAACTTCTAAGATGATTGACTAGATCGTAGTCTCTATTGATTAAAAATTATGATAACATATTACTAAATTATCTAGAGGTATTAAAGCAGGTGAATCTGCTCTATCTGATCCGCCCACGACAAATTGAACTTACTTATTGGTATTTCAACGGATTGGCCTAACAAAGTTTCCGAGTTCCAAACTAACAATAACTGTAAGACACTATGTGCTAACCCCCATGTTTTTTTTTTTAATTTTGTTTTTGTAAAAGGATCTTCATATTACAGAGCAAAAACATCGGGTTAGATTGTAAGCCCCAATCGATTAGATGATCCCTTGTTGGACAGTATTAGAGGAGTATTTTACGGATCAAGTAATATAGACCAGGGATCAAGTAATATAGACCAGTAGAGTCCGTCTATAAATCAAATCCCATGAAGTTCATAAAATCTAAGCAAAAAAAATCTTCTAGAATTCTAATACAATAAAAGATAAATATTAAATTGATTTAAATATATATGTAAGATTTTGATAATTCATAATTTGTAGAAATTCTCTTGGTCACGTAGTTGACCAAAGGTTATTTAATTCTTTTTTTGGGGTTCGAGTCCCAATATTTATTAATAAAATTTCATATTAATGGAGACAATTTTACATGAGATTTCCAACGCGTTACAATTAAAGTTGTTCGATGTGATTTTATGCAGAGAAGAAAGTGGTGTCTGTTAAGAGCATGTAGACCGATATAGCATCTGTCGTGCATCTAATAAGGATCGAAAAAATTATTTGTGGGGATTCGTCTTTGTCATAATTCTCATAATTTGTAATAAATTAATAAATCTAGACGACAAAAAAAATTCTAATTCTAGTTGAAATAAGTTTCTATTAAGACTATAGTTGAGATATGTTTAACTCTTGATAGGTAGTAACTTAAAGAAAGCATCACAAACTAACTCATATAAATATAGCATAAAAGATAATATTTATAAGCTTTAAATACTGTACTTAATGATATTTTTCTAATGTTTGTACCATTTTCTAAACATTAGAGTTTATGATATTTATAAATAATTATATATATATATATATTTAATGCTAAATTTGAAAATTAAAAATTTAATAAAGATTTACGATAAATTAAAATAATATGCTGAGTATTTTATAAAAAATAAATAAAACATAAAATGCATATATATATATTATAAATTTCCATATTTAGTTTCCTATATATTTACATTTTTCGTTTTTTAATTTTTAGCTAAAAATATGATAATAAATTATAATTAATAAATAATATTTAGATAAAAAATTAGAAAATATTATGTACATATTAATATATATATATATTTATATATATATATTTATATATATATATTTATATATATCTTTATATATTTTAATATTTAATAATTTAATCTCTACTAGTCAGTTAAATATATACATATTTATAATTTTTAGTAGTTTTGCTTTTAAATACTTATATTTTTATAAATGCATTACCAATCAATGAACCAGTGATACCTGTTTGCGATGGTTTAGTGAACCGTAGATATCGAATTAATTTAAAAATTAAAACGAATTGTGACGTGCATGTCTCTTTATAATTTCCATCTTATTATAATTTTCTTTTCTTGGCATCTCTTTTTTTATTATTAGTTTGTTTGATTTTAAGGTAATGGTACCAAATCTTTTGCCCACTGACAGGGACTTACAACTATCGACGACTTCCACGTGTGCTAATATTTAATTCGCAAATAAAAAATAAGGAAACAAAAAAACAAAACAGAAACGTAAACATAATAAAATGGACAGAACTAGAAGTGGAAGCTAGTTGAAGAGACGAGTGAGAGAAGAGAAGTAGACATTTGATTTTAGTTAAGAACTTATCTAAATTCCGCATTTTTCCTCTCCATTACGACGACGTTTTAAAGCACTTCAACGATGGAGCCTAGCGCCGGCATGATTACAGGATCTTACCGGAGAAACAAGCTTGTTCGGAACCGTTACGATTCCGATGCCGGGGTTCGTTACATTTTTGATTTTTTTGCTTTAGGGTTTGTTAAATTTTCGACTAAAATGGGTCATTGTAAGCTCAAGTTTTGAACCTTTTTCTGTGATTTTAAAATGTGTCACTTACAATTTGATCATGTTTAGATCTATGAGTTAATATCCGTATTTTTTTAGTTCTAGTTTTTTGGCTTTTAATTTGATCCAGAAGGGGACAATGCTGGTGAATTTCACATATAAGTTCTTGATCTATGGATTTTTTCTTTCGTAATAGTTTTTTAGCAAAGACTAAACCTTTACTCCTAAACTCATTGTAATCTAGCTTAACCAGGTTTTGTTTAGTAAATGTTGTTTAAAAACTATAAATGATTGAAAGGAGCCAAAATTAAGATATCTACTAATTTAAAGATGGTTCTTGTAACATGATTTGGTTTAGATCCTTAATGATATGTTTCTGTTTTTTTCTTTCTAACATGCTTTTGTGTTCATCAATAAATGATTGAAAGGAGCCAAAATTAGGATATCTACTAATTTAAAGATGGTTCTTGTAACATGATTTGGTTAATATCCTTAATGATATGTTTCTGTTTTTTTCTTTCTAACATGCTTTTGTGTTCATCAATAAATGATTGAAAGGAGCCAAAATTAGGATATCTACTAATTTAAAGATGGTTCTTGTAACATGATTTGGTTAATATCCTTAATGATATGTTTCTGCTTTTTCTTTATAACATGCTTTTGTGTTCATCATAATGCAGGTCAAACCCTTGAAAAATCTGAATGGTCAGATATGTCAGATCTGTGGTGATGATATTGGACTGACTGAAACTGGTAATGTCTTTGTCGCTTGTAATGAATGTGGCTTCCCTTTGTGTCGTTCTTGTTATGAGTATGAGAGAAAAGATGGAACTCAATGTTGCCCTCAGTGCAAGACTAGATTAAGAAGGCACAATGGTCAGTAGTATGCTTTGATATTATCTTCTGGCTGTCTCTATGAATTTTATCAGTTGTTTATTTTCATTTTCTCAAACGTTTTATATGGTATAGTGAGTCCTCAAAATGAAGGAGATGAAAAAGACGATGATATCAAGAATGAGTTTGATTATACTCAAGAAAACAACAAGGAAAAACTCAAATATCACGCTGAGGATTTCTCTTTGTCATCTCGGCTTGAATCTCAACCAATTTCTCTTCTTACCTATGGCCATCCGGTAGGGACTAACATATGATTTGTATACTAACTTCAAAGTAAACATCATTTTTCCCTGATAATTTGTATACATAGGTTTCTGGGGAGATTCTTACACCAGATATGAATGCTGCTTTGTCACCTTGTATTGATCCAGAGCTACCTGGTATAAATTAACTTTTACTTCATGTGTTTGGACTTCATGTATCTTGTGAGTTTTTTACGTGTTTAATACAAATATGCAGTGCCTGTAAGAGTTGTAGACCCATCAAAAGACTTGAACTCTTATGGACTTGAGAATGTTGACTGGAAAGAAAGGATTGAAGGTTGGAAGCTGAAGCAGGACAAGAATATGATACAGGTGACTGGTAAATACCATGAAGGAAGGAGAGGAGATATTGAAAGGACTGGTTCAAATGGTGAAGAACTTCAAATGTAAGTTATAAGTACTTAGCATAATTCTTTATTGGTTTAGTCTCAATCTGCATTTGGAGTTTTCCGTGGTCCATTTATTTGTCGTGACGCTGAGAACTTATCTTGATGTTAAGGTTATATGATCTTCTGATGAGTTTGGTTTCGGTAATTGATGTAATATGTACTTACAGGGTTGATGATGATCGGCTTCCTATGAGCCGAGTGGTTCCTATCCCATCCTCTCGCTTGAGACCTTATCGTATTGTGATAGTTCTACGGCTCATCATTTTGGGAGTCTTCTTGCATTATCGTACAACTCATCCCGTGAAAGATGCATACGCGCTATGGTTAACCTCAGTTATTTGTGAGATTTGGTTTGCCTTTTCTTGGCTTCTTGATCAGTTTCCAAAATGGTATCCCGTTAACAGAGAGACTTTTCTTGACAGGCTTGCTTTAAGGTTAGTCTCAGACTCTCAGTGGGTTTGAGAATAAGAACTTGTTTAACATTATGTTTATTTGCATTCGGTTTTTTTTTTTGGTTTTGGTTTTTTTTTACTATAGATATGATCGAGATGGTGAACCATCACAGCTAGCTCCTGTGGATGTGTTTGTTAGTACTGTGGATCCAATGAAAGAGCCTCCTCTTGTCACAGCAAACACAGTTCTCTCGATTCTTGCTGTGGACTACCCAGTGGATAAAGTCGCATGCTATGTTTCAGATGATGGTTCAGCTATGCTAACTTTTGAAGCCCTTTCTGAAACGGCTGAGTTTGCAAAGAAATGGGTACCATTTTGCAAGAAATTCAACATTGAACCAAGAGCCCCTGAGTTCTATTTTTCTCAGAAGATAGATTATTTGAAGGACAAGATCCAACCTTCTTTTGTCAAAGAGAGACGCTCAATGAAGGTCACTTGGACTATACTTTAATTGCATAAATAGCTTATACTTGGACTAATGAGTGAATGTCACATTTTCTTATGTTTTTTGCTGGCAGCGAGAGTATGAAGAGTTTAAAGTAAAGATCAATATCCTTGTTGCTAAAGCACAAAAGATACCTGAAGATGGCTGGACAATGGAGGATGGTACTCCTTGGCCTGGTAATAACCCTAGAGACCATCCTGGGATGATTCAGGTACACTAGTAGATGGGCTAACACTTATTTGGGCACAGCACTATTGTAGAATGTTTGTTCATGCTAATTATTTTGTTTCAATTTTCAGGTTTTCTTAGGCCATTGTGGAGGTTTGGATACCGATGGAAATGAGCTTCCTAGGCTCATCTACGTGTCCCGTGAAAAGCGTCCGGGGTTTCAGCATCACAAGAAGGCTGGAGCTATGAATGCCTTGGTTTGTTTATCTTTCTATTTTCCTATTTTCCCTCTTGTGTTCAATGGCTTGGAAGCACTTTTTCTGTTTTGAGACCGAGTAGCTACCTTTTATTACATAATGCTGAACCTGACTTCTATTATCTCCTGACTGAGCTTTTCTTACATTTGATAGATTCGTGTTTCTGCTGTTCTTACCAATGGAGCATATCTTTTGAACGTGGATTGTGATCATTACTTCAACAACAGCAAGGCGATTAAAGAAGCAATGTGTTTCTTGATGGACCCCGCCATCGGAAAGAAATGCTGCTATGTGCAGTTCCCTCAACGTTTTGACGGTATTGACTTGCATGATCGATATGCCAACAGGAATATTGTTTTCTTTGACGTGAGTTTAGGCTCTACCATTCACAGCCAGTGTCTATTTTATCCCATCTCAATCATATCTTGTCCAGTTGAACTGACTCAGATGTGTATTATGTTGTGTAGATTAACTTGAAGGGGTTAGATGGTATCCAGGGTCCTGTGTATGTGGGTACTGGTTGTTGTTTCAACAGGCAGGCTCTATATGGGTATGATCCTGTTCTAGCAGATAAAGATCTTGAACCTAATATTATTGTAAAGAGCTGTTTTGGCTCGAGGAAGAAAGTAAAGAGTAGCAAAAAACTTAACAATGAACACAGTAGAAGCATCAAGAGAAGTGACTCTAGTTCTCCGCTTTTCAATATGGAAGACATTGATGAGGGTGTTGACGGTCTGTATGCCAAAGACTTCATTAATATGCATGTGGAAAAAAAAATCTCCACTCAAAATTCTTGTTCTTGCAGGCTATGATGATGAGATATCTTTATTGTCCGAGAAAAGTCTTGAGAGACGTTTTGGACAGTCACCAGTATTTATTGCAGCTACCTTCATGGAACAAGGAGGTCTTCCACAAACAACCGATCCCACGACTCTTCTCAAGGAGGCGATTCATGTCATAAGCTGTGGTTATGAGGCCAAGACTGAATGGGGCAAAGAGGTCAGAGGTTTTAGAAGACTGTCCAAACAACAAAGCGATTATTTGTTTTCTGTCTGATAAGTTTGTTCGTCTTTTAGATTGGGTGGATCTATGGTTCTGTGACAGAAGATATTCTTACTGGGTTCAAGATGCATGCAAGGGGTTGGGTATCAATATACTGTGTGCCTCAACGCCCTGCGTTTAAGGGATCTGCACCCATCAATCTCTCTGATCGTTTGAACCAAGTTCTTCGTTGGGCTTTGGGATCTATTGAGATTCTTTTGAGCAGACATTGTCCAATATGGTATGGATATAATGGAAGGTTAAAACTTTTGGAGAGACTTGCTTATGTCAATACCATAGTTTACCCGATTACATCCATCCCACTGCTTGCCTATTGTATGCTTCCAGCTTTTTGCCTCATCACCAACAAGTTCATTATACCTGAGGTCAGTCTTGGTTTTCATCCATGTATTGCATTTGCATTTTTGCAATCACTCATTTAGTCCTTAATATGCAGATAAGCAACTCTGCGAGCTTGTGTTTCATACTGCTCTTCATATCCATCTATGTGTCGGCAATCTTAGAGCTCAAATGGAGTGGTGTAGCCCTTGAAGACTGGTGGAGGAATGAGCAGTTTTGGGTTATAGGTGGAACATCAGCTCATCTTTTTGCAGTCTTCCAAGGTCTACTCAAAGTTTTTGCAGGCATAGACACAAACTTCACTGTCACATCGAAAGCCTCTGATGAAGATGGAGACTTTGCAGAGCTCTACGTTTTCAAATGGACATCTCTTCTCATCCCACCAACCACTATCTTATTCGTCAACCTTGTTGGTATTGTGGCCGGTGTCTCCTATGCTATTAACAGTGGGTACCAATCGTGGGGACCTCTCATGGGAAAACTCTTTTTTGCACTGTGGGTTGTTGCTCATCTTTACCCTTTCTTGAAAGGACTTTTGGGAAGGCAGAACCGGACTCCAACCATTGTCGTTGTCTGGTCTGCTCTTCTTGCATCGGTCTTCTCGTTACTTTGGGTCCGAATCGACCCCTTTGTTTCCAACCATGACTTGGGGAGGAACAATCTCATGGGTGAGTGAGCTGCACATTGTCATGTTTTAGCCCTATGCCTTTATCTATAATATGAGTGTGTTGTATCTAGGGAATTATATAATTGTAGTTCCAAACATATTTGAGCCAACAAAATAAATAAAAAGAAAGCTATCTCAGATCCATAACATAAAAACCAAAATCAAAACAAAAATGAATCTTTTGGATTGTTAGTTCCAAATGAATCAATAATGTGCCTGCCCAAAACTGAAAAATTTAGATCTCCTCAAGTGTGTGAATGTGAAGTCTCTCAATTGGTTAACGACGCCATTCTGATATGGCTGCAGAATCATCAACCATTAACTGAATTGGTTTCACCAAAGCCATCGTGTTAGTCTGATAAAAGAGCTCAGGCTTCTTCGTTGTTGTTCTCAACGAGTATCTTCTTGCAGGCTTCGTAACACATGAATGAGATTCCAGCTGCAGGAACCAACTTCAAGCAACTCGGTCCAAGCCCTCTGTACCAACCTGCAAGACCTTCTTTCTCGAGTATGCAGATCAAAGCATGCAACATGTTCTTGTAAACCACTCTCCCACCAACTGCTCCTACCTGCATATGCTTCCGAGCAACCTCCAAGGGAAAAGTTGCGGTACTTGATAATGCACCAGCTAAAGAACCTATCAAAAGAGTCTCGATGTTCCCAATGTTCTCTTGCTTCACCATTTTACGGTATGCTTTTCTTAAGGAGTCATACGCAAAGTAGTTTGTCGCTGCATATGGAACCACTCCTATAAGACTCGGGGCAAGACCCCTGTAAAGCTCTGTTGGTCCTTCCTCCCTTATTATTTTGACAAAAGCATCCAATATTCCCTTGTATACACCTCTCTGCAATATGGTTTCGAAGTAACATCAGTAGTCAATGACTAAACTCTACCCGCCCTTACAGTATACCATGTTTTGTAAAATATTCTACAGCCCTCAAAAATCTTGTACAGCAAGAGTTCGATAACATATCGCCAAATTATTTCTCATGTTGACTTGTAAATCACCGGTTTTCAATACCATTTTAACTAAACAAAATGGACCATACCTGAATTGTAAGACGAGTCTTGACTAGTTCGAGAGGGTATGTCAAAAGGGTCTGGCTAACCCCAGCACAAGCACCCGCAAGCAATGAAGCTGGGATAGGCATTTTCGAGTCTTCTCCGAGCTTTGGAGTCAACTTCTTGTTAACTGTCTCGAATACAAAAAGCTACACAGAGTTGAAACACAAGTTCAAAATTCATATAAATGGTTACATACATCATTAAAAGTATACTAAAAACGGTTAAAACTAACAATTCCTCAAATACTGTTTAGCCAAATGTGTTTGAACTAAAGCTTGAGCTACATATTAACAAACACAACCCAAAAAAGTTTTACAAGCCAAACCAATTCACAAACCATCTAAAAAATTCCAAAGCTACTCTATAATTAACCAAACTGGTATTACTCTTACCTCGACGGCTCGAGCCGGTGCTACACGAAGCACATTGACCAAATTACCCCTAAAGAGACCTTTCCAACCTTCATGCTTCATAATATCACGAAACACTTCAGTAGTAGACTCACCACCACTTCCCACCATTAAATGAGTCCTTATAGTTTCCAAAGGAGCAACGGCCGTCCTCGAAATGGCACCAGCCACAGCTCCACTTAACAACCGCCGTAACGAAGGATTCGAAATCTTAAGCTTCAATTTCAACCCTTCTTTATTCTTCTTCTTCTTCTTAATCGTCTTCTCACCAATCACTTCTTCTTCTGCTTCCTCTTCTTCTTGAAAAGGCAAATACTTTGTGCAAAGATCATTAAGCTGAGTAGCGAAACTACCATTATTGGTACCTCTGTTTGAAGGATCCGGAGACGAAATAGATCCAGACCCAAGTCCTGACCCGAATCCAGCTCCTAATTGATTAACGCTAGCGAATAAACCACCAATCGGCCGGTAGTTTTGGTTTTGTTGGATACTCCAATCGGATCCCAAATCGGATACCGAGAAAAACCCATTCCTTGTATCGTCGAACAATTGGATTCCAGTCTTTCCCATCAAAAACAGTTTCTTGTCTGAATTATCAGAGAGTGATTAGAAATGACAGTCTTCGTTCACAGAGGTGGTAGAAAGTGATCACGATTCACGACATCCACATCTTCGTCAAGGATACAAAAAGTTAAGATTTTGGAGGAAAGGGCTTGATGGAAATTGTGTGACGAAGACGAGAACAGTCAGATGGAATCTGTTGAGTGGGATTAGGGTTTTACGACCGCTGCTGCTGTGGTATGGTAGCAGCTTATGTTTTTCTTTTTTTTGGTGGCCTTTTGAATGGGTGAGTGGTTGGAGGCGGAGGCTGCAAAGCGGTTAGGTATATTTATATTTTTTAATGCTTATGAGTTATGATATTCGTTTTTTTCTTTTCTTTTTTTTGTCTATATTTTTATTTGGATAAGGTGGAATATTCGTCAAAATTGGTCAAAGTGTACCAGTATGACTATTAGGCTAATGACTATGATGAAATATGTTATGTTTTATAATTATATGGTTGCATTATAGTGATGTCAGCAAAAGAATGAAGGTTATAAATCGTGTAAAAGTAAAATAAGGGATTAGTAAAGTCAAATTGCTTTTTGATTTTTCAATATTCGAGTTAAAGAAATTGGTCGATAGATAATTTTAAAATTAGTTTTAGTTTTTCAGTAGCTATCTATACCTAAAATAACATGCATACTACTGTGGGCTTTCCAGATATTACAACAAAAAAAAAAATTGTAGGAGAATTCAGTCACTGCTTTTTTTTACCAAAATATAAGGATATCAAATGAATGATTGGAAACTGAACCAAGAAAATTTAGTAATGGCATAATTGATTAATGTTGGAAAATGCATGAACCGTTTTATATTTGTCTTAATGAAACATAGAGACCGCAGTCAGTAAGCAATGAAATGTATATTTAATGGACGTGGCCCATAGATGGTAGGTGCATATAATAATCACGTGCGCTTATCATAAGATTCATAACTATTGTAATCTTTTTTGTTCGGCAATAAAGAAAAAAAACCCATGAGTTTATCCAACAAAAAACCGAGGAAATTGCATGTCAATGCAAACGTTTTAATGATGGAACATCTTTAGCTAAAAAAAACATTTTTATTCATGACTCACCAACCAAAAAAAATGGCAGGTAAAAACTTTCTTTCAGCTAAAAAAAATGGAAAAAAAGAATTAAACAACTTATTTTTTTCCTCCATACTAAATTAAGACAATTAGTCTTTTTTCTTTTCATTTGCAAAACAGTTTTGTATAGACATAAGAAAGTCAAGTAACTCACATTGCAGACGTTTTATGATAGAACATCAAAAACAGAAGAACATTTTTTTATTCATGAATCATCTTAGTAGTTAATGCAAAGGCAAAAGACCAAACCTTTGGTTAGTCACTTGAGGTAAACAATAATCACAGGGCAAAAGAATAATGGAACAAAAAAAAACAAGTCAATTATTCATTTGTGTAATTTTGGATTACTTCTGCTGATGGAAATAAGGATGCAAGAAACGAACTCCTTCAAGGTACAATGGAGTCTGCATCTCAATTAACCGAGAGGCCTGCACAATTCAAACATAATTAACCAAATACTCTAAACCACATTTTTAAATGAAAAGAATGTTAGAAAGTGAGAAATGACTTACGGCTCGAGCAAAGGCAAACATTTCCTCTTCACCAGAAAGCATTGATACTATCGAAGAAGGCGAGCCAGCTGCACTTATGCTACCTTCTGCTAGCACATCTCGCCTTAATCTTGAATCTTCGGTCTCCGTCTCAAATTGGAAGCTGCAAGTTTCCAATAAATTTATGTGACAACAACATAAAATAAAGTATCTTGCTGCAATTTAGGGGAATTGGCTTATAAGCCTAAATGAATCATAATGATTAAACCGAAACCATATCGAAATGATTATGCTAAAACCATATAGAAATGATTAAGCTGAAACTGAATCAAAATATGTATATAATACTATTGGTTATACTATTGTAAAGCCAAAACCAAACAAAAACTGATTAGAATTAATCGAATTAAAACCAACTGAAAACCCCAAACCGGATTAATCGGTAAACTAGAAAACTTGCAACTGCACTCTCTGTTGTCAATCATGTGTTCTTACCTTTCCAAATCAAAGAGTGTTCCCTCTGCAGTTCCTTGAAACAACTCATCTATAGGTGTTTCTGCGCATGAGACAAGACAACAATGGTGGTTGTATAGCTCATCTACAAGGGTTATAAACCTACGTGCCTGGAAACATCAAAAGCCCTTAAAGAGTAAAGAATCCACATACCCCAAAAGTTATAAATCTTGATTTTGGTTAATACCTTATCGCGTATTTCCATGCTCATTGCTGGAATCTCGGAGATAAAGATTGTATGATAGTTTTTAGCCACTGCAATATAGTCTGCTGCACCTACAGGTCGACTACATAGATACTCAAATGTGAATCTTGCTACTCCATTACAGCTTTCAGGAACCTCCACTGTTCTGATAATACACACAAAAAAAAAAAAAAAACATTGTGATTTAATCTGATCTATAACGAAAAGAATCATCATTGCTCTCATTCTTACCTTCCAAACATCACTGGGAGAGTTGCAGAAGTTATTTCTCCACCGTACTGGTCAGTGACCTGACGCCACATTCTCTCAAACTCTTCCATAACAGAGTCATTCAAAGGACATAAGTAGTGAACCTATGAATGCACATTTATATTTTTATCACACAGAAACAAAGAACCAAACAATAAACGACACAAAGAGTATGCGATTCACACATTTTCAACCGCATTTTTTGCTGCAGCCCGACGGTAATCTACTTCACTTCCAATTGAGATAATTTCACAGTGCTTCTCCAATTTAGATATAAACTTGTCAAATATCTCTTTCTGCATTCCGTCCTGTTCCAACAACATTCGCGAGAAAATTAGTAACTCAGCACAAAATCTCCATAAAACCAAGAGTTGCCATAGTCAAGAATGATTAAATACATATTTATGCTAAAAATGCAAGATGGCTTTTTAAGGATGAAGATAAACAAACCTGGTTTAACTCCCATGGTGCTCGGTTACTGGTGGCAACAAGAACAGTTCCAGTAGTCAACAATCTGCTCATAATTCCAGATAAGGCCACAATAGCAAATACATCAACTGTCTGTAACAGAAGATGCAAGTCCAAGTTATGGAACGAATGACCAATTTCAAGCAAAAGATAACAAATCCAGGCTCATCTAAGCCCAGGTAGACACCAAACTAGCTTTATAACTTTTGAGTGATAAGTTTCTAACACTTCATTACTTTCTCAGAGTCTACAATCTCTAATTAGAATAATGAATTTGGATACTGTAGAGTTACCTGAATCTCATCAAAACAGAGAATGCTAGCTCCTTTTTTATTCGATTGTTGATCAACGAGAAACTTATCAGCCACAGCAGGAAGAATGTGTTTCATTTGAAGTTGCTGCTTATAAAATTCTTCTCCTGCTAACCATTCCTTAACTTTCTCATCAACAGGAAGATTCATAATCCAGCTAGAAATTCTATACTGCGATGACTTCTCCGCACCATTCTCCTTCCAATACTTATGCATTTGCTCATTTATCTTCAGCATAGCCTATAGAAGAACAAAATGAAAAAATATAAGAGTTTGAAATTAAGTTATTTAGCCACAAACAAAACAAGAATTCTCTAAAGTCTCACTCACTTCATGAAAATGAAACCGTTGTCTATGTCTAATAATCCCATCAGTAGAGCCATAAAACATATCCATCAGCATAGTCTTGCCTACAAGAAAAACACCAATCATAATCCCAACTAGCTAACACTCAACGCGGTACCATACAATAGCGTATAATGTAGCATCTATAAACATACCACATCCCACATTTCCATAGATATATAATCCTTTAGGAGCTGGTGGTACTGCAGGGCGAGAACCGACAATTGAATCCAATTTTCTCTCTCGGTTAAGATACGATACCCATTTACCAACTCCAGGTTCTACATTCATCTGTCTTCGCCTAAAAACACGCCCAAACACACACAAAACCCTTTTGTAAACAAAAATCAACTCAAAAAGATGTCACTTGTGAGTGCCATTAAACAGAAGCTCACCCTAAGACCCATCTTCCTAAAAGCTTTTGTCCATGTTTATTCATAGAAGCCCACATTCCATCTTCTTCCTTCTTCTCAGCTTCTTCCACCATTAGCTTTCTCCTCTCTTCCTCTCTTTTCTTCTCCCACTCTGCTAATCTCACCTGAAAGTATTAAAAAAAAAACACAAAATGCATACAATTGAACCAAATTCCCAAAATGTTAAGGACTAAGGAGAGCTTAAGCCTAATTTTTACATGATAAGCTTCCATTTCTTTCTCAAAATGTTCTAATCTTCCAAACAAATTTTGGAATGCTGAAACAACTTTATCTTGGTATGGATCATGTTGTAACCTTCCTTGCTCAACTAACTTACTGTAACTCATCAATGAACCTGACACCAAATTCCAAAAAAGCAATCTCAGTTTCATAATTATATATGATTCAATTCAAAAATCATTAAAATTACCTGATGGTATGGGAAGATCAGAGGTGCAATAGGAACGAGAAACGAAGTGGAAGCCATTGGAGAGTCTCGTTCTTGAATAAAAACCTAGACGTAGAACAGTGGAGATCTGTGAAACTTTTGGCATAATTTTTAATACGCCGATTCCGATCACTGAAAAATTAGCTTCCGATAACGATTTAGTTACTGTTCAGGAGCCGGAGGAGGAAATAGTGAGAAACAGTATTAATAGGTGTCGACGTGACGAACTAGTAGAGAGCCACGTGGTATAATGTGGACCGTTCGTTGGATTAATGATTTGGCTTATTAGTGTCCGTATAGATTTTGTTTGGTGTGTTTGGTAGATGTCAAAGGTCAAAACTTGGATATGTCAATCTGCCAAACGCAACGTGGTTCGGTCCGTGACATATATTATGAATCTGATGTAGAATTATGTTTTGTCATTGGGTCTAATTGGACCAATAATATTAGGCCTCGACAAATAACCCCGAATCAAAAACCCAAATCGAATTGGACGAAGAATTGGGTAATATTTGGGTTAGGCTAAGTAACTGAATTAATATATATATATATATACTGTTGTTTGGGTATTGGGTAATATGTATATAGATGATCTGATACTCTTATATGTTGAGTCTACTTTTCTGGAATTGGGTAAGAGTATTAATCGGATAATTTTGGGTACTTTTGGGTAAATTTGGATAAGTTTTTTAAAGTTTTTGGACAATTTCATATATGTTAATTTCTTCCCTTGGTTACTCTGTTTTTTCTCTCCTGTTTCTAACATTAAGTTTGTTTGTAGTTTGTTAAGTGTAGAATAAAGACAGAGCACACAAGATATACGAGTTTCCAAGACCAAGTCGGTCAAGGTACGTCTCGGAGAGCTTCAACCAGCTCTCAAGGCACTCAATATGTAATCCGGACAAATACAACCTCTCAAACTCACCACTCTCCCCTTTACACAGAAAGCTCTCTAACCCAAGAAGATCAAACCGAGAACAACACTCTTAGCAAGGTAACACTCACCTGTGTTTTCTCTCCTCTCTCTCTAGAACTTTCTTTACATGTAATGACTGAAAAATGGCTACGTCCTACAGCTTGCTGATGATGTCCTTTTATCTTGTGCCTTCGCCGTTTTTTCAAGTGCTACACGACAACACTGTACTACCCAGGGTTCTGCAATGCACCAAAACGTCCTCACATCTGCCGTTTTGTTTCACTTGGGCTTAAGTCATGTGCAGACACCGATTGGGCCTTATCCTGCCCCATCTCCTGACTCAGCCCACATGTCTAATGCCAATCATCAAAACGACAATCTCCATCTTGATCGGCTTTAAACAAAACAGCTGGAGAATTTACCTCCTCCAGTCCAATTCTCCGGCTTCTCTTCGCCGGAGACCTAGCCCCTTATTCGAACTAGCTTTGGTGCCTAAGCACCTTCAAATCACTCAACCCATCCTCGAATTTCTTTACCGGTACTGACTTTGTGAGAATGTCAGCCGGATTCTCTTTCGTGTTTATCTTTGAGACCTCTAGAGTTCCTTCCTCAATTTCATCTCGGATGAAATGGAATCGAGTGTCGATGTGTTTTGTTCGTTCGTGATGAACGTTGTTTCTTGCCAAACAGAGAGCACTTTGTGAGTCACAAAAAAATTCAGCTTCATCTTGCGGAAAACCCAGTTCTTCTGTGATTCGCTTCAGCCACAATGCTTCCTTTGCGGCTTCTGATAGAGCCATATATTCCGCTTCTGTAGTGGACAAAGCTACTACTTGTTGAAGCCCAGATCTCCAGCTTATTGTGTTCTCACCAACTTGAAACACATAACCGGTAATTGATCTTCTTCTGTCTAAATCCGCTGCGTAATCACTGTCACAATAGCCTCTTACTTTGAATTCTTTTGACTTTGTGAACGTGAGCATGAGATCTTATGAGCTTCTTATGTATCGCATAATCCACTTGACCGCATTCCAATGCTCTCTTCCCGGACAACTCATGAATCGACTCACCAACCCTACTGCATATGCGATATCAGGTCGAGTTCCAACCATTGAGTACATTAGGCTCCCAACAGCACTTGCATATGGTATGTCTTGCATCTCTGCTTCGCATTCATCTCTTCTCTCTAGTTTTGTGCTAGATAGCTTGAAGTGTAAACCCATAGGAGTCAAAACTGATCTGCTCTCTAGCATGTTAAAGTTTCTTAACACTTTCCTTAGATACTCTTGCTGAGATAGCTGAAGAATGCCCTTAGACCTATCTCGGATAATGTCAATTCCCAGAATTCTCCTTGCCTTTCCCATATCCTTCATTTCAAATTCATCACTCAGAACTTTCTTTAGCTTTGATATCTCTTCCTTGTCTTTGGCAGCAATTAACATATCATCTACATATAGCAGTAGGTAGAGATAGTTCCCCTTACTAAGACAGTTGAAATACACACAAGGATCATTTTTGCTTCTTGTGTAATTCAGAGATTTCATGAACTCATTGAACCTTAGATTCCATTGTCTTGGAGCCTGTTTCAATCCGTATAGAGATTTTTTCAGCAAACATACCTGATTTCCTTTTCCAAAACCCTCTGGTTGTTCCATATAGATTTCCTCTTGTAGATTTCCATGTAAGAAAGCTGTCTTTACATCCATTTGTTCTAACTCTAAGTCTTGATACACCACCATTGAAAGCACCAGCCTTATTGTTATATGCTTGACAACTGGCGCAAAAACTTCATGATAATCAATACCTTCAACCTGAGAAAAACCTTTTGCAACTAGTCTGGCTTTGAATCTTGGACTTTCTGTGTCTGATATTCCTTGTTTTATTTTGAATATCCACTTGCATCCAATTACCTTTCTGTGTGATGGTCTGTTCACCAATAACCAAGTATTATTTTTGTTTAGTGACTCCATCTCATCATTTGTTGCTGAGTTCCACTTGTCTCTTTCTTTACAGTTCATTGCTTCCTGATAAGTCTGAGGCTCTTCTGAATCTACGATATGCGACATTGTTAGAGCATACATGGCTACATCTCCATGATCATACCTGCTAGGCGGCTTGATATTTAACCTCCTGCTCTTGTCCCTTGCTAGCAGGTAATTATCCAGTTCATGGTCAGATTCGTCCTCTGATGCTTCTTCTTTTATATTTTCAGAACTACTTGTATCACCTCTTTCGACATTCCTCATGGAGCTTTGTTCCTCTTGAAAAATATCTTGATATCTCTCTGAGGTGGCTCCATCTTCAACTCCATCTGGTAATTCAAATGTAACCTCTTTTCCTTCTGCATTTGATACATCTTTCTCTTCATTTGACAACTTTCCTATATCTTTGTATAGAATATCCTCTCTGAACGTCACATCTCGACTTATTATGCATTTCTTGTCATCAATACTCCAAATTCTGTAGCCTTTTACACCTTGTGGATAACCCATAAACACTCCTCTCTTAGCTCTTGGTTTTAATTTCCCCTGTTCAACATGATAATATGATAGACAACCAAATCTCTTCATGTGACCATATTCTGGTTCTCTTCCTGAATAGACTTGTTCAGGTATCTGGAAATTTAGGGTAGCTGATGGAGTTCTGTTTATGATGTACACAACTGTAGATGAAGCTTCTGCCCAGAATGATTCTCCCAAACCTGTTTCACTTAGCAAGCTTCTCACCTTTTCAAGAATGGTCCTGTTCAGCCTTTCTGCCACGCCATTTTGTTGGGGAGTATAAGGACAGGTTTTGTGTCTCATAATCCCTCTTTCTTTGCAATAGTCATCAAAACTCTTGTTACAGTATTCTAAGCCATTGTCGGTCCTTAGGATTTTCAGTCTTTTACATGAGTTCTAAATGCAATACCCAAACTATACAATACATGATTAATAAGACCCAAAATCCTAATGGATACCCGACTGTCCAAACTATTTAGTTTGAGTCTGATTTATAATCCATTTTTTCCTTTCAATTTTACCAGATTTGCACATGTTTTAAGCGTGGTTATATTCATTATAATTTATTGAATTATGTCTCTCTCTTTTTTTTTCTTTAATGGCATCATATATTTTTTCAATTGTCAACTTTAATGTGGTCTACACATGCCATATCTGATATCACATATAAGATTTTTTTTTCCTATGTAAATACATGTCAAATTTAATTTTCCTTTCTGTTGTAGATGTGTAATATCATTAGCTTGGAATATCATTAGTTGGGTTGGTCGAAGATGTGTTTTCTTATCACCGGAGATTCAGTCGTACATACATTAGATAATGCAACTCTCCAATATAAAAAAAAAAACTGCCTAGAGTCAGTCAGAGTCACAAAGCGACAACCCAATGCATGCTTAGGAATTATATTCTGGAATCAAACAGGTTTATGCTAAAACGAGTATATAGATCAGAATGTATTGAAGTTCCCAAATATTCGTTGTTGAGAAATCACTAATCCGTGACTTGTTTCAAAAATGTTTGGTTTGGTATGTAACACTTCTTTTGCCTCTTCCTTTACTAAGACCACTTGTTGATGTGAAAATTCACATTTAGCCATTAAAAGTAGAGATCTTTGTAGATATTTAATGTGATAATTACTCGAAAATATAAAATAAACAAATGAGACCATTAGTACATTCATATGATAATGTATCATACTTGCTTTACTTCAATATAATGTCTTAAATATTCGTTTTTATTACTGCTTTTTGAGTTTTAAAATATTTTATGCAATATTTTTAAATGCAATTCAGATTCATAATATTTTTTGCAGTGTATTACATTAGTATTTAATATCTTGTTTTCAATACAGAAAAATTAAAATTAATTATTTATGTAGTTTCTTAAGAAAGACGTATGGAGATTTAATGTAGGAATCTTTGGAGAGGTTAAATGAAACCATGTGTCATTTGATGTAATTTATTGCCTGATAATATGAAACTTTGTTCCAAATAATCTTACATCACCGACAAAATATAAAAACGTTTCACAGGAGAAATATTAAAAAAATGGGAAAAATTAATTTGACATAAAATAATCTGAATAAGCAACAATATAAAGAAGTTACTACAACAGCAATTGTTACCCACATAGATAAGATTCATAAGAAAAAAAGTAACAAAAACAAGAAAACTCAAAAGAAGAAACATTGGAAATTATCATAAGATTCATCAACCTTACTATGTAATATAATTAACCATAACTTAATAATATAACCCCAAAACTAAAAACATAGACAAACACCACATTCTTGAATCAGATCAGATCAATCTTGGGTTTCGTTTCTTTTAGCTTCACTTTCCCTTTCTTCCAAAAGCTTCCCAGCTTCTTCATCACTAGCTTGAACTTTCTTCTGTGCATCTTTAGCCTTCAAAGCTTGTAACTTGCAGTGATTATAATACCCAACACCCAAGAAAGCAAGTCCATAACCAAACAGATTGATCGGTGTAACTGTATCCTTAATCACAGACCATGAGAATGCAATCAAGAGCCAATCTTTAACCACACCAGCCACATTCATAGTCAAAGCAGAAGTCTTCCCAACAAGCAAGAACACAGCAAGATTCAAAGCAAAAGCACAAACCGAATTGGTACCAAAGATTACAAAATCAAAATGAAAACTTGAAGTATCTCTAAGAATAGGAAACTCAACAAAGATCCAAGGAACAAAAAGGAAAACTAAACAACAAGGAGCAACATAATAAAGTGAAGTGATTGGATTAAGATTAATTCCTTTAGAAGTAAGTAAGATCTGAATCAAAACCAATCTTGTAGCTTCAAAACAAACAGCTCCAAGTTGAAGAAACACACCCCAAGTATCAAACTTAGCTTCACCATAAGCAGCAATAGCAACACCAAATGAGATTGAAACCATGTTAGTCATAGTTTGTGATTTGAAAGTTTCTTTTTTTAACAAAACCCCAATAGAATAAACAGCAACTGGCATAAGGGCTTTAAGCATTTGAATGAAAGAGACTGAAAGAAAGATGTAAGCTGAGTTTGATAACCAAAGAGAAAGGGAGTATAAAGCTCCTATTGGTACAACGGATCTGAGGTAAGTTTCACGAGACATTGAAACTGGTTCAACGATTTTGAAAACTTTGATGAGAATTATGGCTAAGGAAGAACAAAAGCTCATATGAATCATGGTGAGTGTGATTGGGAATGGCCAATTATACATCTTCTTGTCAAGGATGTATTTGTTGTAGACGATTACTGTGAAGCTTAGGAAGATCCATATTGCTACATAAGTGTAAGAAAGGATGATTTTTTTTATAACTCCATCGGAAAGTGAAAGACCTTTCCCCATGGTGTTGTTTCGCCGGAGAAGGTGGTGATGCGGCGTAGGATAAGGTTTGAGGGAGAGAGAGATGCGCACGATAGAAAGAGTCAATGGTTTTGAGTTTGGAGTGAGAAGAGAGAGTTTTGAGTTTGGGTTTTAACGTCACTTTGTTATGCTACGTGGCGTAAAGCTGCTTTGCTATTTGACGATTGGCTTTATTGTGGGACCAATGTTTTATTTATCTAATTTTACTTGGTCTTTGAATTATGAAATTAATGTGAAATTTTGTTTTGTTTTTAAGCTTTTTCTTTGTCAAAATACGTTTTCTTAGACGAAATTGTCCATGTTTCTTGGGTTTCTTAATGTTGAGAAAATGTCATAGAAAGGTACCCTACCTTAAATAATTTAGTCAATTTCAAAAAAAAAATTTAGTTTTTCTCTGAATCAATAAATCACTTATTTACATAAACTAATAAAAAGTACGCGATGATGCTTAATTCTCAATTATTGATAGTTCGATTAAATCGTAAGTATATGTTTTAACAAAAACAAAGGATTATGAACTCTTTCAGTTTTACGTTGCGTTAAGTAAGTTACGAACATCTAAAGCTATAAAAGTTAGAATTATTAAATGGAAACTTGTAAAGAAGAAATTGCAAAATAAATAAATTTACTACTATCTTAATTCTAAACTAATTTAGTCAATTCTTAAATAATTTTTTGTCATTATTAGTTGTTTGTTAATCAATTAGTCACTTGTTTACATAAAAGTCTGCGATGATGCATAACAGTATTCTTTTTGTCATTAACAGTATTATGTCATTTCCTGAAACAGAATTGTATGAACTCAAAAGTTAAAGTCTTTACTTAAATTAATTGTGATTTATGCATAAAGTCATGTTTTTATTTGTTTAATATATCTTGATGCTTTCCTGATATTTTTTACAGTGCTATTGTATTGTCGATGAAATAATTTAGAATTTCTTTCTATTGAACAATACAACAAGTCTTTTTCAAAACTTTTTTTTTAATGAACTCCTTTAGTTTTACGTTGCGTTAAGTTAAATACGAACCCTTAAAGCTATTAGTTAGAGTAATTAAATGGGAAACTGGTAACGAAGAAATTGCAAAGTAAATAAAGGGAAGAGTAAATGATGAAACAAAGAGTCAACGTTTAGACAAAAGCGCGTGAATCTCACACTCTTTCTCACATCACGACAGTTTTGCTGCGTTCCTCTTACGTTGTTGTATTGGTGCTATTGTAGTTGTTGCAACGTTTGGTGGGTTACTTTGTGTGTCAAGATGGAGTTATTTGACTCTATTGAGATTAACTGTAAAACAATAGAATGAAATATTCTAACGTTTGGTCGAACAAGTTTATAAGCTTTTGTGTTTATTAAGTTTGAAAACATTTGATCTTATGATGAAGAGTTAAAGACAATAGTTTGAGATGAGAGTTGTCTATTTTCCTCTGTCTTTAAAGTTTGTTCTGTTTCTTGGAGCTATCTATACTAGATTTGTATTCTTATGCATTACTAATAAAATTTGATTAAAAAACTGATGTTTTAATTTTACTACATATTAGTTAGTTTATCAAGGTTTAGTAATGTATGTGGAGACAATTGTAGTATAGATAGATACATCCAAGAAAGAGGAGAGCGCACAACCCCCAAATTGCAACAATCAAATGTTGATCGGATATAATGCATCAATTTGATTTGATTTTTTGTTTTACATCAATTTGATTTGAAAACAACAAATTTGAATTTTGTTTTTATTCATGGTCAGTTTTTTGGGTTAAAATTACATATGGTCAGCAAAAAAGAGTCTTTTGACATCCTAAATTCAAACTCAGACTCTCTGGAAACTCTTTTGATAAAGTATCTCAGGCCCAAAATACAGAAGTATCATCTGAAAAAATAAACTAGAATAACGTTTACAAAAATAATAATCGGTAGTTAGTTTCGGATTTTTTTTATATATAAAGAGAATGTGACTGTCACGTGAAAAAGATTTGACCGATTCCATGATATGCGAGGAGTCATGTGGCCGCATGTACAAAGTAGCTTCTCATGTTCTGCATGCATGTATATTATAAATTCTTTGTTTAACCAATATTTTATAGTGAGTAATACTAACTTACTAAAGAGAAGATCCACATACAAATAGGACAATGCCATATAACCTTTTAAAAAGAAAGAAAGAGAAACTTTAATACGACTACAAAGGTCTCGTTTGAATTGGCTGGTTTTAGCAAACCAATTCTGTATATTCGTTTACGTTTGTGTAGGTTCGTCGTTTTCTGGGATGCTAAGTATTTGCATGCTAGTAGCATTTTATTTTGGTTTACTATAAGGGTGAATGTTAATTTCATTAGCTTCCAAAACGTTTTTATTTTTTCCTTTTCATGTTTAGGTTTATACCAATTCAAATAATAGTTACAAACTAATCTAACCGTACAATGCTACAAAATAAAACCCCAAAAATGGAATGCAGTAACGACAAAGTTTTGAAATGAAATACAACCAAAATAAAAACCATGTCATTGGAAAGAGAATTTTAGTGTCTACACAGAGACAGCAAAATAATGGGATTCTGAGTTTTCTGCATAAAGTAACGAGTGAAAACCTTGTTCTAAAAATTGGCCGCCTAACCGAGTAATCGGTCGTTTAATAGACCGAGTAATCGAGTAACTGAGTAATAGACAAAAATCAATCGCCACTATTTTTTTAAAATTGGGTCGGTTCTACGGTCAACCGATTAATCGGTCAAAATCCGATTAATCGCCGATTTTTCTGATTTTTTTTTTTGAAAAAAAAAATTCAACCCAAAATTAATTTTTTTTGGTTGAAATTACTAGTTTAATTACTATGAACAAAATTATTTTCATGTGTATTTGGAACTTTAATTGTATATTTTAAATATATTTATGATGAATGTTATTTTTGTGAATTAAAATTTAGAAATAATCTAAATACTTGAAAGATATTTATAATGACAAGCTTATGAAACTTTTAAATGTTATATTTTATCAAAGTTATAAATTTAGTGAAGATTTATAAATTAAAATAAGTTAAAAATACTATAAAAACTCTAAAACTAATTTTCGATTAATCTCTGTTTATTTTTCAATTAATCTTCTAGGCGGTAGATCCACTCTCGCTGCCCGACTAGCGCCTAGTGAATTTTAAAACATGGAGTGAAACAAAGTTTCTGTGTTTTTTTTACTAGTTGTTTAAATTCATTCAATCTTAACGATTTTTAACATGATATTTTCCAAAGAGATTACAATAATATAAAGTACAATTATGCAAAATTCCATCTTCATTCATCAAAGAATCACGAAGTTACCATTAGCAACCATTCTTATTATTAACCGATTTCTTCTATTGATCATGAATAAGTGAGACTAACTTATATATTATTTTAATCATGATAACGAAGAACGAAAACATGGTAGAACCAAAGTCAAATGCTCTTCTACCAAAATAAAAGTGTTATGCGGAAGCATTTAACTAAACACATATATTAATCCGGGTTTATGCGATGAATTTGACACATAATTGACTGGAAAATGGACCAAAAAGATCGAAGTTAAAATGACAGAGATGTAAATCAACTACTAGCCACCGTTCATATATCCATTTGGTTGATTCCTATAACAATTCTCTCTAAAATGTTTCCTCTTTCTAATTCGTTTTTCTTATTGTAAACTTCTCTTTTTTTATTCTTTCTTTGTATCACTAATTACAAATCTAGTATGTTGTCTTGCTTTATTTGTTCCGACAAAAGCAAATGTTTTTTCCTAAAGACTCTAATAGGTTTTCTCAGTATAAATTAATAACTATTTAGATTCTCGATTATTAATACTTTATTTAGATTCTCAGACCATGATTCTCGATTACAGAGAAACCACATATAAGAAAATCGCATATAAGAACCTCATCCAGATCCGAAGGCAAATTTCTTATATGCCCCTAGGAGCATATTATTTAATCTACAAAAATACCCTTTATTTTTATTTAAAATTGTTTTTACTCGTCAAGTACAACTGGGTACAACTGACTAGCAGTCGTACCCAATATATATGCAATATACCCTACTCGTACCCAGTAGTATCGGATACATTGTACAACTGACTACCAGTCGTACCCAGTATGTCCAAAAACTACTAATCGTACCAGTTATATTCCGAATTCCATATTCGAATCCGGTCGTGCGGACGCATGCGGAATGTCTCGAACCACTGATTTACCATGTTTTTTTGATAGCGTATATAATTATATATATATATATATTTATTTAATCAATTTTCGAAATTAATTAAGGGTAAAATTGCATGAGGGTATTTGAAATTGATTTGTGGGCATATGAGCATTTCCTTCCAGGCCCGATTCTAGACCGCATATAAGAAAAATTACAGCCTTACGTTTATCTCTCAGTATCGCATTCGCTATCTCCTGCTCTCCTTCGGTCCTTCCTCCTTTCTTTCCTCATCTGAGTCATCTCCATTCGAAATTGTATGCTCAAAACCCTAATTCTATTCTTGGATCATTGATTTATATCCTCATCTGCATTGTCAGTTGTGATGGATATTGTATATTTCTCTGATTATTTCCATTTGTCAAAATGTGAATTTCACTTCTCGTTTCCAATGACGTGTCTCTAATTGACTCGTAACAGATTGATTCCGTTGATTTCTTCATCATAAATTCATTTTTTTGATGAGATGAGTAAAGAATAAAGATAAGTTTTAGATTTAACCAGAATTTGCTGAATGTGCTTTGAATCATACTTCTTCTTACCAGAAAAAAAAACTGTTTTTATGTAATTGTTAATCTGTATATAAATAACGTTTATGACTAGTGTATCTGATCATCTTTGTCTTAGACCACTACAAGTGACCATGTAGAGAAGACTAGTCCACAGTTTGGTTTAAGTAATGTATTGAATAATTATCATTCTAATTATGAAGGCAATGTAATTACATAAAGGTGTTTATAATTATATGATATCTTCTTCATGTTGTCGAATAATGTAGGCTATGCACAAAAAAGTGTTTCTTAACTCTGTTTTTTGTTTGTTAATTTTTCTTCTTCACTCTTTCAACTTACATGACAACACTAAAATGGCTATGGGGAGAGGATTTAAGCTCATTCTTGGTTCACAGTCAATGGCGAGAAAGCGGATTTTAACTGAAATGGGATATTACTTCACTATTGTGACTGCTGACATTGATGAGAAAGCTATAAGAAAAGAGAAGCCTGAAGATTTGGTTGTTGCTATTGCCGAAGCGAAAGCAAATGAGATTATATCGAAGTTGGGAGGTGAAAGTCACTTTATAAATGATCCTCAAACGACTTTATTGATTACTGCTGATACTGTAGTTGTGTACAAAGGTGTGATCAGAGAGAAACCAAATAGTAAAGAAGAAGCTCGCGAGTTTATCAAAGGCTATTCCGGGTCACATGGAGGTGTTGTGGGATCTGTTATTGTAAGTAACTTGAAAACTGGTGTTAGAAGAGGTGGATGGGATAAAGCAGAGGTTTATTTCCATGAGATACCTGAACAAGTCATTGATGATCTTATTGATGACGCTATAACTTTCAAGGTTGCTGGAGCTTTAACTTTGGAGCATCCTCTCATTTCGCCTTTTATTGATTCTGTGGTGGGAGGTGTTGATACAATCATGGGACTTCCAAAAGAACTCACGGAAAAATTCTTCAATGATGTCTTGTAGGTTAAGCCTCTTTTGATTTATGTAGGAAGGCTTAGATTGATACTTTTTGGATCTCTCATCACTCATTTATATTGTAACCAGGTAAAACATAGATTCATTCACCCAATCATATTTCTAAGTATTGATCACCTTTTTTCCGGATTTCAGACTCTCATTGTATAGGAATGTGAATCCACTACTAACGAATCCTTAAGAGAGTTATCATCTCATATGCCCCTCATCACCAAAAGTAAATCTCTTATAACCCTCATTAATCTACATATCTTCAATGTTAAATAACGAAATTACTTTTCATTTTTATTTAAAATTATTTTAAACTAATTAGTATCGAGTACAACTATTACTATCAGTTGCACTATGTTATACCAAGTTGTACCCAGTTGATCCCAGTTATACTCATAACAGTCATACCACTTGCACTAGTCATACCAGTTGTACTGGGTATAACTATATATTATATGTTTAGTTATACTAGTTGTACCACGAATCCCAGATTCGAACCCGGGTCGCGCGGACGCGCACGGAAGGTCCGAACCACTGATCCATCGTATTTTTCTTGATATCATTCGTAATTATATCTCTATATATATTTGTTTTACTCGATTTTCGAAATTCATTAAGGATAAATATGTTATTTTTCAATGAGAAATATTTTAGAAAATAAATTTTCATATAACGGCATTTGAGATGATGGCTCTCCTAAGGACCATCAAGTCTGAATTTTTTGCGTGACCTTATAGCCGTGATTGTATTACGCTAACCCTATCATCTCCTTTGTTTCCACAGTATCAAATGTATATAATTTGTATATAGTTTGGTTTAGGAGTTTAGAATTGATTTATTGGTTTATAATTGGTTTAGTACAAAGTATATAAATACTTGTAAATCGCTTCTGGTTGAATAAGAAAACAGAAACATATTTTCACAAAATCGTTTTCTCTAATATGGTATCAGAGCGATTCTTTCGCTTTTCTCTGTGATCTTCTTTGTTTCTTCATTTTTCTAGACAATCTCACCTGAGAATCGGTTATTTCAGCTTCAATTGTTCTACAGTAAAGCTTCTTTGAGCTCCGATGGTGCGGAAATTGGGAAAACAGAAGACTCGAGGATCTACACCTGAAGAAGTCGAATCTGTAGAAGACACTCAGAAGAGTATCTTGCGAAACCACATCCAACTCGCCGATCGATGCCTCGCGAAAACATTGGATCGAATCCGATGATGATGGAAAATTACGACAGCACTCATAGTCCATTCTTCCTTCATTCAGCGGATCATCCAGGTTTAGTGATTGTTTCACATACTCAAGATGGAACTAATTATAACAGCTGGTCAATTGCTATGAGAATTAGTCTTGATGCGAAGAATAAAATAGGATTCGTTGATGGAACTCTACCTAGGCCAGATGTTGATGATAGTTTGTTTAAATTTGGAGTAGATATAACAGTATGGTTAAATCGTGGTTGTTGAATGTTGTGAATCAAGAGATTTATGATAGCATTTTGTATTATGAAGATGCGGCTGAAATGTGGGATGATATGTTTAGGAGATTTAAAGTGAACAATCTTCCACGGAAGTATCAACTTGAACAAGCAGTCATGACACTCAAGCAGGGACAACTTGATCTATCTACCTATTTCACCAAGAAGAAGACCTTATGGGAACAATTGGCAAATACTAAGTCAACCTCGGTGGAGAAGTGTGATTGTGATCGGGTTAAGGAATTGCTTGAAGATGTAGAGACTAGTAGGATCATTCAATTTCTTATGGAACTGAATGACAGTTTTAACAACATACGAGGTCAAATTTTGAATATGAAGCCAAGACCGGGATTGAATGATATCTATAATATGCTGGATCAGGATGAGAGTCAGAGGATTGTTGGTAATAACATGAAAGGTGTGTCTGTTCCTAATGCATTTCAAGTGCAACCTGTTATTCCTGAGAATAATCATATTTTGCTTACACAAGGAGGATTTCAGAAGCCTAAGTGTTTTCATTGCCATCGGATTGGCCATACAGTTGATAAATGCTACAAGGTGCATGGTTATCCACCTGGGCATCCACAGAGCAAGAAGATGGTTAAGCCAATGGGCAATACGAATATTGCAACTGCAATCTCATCCAACACTCAAGATCTTTGCTCACAGGAAGTTGATGAGAATATGACTACAGAACAGGTTCAGCATATGATTGCGTATCTTAGTAATAAACTACAGATTTCTGCTTCTCAGAACTCCAAGATTCAAGCTCCTAGTCCTATATCTGAAAGGAACTTTGCCTCGACTTCAACTTCTGTACCAACTATCTCATAGATAACTGGTATTTCTTTATCTTTTAAAACCTCCTATTATGATGTGTTGACTTCTTTATCTCCAGGAACTGAAATGATGTCTCATAGGGAATAGATTATAGATTCAGGAGCTAGTCATCATGTTACTTATGATAGAGATTTATTCTTAGAATACAAGCCTTTAGATAAAACCTATGTCCTACTCCCAAATGGTGTTACACTGAGCATAGAAGGGACTGGTTATATTAAGTTGACTGATGCTATTTCTCTTTACAATGTATTGTTTATTCCTGAGTTTAAGTTTAATCTATTGAGTGTTAGTGTTTTAACTAAAACTTTGAATTCTGAAGTTAGTTTCACTGCAAATCAATGCTTTATTCAGGATCTTTCAAGGGAATTGATGATTGGTCAAGGTAGTGAAATCTCAAGTCTCTATGTGATGAGTCTTCCTAGCTTAAATAATACATTGTCTGCTTCAGGTATGTCTTCTGTCTGTGCTAGTTTTCGTGTTGATTCTAATGTCTGGCACAAACGATTAGGTCATCCTTCTATGACTAAGATAGAAATGTTTTCTGATATACTTGTTTTGCCAAAGAATAAATCTAATAATACTTCTGATCAGTGTCATGTTTGTCATCTGTCTAAGCAAAAGAGGTTACCATTTTATTCTCGTCAAAACAAGTGCACTAAATCATTTGAATTAATCCATATTGATACTTGGGGTCCTTTCTCAGTACCTACAGTAGATGGTTTTAAATATTTTTTAACAATTGTGGATGATTTTAGTCGTGCAACTTAAGTCTATTTGCTTAAACAAAAGTCTGATGTCTTAAGTGTTTTTCCTGGATTTATTAAAATGGTTGAAACTCAATATAGAACAAATGTTTGCTCTGTTAGGTCAGATAATGCTCATGAGTTGAAATTTAATGATCTATACTTAGCAAAAGGAATTAAAGCATATCATTTTTGTCCTGAAACTCCCGAACAAAACTCGGTAGTAGAGAGAAAGCATCAGCATCTTCTTAATGTAGCTAGAGCCTTACTGTTTCAATCTGGTTTACCTTTAGAGTTTTGGGGGGATTATGTTCTAACAACAGTTTTCTAATAAATAGATTACCCTCTTCTGTTCTAAGTAATGTGTCACCCTTTGAGAAACTTACTACCAAGATCCCAGAATATCAAGCCTTGAAAACCTTTGGTTGCCTTTGTTATTGTTCAACATCTACCAGTCATAGGAATAAGTTCGAACCTAGGGCTAGGGCATGTGTCTTCTTAGGGTATCCTACAGGTTATAAAGGTTATAAACTCCTAGATATTGAGACACATTCAGTTTCTGTTTCTAGACATGTCATTTTCTATGAGGATATTTTTCCCTTTGTGTCTTCCAACATCAAGGATGATACAAGGGCCTTCTTTCCTCATCTTCATTCACCTGCACAATCACTAGATGATCATTTGCCTCTTGTGCAATCATCTTCCGATGCTCCTCCACATTTGGACGAGTCATCATCCCAGATTTCTGTTCCTTCTGAACTTAAATCTACTCGCCCAAGAAAAATGCCTTCAAAATTGCAGGACTTTCATTGTTATAATATTAATACTAATATTACTACTCCCTACCCATTATCAAAGTATCTTTCTTATTCATATTTATCTGAGCCTTTCAAAACTTTTCTTAATACCCTCACTCATATTCCAATACCACAAAATTATTCAGAGGCAAAGAAAGATAAGGTATGGTGTGATGCCATGGGCTTGGAAATTGGTGCTTTTGAAAGGACAAATACTTGGAGTATTACTGAGTTACCACCTGGTAAAATGGCAATAGGATGTAAGTGGGTATATACTATTAAGTATCTTGCAAATGGTAGTATTGAAAGGCATAAGGCGAGATTAGTTGCAAAAGGATATACTCAACAAGAAGGGGTAGACTACATTGATACTTTTTCTCCAGTTGCTAAGATGGCTACAATCAAGATACTCTTATCTTTTGCTTCTAAACTGAATTGGTCTCTTACACAATTGGATATTTCTAATGCTTTTCTCAATGGAGATCTTGCAGAAGAAATTTTTATGAAGCTTCCACCAGGTTATTCTGAAATTCAGGGGGAATATATTTCATCAACAGTTGTATGTCGCTTAAAGAAGTCCATTTATGGCCTCAAGCAAGCATCACGACAGTGGTTTGTTAAATTTTCCACTACTTTGGTAAGCTTGGGATTTGAGAAATGTCAAAGTGATCATACTCTGTTTGTTAGAATGCGTGATGGAAATTTTCTGGTGGTTTTGGTATATGTTGATGATATCCTCATTGCGAGTACAAATGATGAAGCTGTAGTAGATTTAAAGGAACAATTGGGTATTGCTTTCAAATTGCGAGATCTTGGTCCTCCGAAATTTTTTCTTGGTATTGAAATTGCTAGATCTGCTACAGGGATATTTATATGTCAAAGAAAGTATGTTCTTGACCTGTTAGCATTTTCTGGTTTTTCGGATTGTAAACCATCCAAAATTCCGATGGAGTTCAGAAATGGTTGAAGGAGTGGTTGTAGCAATGGATGCTGAGCACTCCAAGTATTATGAAGGAATTGTTTTAAGCATTGCAGATGCTAAATACTACAGGAAACTAGTGGGAAAACTTCAATATCTTTGTCTCACTCGGCCAGATATATGTTTTGCAGTTGCTAAACTCGCTCAATATCTGCTGCTCCAAGGGACTTTCATCTCCAAGCTGTTCATAAAGTTTTACGATATTTAAAGGGCACCATTGGCCAAGGTATCTTATATGGAACAGAACAGAATTTTGATCTTAGGGGATATGCAGATTCAGATTGGGGAGCTTGTTCGGAATCTAGACACTCAGTTACAGGTTTTGCTATGTTTATTGGTGATTCTTTGGTTTCCTGGCAATCTAAGAAGCAAAATACAGTGTCTACTAGTTCTGCAGAAGCAGAATATAGAGCTATGTGTATGACAACAAAGGAAATGATCTGGATTACTCAGGTGATGTCAGACTTGAAGATTCCTTTCTCTCTTCCCCCTCATCTCTATTGTGATAATCAAGCTGCTCTGCACATTGCAAGCAACCCAGTATTTCATGCTAGAACGAAACACATAGAGATAGACTGTCATAAAGTGAGAGAAAAGATACAAGATGGGATGCTTAAAACCATGTATGTCAGAACTGATAATCAACTTGCAGTTGTGTTAACCAAAGCTCTTTATCCTGCAGTTTTTCGTGAGTTGATAAGCAAGATGGGTGTTCATAATTTGTATGAACCTTCATCTTGAGGGGGAATATCAAATGTATATAATTTGTATATAGTTTGGTTTAAGAGTTTAGAATTGATTTATTGGTTTATAATTGGTTTAGTACAAAGTATATAAATACTTGTAAATCGCTTCTGATTGAATAAGAAAACAGAAACATATTTTCACAAAATCGTTTTCTCTAATACACAGGTGGTAAATAGTAGATTGGTCCAAGCAACCATTGCATTCCACGTGAAAAATTGCATGGGTTCAGCCGCAGTCTTGTCTGAACCATGAACCAAATCTGCTCGCTATACCCTCAAGTGAGGAAATGGTGATCACGATTTTCAACATCCCGTGAGCAAAGGCAACAACAGGTGGGAGTTTGCAATCCCCAAGAAGCGATCCTAGCTCTTGTTGGGAGCCTATCTATCTGAGCAGTCCACATATGAAATGCGTGTTTTGGCATTGCACCCTTAAACAAACAGAGCTTGCCCAGTCTTTAGGAGAAGCCCTTGGCCTGAGCTGATTCCAAGTTCTAGAAGTACATAATTCCCTCAATTTGCACCCATCAACCTTCCAGTAATATGAATCTATATCATCTTGCCTCAGGGGAAGAGAGATGGAATCAAGGTGGTCATGAAGAGCCTGAGCCTGAGCCTGATTAGTTCTCGGAGCTGAAAGGTTCCACATCTGAGCTTCACACGCTGAGGAAACAGAAGCCTGGATAGGGATGCAGAAGTCACTCGGACCCTCAACATCTATAAGACTGATAAAAGGACCAAGCGGTGTCCAAGAATCAAACCAAAAGCTGGCTGTTGCACCATTGTCCAATAATCCATAATTTCCACAAATTGAGAGTATTCATTCAAATGGTTTCAAGGCAGATCTATGGTGATGTCAATTCTCATTCCCGGGAAAGTTAAATCAAGTGAGTTGTTTTCTATTTGAGATTAAAATTTTCTGTCCCATTTTATATGTTATTCACTTATAAATAATACTCCATTAAACAACAAAGTTTTCTTAATACATAAAGTATTTCGAAACACACATCTCAATCAGAAAAAGAGGAGTTCATCACTTTATCTTGTGATTCATCTAGTAGGAGAGCAACAATACCAATCCAATGTGTCGTGCACTTAAATGTTAGAAGGTCGTGAGTAAGACTTTTTCATATCTCCTTCGAATGTGGACATGTGAGGAAGATCGTTAGATCGTTACACATAAGCTATAGAACTGATGTAGATACCGAAACCATGAGGTCATTCAGAAGCTGAATAAAGATTTTGTCAGACTAAACAACTCTATGAAAGAGGTTCTTTGTACATATAGCCTATGTGTAGATTATATTTGGTTTTAGGGGTTTAGCATTGTTTTGTTTTCCTAAAGATATATTTCCCCGTTCTAATCTAATAAAGTAGTGTCACACTTATATGTGATAACTTTTTTTTTTTTTTGTCTATGTAGGTATTCTACTTGATAGATGAAAAATAATTTATAACAAAAGATACAAGAAACATACATACACATACACACTCATGTGGTCAGTGGTAATGAGTACATGAATGGAGAAGAGAGATGGGTTTAGAGAGGCGGTTTGCATTGAGAGTGAAAGAGCATATGATCTTTGTATAGAACTTTGAAGTGACGAGTCTTCCCAAAATGTAAGCTTTGGAACGGAGGACGAGAGTGAGGTTAAGCGGCAGTGAGACTGTGTCAAGATGAAAAGAAACACCGCCGTATAGAGGAATCTGATGGCCATGCACCACCGTCAGTAAGCTCTTTTGGTTTTCTCTACCAACAGTGAACTTCTTCATCTCACCGGCGGAGACAAGAAGGTTTGAATAGTGAAGGAGGAGAGGAGAAGCAGTAACGTGGACGGTAAAGAACGTTGATGGGTTTTTGTAGAAGATCCTCACCGTTGAATTAAGAGATAACATGTCTGTAGGCACTCCACTCATATCATTCCCAGCTTGCACATTCAAGTTCCTCACCACCATCCCCTGCAGTTCAATGCACATTTGTCTACTTGTCTCAATAGATACTTTTGCTATCATTAGAAAAGTTTCATCTCAATTCAATGCACATTTGTTTATTTTCAATCTGACACCTAATTACATTTCAATGCACATTTGTCAATTTTTAATCTGACACCTAATCACATTTCAATGCACATTTGTCTACATACTTGTCTCAACATATACTTTTGTTTTCATTAGAAAAGTTTAATCACACATTCAATGAACATTTATCTATTTTCAATCTGACACCTAATCACAATTTAATGCAGATTTGTCTTCTTGTCTCAATAGATATATTTTGTTTTCATTAAAAAAACTTTAAATTACATTTATCTTCTTATCTCAACAGATACTTTTGTTTTCATTAGAAAAGTTTGGCCTTTTTTGCAGTTGTTTCTTTTAAGGAAAGTGAAATAGAACAGTCGTCCACTAAACGAGTCGACTCAATTCGAGTCACCGAGTGAAGAATTAATAAAGGAGTTAAATTAGTTTACCTTTACCACAACTTTAGGAGGGTAAGCTTTGCTAGCAGCCCACAATATCAGAGAGAAGACTGTGAACAAGAAGACTAAGGAGAGAAGCAACCAGACGTAGAGACGAACATTTCGAAACGGGTCATCATCTCCAACGTCGGTTTTGTCGTCTCCGTCGTTGATGAAACGGCGGTGTTCACTTCCTTCACGGATAGACTTATAAGAGAGGAGAGCACGGTCAGAGAAGCGAGAGGTTGATGACTCACGAGAGTGATGAATTGGTGAGCAGTGATAGTAATGTGGGTGTGATGGCGAACCCATTAGACTACAACCCGACCCGAATGACATCTTCTCAACGTCATGGTTTGAAGGGCTTTGTACGTAGTAAAGAGGTCTAATCGCTGAACGCGGCGGAGATAAAGCTGCGTCGATGCTTGTAGCCTCTGAGTCTGTTTTGGTATGCATGTTTTTTTTTTCTTTTGTTTTAGAGTTTTTGTGTTTGAGACTGATGAGTAATGGAGAAAGAAGGAGCAATGAAACAGAGTTATCTAGTGCTGTGTGTTTGGATCTTTATTTTGAGAACACAATCGCTTCTTCAAAGGAAACAATTTTGGGAGAGTGTGCAATAAAAGCGTTTAAAGCGGTGTGGGGTTCTTCTTCATAACTCTTTTCAATTAAGGTGGGTCTCATTATTTTTTGGTTGTTTCTCTTCACGCGCTTGTACGTGTGACCAAAACGCTCTACAGCAGTATAAATGGAGGAAGGTGTGCCTCAAACTCGGGATTAGCGCGTGGAGTTGTATACTGTGAAAAATGCTGTCAACTGTACTGACAGAAACCTTAGAATGTCGTGTCTTTGCAGATTTGAAAACTCTTTAATAAATGGAATTAATTTCTTTAACTTCCTCAATTTGGTGGGAGAAAGGCCGACGTATAAGGCCCAGTAACTTTATGTTTTCCTTATTTTTATTTAATCGATCTTGACCCAATTTTCTTTTAGCATCATTTTCATTTATTGATAAGAATTTAGATACAAGAATTGATTATATTCCAATTACAACAAAAATATCACAAAAAGAGCAAACCAAAACATAACTAATTACAGTTATAAACAAAAAAATGGTGAATCCTTACGATTTTTCTGAGGTAAGAACTTAATCCGCTTGTTGGATTTTTTTTTTTGGAACTTGAATACTGCAATAAAACAAATAATATTTCCATAAAAAGTGAGACGTCTTTGAAAGTCATTTTCATATAAAAAGGGACAAGAAAAAATTATGGATTTTGAAGAAAGAATTTGGATTAGTATATTGAGATATTTCTATAAGTTTATGTTTGAAAAAAACTTCACTCTAGTAATTATTTCACCATAACCAATTTGAACTAAATAAAGATGATATATAGCTCAACTTGCAGTCCATATGAAAGTATGAAACGATGAATATGAATATCAGTTGCCAAAACTAAAACAATGTTATGAAAATCAATGGAGTAAAAACCAAAGTTGCAGGATTTCACCTCCTACATGTTGATTATGATGTTGGAATGATGAAGTTTGATTCTTGACAGTGGTTTCAACTCGGGTTGATCATTAAATTTGGAGAGTGATTCGAGTTTCCATAAAAGCTCTTTTTTTCTTTTCCCCAAAAATTTGTAGAGTTGAACACTAGACCAATAAAGTAAAATGTTAGTGGTGTATGGAGGATTGGGGGCAAGCTCAGCAAAACAAATAAGAAAAATAACTTGGTTTTATAAAAAGAAAAAAATGTGTCACATAACAACTAGGAATCTTGAATGAATCACAACATAAGCAAGTCTCCAACCAAAGGTGAAAGCAAACGAGCATCTTGATTAGTATCTCTATCAATTTCAACTTTCAATCTAATTTTCATTTTTATTGAAACATCTTTTAAAATCTTTTTGTTTTTGGGCAATGTGAGTAGTTCCACTCACTGAAAGCACAAATCAGAAGATGTTAAAAAGGATATAGCAGCAGTTGCCACTGCCTCTTGCTATCTAAACTGGTGGGTGTTTTTCGTCTACTCCTTTGTAAAATGTTCAAGTACATATCAACATGTTTTTCTTGTATAAAATCATATTTCTATATTTTGTTGATAAGACAAAAATAAAAATATATTTTGTTACTAAATAAAATATGCAGTGAATTTCTTAAGACTATATGTAATGAGGATGTTGATTTTTTTTTAAAACAGTTAAATAACTACAATAAATATGTTGAAAAAAAAAAAAAATTGACATGATTATTATTTTTAGTGAAAATATTCAACTAATTAGAAACAAAAGAAAATGGAGTTCACACCAATAATATTGGTAATTTTAAGCCAATAAAACACACACACACACACACTTGTGCATAAAAAGTGTTTTAAATTTGTTTTGCAGAATAGAAAAATAATTTACTTTCATGAGGAAAAAACAAAAATTCATACAAAAACATTTTCTTTGTTTATTTTCCCATTACACATTTTGGCTTTTACTTTCTTATTTATTCTTTAAAAAAAATTGGGAGGGAAGTGAGAAAGGCGAAAGAGGAGACTGAAGAAGCGATACTAAAATAATGGCGAACGACAATAATCTCTCAAGCTTGGTTCACGAACTCCGTGAACGAGTCGCCGCATCTTCCTCCACTCCGTCTAACAACCTCCGTCACTCTTCCGAAGAAGACGACGCTCTTCAGATTCGATTTCAGGCTGTTATCCCAAATCTTTTGAATACCTACGTCGTTGTCCCTTCTCTTGGTAATTTATATCATTTCATCCGTTCTTCTGTATGATTCTTAGCTTCAATTTTGCGGGAATTCGTCTGTTTAGGTTAGCTTCAATGTTTATTTGAACTTCAATTTTGTTTGTTTGATAGGCAAAGGAAGAGAAGTTACAGCTGTAGTGAAGCTTGTTAGTCATACAGCAAGAACTATTCCTGGAGTTTTCTATCATGGAAACCCTTCTGCTATTTTCCCTGTTATTGCTCGTATTATTCCCTTTTTTGCTGAACCAGAATTTCTGTAAGTTGTTTCTAAAATTTGATGTTTCTGTGTTACTTTACTACTATCTTTACTCGTACCTTGTTGTTTAAGAATGCCACAGGGACCTATGTGTTAAAACTTTTTTCCAGAAATAATACCTTCTTCATTGTAATATCTAAACCTTTAACTGGGGAGAAGACAAATTACAATGGTTGTTTGGTGTTTCTCTTCAAGGGTTTTTTGTTTTAATTCTTTCTTTTGTTAACTAATTGTAGCCCTGGGCAAGGAGTGATTCTTGAAACTGTTGGATCTCTCTTAATGTTGCTGCGTTCTAACTCAAGGAAGGCGTATCGGATGTTCTTCCTCGACGCTTTGCAGGTCATTGAAGGTAAGAAGTAAGGTTTACAAATGTCTTCTTTCTTAATCATTATGATGTGGCTTTCCCACCTGATTACAACTTTAATGGACCGCAAGTGTTTGTTTTTGTTCAAGGCGGTTGTGATGTTGTTTACATATCTTATTCCCAGATATTTTTGTAGGAAAAAGTGAAAATAATGCTAGAAAATTTTCAATTGGAGGCTGTTGCTTGAAAAACTGACTCTTTGAATGTTAATAGTATGTACTATTGTTCCAAAATTCTTCAAATTACACTGGACTAATTTTCCTTTTGTATGTGTCCAGATATGCAACATTTTGCATCACTTCACTCAAATGAACCGGAACTCTGTGACTCTCAAATTCCATTTAGGTGTTTCTGTATGTCCTTTTCTGGAATTTGGGGTGACTCTTGTCGTCTCTGTGATCTGCCTGATACTAATAAGCCCAAAGATGGGGATGGTCTTGTGTTGAACTTATTGGGAGCCAAACGATGGCAACCTTTTGCTACTTGTATCCTTAAACTCATCTGTAAATGCCTAACTGAGGGAACTCTCTACGTCGAGGGTCTCATCCATACATCATTTGTTAAGGCTGCATGTTCTTTAGTATCCTGTGGTGGCGCAGATGTGCAGATGGTAAGTTACCGTTTGTTCATAACCTTGGTGATTTGGTTTATCTTATCGGTTGCTAGTGTCACTGGTGCATTTAATTTTCTTTGAAGATGTGATGATCTTTGGGACATTAAATCTGACATCTGATTTTATATGGAAGGCTTGCTTTGAATTTGCTTCTCTTGTCGGATCAATTCTTACTGTCAACATCCTCCCTCATGTGGGCTTGATACAGTCAATCATACTCCTGTTAGGTGCAGATGAAGAAGGACTTCCTGTGTACAGGTGTGTTCCCGCATGTCAAAGCACAGCTCCTTTGTTTTATTTTGACATGATTGTGAATTAAGTTAGTTTTGTTGGATCTTCTCTGTTTGTGTTCCTCGCATTTGAGTGTGCTGTTTACTTTCCTCGTATTTGAGTGTGAAAAAGATATTTGTTAAGTTACTCTTTTTTCCACTGGTTTGGTGAATCTTCTCGTATGAAGTTTCAGAATATAGATCTACCTTCACTTTGAACCTAAATTCTGTTGTTTGTGTAACAGGAATGCAATTTATGATTCTACTATTGGAAGTTTCCTTACGGCAATATATTCCAGCTGTTCTGATATCGCTGTCAAACTAACTGCAGAAAGTTTAGTGTTGGTATTACCTCATGCTTTGCAGAGAACAAAGAGTGAAGAGCTTAAGGTATATTTGGATTTGTTTCTTCCCAATAATATATTTCACTCCAGTGAATTTCTGATCAATTCTTTTTATTTTCTTTTCGCTGCTGCTCTTTTATCAAATTTATGGGAAATTATATCTGGTATCTATGTATGCAGGCTTCCTTGTGCAGTGCATATGTGCGGATTGTGAAATCATGTCCTCCTTGTATCTGGAAGCTACATTGCCTTCTAGAGTTGCTTCATCTTTCAGAACCATGTTTACAATTGATAGAATGTTTTAGAACAGTTATTGAAGTTCTTGGACCTGGTTATGTTCGAGGTGAGACAACCAAATGTAATAGTAATACAACAGCAACAAGTGATAGACCTGTCCAGGGAATTAACGTTGGACAAAAAAGGCATATTACGGATGGAAGTACGTACAAAAGGAAGCGCCAGAAGGTTGGTGATGATATTCAACGAGGGGTTTATTTTCCTCTTGAATTTGCCAATGAGACTGATGAAAAAGATGCTGGTAGTTTGCGTGAGATGCTTATTTCAACTGTAGAATCTTTAAAGCCTCCTCCTGCTGAACCTAGTCTGCCACAGACTGAAATTTCAATAGTAGCACTTAGTATGCTCGCTAATGCATTTTGTTTCTGCCCCCGGACTGGCATTACTCATCGCTTGTTTCACCAGATGTATGATTGGATTCCCTGGATAGCTGAGCAGGTACCAAAAAACTCTCCAGTCCCTATTCTTTTACTAGTGTTTTCATTTTCAGTTTTTTGAAAGATTCATATGTAGGTTGAAAAAGAAAATCCTTTCATGTTCGATATTTCTATTTACTTGGAAGGAATTCACAATGTGCTGCTCGTGCCAGGTAACTCTCCTTGCTCATGAAGTCTGAAAAGGAAAATCCTTTCATGTTTGATATTTCAGTTTTATATCCATCATCTGTTAATGTATTCCTCTTTCATCAGATTTGGATTCACAATTTGGATATACAAGTAAAGGAAATGATTTGGAGGCCATGCAGTTCTTGCTGAAGCTTCCTTGGACGCACTGCATGCTGTTTAAGAAACCTAGCTCTCTAGTCAAATCTAAGTGCTTATCTGTGGGGATATGGACAAAGCTTGGTTTACAAGACGGGAGTGGTTTTGATATCTTCAATCGGGCTTTTTCTGATGATTTTGAGCAAGTGCGAGCTGTCGCTGTTATCTCCATGCCATTCAAAGTTTTTTTCTCTGATCTTCATGCCCTTCCTCATTTATTCCGAAAGCTGGAGTAAGTTGATGAGACAAAGCCGATATTATAATCTAAGTTCATATCCCTGTTTTTGCTCACAAGTCCTTTTAAAGATGCTTTTTAAGACGTACCTTGACTGTTGTTTTGTCTTACGGTCATAGGGATTTGTTGAAAGAAGATCATTTGATGGTTAAGAAGATAATTCCTCAGTCTCTTGGCTTCTTGTCTTGCCTTTATGGATCAAGTACAACAGGCGCAGGAAAAACTGCATGCCGTTTATTACTACATGAAGACATAAAGAAAGATCAGACTCTAAATTGTCTACTTCAAGGATTCCAATGTTCAAAGTGTGATAAATTCCTCAAAAGCAAAGAAGAGAAGCATTTAAGAATCATAGAGAATCCAGAGATTGTAGAAATGGAAATGGATCATCATCGTGATTATTGTAACCTTCAATCCTTATATTTTAGTCTTCTCTATGACGAGTCTTCTGAAGAGACTCAGCTTGCCTGCATAGAAGTAATGAGGAGAATTCTTGGCCACGCAGCCCCAGATATTCTTGCCAGAACAAGGTCTCAATGGATAAGATGTCTTCAATATTTGTTACTTCATGTAAATACAGATGTAAGGGAAGCATTATGTGCTCAGATTGGTATCTTTGTACAGTATCCTATTGTGAGCTGTTTGTTTCTTGATGAAGATGGTATGGAGAAAAGTTGGGAAAGGATTTTTTTTAGTTTGATTGAGCATGCTCTAGGAAAAGCTAAGGATCTTCTTGTCATCCAGACTCTTTTGGAAACTACAGCTGAGATTATGATAGCTGTTGATGTTACCAGTGAGCTTTTCTTGTTTTGTCTCTTCCTGCTGATTGATCAGCTTGATCATCCAGACGTGATCGTCCGAATAGATGCATCAAGGTTAATAAATCGGTCATGCTACATCCATGTGAAAGGGGGATTTGAAATGCTACTTTCCAGAGCTGCTCATATTCAAAATGAGTTGTTTGATAATCTATCTGGCAGGTTAACCAGCCGCCCAAATGTGGTAAGAGAATTTGCAGAGGCAGTTTTGGGTGTTGAAACTAAAGAACTTGTAAGGAAAATGGTCCCTGTTGTTCTTCCTAAGCTCTTGGTATATTGGCAGGAGAATGCTCAAGCAGCTAATACCTTGAATGAACTGGCCAAGTTATTAGACACAGACGTGGTACCTCTAATAGTAAATTGGCTGCCCAGAGTTCTTGCATTTGCTCTGAATCAAAAAGAAGACAAGAATCTGCTCTCAGTTTTGCAATTGTATCACTCACAGATTGGTTCTGACAACCAAGAAATTTTTGCTGCTGCACTACCTGCACTCTTAGATGAGCTTGTATGCTTTGTGGACATTGCTGATACACCTGAGATAGATAGAAGGTATGTACTTTTGTAGCTCCGGTTTTAAGCAGAAATTGGTTGTTGGAAATAGCATGAAAGTTTTCTAAAACATTTATTCTATGGTTCAGTTGTCTTTATAAGGAAACGTACCACGTAATTGCTTTAAGAACTAGAATTTTGTGAAGGATTCCATGTTCTTTTGAGCTCTCTCTGCATGTTTATCTTGTGCTCATTCACATTTACATGTCAACAGAGGTTGCTAGAGGTTGTTTGTTTTGTAAAGCAGTGAGTGGAAAATTGTGATTATCATTTTAAACAAATAACAGAATGTCCTGGTGTTTGTTTGTTTTTTATGATTTGTGATTTCAATATTTTTTATGCAGGTTACAGAGACTGCCTGAGGCAATAAAGAAGATCTCAAAAGTTCTAACAAATGCTGAAGATCTCCCTGGATTCTTACAAAATCATTTTGTTGGACTCCTTAACAGTATTGACAGAAAAATGCTTCATGCAGATGATATTCTTCTTCAAAAACAAGCGTTGAGGCGTATTAAGCTGCTCATTGATATGATGGGCCACTATCTCAGCACATATGTGCCGAAGCTTATGGTTCTCCTTATGCATGCCATTGACAAAGATGCACTTCAGAGTGAGGGTCTCTCGGTCTTGCATTTTTTCACAAGTAAGCTGGCTGCCATATCGCCATCTAGCATAAAGTATGTGATTTCTCAGGTTTTTGCGGCACTCATCCCCTTCTTAGAGAGAGAGAAGGAAGGTCCCCATGTATTTTTAGATGAAGTGGTGAAAATTCTTGAAGAACTTGTTTTGAAGAATAGAGATATACTAAAGCAGCACATCTGTGAGTTTCCCCTCTTACCTAGCATACCTTCTTTAGCAGAATTGAACAATGCTATTCAAGAAGCACGTGGGTCAATGAGCTTGAAGGATCAATTGTGTGATATTGTAAATGGTATGAAACATGAGAACCTGAATGTTAGATACATGGTGGCATGTGAGCTAAGCAAATTGCTGTATCACAGAAGTGAAGATGTTGCTTTGCTGATTGCTGGTGAACTTGTCTCAGAAATGGAGATCTTGAGCTCTTTAATCACATCTTTACTACAAGGATGTGCAGAAGAATCAAGAACTACAGTGGGTCAGAGGTTGAAGTTAGTCTGTGCAGATTGTCTTGGAGCAATAGGTGCTATTGACCCTGCCAAAGTGAGAGTTGCTTCCTGCAGTCGTTTTAAAATCCAATGCTCAGATGATGATCTTATCTTTGAGCTCATTCACAAACACTTGGCAAGAGCTTTTAGAGCTGCACAGGATACAATCATACAAGACTCAGCTGCTCTTGCCATACAGGAATTACTAAAGATTGCTGGTTGTGAGCCATCATTAGCTGGGAATGTTATTGTCTTTACGCCACAGGAGCATATACAACTCAATGTATCTGGTTCTAGAAGATCTGGAGGTAACAATAAAGTGAATGATAGGGGACAAAAACTATGGGACCGGTTCTCAAACTATGTTAAAGAACTTATAGCTCCCTGCTTGACTTCGAGGTTTCAGCTTCCAAATGTGTCTGATCCAGGATCAGCTGGACCAATTTATCGGCCTTCTATGTCATTCAGAAGGTGGCTATCCTACTGGATAAAGAAATTGACAGCACATGCAACTGGGTCCCGTGTAAGCATATTTTCTGCTTGCCGAGGCATAGTGCGCCATGATATGCAGACAGCTACTTATCTCTTACCATATTTAGTTCTGGATGTTGTTTGCCATGGGACTGAGGCAGCACGGCTTAGCATTTCCGAAGAGATCCTTTCTGTTCTTGATGCTGCTGCGTCAGAGAATAGTGGGGTGACAATTAACAGCGTTGGTGTTGGTCAGAGTGAAGTTTGTGTTCAAGCTGTTTTCACGCTTCTTGATAACCTTGGGCAATGGGTTGACGATGTGAAGCAGGGAGTAGCACTCTCGTCGTCTATGCAGTCATCATGTGGTCGACAAGTAGCACCCAAATCGAAAGAACAGGTTTCGACCTCAAAAACAGAACAGGATCAGCTTCTTGTGCAATGTAAATATGTGTTAGAGCTTTTGCTTTCTATTCCCAAGGTGACCCTTGCTAGGGCATCTTTCAGGTGTCAAGCTTATGCCAGGTCATTGATGTACCTGGAATCCCATGTACGTGAAAAGTCAGGCTCTTTAAATCCTGCAGCAGAGAAGACGGGCGTATTTGAAAATGCCGATGTTTCGTCTCTGATGGGAATATACAGCTGCCTTGACGAGCCTGATGGTCTTTCGGGCTTTGCAAGTTTAAGCAAATCACTAAGTTTGCAAGACCAATTGTTGATAAACAAGAAATCCGGTAACTGGGCAGAAGTTTTTACGGCATGTGAACAAGCCCTTCAAATGGAACCCACATCAGTTCAAAGACATTCTGATGTTCTTAATTGCTTGCTTAACATGTGCCATCATCAGACAATGGTCACTCATGTTGACGGACTAATTGCCAGAGTACCTGAGTACAAGAAAACGTGGTGCACACAAGGTGTACAAGCTGCATGGAGACTTGGAAAGTGGGACTTGATGGATGAATATCTTGGTGGAGCTGATGCAGAAGGTTTGCTATTCAGTAGCTCGGACAGTAATGCCTCATTTGACAGAGATGTTGCAAAGATTCTCCAAGCAATGATGAAGAAGGATCAATACTCTGTAGCTGAGAGAATAGCAATTTCCAGGCAATCTCTCATTGCTCCTCTAGCTGCTGCAGGTATGGACTCCTATACACGAGCTTATCCTTTTGTTGTCAAACTTCACTTGCTAAGGGAGCTAGAGGACTTCCAGACACTTCTTAATGGGGATTCATATTTGGAGAAATCATTTAGTACAAGTGATCCAGTGTTTTCGAAAGTAGTAGATAACTGGGAGAACCGACTCAGATTTACTCAATCATCATTGTGGACAAGGGAACCTCTCTTAGCTTTCCGAAGGCTCGTCTTTGGTGCCTCTGGGCTTGGTGCTCAAGTTGGGAACTGTTGGCTTCAATATGCAAAGCTTTGCCGTTTGGCTGGACACTATGAGACAGCTCACAGGGCGATTTTGGAAGCTCAGGTTTCTGGTGCACCTAATGTACACATGGAAAAGGCAAAACTTCTTTGGATCAATAGGCGTTCAGACAGTGCCATTATAGAACTACAACAGTCTCTTCTGAATATGCCTGAGGGAGTTGTTGACTCCACCGTAACTTCTTCTATCAATAGCTTACTGTTGGCTCCCCCGAATCCAGAGCCAACAGTCCGTATCACACAATCTTTCAATGAAAAGAAAGATGTTGCGAAGACTCTTCTTTTGTATTCCAAATGGATTCATCACAGTGGGCAAAAACAAAAGAAAGATGTTTTAAATCTATACACCCAAGTCAAGGACTTGCTGCCATGGGAGAAGGGATATTTCCATTTGGCCAAGTATTATGATGAACTATATGTTGATGCAAGAAAGTGTCAACAAGAGAGCCTTGTATTGAGCTCTGCAGGCAGCAAAAAGGGTTCGGTCTCGTCAAACTCGAGCACTGAGAAAGCAGGGTGGGATTACCTATTTAAGGGAATGTACTTCTATGCTAAGGCACTTCACAGTGGGCACAAGAATCTCTTTCAAGCACTTCCGAGGTTGTTAACACTATGGTTTGATTTTGGTACCATTTATCAAACAAGTGGTTCAGCGGGAGTTAAGGAATTGAAAAATACTCATATGAAGGTGGTAATTATTCTTCATAGCTGTTAACTGTTTAATTCTTCTTGTATTTTCATATATATATTTTTTTCTTTTGGCAGATAATGAGTTTAATGAGAGGCTGCTTAAAGGATCTGCCCACCTATCAATGGTTAACTGTATTGCCTCAGTTGGTTTCTAGAATCTGTCACCAGAATGGGGATACAGTACTGATGGTTAAAAATATCATCACTTCTGTTCTACATCAATTTCCTCAACAAGGGCTCTGGATTATGGCAGCTGTTTCAAAATCTACTGTTCCTGCTAGGAGGGAAGCTGCTGCGGAAATCATACAAGGTGCACGAAAAGGTTTTAACCAAAGTGACAGAGGCCACAATTTGTTCATTCAGTTTGCTAGTTTGACTGATCATTTTATTAAACTGTGCTTCCATGGAGGTCAACCAAGATCCAAAGTTATCAATATAGCAACTGAATTCAGTGCCTTGAAAAGAATGATGCCGCTAGATATCATCATGCCAATTCAACAGTCTCTTACCATTAGCCTACCAGCATTTGATATTAACAACAACGATCGACACTCAGCCAGTGTCTTTTCTGGTTCTGATCTACCAACTATTTCTGGTATAGCTGATGAAGCCGAGATACTTTCATCCCTTCAGCGCCCAAAGAAGGTATGTTTTCCATTTTCACGGATATAAAGCCTGGACCTAATTCCGTATGAGTCTCTGTACTGCTAACATCTTCTTTTATATGTCTTCTAATAAGCATTATACCATAGCATAAAGTCATTTATCTTTGAGAATCTGCAATATGCCGTACCAATAGAAAATATTTTTTTTAATATTCAGATCATTCTGCTGGGAAATGATGGTAACGAGTATCCATTCCTATGCAAGCCCAAGGATGATCTCAGGAAAGATGCTCGGATGATGGAGTTTACTGCGATGATAAACCGCTTACTATCCAAATATCCCGAAAGCAGGCGAAGGAAGCTATATATTCGCACCTTCGCAGTAGCTCCTTTAACTGAGGACTGTGGTCTGGTGGAGTGGGTTCCACATACACGTGGACTCCGTCATATTCTACAAGATATATACATTTCTTGTGGGAGTTTTGATCGGCAGAAAACAAATCCTCAAATTAAAAAAATTTACGATCAATGTGCTGTTAAAAAGGAGCATGAGATGCTGAAGACCAAGATCCTCCCTATGTTTCCTCCGGTTTTCCATAAATGGTTCTTGACGACGTTTTCTGAACCAGCTGCTTGGTTTAGGTCACGTGTAGCTTATGCTCACACCACAGCAGTTTGGTCCATGGTTGGGCACATTGTTGGACTTGGTGACCGTCATGGAGAAAATATACTGTTTGATTCTACTTCAGGTGATTGTGTTCATGTAGACTTCAGTTGCTTATTTGACAAAGGCTTACAACTGGAGAAGCCTGAGTTGGTACCATTCAGATTGACCCAGGCAAGAAACTGTGTAATCGTCTGCGTATGTTCTGTTGGTATTTTGTTTTCCTTTGTCATAATAATGAATTGTTGTTTGCCAAACCGCAGAACATGATCGATGGTTTGGGCATCACTGGATATGAGGGCATCTTCATGAGGGTATGTGAAATCACTCTCACAGTGTTGAGAACACATAGGGAGACATTGATGAGCATCCTGGAGACCTTCATCCATGATCCTCTTGTGGAGTGGACAAAATCACACAAATCAAGCGGAGTTGAAGTTCAGAATCCGCATGCTCAGGTTTGCATATTCATCTAATGCTTCTCTTACATGTCAGTTAATGCTTATACCCCTCTCTCTCTCTCGTTTTTTTTTTTCTAATTTCTCGAGACAACCACTTGATTTGGCTATTATAGCGGGCCATAAGCAGCATTGAAGCCCGGCTGCGGGGCGTGGTTGTTGGTGTTCCGTTACCGGTAGAAGGTCAGGCTCGCCGGTTGATTGCCGATGCAGTCTCACTTGAGAATCTTGGGAAGATGTACATCTGGTGGATGCCCTGGTTCTGATGTAAATTTCTGCACACACTACACCACTTTTCTTAGTGCCTCATGTTAAACACAGTAAGTTGATATATGAAACTCTTAATCATTTCAACAATATTTTAATGCGAAATTTGTGCCTCTAATTGTAGAGTACAATAGACTTCAGTTAATTGTTTATTGGCTGCCTATAAAGACATGGGTGGCTACAAATCTTTTTTGAGTGTAATGTGTCTTTACTCAAATTGCAATTGCAGTGACCTGAAGAAACCAGGAGTTTACAGTCCCAAGAGCATTTGAGCAGAAACAATCTCTCTAGTAAGCTAAGATAGGTAAGTACTCTCTTCTATCCTCTTCTTACTTCACAAGAAACAATGCTGAATGATTATGTATTTGTACAAAAGCGACAGATTCAAAAACTGTCATCCTCCACCTGTTTTCCTTTGTCTCATCAATGGATCACTACCATCTTCTTCGTCTGTACTTGTACAATGGAGCCACTCGAGACACCCGCATTGCCCTCCGCAGCAAATCTCTTTGAATTTACCAAACATATCACTGCCATAGGCTGCAGGTAAGCCAAAGCTGCTTGCTTCACCAGTGGGTTCCTTATTGGTATTTCTGAGCAGCTCTCACGACCTTGCATTGCTGGTGACTTCACAGGCGAGGCTGGAGGCAGAGTTGACGGAGGAGAAGGGGACAAGATTTCCCGGAGGGACGCGTACTTAGTCATCACCCATTTTCTCCGTCGTTTTGGACAATTTGGAACGTGGTGAAGACTCTCTGTGCCGTATTGGCTTCATCATTGAACGCAGATCGGAGAGAAGAAGCTTGGTGGGAAATTTTTGCTGGCATTTCTCTCTTAGGTTTGTGCAATCTTGCTGTTCTTAAATTGTTTAAAAGTCAAAACATATCAAAACGCAAATCATTTAAGAATAATAATATAATAATGTGTAGTCATCAATTATTATAATTCTTATTATGTTACCTTCAGTACGATTGATCATTAGTGATCGTTGTATTTTGGAGAACAATTGCTGGGTCTTACAGTCTTACTCTTTACCATGCAAAAAAAATGGGTCTTACAGTCTTACTATTTAGTCTTTACCATGCAAAAAAAAAACAAACCTACAGTACTTTGAAAGTAATTAAATGAGTCAAGCTAAATTGATTGGGGTAACCTACAAATCTATCAAATCTAAATAATTTGAATAAACACTTAGATCCATTTAATTTCATTGGGAAAATGGTTTTAATGTGTCGACATATTTTGTATCAAATTTTTAAATGGTTAGTTTAAATTTTTTTTATTAAACTTTTTAATCAATCACAAATTAATTAGAAATTCATGCCATGATTGGTAGCTCCATCACAAAAATATTTACAAAAGAATATTCGGAAGATAATCAATTGGTATGAAAGTTACACAAACTAAGTATAAAAGAAACTAATTTTAACTAGTTTTTGTAAAAAGTAGTTTGTTTCTGGTTTTTTCTTTTTAATGGAATTTTAAAAATAGATTAAAAGTAGTAAATTGATATAAAATTTAATTAAAAAGAAATTTTAGATTTAAAATAAAAATTATTACCGCATCACTAAATAGTTGGTGCAAACTCCAAAGGCACATTGAAGTTTTAAATTAACAAAATTTTCAAACACTATTTACTTTTCACATATCCAACCAATTTCAAATTTAATATTACGGAAACTAACACTTATTATACATTTCCTAAATGTTTCAATCTAATTGAAACCATTATATTGAAAAATAGTTACGATTCTTCTTTCACTTTTATTTAATCTTATTTTCAAATTATTTAGACTAGTTATATAATATATATATATAATTAATAAAATTTTCATTTTATATGTTGTAGTTTTCATTTTTTAAACATACATATATTACTCTTTCCATTATTTTGACCAAAAAAAAAAAAAAGATATGCCAAAATGGCTTAAACCCACATGATTAGCCCAGCCGGTCTGCTATGTAGTGGGTATAGACAAAAAAAATTATGTCTGTTACACGGCGGGTTTGCAAGTAACGCCAAGCGGATTGCAGGTTATATCCTTGGGCTAGTAGGACTGGTCTGCAGGTTACAAATAATTTTCAAAATTAAATATATTATATATATAGAAATAGTTATATATTTTAAAAATATATAATATGTAACAGTATAAAGAAAATTAAAGTATACAAATTATAATATTTACAAGAATACGTGAAATTTAAAGTTGTTTAAAAATTAAACATTTTTAATTTAAGTATTTTAAAGAAATTTTGTTTTAATAAATTTTAAAATATTAAAATTATACATACATGGACTTAGCCGAACTGGTATAGACATTAATTTTTCATCTACGGAACTAACAAACTGGCCCATTGCTGTCTAGATAAAATATTTTCCATTGCAGACATGCCCTAATGGATGTGGACCAGCCCATTTAGCACATGTAAACTCCATAGTTGTTACTTTTTTTTATCATATTTATCACATATCTTATATAGAGTATCTTAAAAAAAATATGATTAAATTTTAAGATACTCAGTGTCTTAGTGTTTCTGTAAAGACACAATTACATACTGTTCAAACATTAAAAATACTGACTTTTTTTTTATTTACTTTAAATTTTAAAAAACACGTAGGGAACGATGAGGGATGTGATGGTCTAATAACTCATAATTATATTATAAAAATAATTTCAAATATGAATGAACATCAATGAATGTTATGAGAGGCCATTTTAAAATATTTTTACACTATTTCGAAGTCCAATTGCATCTTGTCTATCACCTATAGATTGATGCAAGTCGAGAGCTAAAAAAGAAGAAGAACTGGTCTACAATACGATGAGCGAGCCATAAAATTTGTGAGGCCCTAATCGATGGTTTATGTTGTTTATATAGATGCTGAAAGTGATGATCTTATTAGAATGGAGATTACAAGAACATATAGGAGTTCAGAGGAGACAATTACTAGAGGTATACAGTTATTACGAAATGTTAACTTAACATTTATAGACATATCACTTATAGTTTACGACGTGCCCTGTATCCATCGTAATGTATTGATTGAAAATCTCTCTTCCTCTTACAAGTGGGAGAGGCAGGAAAAAAAAACATGTACATAACTAATAATTTTCACTCATAAAATGTTTATGTCTTGGGTCTTATCATAGGACATTAACTCTTGTGCCTTTTCACTGGATCATAATCAATTCATCCAAGTCACAATCAGTGCCTTCGCCTCCAGCTTGAAATCGTTGTACTAGAGGAACCATTTCTCCAATTTGATATGTTGATTTTATCGACGCCATTCTCATTTTGATTCTAAGATAAAGAGAAAGGCCTTGCTCAATAGCCATTAGCCACTCCCTAAACGACACTAAATTGGACTTTGTCAATATATATTTCTAAGGTAATCCTTACGCGTTGGATCCAGTCTTATTCTTATGACCAAAACCAACAAAAATGTGATTAATACATAAAATATTCCCCGTTAACATTTGTCTGAATTATTTTATTTGATTATGTCCATGAATTTTGCATTAGTCTAAGATTGATTGACAAGATAATATACTTACAGATTACCTAATTTAGGCATGGTTTCGCGGAACCGGCCCACTATCTCCATAGTCAAACTATTAGCTCATTTAGGTAAATAACTCCATAGTTTCTCATAACCCTCTTCATATGGTGTCACTACCTCAATATGCATGAAGCTCTCTTCTTGGGGTTTATGGTTAGTTTAAGTTTTCTTGATTTTTGATCGCTACTGTAACAGTTATCTTTTGGAATGTTTTAAGAATCAGTTTTACTTTCCAACTGTTAAATATGAATTAAAACGGTTTAGGAATACAATTAGGAAGAACATAGTTTTTTTTTTGTCGTCTAGATTTCTTAATTTTATTACAGATTATGAGAACTATTACAAAGATAAATCTTTCACGGACAATTCCTTCTGACCCTTATTAGATCCACTGCAGACAATATTTTATCACGGCGAACGGCGCTAATTGTACATCGTTGAAGATCTCCTGTAAACTTGACTCCATTAATCTGTAAATTTATTAATAAATCGCAATACTGGGGTTTGAACCCCAGACCTCCTGATGTATAAGTTTTAAAGGTCTTTGGTCAACCACTGGGCCAATGGAGCTTCTACAAAAGAAGAACATAGTTTACATACTTAATTTATGTGTATATTGTCTAACTCTTTTTGCTAAACCATCCGCTTTTGAATATGATAAATTGCAAAGAATGAAAGATCATATCCAACCATTAAACTTGAAATTAGTTTGAACTTTAATATATAAAAAACATTTTATGATAAAACCCAACCGATTTCAGTGTGTTTAATAACATAAAATGTCCTAGTTGTTGACCCAAAAGAGTAAGTCTAGTTGATGTTGAAACATGAAGAGTTGCAATAAGAAGAACACATGGGCTGTATAAGCAATGAAAAGGATAATGCTTCCACGACCACTTGTTTTTCTTTTGGTCACTTTCTATTTTTAAAACATATGTTTATAATGGGCAATGGGTCCTCTTCACATACATTCAGATACAAATGAATAATCATTTACGACTCGAGCCTATTTTTGAAAGTTAGTATGTATAATATGAAATCCTGATATATCTTATACTATTAAAATTAAAATAATTGAATCAATCATTGTATCCAAACACCATTAAAAAAATTATTTTTATAATTGTATCTAAACACTATTTATATTTATATATCCAAACAATCTCAAATTTAATTTTATAGATATCAACACCTATTTAAATTTCCTAAAACCTCTTTACCTAAATTATGATTTTTTTTCTTTCACCTTTATTTGATTTTATTTTTACATTACTTATAATTATTATATTAGACATATAATTAATAAAAACAAAGTTTTTTCATATGTTGTAATTTATTTTTTAAGTGGGCATATATTACTCAATTGATAAAGATTTTTTGTTAAATGTTCCAATAGAAATATCAAAACGGTTTTAAACCACATGATTAACCCAGTCTAATCCACCATAGAGTGGGTATGATTCTCTTTTCAACTTTATTTGATCTTATTTTAAAGTACTAAAAACTATTATATAACACATATAATGATAAAAAAAATGTTGTAGCTCAATTTTTAAAATCTGACATATATTACTCAATTCATAAAAAATATTTATTTTGTTAAATGCCCCACTAGAAGTGTAAAAACAGATCTACCACATTATTAGTCCAATCAGGTCCTCCATGGTGGGTATAACCAAAAAAAATATTAAGTTCATTAAAGGTTGGGTCTTAAGGCAAGACCAAGTGGATTGCTGATTTTAACTTATTAGGTCTATGGATTGACCAGCATATTACAAATATTTAAGAAAAATAAATATATTATATATAAAGAAATATTTTCTATAGTTAAAAATACAAATATTTAACAAAATTAAATACATTATATATAAAGAAATATTTTATATAGTTAAAAATATAATATGTGAAATATATGATACTATAACGAAATTTAAAGTTATTAAAATTTTAAATATATTAATTTAAATATTTTAAAAGATTGTTCTTAAAAAGAATAAACATGTGGGCTTAGCGAGACTCGCCTAAAAACAACTTTCTCTTCCGCGGATCTAGCAGGCAGGGCAGTTGCTGTCGAGGCAAAATATTTTCATTGCAAGCATGCCCATTTGACATGCATGCTAATTTTTTTTGAATAATAATTCATAATCGTATTATAAAAATGACTTCAAATATGAATGATGACTTGTCATATTTCCAAATTTAAACTTTTCAAAGTATTATAAATATTTAATTTTATGTAAAATGAGTAAAAATTATTAATATATATATATATTAAACCAAAAAACATATTTATAAATAGTTAAAAACTATAATTTTTTTTAAAAATAATTGACGCGGATGTACCGCAGATTTAAATTTATTATTGTACCTAAACAGGAAGCTTAAACACGAAGCTTTTAGAGTCCTGATTTCGTAGGACATTATTCTAATGGAGATTAAGCTGTAGAAAGATTTGCAAGTTCATCAAATCTGAATATCTGATTCTTATTACATCAAAATTTCCTCACATGGGTTCTCTAGATCTAAAAGATATGGTAATTTATATATATAATTTACATAATAAAATATTACAAATTTGTTCGTTTAGATTAATTTGAATATGCAGTTTGTCACTAGCCGGTAAAAGTTGAATAACAATTTTTTTTTTAAATGTGTTTGCCTTGCATTTTAAATGTAGATGAATCTACTATGCTTATACTTTACTTTTAAAAATTTATATTTACGGTTTTAATAAATACATTTACAACAATAAATTTAACACTGAAAAAAAAATAGGAAATTGTAATAGTCTATAGTATTATTTTGCAAGAATAATATATAAATAAATAGAACTAAATTATTAGAAAAGATGGAGATTGAGAAACTTTAAAAGTTATTTTATTCAAATTTTATTTTTATCATATTGAAAAATAATCTTACTAAATAAAAATACTTAATATATATAATGAGATTTAGAAAATACAGATATATATGAAATATATTTTTATTAAGGCCCTTTAAAAAATTATCCAAACAATATGATTTATAAAGATTTTGTAATGGCGTGAAATGTAAAAATAAACAAAAAAATGGTTGGAAAAGATATTTTATTAAAATGCATGCTGGTCCCGGCTTTGATAAATTATATATGAGCATTGAATGTATAACAGAATTAATTATTTCTTTGAAATGTCTTTAGCTTTTAAGATATCTATAGTAGATTATATCATGACACAAGAAATCCAACAAATCCAAGAATACATGAACTGTCACTCGTGGGATATGGATGTATACACATGCATATAGAGGTTTTAGTTAATTGTTCATCAGACACGAAAGGAAAAAGAAAATGCTTTTCGTTTTCATCAAATAGATGAAATAAAAGCAATTAAGTTGATTTTAGATAAACGGCTTAAAATGAAATCACTTAATTAATGATGTTTGTAATTAGCTGGATCTTAGTAATTAGTAGGATGAAGGATCTCCTCACGTGGGTGTTCTATGCCGTATGAGTTGTAACACAAAGGATGAGATTGCAATGCGGAATCAAAACAAAAGAGAGTTGAATAAGTTTAACGCTCAACTTGGTTCAGTGGAACGTTGCAAGTAGCAAAGAAAAAACGAAAATATTTTTATTACTTTATGATTTCTTTGGCCAATAGGATGATTCTGGGATTACATATTTTTGTATATATGTGCTTTTACAATTTATATACTGAGTTATTTAGCTACATTACCGAATTTAGAAATGAATTAGAAATAAAATTTTATATGCAACTAAAATAAAAAAATGGCAAACGTATCCCTTATAATTGTGAAAACGTTTATTAAAATAGTTTTAAAAAAGGAAGAACAAATGCTAACCGTACGTAATAAACAAAAATAACGTTCACTAAAGCAATAGACACGGTAATTGGATGGCAACCCTTTAGGTAGAAGTGTAGTTGGGACCTAGAAGATTTAGATAGTTAATGAGGTATTCTCAAATTGATTTGAGAATAATGAATCAAAATATAAAACATAATATTAGACAAATGTGACTTTCAAAATTTAAAAATTACTATAAGACCAAAATTATATAACAAAGAAAAGAAATTAAGATCAATATAAAATCTATTACTATCAAATTTAGTAAAACAAAACAAAAACCATATATCACAAAGTAAAAACAATCAATATAATTCTCACTGACTCAACTAAAAAAATAAGTTTTATAACCACACAAACAAAATTATATGTATGCAATTTATTTCACTTTGCATCAATCAACTCTATGGAAAATTTGTATAGAAATTAGGAACCTAATCAATACTGTTACTAGTGTGATGCAAATCCTTTATAATCAGTATAGTAGTAGACTTAACAAAGCATCTTAGATTGATGCAGCTGTAGGCTTAGCAATCCATGTCAGATGATGATGATAGTAAGCATACGGAAAAGTCAATAATGAAAAGTCAATAGAGCTATTCTGAGTTAGATATCTACTTGGAAAACCATTTGGGTTTAGGCATGAATGTTTTCTCAGGTGGAAGAATAACAGCTCAAAGTTTCCATTACTATCAGAATTTACAAGAGATGTTCTTTCAGTTCAAGTCTCGTCCATTGCTTTCGAGTCTATTTTTAGTGCTAATGGCCGAAAGTTGGATTCTTACAAGGGTTCTTTAGATCTTTATATGGTGGATGTATTATTATGCACATAACAATAGTTGTGTTGTTCCTTTAAATCTGAAATTCCTAATGTACTTACAAATGATGGCAGAATTAGAGTTCTTTAAATCATTATGTTTGTATTCTAACTCTGTATAATTTTAATTAGAAAATGATATGATTGAGTGTGTGTGTTTCTTGTATAGATTTTCAGAATGTAAGATAATCTCTTTAGTGATTCTTGTTCGTTGTTATAGAAGATAATGATATTTATGTTTGAAAAATTTAAATGATTTTCAATTTTGTTTTATATGTTAATGAATTGACATGGTTAAGTATGTATATGTCATAATTTTTTATAGTTCATATTTTGTTTAGCCTTGCAAATTTTGGTTATAGTTTAGTTTGGTTTCTGTTTTCACTAATCACTTATTTACTTCTTTTTTTTACTAAAGGGTTGGTTAATGGTTTTTTTTTTGGGATTGGACCAGCCTTCACTTTTTGGTTTAGGAGAAGCTGCTCTTTTCTCTGTTTTTGGTGCAGATTTACAGTGTATATTTGGCAGAACTCCAACCACTTACCAACTATGTTTTACTAAAAACTTACTAAAGATGACGTTTTGTAATGTATATTTGGGGTTTGTTTATAAACTAAAGAATATATTACTAAGTATTTTATCATTCTTGTGTGCGAAATCAATTGTGAAAAACGAGGTCAGAGGAAACGATTCTGACGTCATTATTACACAGACGTAAAAAACGAGCTGGGGGGTTCTCCCGGAACCAAAGAAAACAATAATATAAAACCAAGACTCTAACCAAACAGTTACCGTCATTTTGGTTTTAGCCCATGTTATAAAAACATCCTTTAAACTCTATTTTGCTATTTCGATTAATGATTAATTCCTCGAAAAAATTAGTCAATCGATTATTTTCCTCTTAATCTTATTAATCTCCGTCTAATCTGATTATTTTCCATCTAATCATCTATAATCCAATTATTTTTAGATTTCAAATATAAAAAAAATTATTTTTGTTATTAAAACATTTATATTGAGAGTTTGTGATGTTTTATAATAAATTATGTTAAAATTATAAATAAAAATCATAAAATAAATTATTAATACTATATTTTCATATATTTTATAATTTTAAAAAAATATATTTAAAAGTTTAATATAATAATAAATATATTTTTAAAATAATAAAATAACATAAAACTAATTTTTGATTAATTTCCATTTACTTTTCAATTAATTATTAAGACGATAAATCCATCCTAACCATCAAACTAACTAGCACTTATCTAGTTTTAAAACAATGGTTTTTGCCTAAACGCGCTCTCAAAGGGTAAAAAGAATCTGGTGGTGTATCTCATGCTCCTTCCTACTTGTGTGTATTGTATTGTATGAATAAAATAAATCAAAAAAAGATTAAAATAGAAAAGCATTCCGAGTTTTGAGCAGAGATACATTGCATGTAAATTTCACTTTTAAGTATAAAATCTCATATCTTGACCATATTCTCACTCATAACTTATTTTTCCTTTTTTTTTTTTGTTTCTTCGTCCTCCTCCTTCTTCTTCTTCTTCTTCTTCTCTCTTTCTTTCTCTCATTTCTTTTCCCAAACCGATAGGGTTTTCTCCTCCATCAATCTTTGAAGCTTCATGTTCATCTCTTCCTTCACTACAATCTTATCTGATTTTGTTATCTTCTTCTTCTTCTGATCTTTCTTTTTTGCTCTTTCCCATAGGTTTTCGCTTCGTGTTTCGAGCGGTTTCGTTTTTTTCCTGGGATTTTCGAGCTTAAATCATGTCTCAGATCTTTAGTTTTTCTGGTAAGGCTTCCATATATTGATTTTTTTGTTAGATTTTAGGCTGTTCCAATGTCTATTGATGAATTGATTCTTCCTGGATGATGATGAGCTCGAAAAATTAGTAGATCTGAGTTTTAGTTTCGTTTCCTTTGTTGTTCAGCTATAGATTATATCTGTGAATTTATCATCATCTATAGACCTCTAGATTTGTTGTTTGAATTATCAATAGTCATAGTGTTTTTTGTTTTGTTTGGATCTGTGTAAACTTGTATGTGAAATTAACGAAATCGATTATTCTAATTCAAATCTCTAATTTGATGATTTATGCAGGTGAAAGTGATTTTTACCGTCGTGGCGCAATTTACCCAAATCCAAAAGATTCAAGCCTTTTGCTATCTTTTGGTAGTTTCGTTGATGTTTATTTCCCTCCTTGCAAGAGGTCACGTGTCCTTGCGCCTTCGTCTCAGTTCAGTGCTTTTGAGGATGATAAGCCAGTTTCCATTGATGTCCTTCCACAAGAGTGCCTTTTCGAGATCTTTAGACGTTTATCTGGACCATCAGAGAGAAGGGCTTGCGCTTCTGTATCCAAACATTGGCTTACACTTGTCAGTAGTATCAGGCAAAACGAGCTTGATGTTGTTACTTCCAACATAACTAAAGATGGTGATGGTTGTTTATCTAGGAACTTAGATGGGAAGAAAGCTACTGATGTTAGACTTGCTTCTATTGCTGTTGGAACAGCTGGTCGTGGAGGACTTGGGAAGCTTACTATTCGAGGAAACGGTTCTGCTACCAAGGTTTCCGATGTTGGTCTTAGGTCGATTGGTCGGAGCTGTCCTTCTCTTGGATCTCTTTCCCTGTGGAATGTTTCGACTGTTTCTGATAATGGTCTTTTGGAGATTGCTGAGGGTTGTCATCAACTTGAGAAGCTTGATTTGAACCGCTGCTCTATGATTACTGACAAGGGTTTGGTAGCGATTGCTAAGGGCTGCCCTAACTTGACTGAGCTTACATTGGAGGCTTGTTCAAGTATTGGAGATGAGGGTCTACTAGCCATTGCACGATCCTGCTCCAAGCTGAAGTCAGTCTCGATTAAGAACTGTCCTCTTGTCAGGGATCAAGGAATCACATCTCTGCTGTCTAACACCACTGTTACCTTGGAGAAACTTAAGCTTCAGATGCTGAATATCACTGATGTGTCTCTTGCTGTTGTGGGTCATTACGGCTTGTCCATCACTGATCTTGTGCTTGCTGGTTTGTCACATGTGAGTGAAAAGGGATTCTGGGTTATGGGAAATGGCGTCGGTCTGCAAAAATTAATCTCTCTAACCATCACAGCCTGCCAGGGAGTGACTGACATAGGGCTTGAATCTGTTGGAAAAGGCTGTCCGAACATGAAAAAGGCTATCATCAGTAAATCTCCTTTGTTATCCGACAATGGATTGGTCTCTTTTGCCAAAGCATCTTTCTCATTGGAGAATCTTCAGCTTGAAGAATGTCACAGGGTCACCCAATTTGGGGTTTTTGGTTCTCTTTTAAACTCTGGTGAAAAGTTGAAGGCTTTCTCTCTGGTGAGCTGTTTGGGCATTAGAGATCTCAACACTGGATTGCCTGCTTCATCTCGTTGCAGCGCTCTTCGCTCTGTGTCTATTCGTAACTGCCCTGGCTTTGGTGATGCAAATGTTTCAGCCCTCGGGAAGCTGTGCCCTCAGCTCGAGGATATTGAGCTCTGTGGGCTTAAGGGGATAACAGAGTTTGGTTTCCTACATCTAATTCAAAACTCTCTTGTGAAGGTGAACTTCAGTGGTTGTTCCAATTTGACAGACAGAGTGATCTCTGCCATCTCTGCTCGTAACAGTTGGACTCTCGAAGTCTTAAACATCGAAGGATGCACCAAGATCTCTGACGCCAGCTTAGTCTCCATTGCAGAAAACTGCCAGATTCTCAGTGATTTGGATCTTTCGAAATGCTCAATCTCAGATTTTGGGATTCAAGCATTGGCTTGCTCTGACATGCTCAAACTACAGATCATATCCATGGATGGTTGCTGTATGGTCACAGACAAAAGCTTACCAGCCCTCGTAAGGTTGGGTTCGACTTTATTGGGATTAAATCTCCGTAAGTGTCGATCCATCTCCAATTCCACCATCGACTTCTTAATGGAGAGGCTTTACAAATGCGACATCCTCTCCTAATCAACAAGTCCACCATCAACTCCTCCACCTATAATAAAAAGTACTTAAGTCCCTCCAAGTTCGTTTGTCAAGTGTCTACTCTTTTTCAGGCTCTGTGATTTACGCGTCTCTCGGTAGGCTCGGTACCCGGTATTGCTGTTTTTTCCAAGCAGTTTGGCTTCCGGTTTCATTTTTGCCAGTCAATGGTTTTTTTTGCTAGATACCCTCTAGCTTACTTCGAAATCGGAAGGTCGTGTCTTGCTTGAGAATATATTTACCGGGTATACGAGATTTTCGGGTTTATCATTCTCCTGTTGCTTGCCCTGGTGTCTTTTACAAGCCTATTCTCTTTTAATTCGCGTCAGTTGTCTTGTTTGATTTGGTTTTTCTCAGTAGGGTCTTGGGTGATTTGTATGGGTTCAGGTTTTGTTCAGGCCTTGGTTCTTAGAGTTCGCTCTGGCTTTTGTTGCAACAACTCTATTAAAGAGTTTTTCTGTTTGTTGTATTTTTGCCAGAGCCCTCTTTTTTTGTTTTGTTTCTTTCCAGGCGCTGTATTACAATCTGTATGAAAGCTGTACTAAATTATGTAATGCCCTTTGGGGTGGTTGAATGAGTATTGAATAAAATTCTCATTTCGTTGTATATTATAAAGTTTTCAATTTTTTTATTAAAGGTGACACCTTTAAAGTTATTCATCATGTGTGGGACAGAGAAATCAGATTGTGTGAACCTGAGTTTTGACTTTAATCTACTTTTGTATGTGTCCAATCAAAATGAATGGTGATGTTCAATGAATGTTGTCGAGGAGAAGAATCTGGCCAGCGAGTTTTTTTCTTTCTCGATACGATATGATTTGAGTGGGATTAATATAAAGTGGGAAATAGTCATTATTAATTTGTGTTCGTTGTCGCTATTATTGTTATTGTGGACTAATTTTTATTAGTTTACTTAAGATGGGCCAGACTTCCCAAATTATGATCCCTTAAAGTGGAGACAAAGAATCATAGTGAATTGTGCGTCTTGTTCAAACAAACTTGACCATAATCTCAAGCGTAAGGTCACAATTCCCAACCATCTAATGAAGTTGACATCATATACCGTTCATATTAATATATGTATAATCAGTTCAAGATTAACAAACAGCTAAAATTGTTGACAAAAACCCAACTAAAAAGTCCACAATGATAATTTTTCTTCTGTTCAAACCGTTTTTCTAATTTTAATTTAAGGCAAATATATATATATATATACATTATCGAGGACAAACATAAACACAAGCCATGTTCTCTAAAATCCCTAAATGTTGAAAACAAATCCCCTATCTCCTAGTTAATTTACTTTTCCAAAATTCATTACAAAACTCCCCTTTGATTAATTATCTGATTTTTATAAATTTCATTTATTCAATAAAAAATCAAAACATTTCAATCTTCTTCTTAGTCGATTCTCTTTTTTGTTCATCTCCGTCATTGTTATCACCGCCGGTGAGTTCTGAACTTTCAATACTTCATTTTGTCTCCAACATCTCTCTGCATCTACCTTCTTTTCTTTTCTTTAACTCCAAATTTGGTTTTAAATTTGCAAATTGAAATTTTTTATTTAAACCAACTTAGATGTTTACCATGGTTTATAGGTCGATTAAGACTTTAAATTGGTGACAAATATATTCTAGTAGTTGAATCGCAATGTATTATATATTAGAAATCGAAATGGTCCAATCATAGTTCTTGCGATAGTAGAATTGAGTAAAACTAGTATTACTTGTAAAAGTAGTATAACTAGTCACTAGTATTACTGATAATTGTGATAACTATAGCATATGTGTTGTTTTTCCTGTTGTGTGAGTCGATTATGAATTTAAATTGATAATAAATGTATTTTAGTGGTTGAATCAAATTGTATTGTAAATTATAACTCAAAACGATATAATTAGATAGTAGAACTGGGTAAAACTAGTACTACTAAAAATTTGTACTAGAACTAGTAAAAATACCAATACTGATTGTTTTTTTCCAGGATACAATGACATTTAAATAATAGTGAAATATGATGTAATGTCAATATTATAACCACATTTGTAAGAGTAATAGTTTTCTTATAAAAAAATTATTGATAGTGATAAAAAGTCATATTTGGTGAACTTACTCTGGGAAAGAAGCAATTGCAGTGTATTCATATTGAGAGGTATCATTGTTTCCACAAACTACCCGCTTTCATTGAATTCTTAAGACATGAAAATAAAATAATTTTTAAGGCATAAAAGAAAATTTTTGGCTTGGAAAACTATGTTGTAATGCTAGATTTTTGTTATATAATATTATATATTGTTTATGTGATTACTAGATATAATATCTACATTATAACATATATAACTACGGACAAAAATTTCAAAAGAATAACATGTTAAAGTAAAACTAGTAAAACAAGTAAAACTAATAATAACAAAAAAATTTATAATAGAAAATAAGTATTAAATTATGTATTAAGAATAAAATTAATTTTAAGCCTTGTAAACTTAAGAATAAATATTATAATTTTAGTTAAGAAATAAAATTATAAAAGTTTATCATATTAACTTGTTTTGAAACAATTCACACTATATTACTTATAGGTTTAAGATCACTTTCTAAATAAAAACATATTTAGGATAAAGAAATTACATAAATCTATGTTTTAAACATTTAAATGCATAAACCACTAAAAATAATATGTTAAAAAGATGTATCAACTTTAAAACTAAAAAATTATAATATTTAGATAAATAATACTAATTATAATTGAAAATCAGTCAAAGTAAAACTATTTATATATTTAATAAAACTAAAAACTTGGTAAAACTGAGTAAATTTGTGGCCCTATATATGCAAAAATTCAGTGCGGCCCCACATGGAAATATTTTTTTTTTATTAAAAAAATTATCTTCTTCTCTTTTTTGTTTTTCTCTTTCTCTCTCTCGACATTTTCACTCTTCTTTTCTCATTCCTTATCTTTTCATCATCTCTATTCTTGTTTTGATTTTGGTCAACTTCAATTTTGATTTTAATTACAATATTCAGTAAGTGTTCCATTGTTTGATTAGTTGATATCACTTTCAATTTCATAAAAGATTTTGATTAGTTATTTTGTTTAATACTGAGAGATATTTGAGTAGTGATTATAATTAGGATTTGTGTGTAATTTATATTAGTTATTTTGTTTGATAACAATCTTTGGTTAGTGATATCGATTAGGATTGGATGGAAAATTTTGATTTTATTTATACATTAGGTATTACTGCTAATACTTTGTAAAACTATGTTGTTTTGTTAAACTAGAAATAATAAGTAAAACTATGTTGTTTTATTTCGATTTTGATTTTGGGTAAACTTTTATTTAATTTATTAGGTATTTAATTACAATCTTCAGTAGATATTTCATTTGATTAGTTGATATCAAAATTTTCAATTTCATAGAAGATTTTGATTAATTATTTTTTTAATATCATAAGATTTTTGAGTAGTGGTTTTAATTAAGATTTGTGTTCAATATATACAAATTAATAAGTTATAATCTTTTCAATTCTAATAGTGACACTGATTGTTTCTTAGCTATATCAGTTATACTTATCCAAAAATTTAATTCAATTCAATTCAATCAGATTCAAATTTAATATAATTTAATCCCTAATTTAAAATGATTTATGGTATCTTGAATCGATTTTACCATATGATCAAAAAGAATCTCTCCCAAGAAAAACTCTATTGCAATTACCAAGTTTTACCTAGTTATACTATTATTTCATGACTCCTTAATATAATTTTTCAATTCCAAATGACATCAAAAAGACCAAATAATTCGCGGAATAATATTTCTGACCAAAAATGACTAAGTTTTAATATTTTTTTAGAAATTATTCAGATAAGCTTTGTTACACCAGTTTTACCAAGTTACACCAGTTCTACCAAGTTGTACTATTTCTACTTAAAACCTAAAAAATTAAATCATTTTCATAAATTCTAAATTCAATTCGATTGAATCCATTCGTCTTCTACTTTTTCATCTTATTGTCTTCTACTTCTTTATCTTTGTTGTATCTTACTTCTTCTTTGTGTCTTTCATTGATAGTTTGATATTCTTGTACTTTGTTACCAGAAATTACATTTTGAGAGATTGAACTGTTGTCTTTTACTACTCAGGAACCTGCAATAATTACTAAATATTATCAAGTTATATTTTTCAGAAATTTTTCAAGGCTTATATTTTTACCTAAATATACTAGTATTACACAAAACTCAGAAATATGATTTTTCAATTTCAAATAACATTAAAAATAGCAAACAAATCACACAAATCTTTCTAACTAACAAAAAAATTAATAAGTTGTAACATTTTCAGTTTTACATACTTATATCAGTTCTACTTACCCAGAAATTCAATTCAATTAAACTAATTTCAAATTCAATACAATACAATTCAATTTCTAATTCTACTATTTACCTATGAGTTGATGGAGTTGCTCACGGTTTGATTGCTACTTTTCTCATCATTATTCCTATAATTCTTTTTTTCTTCTTCTTCTTCTTCTTCTTCTTCTTCTTCCCTTTCTTCTTCTTCTTCATCTTCTTCATCTTCTTCTTCTTCATCTTCTTCTTCATCTTCTTCTTCTTCTTCACCATTCAAAACCTTACTAATTTTTCTAGTTTCAGGAAGAGGAAAGGTTAACACCTTTGAGAAGAAAGAAACGAGAGAAAGAGAAAGCCGAGAAAGAAGAGATTTAATTGAAAATAAAAATCGATTTTAGTAAAAAATTGAAGATAAAATTGTTTTTAACTTAAAATTAAAGAGAAAAAAATAAAATTTAATATGAGTTTTTGGGTCGAATTTGAATGGATGGGTAAAACCCATGTTTTTATGTAATATTTCAAGTTTTTGTAGGATAGAAAAGTAAAATACTCATTTTCTTATTTAAAAATAAATCAAAACGAAATTGATTTTATTAGAGAGAGATTTGGAATTTGAGTTTAAGAAATAGGGATTTTTGGGGTTAAAACTCTATAAACACGGAGAAAAATACAAGATCATATATAGCTAAAAGATACTCATAATAATTTCTTGAAATGTGTATGAAACGTATAAACCATTTTTTTGGCCGAGGCTATTTTCTTAATTGACTCTCACAATTTGTTTATCTACCTCATTCACCATATTTTTGTATGAATGGTTAAACCGATTTAAATTAAATATAAAATTATACTTTTGTAAAAATAAAAAATTCTTAAATATGCACACTTTTAACCAAAATCTGATAAAATGAGACCGTGGAAGTTCAAGAGATCGATATTGACTAAATCAGATGCCATACAAGATGCTACGTACTGAGCATAACTAATTGACATAAACAAAACATAATATAAATCAGCAAAACATTAACAAACAAAATAAGAAAGATAAAACAGCAAGGAACGAATCTCAGAGTGTGGAGAGCTTGATCCTTTGATTGTTCCTGCAAAAGGTAAAGTTATCAATTATGAAAGGTCAAAGATGATGATGAAGATCAAGGGAAACATGCAATCATCGAAGAATAAGAATAAGTCACCGTGAAGAAGAAAGATCGAAGAAGAAGAGATCCAAGTGTTATTGGGTTACGTCTAAATGTGTCTTTTAGTTTGTCATAAGTTAGGCCCAAATCAAGTAGTTGTGATTTATGGTTTGTGTCACCGTGTCTAGTTAGTTTTCTAAGTCAAAGTTAAGAGTGGTTACGGGAGCAGTTGTGTCCTACAACAAGCTATCTATCAAGAAGTGGTTAGAATCCTAATGAGTATCATGTTGTATGGATCCAAGTAAAAGAGAGAAAGAACTGTGGAAGATGGTCAAGGAAGGTCCCCCTGAGTCATTAACAAAACCCCTTAAAACTCCTAGGCAAGATCAAGCAAAAAAAACTGCAAACTAGAAGAGATTGTTTGTTGAGGATTGAATTCTTGATTAAACCTGCAACAAAGAGAAATCATCAATAAGTGAAAATAGAAAAAGCAAAGGTTAGAACTGAAGAAATAATATGAAGTCGAAGAAGAAGAGAAATGAGAGAAGAAGTTTAGCAAGTGGGCCAACCACTTAACATTGGTGAATCAGTATGATGGGCCTACGGTTTAAGAGAGGTCCAAATAAAGAGTTTCTGTCTTTCTAGTTCCCAAGTGTTTAGTTAAACCTAAGAAGAAATGTTTAGAAATAAGTAGAGTAGTTGAGGTTGCTTGTGAACTTAAAGTAATAAGTTTGTCCTAGCAAAAATAGATGTGTCTAAAGTCCAAGGTAGTGTCTTGTAGTAGTGATTAGTGAAAGTAGTATAAGTAGATGTGTGTTGTGGTGTTGTAAGAAATCATCCATTGGATCTATATTATCAATGTAGTCTCTTAGTATTTCTCTCTTCTCTAAGCATTAGTAGTATAGTTCTATAAACAAGATACTAAGAAAATCGAAAGAGGGTAAAGAGATAGTGAGTGGACTAATCTCTAAGTGATAAAGAGGTTAGAATGTCAACACTGTTGCACAGTTCTTCACATCATTTAACATGATGTAGCAGATGTCGTCTTCGGCAAAATCCTCTCTGCAGCTACAGCCAAAGAAGCTTGGGAACTACTGGAACATTCCTATCAAGGCAATGAAAAAATCAAGATGGTCAGACTACAGTCCTTGAGAAGGGACTATGAAAATCTGAAAATGAAGGAATGAGAAAAAGTGAAAGCATATTCTGATAGAATCCAAGGTATATCCAATCAAATGCGAGCTCTATGAAAAGGCAGATCAAACTCTGACCTTGTAGTTAAAATGCTAGTATCAATGCCTAAAAGCTATGCATCTCTAATGGAGGAGAAAAGATATGTGAACAGTTGCCTTAAAAGGAGAAAATAAATCATAACGTTGAGCTGATTGGATTTCTAGAAGCTCATGAGAAGAAATTAGTTCCTTAAAAGGAAGAAGATACTGTTGGGGCATTTCTTGCTCGCTTCCGAGACTTAAAAACTGAAGATAATGACAAAGAAAACTCAAGTCAGTCAAACTTCAAAGAAAAGAGATGGTGTGGTTACTGCAAAAGAGATAATTAATCACAATGAAGATTTATGTTACTTTAAGCATGGTCATTACAAACCTGAACTTAACAACTACAAAAACAAAGAAACTAGAAGCTATTTTAAGTATGGAAAACTTGGCCTGCCACATTTCTAGAGATCCTGGAAACAAGAAATTAGAACAAGCTCAATTAAACCAAGAAGATTTAAATAATACATTTAACAAGGCATGAACTTAAGAAGGTAATAAATAATAGATAAATAATCAAAGTGTTGAAATGAGTTAACAAATTTAGTTTGTAGAAACTATAGCAAATATAGTTAACTTTTATCAAAGAATATTAGAAATTGTATTTACATCAATATTTCTGGTATATATAAACATAAAAGTTACAATTGGAGTTTTTGAAAATATCTAAATTTTTAAGTGTTACAACATTTAAAAATATTACATAAAAAAAATATAGAATCGGAAAACACAATCTCAAATGTTGCACAATAAAGCACCCAATTAGGAGTGATACACATTTTGTAGTGAATCATGATTCGAGATCTGGTTTTGTTTATACTGTGATACAAAAAATTACATGTTTGATGATAATTTTGAATCAAATGGTTTTAACCTTAAAGAATGCTAAGTTATATGGAAAATAATGAATTGAATTTGTAATTATTTTTATAAATAATTTAACAAAATTTATAATATTTTAATATTAGAATCTCATATCAGGCGTGGGATAGTAATCTATAATATATAATAAAAGATAGATATTAAGTGTCCACATCATCAAATTTATTTTAATTTAATTCTACAATCAATTAACAAATACTATTTAAAATTTAATTCTACAATCATTTCAACTATACCAAATTTAAAAAAATATTTTATTAAAGTCACAAAACAAAACGGATGGAATATATTTTTGTTTGTTTATTTCTCATTGACAATATATATTTATATATTAAAATAATTAATATATTTTTACTGTTAGTGTTTTAAATATCTTTCATTTCATGTATTTCAGTTTATGAAAATGGAAAAAAATCAGAAATTGCTGGTCTCTTAATTTTGCCTGAAAACTCCATTCATAATTCTTCGATAATTCTTATAATGAGGCTCAAAGGCCCACATTTAGGTATTTAAAACCAGATATTGAATTTTATTACGCTTAGTATTATTTATTTAACTTATCTCATATTTTCATAAACTGAAATGTATTAAATGAACCATAATAATTTATAATGAAGTAAAACGTCAAAAGATATGAACTCTACAATATTTTGTTGACAAGAAATAACGTAAAAATGAAAGCCATTTGTATATATACATACCCAAATTCTAATAAGTGACAAAATATGAAAATCTTTCAAAAAAAAAGATAGAGAACAAAACAAATTTCATGGCTTTTCAGTCAAGATTTTACTTTTGTTTTCCTATGCAATTTTGGCAAATGAAGAGATGCTAAAAATCTTTGAGACTCGATGAAAGAGATATTAACATATCATGTTCACATTGAAGAATAAGATCCCAGAACAGCCCGATGAAGATGACAGCAATGGTGATGCCATTTAAGTAGACTACCAGGATTCCAGTGGAAAATAGCTAATGTGATATAACGATGAAAGAGGGTGGTCAAATAAATCTGGCTCAATGAATGCAATTGAAAATCCGGATTATGTATAAAGAAATACCTTTCTTGAGGCAGATATATTTGACCCTTCTCTTTCATCTTATCCAGCTCTTCCTTAGTTCTTCCTGGTATTTTGATGGAGATTTATTTGACCCCTCTTAGTGGAGGTTAATGGTCTACTTGACTGAATCTGGTAGTGTTATTATCAAATAATGGTTTGTATTAAAACTAACTATTTAAAGCATTGTAACAATACTATTATATCCCATTGATTTGATTTAAGGCAGTGTTTTCTACCATACACTTTGAATGATTTGAGTTTTTAATAAATGTAGATGATTTGGATGACAGAATGCCTTCTGAGGACTGAAAGGTTTATTAGGATTCTAAGATGGTTGGAGATCATAACTCTTTGAACAGTTAAAATAAATCAAAAGATTTTATATTTGGTAATTTTAAGAAGCCCAAATCTATGTGATTAGACCTTGGAATGTTTATCTTACAACATCACTTTTATAAGTCTACTAAGTCAAGTCAATTCACCAAATACTGTTTTACATATTTAAAATTTATTATTTAAATAATACATTTAACAAGGGATGTAATTAAGAAGATAATAAATAATATATATTTCTCTTATATATAAACATAAAAGTTACAATTGGAAATTTTGAAAATATTAAAATTTTCTAAGTGTTACAATATTCAAAAATATTAAATTAAAAATAACAGTTATAATATCAGAAAACATAAACTCAAATGTTGCACAATAAAACACCCAATTAGGAGTGATATAGTATTCATGCACACCAACAATATCATTTCAACTATACCAACTTTAAAAAAAAAATTTATTAAAATCAGAAAACAAAACGGATGGAATATATTTATGTTTGTTTATTTCTCATTGACAATATATATTTATATATTAATATAATTAATATATTTTTACTGTTAGTGTTTTTAAATATCTTTCATTTCATACATTTCAGTTTATGAAAATAAATTTTTTCAGAAATTGCTGGTATCTTAATTTTGTCTGAAAGCTTCATTCATAATTCTTCGATAATTCTTATAAATAAGACTCAAACGTCCACATTTAGGGATTTAAAACCTGATGTTGAATTTAATTACGCTTAGTATTATTTATTCAACTTATCTCATATTTTCATAAACTGAAATGTATTAAATGAAACATAATAATTTATAATGAAGTAAAACGTCAAAAGATATGAATTCTACTGATATTTTGTTGACAAGAAATAATGCAAAAATGAAATCCATTTGTATATATTCATACCCAAATTCTAATAAGCAACAATATATGACAATCTTTAAAAGTAAAAAGATGGAGAACAAAACAAATTGCATGGCTTTTCAGTAATATTTTTACTTTTGTTTTCCTATCCAATTTTGGCAATAGAAGAGATGCTAAAAATAATTGAGGCTCGGTGAAAGAGATCATTAACATTTCATGTTCACATGTGAAGAATAAGATCCCTAAACAGTCCGATGAAGATGAAAGCAATGGTGATGCCATATAAGGAGACTAGCAGGATTCCAGTGGAAAATAGCTAATGTGATATAACGATGAAAGAACAGAGGAAAATGCTGATCAATATGCAAGAGAGTGGTCAAATAAATATGACTCAAGGAATACAATTTAAACTCCGGTTTGTGTATAAAGAAAAATTTTTCATGAGGAAGATATATTTGACCCCTCTCTTTCATCTTAACCAGCTCTTCCTTAGTTATTCCTGGTATTTTGATTGAGATTTATTTTACCACTCTCAGTGGAGGTTAATGGTCTATTTGACTGAATCTACTACTATTATTATCAAATAATGGTTTGTATTAAAACTAACTATTTAAACTATTGTAACAATACTATTATATCCCATTGATTTGATTTAAGACAGTGTTTTCTTCCATATACTTTGAATGATTTGAGTTTTTTTAATAAGTATACATGATTTGAATGACAGAATGCCTTCTGAGAACTGAAAGCTTGATTAGGATTCTAAGATAGTTAGAGATCATAACTCTTTGATCAGTTAAAATAAATGGAAAGATTTTATATTTGGTAGTTTTAAGAAAACCAAATCTATGTGATTATACCCCTGGAATGTTTATCTTACATTATCACTTTATATATGTCGACTAAGTCATGTTAATTCTCCAAATACTGTTTTATATATTTAAAAATTATTATTTAAATATACATTTAACAAGGGATGAACTTAAGAAGATCATAAATAATCAATATTTCTGGTATATCTAAACATAAAAATTACAATTGGAAATTTTGAAATATTTAAAATTTTAAGTGTTATGACACTCAAAAATATTAAATTAAAAAAAAACAAGTATAGAATCAGAAAATACAAGCTCAAATGTTGTACAATAAGCACCCAATTAGGAGTGATACAGTATTCATTCACACCAATCACTATCATTTCAACTATACCAACTTTTAAAAAATTATTAAAATCAAAAAAATAAACGGACGGAATATATTTTTGTTTGTTTATTTCTCATTGACAATATATATTTAAATATAAATGTATTTAATATATTTTTCTGTTAGTGTTTTTAAATATCTTTAATTTCATACGTTTCAGTTTATGAAAATGGAAAAAAATTCATAAATTGCTGGTCTCTTAACTTTGTCTGAAAACTTCATTCATAATTCTTCAATAATTCTTATAAATGAGGCTCAAAACGCCCACATTGAGGGATTTAAAACCTGATGTTGAATTTTATTACGGTTAGTATTATTTATTCAACTTATTCATATTTTCATAAACTGAAATGTATTAAATGAACCATAATAATTTATAATGAAGTAAAACGTCAAAAGATATGAATTCTACTGATATTTTTTTGACAAGAAATAATGCAAAAATATTGGTCAAGATGCAAAAGGGTGGTCAAATAAATCTTCCTCAAGGAATACAAATTAAACTGTTGTTTGTGTATAAAGAAATATCTTTCTTGAGGCAGGTACATTTGACCTCTCTCTTTCATCTTAACCAGCTCTTCCTTAGTTCTTCCTGGTATTTTGATGGAGATTTATTTGACCCCTCTCAGCAGAGGTTAATGGTATATTTGACTGAATATGCTGTTATTATCAAATAATGGTTTGTATTAAAACTAAATATTTAAACTATTGTAACAATACTATTATATCCCATTGATTTGATTTAATTAGGCAGTGTATTCTACCATATACTTTGAATGATTTGAGATTTTAATAAGTGTAGATGATTTGGATGACAGAATGTCTTCTGAGGACTGAAAGGTTGATAAGAATTGTAAGATGGTTGGAGATCATAACTCTTTTATTAGTTAAAATAAATGGAAAGATTTTATATTAGGTAATTTTAAGAAACCCAAATCTATGTGATTGGACCCCCTCGAATGTTTATCTTACAACATCACTTTATATACGTCAATTAAGTCATGTTAATTTTCCAAATACTGTTTTGCACGATTTTCATGAATTTTTTAGTATTTGCTATGATAGTTTTTAAAAAGAAATAATATACGGATATATTTGTTACGCATAATTACATATTATGTGTATGTGCATTATCCAGCTATTAAAATATTTTATAATACTTGTAAACCTAATTTGTCTCTTTGTATAGATTATTTTGACTTATGAATAAAAACAACAACAATAGGACAATTCCCTAATTTTTGTATTTACAATGCTTTATCAGCTAGATAACCCTAGCAATCTGAGCAAGATCTCCACTAAAGTCCTGTCTCCATCTCTCCGTCTTTGTTATCAAAAACATGTATTCATGAATCATAATTTATACTCATGTCTATTCTATACTTATTATTTGATTTCCTTTGTTTGGTAAATCGAAACCAATTTATAATATCTATTCCAACTTATTATAGTCACCATCTCATATAGCTTTGTTGCTTTATAATCGTCGATATACCCAGATTCACGTTTGCCTTAGTTGCTTATTGAAACATCGACACATCCTTCCATGTGTCATGAAGAATGCTTTTATTATTGCTTTACAAAAAGCTTATAGTTTTCTTATTTGTTTAGTTCATCAGTAATCCACGCTTTATTATTTTATTATTGAAGGTATTTATGATAAGAAAATCTCCATCATTCCTTTAATCTCTGATGTCTCCGTCTTAGTTTTTGATCGAGGTAAGTAACCTTATGTTTAATAATCGATCGGCTTATGATATAATATAACCATGCTTTATAACAGATCGTGTCATACTTAATCAGTGATCTGTCATGGTGGAATTTTATTAAGTCAATATTTTACTTGCTTTATTGTTTGATTTGTTAGTATTTAATCGTTGGTTTAAGTTCTTCTTGGAAGGTGGTTTAGAATCGAAATCGTATTTTCAATATAGTAGAAAAGTTCATTAGATCTTGATTAGTTTTCTCACTTAGTACATGTTTTAACTATCGATTTAGTGCTTTGGTTTTAATGAGTTAGACGAAAATTGATTTGAAAGTGATTGCTAAGCCGATCGAGTATATTAGTAATTTGATTGCTTTATGTCTTAATATTTAGTTATTTGGTTGGATGAGTTAAGAAGTAGCTCGTATTTAATGCTTCGGTATATTTTCCGTAATAAGAATTTTGGTTTAAAATTACTTTGATAAAAGCTAGGATGACGATTTGGTACGATGATGTTAATAAGAGCATGATTTTTATTTTTTAATATATGACATGGTACTTGGTTAATAGAGATTTTGAAATTTAATTATAAAAATTATATAACCTAATTTCGCATAGGTTTTTCTACTACTTTTTGTTCATATATAAAACCGTATTTTGCAAGAAATTTGTACAAGTTTGTTATAGGATCTTGGTTACAGAAATAAAATTTTTAATTGATAACTTAGTTTGGTGATTGCCTTTGAGTTATTTAATTAATTATATATTTTAATTATCAAAAATTAATCGAAATTCGAAGTTTATGTGAAACCAGAAATTCACTAAAAAAATCTCATTATATGGTAAAATCGGTCACGCCATTCATGTTTTAGTAATGATGAAAAAAGAAAATCTTAGAACATAAATTTTGATGTTTTCACCGTCCAATAAATTTGGATACTGAAAGTTTTCTAGTGCATCATATACAAGGAGAGTTGTAGACTGATCACTCATCAATAATTTAATGTTTGCGAAGGTATTTGGTTAATTAATAATGCTGATAAATTTCTTTAAAATAAGTATGAAGCATCACATCAGCCTACTGAATTAATATAAGATCTACCCACCAGACTGATTTTGATCAGAAACCATATTTTCCCATCTTAGAGTTTTGAATGTGATATATAAGTTGATCAACCACATCAACATGAGATGAGACCTCAACGAAGGTTAAAAATATGTTGGATATGAAATTCCTTGAAGTGGAGAATGTTCTTTCATTGAATCAGTATATCCAACATAAGAGGGAGAAAATAAAAAGCTGGAGAATAATTAGATTGAAATAAGTTATCAATGTGTTATCCTCATTGTAGTAAAAATGCAAATTACAAAGATAACTCATATACTAAAGGTAGCATATTTATTGACAGATGCTTACTGACCGGAATCTAGTGATCAAGTCACATATTTGAGTTGTGCTCCAATTATAAGAAAGTTACCAACTGCAAATAAGTCTAAAGAGAGCATGAAGTGTGATAGACTTATTGGCTCCCAATTTAAACTTCTTGGAAACTAAAAGGATCAGATAATAAAAATGGTATGACCGAGGTAGTAGCGAGAGTAAGGATCTCTAGAAGATACATTAGACATGAGAAAGAAAGAAACACATGTACATGGTGGATAAGTAAGAGATTATACATAGTTGAGTTATGTCTAGAATTGAACCACAAAATAAATCGACGTCGTAATATTTAAGCATGCAATATAGCAGTTGATGTAAGAATAAAATCGAGGATCATAAACCGCGATATAGAAAATAAATAAAGAAAAATTTAAAGTGTACACAAAATGATTTGGCCAATTATTAATGATAAGTATTTGGACCAGTAGACGTTACACCTGAATGTGTAAAACAAGTAGGACAAGAGGAATTGAAAATGTGAAATTGTGAGAAATAAAAAAGGTTCTTAAATGAACTTTAAACTCTTATATGGTGGATGCAACTAGTTTAAGATTTCTAAATAGTCTGGCAATAAGAGAAATAATTTAGTTCCTAAAATATTTAATCTGTTAGAAGCAGCCCCATAAGGTTTTAAACTGGCATAAGCATATAAGAGAGATTGAAGATGCCAATAGTAGCTCAATCAAAGTTTTATTATAAATTATAAAGTATATGAATTGCGAAATATAGGTGTATGTGTAATTATTATAACTCCCGTAGAGATTTTATATTCAACTGAATATTTGAAGAAAATTTTGTTAGATGAAAGCATTCTTCGAGAAATGTAAGATAATAACAACTCAAGATCGCTTTACAGATTGAAACAAGTCCCACATTAATGGAATACGAAGTTCAATACTTTCATCACAGAGCAACACTTTGCAAGGATCTGTCATGATTCTTGTGTTATTTTTATTGACCAATTAGAATTACCTCCTAGAATTTTTAATTGTCTCAAAAAGTCCAGTATACATACATTATTGGACCTTTTGAATAACAGTCAAGAAGACCTTATTAAAAATTGAACATTTTCACATAGAAGATGTAAAAAATCTCTAAGCAAAGGTTTTGAGATAAAATATATGGGAGCAGCAAGCAGAATCTTAGGTATTGATATTACAAGAAATAGGAAGCAAGGAGTATTGTGTTTATCTTATTCAGGAGACCTTGAGAAAGTTCTGCAAAGATTTAATATGGGTGAAGCTAAGGCAGTTAGTACACCAATGGAAGGTCATTTTAAATTAGCACCGGTAAAGGATGATGAAGAGTGTATTGATACAGATCAAGTGTTGTATCCGAGTGCTATTGGCAGTATAATGTATATTATGGTGGAAAATAGACCTGATGTTGCTCATGTTATTAGAGTACTAAGCAGGTTTATAACTAAGCCAGAAGAAATTCACTGGAAATGTGTTAAGTGGCTGTTGAGATATATCAGAAGAGTCATGGATCTGAAACTGGTTTATAGTAAAGGAAAAGATCTCAGGATTCAGGGTTACAGTGACCATGATTATGCAGGAGATCTCGATAAGAAAAGATTAGTAACAGGGTATGTATTTACCGTAGGAGGAAATATAGTGAGCTGGAAATCTAATTTTCAAGGTGTAGTTGCATTATCTACTACTGAGGCAGAGTATACTGCATTGACGGAAGCAGTGAAAGAAGCATTGTGGATTCAAGGATTATTAGAAGATATAGGTTTTAAACAAGATAGCGTTACATTGTGGAGTGATTCACAATCTGCAGTATGTTTGTCAAAGAACAATATTTTTCATGAGACAACTACACTTATGACAATCAAGTTTAACTTTATCAGCGAGAGGATTGAAGAAAGAAAGATTCAAGTTCTCAAAAATTCACACATCTCAAAATACTGCATATATTCTTACTAAAAGCATTCCACTGGAGAAGTTTGAATCAGATTTAGACATTAAAGTTGCTCAGATTTAGACATTAAAGTTGCTCAGGTAAGATAAATATATCATTGCTGAAGGTAAGATCCAAGTTTGTGTATTTTTATGTTTATAGAAAGAAGGAATTTGAATCAAGGTGGAGTGTTGTGGTTTGTAATTCTGATTCAATTTCAGTAAATTAATTGGTTTGATTGGATTAATGATATTTGGATGTGGTTATCTCTGGGTTAGAGATTATTGAGGCAGCTGAAGAATTAAAATAAAAGTCTCTAATTGGAGTGGAGAGTTTGGCTATTTTTAGATAATTGCTTAATATAAATTGTTCTCTGTTTATTAACTTCATCACCACTTTATATCTTATCTTATTGTATTTTGAGAGGGTTTGAAAGTATCACTATTGTTAAACCTTCAATCTCTAGTTTTAAGTTGGTTCTTTCTTGATTAGTGGATTAGCCAAATTGATTTCGGCACCCGACATAAGTTTAGTCACATTAATTAAGTTGAACCGGTAAACAAATATGTGTCTTGCATTTCTTGTGTTTCATTTGTTGATTCATTTTATTTGTATCTGAATCAAGTTATTCCTCAAGAGATTCCATTTATAACAAAATAGTTCTCGATCCACCACTATTCTGGTGAAAATCTACAAACTATTCGAATATGTTTCTAGAAGAATCCTGATCCTTGTGGGCGTTGATTTTTATAGTTATATTTCCCAGTATTTTGTTGACTCTTTCTAAATTTAATGGCCTGTGTCAAGCTCACATTTCATCACTAATATATCAGGATAACAAAAAATGAAAATTATCGAGCTAAAACTTCAAGCGAAAGGACGTTAGAAAAGCACGTGGCAAGAGAATATAGCTTGTAAAGGAAATATACCTTGAGAAACACGTGGCAAGAGAATCTTATGTTCTCGTCTACCTTGGGGAGGAAAGATCAAAGAAGGACATAACTTGGTGGAGTAAACAAGTGTTCACGTGCGTTTTAAAGCTTTATCCGTGGCAACTTCCTATTGGTTCTCTTGATGCTTTCTCGAAAAAACCAATGTGTTGTCCTTTATGAAAGAGATCATTTTCTAGCATATAATCAAAAAGATATACTAATCCATGTTTTAAAAATAGCTAGATGGCCATATTGTTTAAACGATTAATCAGGAAGTAAACGAAAATTAATCGAGAATTATTTTTATACTATTTTAATGTTTTAAAAATATATTTATATATTATATGAAACTTTTAAATAATATTATTTTCAAAATTATAATAAATACATTAAAACATAATATTAAGAATATTTTTTATGAATTTTATTTAAAATTTTAATATAATTAATTATAAAATATTTAAAACTCTCATTATAAATGTCTGAATAATAAAAACAAAATTTATTTTTATACTTGCAATCTAAAAATAATCGGATTATGCATGATTAGGCAGAAAATAAACGTATTAGACAAGATTAATCGAATTAGACGGAAAGTAATCGTTTGACTGATTTATTCAAAGAATTAATTATTAATCGAAACAGCGATAGTAGATTTAGCAACTAAATGAAGTGTAATCGGAGGTATACGGGATTTTTAAAACATGGATACCAATACACAAATATTATATTTCCACGAACTTTCATAAATGTTTCCGAATACTTTATTGAAATAAAAACTTTATTCAACAATCCGAAGAAAATTTTAAAATGATAAAAGAAAGTAGCAGACGAACCAGTCCGAATCTAAGTTCTCCTCTTGCAAAAGTTGTACATAGAGATACAACAAGAAGTTTTTCTTCTATTAAGTAAAACAATGTACGAAACTCATCCACCCAATAAGAAACAGCCACGTCAATTTTTAGCACGCGGAAAACAGACCATGTGAGTCACACGTGATGTTCTTTTTTTAATTCCTTCATCGTTCATTACCTTCAAACGCGGATTTGCTGCGTTTGCTAGATGGACATATACGACCAAGTCGTTTTTTTTTAATTTGTGTGTTTTCTTGGAGGGTTTCTTTATTTGCTGTGTTTGATTCTTTTTTTATTGTTCTCTACGTTTCCGATGCCTTATTTAGAAGACATATACGCCTTGACATACACATATACATATATATAGCGAAATATCTCCTCTTTCACACAATATCTCAAAAGCTAAAGGAAACAAAAAAAAGGAGAAAACAAACCCAAACAATAAAAAGAAAAGGAATAAATTCTGAAATTAATGGCAAAGAAGGTGAGGAAGCTTCATGTGACGGTGAAGCCGGTGAGACTTGAAGGTTTACCGGTTATTTCCGGTGATGACACGACGGCGGCCAAGAATCTTTCCGCGATGGTAGAGTTGAAATGGAAAGGACCTGTCTCCGGTTTTGGATTAGGACTTGTTCCTTTCTACCGGTCGAACCGACCTGTTAACCATACAACTTGTAAACCGATCACTTCGGGGTTAAGCCACGTGGAATGGGAGGATGAGTTTGAACGCGTTTGTTGCCTTGTTGGTCCTTGGAACACCTCTTTCAATGTCTTCTACGTGAGTTTTTTTTTTTTTTTTTTGGGATAACTAATTTTAGTGTTTAAATGTTTTGATTCAATTAGTTGAATTAATCTGTTTTTGGTATTAGGGGGAAGCTGTGGACGCGAAAAGCAAAAAGTCTATGATCGGAAAAGCGTCGTTGGATTTGTCGGAGTTAGCTTCAAAGCTTGAATCAACGGTGGAGAGAAAGCTTCCGATTCGGTCAAAAGGTTCCGTGCTTTCGAAGGAAGCAATTCTTGTGGTAATTAGTTGGTCAATTAAATTTTAAACTACATTTTTTTAATTTAATCAAAAGTTATTTTGAATTTGAATTATTCTTGTTCTCATTTGGATATTAAATTAATCTCGGAAAGAAAGAGCAGGGAAGGAAAGGATTTAAATACATTGAAAGACTTTCCTTTTTATTTAATAAAAAAGTAAACTATTAATTTAATCCTAATCCTTAATTAATTAAGACACGCTGTTGTTTATTTACATTCAGGTCAACGTGACTTTTAGGGAAGTTGGAAACGAACCAGACGACTTTATACAACTCGGTCAGATCTCGGTTGACTCAGCAATTCTAACAAAGATGGCGAGTCGTCGTGACGGTGGCAAAATTTTTGACTCGTCTTCGTCTCCGGCGACCGCGTCAAATTCAGGTGGACGTAGCCCCATTGTGGAAACCGGTTCATCTTCAAGCCCGGAGGAGAACCAGTCTGAACCGGGTCAAAAAGCCGGGTTTAATTGGTGGAAGAGACGACGGTTAAGCTTTTCAATGACTTGGAGAAGAGAACCGGTACGTAATTGGTTTACTAAATTTTCAAAATCCGGTTCGATTTTAGTCCCTAACCGGACCCGTTTATTTTTACAGAGAGATGATGAAGTTGCAAAGATAACATCAAAACCGTCGGAGACGGAACAAGAAAAGCCGGCGACGGAGACGGCGGTGGCAGATTTATCAATTGAGGCAAACAAATGGGTGGTGAAGGATTTAGTGAGCCGTGATGGTAAATCAAAGCTGAAATCAGACGTTTACTTAGCGTCGATTGATCAAAGAAGCGAACAAGCCGCCGGAGGAGCTGCGTGTGCGGTGGTTGCGGTGGTGGTAGCTCATTGGTTCCAGACGAATCCTAAACTAATCAATCCTTTAGGAACAGAGTTCGATTCGTTAATCACACAAGGCTCATCTTTATGGCAATCTCTTTGCGATCAAGAATCGTATCTAAGACTGTTCCCAAACAAACATTTCGATCTTGAAACAATCGTTTCCGCTAAGTTACGGCCGATTACGGTTTGTACTGATAAATCATTTACAGGACTCTTCAGCCCGGAGAGGTTTGCTTCGTTGGAAGGTTTAATGTCGTTTGATCAGATTTGGGATGAGGTGGAAAAAGAAGTAGCGTTAGCTTCAAGTAATGGTGAATCTAGGGTATATATTGTAAGCTGGAACGATCATTTCTTCGTGGTGAAGGCAGATTTAGATGGTTATTGTGTCATTGATTCGTTAGGGGAAAGATTGTTTGAAGATTGCAAGCAAGCTTACATTCTAAAGTTTGATGATTCGAGTTTGATGTACGAGAAAGAGAAGTCGTCGGAGAAGCTGATTTGTGAAGGTAAAGAGTGTTGTAGAGAGTACATAAAGAGGTTTTTGGCGGCGATTCCGGTGGCGGAGTTAGCGGCTAAGGAGGAGAAAGGGAATGTAGTTGATGTGTCTCTTCTTCATGAGAAACTTCAGATTGATTTGCATCATATTATGTTGACTTAGTTGTGATTAGAGATTAGTTTTTTTCCCTAACTATTGAATTGGGTGACTCGTTAGTGTAGATTTTTTTAGGATGATGAGATAAGAGAGTGTATTTTGTGCATCTTCAGCTCAAGACAATGTGTTGGGAAAAGTCAAGAAAAAGTTCTCATTTGTCCTGGCTTTGGTAATAGTGACTACAATCCAAGTATGGTTTGTGTTTGTCATGATTTCAAGGAGGAGTAGGACAAAATTCGTAAACTAACAAAAAAATCTTGAAGGGAACAGAATCGAACATAAAATTAGAAGAATTCAGTTCGGTTTCTCTTACACCTTAAAACTTGTTTGGTGATTATATTTAGGAAAAAAAAATGTACAGTTCAGTTCAGTTTAACAGCCATAAAGGATCAAAATCAAAACTGAAATAATCTTAACGGTTTATGCGCTTATTGGGACCAATTATCTTTGCAAGTTACTCCGTTTTGTATGAAGCAATAACATGTGATATTGCCAATCCAAGCAACACTCTATACTCTACCCTATTACCACTGCTTTCCATTCAAACACTTGTTCTTCTTCTTCTTCTTCTTCATCTTCTTCTTGCTTATGGTGCTGTCTTGGAGTTTCACTATTGCCAATGCAACTTTATTCAAGAGAAAGACCACAAAGCCCTACATTACCTTCAAAGGAGGATTTAGGCTGCTCAGTGATTTGTGTTCCATGTGGTATTTGACCCTTGAGTTGGTTATGACTTATGAGACACATTTATGTACGACAAAAACGAGAGGCTTCCTAGTCCTTGAGGAATAGTCCGGGAGAGTCGGTTTCTTGACATGTCTAGTGATTCAAGCTCCCTAAGATTAGCCAATGATTGAAGAATATGGCCTGCGAAAGAATTGTTTGATAAGTTGAACGCAATCACTGACTTCAAGAGACCAATGGATTATAGAATCTCTCCTTCAAGTAAATTTATAGAAAAAACAATGGCGCTGTAGGAAGTGAAGACGTTTTCTTGTTCCATGTGTAAACCTTTGTATTGTAAATCTATTTTATCCCTAAAGGTATATGAAATTAAACCATAAGGCTTCTTCTCGTATACCATATATAAAACTCCATCTTTATTCAATATATCGGATGATGTTTTCCAATTCACAAAGTATCTTGGCGGAAAGCTTCCAGTAAACTTATTATCAGATATCTTAAGTATCCGCAGCTCTGGAAACTCAAAAGAATCTTGATGAGGGTGAGATATAGGACCATAAAATTTGTTGGAGCTAAGAGTAAGGAATCGTAAACTAAGTAAAGTTAAATGTGTATTTAATTTTGTTAGAACTCAATTTTAGAAAAATGGTTATTATTAAAATTAATGTTATTTTGAATAAGAAATGGAGTTTTCTAACTGGATATCTTATATAAATTATAAAGATGATAAAACAAAAAAAATTTGACTAAGAGTCATACAGCCCAAATCAAATGTTGATTCGTCTTTTAATCTTAATGTTTATAATTATTTCATTGAGATAAATGCATATTTTACTATAATAGCTATTATCATTACCACTCGTCAAACCATAATGGCTGAGACTATAATCATTAGTCAAACCATAGTGGTTGAGAATATAACCATTTGTCAAGCCATAAAGCCTAAAACAATAATAACAGATCAAACCATAATGGTTTAGATCACAACTGGTCCTCTATGTGTGGCTATAAAAACACTACTCTTCTTTTCATTTGACAATAATATATCATGTGAATAACAAGTTTTAATAAAATGGTTGTCTTGATCACACAAACCATCAATTTCTTCATTCTCTTTTTCCTTTTCTTCTCTTGTTTTTCTTTGAGAGTATAGCACATAAAAACGTTTATTAGATTCTGTTTTTGGATTGTGCAAAACAGAATAATTGCAGTTGTATCTTGGGATTCAGAACTCATCAAACCGTCAAACTATAAGGTGTTTTTAAAATTAAGTAAAGAGATCATATATCGCATTTGCAAATCTTTTCCTAATTCATGTGTTGATATTATTTTATAAATTATTAATTTTATAATTTAATCAGTTGACATTATAGAAATAGCGTTCTTAGATATTCTTGTTGTGAATGCTTTGAAACACTAGAGAGGAACAATTTAAAAGAGACCTTGGAAGTTTTCGGGTTAGTCGATTGTATGCGATCCTTCTATTAAGGTTAATCTTCAGATCATATCCCATAACAACGTTTTAGTATATGTAAATAGTTGCTAAACAAATACTCTGTATTTTTAAAAAATATACCTTTCTTTTCTTAATAAAAAAAGTTATGTCTCAGTTATAGGCTATATGTAAGCTGTATGCTGATATTTTAAAACAAAAATATCGTTGCTAAAGCTTTAATGTATGTAAATGTTTGTTTGTTAGGTTTTCTATTTGGTTAAAGAAAATATTATTTTTGGGGAAATAATATTTTTGACCTTCAAAGTGTCAGATGGTAGCACTTTAAACATCAAAAGTATTACACTAATAATTTAACCTTCAAACAATTTTTACTAACACTTTAAATTTTGATTAATGTACTAAAATCTAATTGATTTAAAAGGTAAATATTTATCCAGCAACAACCTGACCTGGTTACACAAAAAGGAGAAACCCTTGCCTTAGTTAGTTGGGCATGAAGAGACTACAGCTTAGCTTGTTCTTTTAAATTTATTCCCCAAAAACAATTATTTATGGTAGTGGGGGTCCCATCTTAGCTGTACAATGTATATTAACCAAATGGCCGATGGGTCACCTAACTCTTTTGGTCTTACATACTAACATGGACTTCCGTATGCATCTCGTGCTTTCATTTTACAATTTCAACTACATAAAGAAAATTTTATTTATGGTAAACATCTCCTGTAATATTAGAAATAAAAATTGGAAGACCGACAAATCTGTTTCACCTAATATTTACTACAAATGAACCAATTGCCTTCAAACTTAGGAGACTAGATATGTAATGTAAGCATTTTCTTATGTTTTCACCCGTCTGTTTTGGACAACACAAGTACACAACTACAAGTCGTATGGAGGAGAATACACAAGTCAAACTATTACATTTCTCAAATCCGAAAAAATGTCTTTTAAGTTTAAAAAATGAAAACATTAAAGAAGATAACAAAATGTTATACAGAAGGGAATCAAGATTCTCAAGAAAAGTGTACATAAACTATATAATCAAACTCGAGGATAGAGATAAAGAAGAAGATTGAATCTTTTTGCGACAATCGGAGAACATAATAAAAATACACGAGATTGAAAGTGGAGGACAAGTCATCTACACATATAAATGGAGGCAAACCCAAAAATAATGAATCAGTAAGGATTGTTGTAGTAATACCCCATCGGCGGTGGTCCCATTCCGTTGACATGTGGCATTCCGTAAGCCGGAACTGGACCGGTGTTCATCTTTGCCAAACTAACTTGACCTCTCATCCCTTCACGCTGGTATTGTTGCCATAGCTGCTGCTCTTGACTTAGCAGATACTGTTTCTTCTCCATCTCAGCCATTTGTACGTATGAAGGCGGTGGGATGGTTAGTGAAGCAGCGAATGGATCTTGGTTCACTTTCTCGACGGTTCCATCTGGTGCAGGTAAGGCTAATACTTGATTGTTGGTTTTACCTGGTAATGGTAAAGCTACGCTGCTCGCGCTGCCACCGGTTAATTGTGAGGTGCTCACATGTTGTCTGACCATGCCTTGATCGTACATTCCATTGAGCAACAAAGAATCGAACCCACCTCCCAAAGCGGCTTTTTGTTTTTCTAAATTGCTAGCTGTTTCAACCAATGCCAGTTCCCAACCCTCTTTCCCGGACTCTGCAGCAGGATTTTGCCAAGCCGAGGTCACTCCATCCGAGGAAAAATCTTCCCATTTTCCGTTATTACCCGGTGGACCAGCAAAGAGGGCAAGTGCAAACTTGTTCCCTTGGTCATCACCAGTGACTTCATCCTCCCTCAAGTTAACTAAATCTTCTGTAAATTGAGGTTTTTGGGACTGAGGCTCTGGTTCAGGCGGTGGCGGAGGAGTGTAATTCTCAGGAGGAGGCAGCGCTTTGATCTCGTTCATATCTGGTTCAGGCTCTTCTTCTTGAACTGGTGGAGGAGCTTCAATCTCTTTCCTCTCAGGACTCTTCCCTCTCTTAGCCCTATCTCTCACAAACTCTTCCAACGTCTCCAACAACTTACTCGTAATCCTCTGAACTTCCGGATAATCAGAAGATCTCGCCACACCAGTTTCTTTACACCAATTATAAAACGCAATAACCTCATCAATCTGTTTAGCCGCACTAGCGTAAGCATCAAACGCCTTAACACAATCCGTATACTCCATATCGAAAAACTTATCCAACAAAACAGCCAAAACCTCACAAATATCAGCATACAGCTTAAAACTCTCCCTCACAACCGGATACAACGCGATCAATATCATCCTACTGTTCTTAGCTAAACCAGTAGGTCTCAACGACAAAAACCGATCAAGCAACCTTTGTAAATGACCCATCTTTCCGAAAATCCTCTCCGGCGTCATTTCCCTCAATGGCGTAATAGCCTTCTTCTCATCTCTTCCTCCTCCACCTCTACCCATCTCATTCATATCTCCATAAGACCGAGATCTCTTCGGCACACCATAACCATTATTATCACCTCTAAAATCACCACCACCACCACCACCACCATTCTCATAATCATAAGATCTCGGCGGTGGAGATCTAAAATCATCTCTTCCTCTACCATAACGATCATTACCATGACTACTATTACCAGCACTATTAACCAACACACCAGTACTCTTCCTCTCAAACAAGGCTAACTCCAATCTCTGGTCCAAATAAGCAGCATAAGTCCTAACAAAAGCCGAATGATCCCAAGAACTCGAATGCGCTTCGTCGCGAAAATCAGACATATTCAACATCCTAGTACCTCGTCTAGTGGAATAAAGAATCTCTTCTTGAAAAATAGGATCACCTTCATTAAGAAGTCTATGAACAAGCATCAAAGCTTTTAACGCAACAACCCAATCACGAGTCTTACTCAATCGCCGTGAAACTGAAGTAACACAAGCTAAGATATAGCCACGTGAAAGAGAAGTTAGGTTTAAGATCTCTCTTATGTATTTCTCACTTGCGGGATCATCGTCATGACTTGTAGCTTTCACGATTGCTACTTCAAGATCTGGAGCCATGTTGCTTGCTACTTTTGCAATTCCAATACTTGTTTGATCTTTAACAGCACCGATCGCTTTTCGAATACTCGGCGCCATATCCGATTCAGATTTCGAATTTTCTAAGAAAGTAACACAAATGATTCAAATAATTTATTGAAGTTTTATTGCAGAAAAAATGATTTTAGATTTTTCTTGATCTATATTTAGAAATTACCGTTGGAAGATTTATATGGAGAAAGATTCGTCGGAGTAAAAAAAACGGTAACGGAGTGTTGAAGCTCTTTTGGGAGATCTTAGATCTGTGGAGGAGGAGAAGACAAAATTTGGCGGTGTGAGATTCGCCGAAGGAGTTAAAGAAAATGGTGGCTGAAGAGAGAGAACAGAGGTGGATTTAAGAGAAGAGTTGGAGTGCGTGATGAGGTGGCAGTTTTATGGCCGTTGATAATGGAGAGGAGGAGATGCGTTAAAGCTCTAGAACTGTCGGGAGCTGTGTGCTTGTCGGAACGTAAAAGATGTATTGACCTAGTGGTCCTAAACAATATTTAAAAAAAAAAGTGTTTTTTTCTGAGTGGATAAATGAACTCTAGCTTTTTGAAATGTTGGTGAAAAACAGGAAATATAATATATTTTTGTTTCTAAGAAGAAGGGGAAAAATATTACTTTTATAAATTGGGGAGAATCGAAGTTCAAAGGCGTTGAAAATATTATTTTATCTAAACGTACATTGGCATTACAATGGTGTGTGAGCTGGAACGCGGCCTATTTAATATAATTTATATAATAAAATATTTGTGAACTAACACAAAGAAAAAGGTTCGAAAGATAGACAACAACATGGGAAAATCAACTAATATACTCTTTTTGTTCAGGATGAATTTCAATGTGGATCTATTTTTTGTTTTTTTGACATTTATAACTAAGAAACGAAAACACTATAGTCACATTATCCATTCTTTATAATTTAATAGCTACAACAAAAATAGAGTTCGGAGCATTGAAAATACATTCATTTTAAACAATTATAAATATAATCTTTAAATTCAAAATGGTAATTTGTTTCCCGAACAGAACAATTAACTATTTCATACAAGGAGAGTTTCTTAAGATGTCAATTTATTGTAAATATATGTTCGTCCACACTATTGATATGTTTTTTTGTGGGTTATGATGGTTAAAATTTTATAATCTATATATTAAATGCACTTAAAATGTAAGCACAACAGATTTGCTTGTTAGAAATAACAAATTTTCTATGGTTTTATGTTTTATATCGTGGGGTTAAAGGGCATTAACATTACCTACATAAACACAACTTCCCTGTAGACTCATGTGGGAGGTCAACTCTCAGATCCTTGAGAAGTATTGGATCCGTAAGTCATGCGGTGATTGGTTCTTACTGTACAGCTATAAGTTATCCAACACCAAAAACAAAATCATTTGTTTCAGAAAATGACATATTGCAGAGATTCCAATCTTATTGGAGAACAAAAAGAGAAAGCAATAACTTTACCACCACTTATCTTTTTCTCCATTTAATAACGAAGTCATCAATATTACAAGATTAGGTGCAGTGCAGAGTAAGTTGGTAGTAGCTATTTTACCAATGCTTTTCGATAAACAAATACACAAAAATATAATAACTACGAAGATAAACATACAAAAGGAGCATTAAACACAATTACATACAAAAAAAGATAAGCGAGACATACAGAAAATTAAGATAACCTCAGCAGTTAGTAACTATTATCCCAATCTGAGCTATCAGAATAGACACCATTGTCTTTAGGTGGAGCATCTTCACCCCATCCTCCACTCCACAATGGCTGAAGAACGATTACTTTACCATCGCTAAGCCCAGCAGAGATCTGACTCGGATGAGAAGGATGTGCGGCTACAACAGTCGGATAAACCTCGAGCCTGTGCCATCCCCAGTTTTGTAGCCAATTCAGTTACATGATTTCTGTTTTTTATTTGATCAAATAGAAGTGTGGTGAAGGAAACTATACCTCATGATGCTGGGGCTGGATTGAGTAAGAGTAGTCAGATTGATTTGACATATCGTCATCATGGTCTTGGAGTCCACAATTTTTATAGACCCACTTTTAAAGCCAACATAGATGATCTCTCCTTCACAGGAGTATGTAGCAGAAGTTATTACACCTGCAGATTCATCGGGCATCCACTGCGAAACAATTTTTATTTGGAGTTGATAAGATAACTAGAGGCAATGGAATATTATCAGAGAAGAGTCTTCAAAGTTTTTTGCCTTTTACCTGCATAAGGCAGTCAAGAGTTCGAGCTTCGTGTACACCTATCCACCCCTGATGGACCACGAGTAGCTCGATTTGATATGGGTCAAACTGGATGTTAGTTACTACTGAAGAGGACTCATGGTTATGCCGGGTGCAAATTTTATCAGTAGACTTATTTCTTTTTACCTTCACCCAGCTTTTGGTACTCCAAACACAGAGCTGAAGAAAATAAAACAAATTTAGAAATGTTGAAAGCAACATGTTTTTGCACTTACAGATGCATCTACAAACCTCTCCATCAGCTCCAGATGAGACGAGGACGTTAAAACAGCGTGAAAATGCTAGGCATGTTATTCTCTGATTGTGGCCCTCCAGCTTTTTTATGACCTAATACATTTACCGCTTCATATTATCTTAGCAGCAAACAAAGTCAGGTAATGGTTTCAAATGATTACCACGAAAACAAAAGACTTTACCTTTCTCGAGGATAAACAATGGATAAAGATAGAACCATCATCTAGCCCAACAGCAAGCAAATCACCAGGAATAAATATGAAATATGTAGTCGTAGGTGTAGGACTTCCAAAAGCAGCTAGCTTCTACAGTTTTGTGCAAACAAAGTCATTTGATGGTTGCAGACACAGGCAAAAACCTGAAAGCTTATAACACTACAATGCTTATTACTTCGAAATCCTTCACATCAAAAACTGCTATTTTTCCTCCTGAAGTAGAGAATAGAAAGGAGCCCTTGACCGCAAAGCATGACGTTGAACTCTGAACAGAGGTGTCTATCTCGTTTTTCATAGTTTTCCCACTTTGAGGTTGATGCAATCGGGGCTTCGGAAATACATTATCCTTCAATATTCGAGGAGTATGTTATAAGTAGAAAATTTGAAGAATCAGGTAGACAGAGTAAGTAGTCATGACATCAACACTGAAACATAGCAGAGATAATTTTGGTCTTCTGAGACTAAACCTTGCAAAACTCATTTTGGCCACTCGACCATGTCCAGAGCTTATGTGTGGCGTCTTCTGCCAAAGCGAGTATGTAATCTCCAGAAGGGGAATAGGTCAAACGTACAATCTAGAAGATACAGAACACAAGTTTAAGAATATGCATCTGCAAGCAGCATTTGCAATCAATATTCTTCTAGGACTACAAATTTTAACAGATTCTGGAGAAAGTAATCCTACCCTTTCTTCTAAGCAATGATCAGGAAGAACAAGTGCATTGCACTCAGATGGATCATTGATTTCCTTTCGTTCGAAATTATCAACCTTCTTCCTTGGCCTTGTTTTATTGAATTTTTTTTTCAAAGAGGATGGTGTGCGAAAAAGGTATGGTACTACTGGAACATTTTCCAGAGAACTAGGATTGTTGCATGTACTAGGAGTCCACCAGTCCATCCTGCATGAGGTGAATAAAATCAGAACTAAAAGAAAATCAAGACTAGAAGAATACAATCGTTTTGGTAGCCTAACGTCTGCTTCATCAATGTTGAAAGTCTTGATTTTTCAATGCTAGGAAATTGGAGTTTATCTTTCAGTACTGGATTCTTCTTGGCTAGCATGACAACAGAGGCATGTAGCTTTCTCTTCGGCGACATGCTATCAGGAGATCCAGGTGGTGCTGTAACTTCCCTGTAGTAGAAAACCTTCATCAGAGTGAAAGCTGTAGCATGAAAAATAAATAACCAACAGGATTTACTAAAGAAAGCTAAGTCTAAATTGCTCAATCTTTTTTTACAAGGAGATAAACATTTCATCAATATACACTGAAGATGAGTAAATAGCTTTCTAAGAGTTGTTTTTTGTATTACAATAAACAACTAAAAGCTGAAAACTAACCAGCAGAGAATTGGGGGATAATGACATTTCAATAAAAATGGCCTTATTCTGTCTGTTTAACTACTAGATGTTGCACTTATGTTCATGCTTCCATCATATGAAAAGTCTTAAACCAAATAATTAAGATGTCATGATGAAATTAATAACATACATGTATATCCCATCCGTTGACATATATCAGTAGAAATTTAAGGGCAGATCGCAGATAAATAAATCTAAACTTACCATTTTGTAGATTCGAGGCATTTAAGTTTCTGAATTTCAAGAAACATAGCCTTTGAGTACTTATTATTGTCTGAGTCTGTAAAAGCTGCCAGGTACTCTTCAGCTTTGTCCAATTCGCTGAGCTTCATCACTTCCACCAGATAATTTAAATTGAAGAAGACTTTTGCTTCTTGCTCTAATCTTCGGAAAGAAAAATTTATCAACAATAAGAAAGAACAATATATCCAAAATCACAAATATATTCCTGCAGAAGCTTACTTGTGCAGAGTTTTCTTGTATTTTGCTTCATGAAGAAATTGAAGGATTACGCAAATGAGATCTTCCTACAAGAAACACACTGCTCAGAAACAAAAGAAACTTGAAGAACCAAAACAATGGTCCATTTAATTTCTAATTATAATATAGTTTTTCTGGTACTTCAAATTAAGCTTATATGAATCTATGTAAAATTTTACCTTCAAACCTCCCTTTGCCCCACAACAGTTTGGACAAATGAGGGAGATAAGGGACAAGAGTGCAGATTTATTCAACTTTGGAAAAACGAGTTTGCCACGTAAAGAAGGATTGTTGTCTGCTAGTTCAAGGAGATCAACACACAATTTGGCTCTCACCGATGCTTTGTCCACACAACAAGTTTGCTCAGGAACTCTAAACACAAAACCAACACTAAAAACTCAATGAGATCTGCATTGGGAAAGTTCGTTAATGGATAATGTATCTAATTCCTTGCCTCATATCATCTACAGCAATCACCTCAACCAAATCGTCGAAGCTATCATCTTTTAAAATGGGAATCCGTCTCAAATCCTTATAGAGAATATTGACAGATTCAGAGCCACCACTTCTACAAAACATAACTAAAAAGGAATAAGCAAATATATAAAATAAACAAACTTGGAATATGAGGTTTGAATCCTTGGTTTCAATTTGGAGCCAATAATGAAACGACACTACACTTCAAAGTCCATGCATTCCCAGATAATGACACGACAGAACTATTTCTCTCCAGCAGGGTCAAGATGAATCAAAAACAATTCTTTCTATCCTACTACCAGAGATCCAAAGAAATGATCTAGCAAAAAATGTCATAAGATGATTCATGAGACGAGTAGGGTCATGCTTGCCTATCCGATGCTTCAGAAGCTTTCCACTTGAACAAGTCAAGGAACATATTCCTTGAAAATGTATTAACATCTGGCGCAGTGAATGCTGAAAGATAGTCATCTGCTTCTTTCCAGTTACCATCAAGGATAGCATTAGAGAAGTAACTAAAATTGAAGAAAATCCCTGAATCCTTCTCCAATCTTCATAACAAAAACAAATAGACACATAAATTAGATATAACCAAAGCTTGAATCAAACTATCTTATCTGTGGAACTAATCAAATACATAAAAGACACAGAAGAAAATAAGCAACTTTGCATTGTAAATCATAGACCCTCAATCAAACAAGCCTCGAAAACCAAATTCAGAGACTGGAAATTAGAACAAATGACATAAAAATTAGGTATAACCAAATCATGAATAAAACTATATTATCATCAGAACTAATCAAATACATAAACACACAGAAGAAAGGAAACAAATTTGCATTGTAAATCATAAACCCTAAATCAAATAAACTTAAGAAAGCAGAATCAGAGAAAGGGTAAATAGAAGCATACAAGTGTAAGCTTTCTTCATAACCCTCTTCACTAAGGAACTGTAAGATCAAGAAAATGAGATTTTTTTGATTCGTCTCGTCTAAGATCATCATTGAACCAAGGATAACACACAAACAAGAATTGAAGTTGTAAAGTTTTCCTGTAAATTCTTAGGTCCAGAGGAAATTTAGGGTTTAAGAAATCAATTTCTAGTAGCGAACACCGAGACGAAGCTGATTTTGAGGGTTTAAAGCAGATGAGAGAGTGAAGGAGATTGATCACACGGAACGGCAAAGTAGAGACAAGAATACAAATTGCATCGAGATTTGAGGAAGAAGACGAATGAAAGATTTGCAAGTCAGCAAAAAAGCTTCTATCGTTGTCTTCGTTTAGTCCGCTAATGGACAGTCTTGTGTGGTGAAAGAAAATGAAGGACAGATAGAAATGAGTATAAACAAGCAGTGATATAAGTGCATCTACTTATTATTAACCTGTAAGCAGTGTGATCTGTGCACCTACTTATCATTATCCTGATGTTGGGGAAAAGAGTCAACATCTTAATACTACGTTTATTATCAATTTTGAAAATATTATTATTTAAAAATTTAATATAATAAATAAATATATTTTGAAAATATTAAAATAATTTAAAACTAATCCATGATTAATTCATGTTTACTTCCCGATTAATCGTGTAGATTCTAAGTCCACCCCGACCAACTGATTAGCGTCTAACTAGTTTTAAAACATGTCTTGTAGCTTTTTAATTAGTTACCTTTATTTTTAATTTAAAACATTATTTTTTTGTAGCTTTTTAATTGGTTACCTTTATTTTTAATTTAAAACATTATTTTTTTTAGTTTTAAGAGTTTCATTTCATCTATAACGGATGGAGGTGTTCCGACAATTTGAGTGAACAGTCCAAAAATTCATTTTACCTACTCCGGTACATTTTTCACATAAATTAAAAATATATATAAAAACAAAATTTGTCCTTATTAATACATTATTTAACATTTTCTCTCTAATTAATAGCACGAAATAATAAGAATAAAACTAACTTTTAATTTGAAATTATGCATAGAAAATATAAAATGACAATCTTTATAAAACAAAAATTGAGCCTTACAATGACACTCAATAAGTTGCAGTTTCAACTTATTGAGAAACCGCAACTTATGGCATGAATGGCACAAGTTGAGATGATGTGACATGGAAGTGACATGCAATAAATGCATGTAAGCCTGAGATTTGAAATCAAAGAAAAATATGGTGGTAATCAAATTAGTGAAGTGCGACGCTTCCGTACCTATATTCGCTGAATGGCGAAACCTGGAAATAGAAACTAAGGATATTGCGGAAGTATGTGTTGGTAATGAAGAACTTGGGACCGAGAGTTCGGTACCATCAAGAAAGCTTCTGTATTCGCTCGAATATGCTGGAAAAGATCTCAAGGTGAAGAGTATGGCGGTGGTGGCTGCAGATGAGGCAGAGGCAGATTTGGAGTGGTGCAAAGGCAGTTGCACCAATGGGAAAAATCTATGTACCTCTGCTGTCTTCATAGAGCCTATGAGTTGGATGACAGAAGTGAAAGATGGGTTGTCATAGAGCCTATTGGTATTACTAATGACTATTCCCTACTTCAGTGAATAAGGGGCTTAGTCGGAGAATTATGAGATGAGGCTTAGATCCCAAAACGGTGTACGCAACCAAGAATCTTTTAGGACGAGCCTTAGTCTGTATGTCTCTGACTCAGTTTCAAATTGATGTTATCTTGTAAAGTAGTAATAATGTTAACGATACAAAACAAGCTTTTTTAGTCTGATATTTTCTCCAACAATTTCTCTACCATGATTCTCTGCTGTGTCCCACTAAAAGTTTCAGAATTCATTATTGCATTGGCCACGATAATCACTGTACGAGGAGCAGCCGCGTTCACCTGAAACCAGACAAAAATATTAAAGAACCATGCGATTTTGGACTACATTGTTTTGAATCTCAAGAAACAATGGCTGTTTTTCTTACCCAGACTCGCCCATTTAAGCCAATTGCTGTCTCAAACGAGAGTTTCTTCCCAAGAGCTTCAAGGACTAGGCAAGTTGGTGAACTCAACAACCTAATAAGAACAACAAATGATTCAAGAAGGGGCAGGTGCATCTGGATATAGTTATATAAGGAAAGAAGACGAAGAAAAGACTCACATTCTTGATAGACCAGTTGATGTTTCAAACATGAAACCATCTCTTAAGGGACCAAATTGTGCCGCCTTTCCGCTTGCTATTACATTTTCAAACAAGAAATTTCATTAATGAGGAAAAACAAGGAAATGGTTTAGCTTTTTAAGCTTTGTGAGAAAACAGAATGCATAGACTAACCGTCAGTACAAGCAAGCTCCGGGTTCATTCCTGTGTTTGTCTTCACAACCCGAACATAAAGCAGAGTGCCTATCTGTTCCAACATGTGATCACCAGATCATCAAGTAAAAACAAGCACTGAAGTACTGAATCCTTTCAATAACAAAAACAAGCATTGTATTACAAAGGAAGTTCCCAAGACACTGTAATGGCCAGAATAACATCTTAAGCAACAAAATGCAATTGCCAGCTAGAGACTAATTTGTTGATGGTTCAGACTGAAAAAGCAAATTCAGAAGATACTTGCCTCAAATTTGGGTATATTTCTCCTTGTTCCTCCTTCAAATGCAAGCACAGGTAAAAGGGCCAATTGGGGTCCTTTAATGTCTACCCAAAAATTCTGCAATGAAACATAAGTCGAAAACGATTTTCAATATATGATAATCTAAGTAGATACATGCAATGCAACATGTTTAAAATTGGCTGATGACCATAAGGTCACCACCATAAGTAGAGCCTAATGCCTTTTTCTTTATTTTTCCAACTTTCTAAACTTTAATTTCCATGCTCTCAACTCTTTAGTAACCCATCCAGGCATAACTTACAAACAATTTTACACTTACTTTTTGCGCTGAGCGAACTATCCTCTTCAACGAAACAATGATATAACGAAACAGAGATCAAATTAAACACATGATGTTTGCATCATATGAAGTGTATACAGAGAATAAATGTTGAAGTTTCAGAGATGACCAATCTGAGAAGGGACCAAGATAAAAGGATCTCTAGCAAAATTTTAGGATTAGATTACTTACATCTGTTTTAGAATCTACCACAATGCCAAGAACATGATCCTCAGGGCGAGGTACATACTGCAAATACCGTAATAGCAGAGAGTCAAAATCAAGTTACATGGAATACATTCTTCATACTAGAGCGCACTTTTTCACATCAAGTTAACCGCAGATTCATAGTCGGCAACAACTCAAAGATTAACAACTAGTACAATCAAAAGCTACAAAGAAGAAGCACCTTAAACCGTCCTAACATAACTATTTATCATAATTCGAGAGTTCTCAGTGAGAAATTAATTAAAACTACAGTTTTAACTATTTTATTCTCACCCTTTTATGGGAGCTTTCAACCCAATACTTATTTGGCTTTGAGTATTTCAACTTCCCAGCTCTCATAGAAGATATCACATCATTATCCTGAAACAAACCACAAAATGAAAATTCAATCTTATAGCATGACAAGCTCACTGAAGCAAATGTAAATTTCAATTCAAGTTACCACTGTGACAAATGTTAGATCTAAATTCTTTTTTTTAAATAAAAGGGTAAAAAGATCCAAAATTCAATGAGAGAAAACATAATTTTTTCTAATAATGAGAAAATCCAACTATTCATTCACTCAACAAAGAATTGGGGAAAAAAACAAACTTTTCAGACTCTCAGTTTACCAAATGTTAAAATTCAGAAAATTTCTAAGAAGTAAATTGAGAAAGACAAAAAAAAAAAACCTGATGGAGACCACTTCCGAGCTTGATTGTTTGATTAGTCATGTTTGATAAATCAAGAACAACATCACCTGGAACCTGAAACCCATCTCACAAAACTTGGTTTTTTTTGTTCAATAAACCCCAATCAAAACAATAACCTCAAAAAAAAACAGAGACTTTTGTAGAAAATACGTACCACAGTTTGATCAATGAGGCTTATCGGCGAGCTAGAAACTTTGGTACTCATCTTTATTTATCTCTTCGCTAACAAACAACAACAGCAATTGAATGGCAGGAGACAGAGCAAGAGCAAGAACCCTAAAACTCTAAAACCCTAAAGTTTACTGCTTTGACAAGTTGAAAGATGATATGAAATTTGAGAATTGCAAACCAAGTTTTCGAATTGTAATTATTGGTTTGTATCGGTTTAGTAAACCTATGTGGTTATTTTTTGTACCTATACAGATTTATTTTTTCAACTAACAGTTTTTATGAGAACTAACATGGTATACGAACTTTACCTCTCAGTTTTCTCATCGACAATTTCTGATGGACCATGCGTTTTCAGATAACAAGTAACAAGTTGGCTTACATTTATTATAATTAAGGTTAATTAACTACTAGTTTAGTTTTTTATTATCTTAACATTAACCATTTAAATATGGTTAAAACAGTTAAAACGGTTACACTTCGATTACGGTTAAAACGGTAACTATTATAGTTATATATATAGTTACTATTATATATGATTAAATATTATTCGATTATTTAATAATCATGATAAAAAAAAATATTAGTGGTAATATCCATGTTTTAAAATTCGCTAGGCGCTAGTCGGGCGACGAGAATGTATCTAGCGTCTAGGAGATTAATCGGAGAGTAAATAGGGATTAATCGGGGATTAATTTTAGTTTATTTTAATATTTTAAAAATATATTTATCCATTATATTAAATTTTTAAATAATATTATTTTAAAAATTATATTAAATACATGAAATATAGTATTAATAATTAATTTTATGATTTTTATTTAAAAATTTAATATAATTTATTATAAAACATCATAAACTCTTAATATAAATGTCTGAATAACAAAAACAAAAAAAAAACTATACTTGAAAATTTTAAAATAATTAGATTATAAATGATTATGCGGAAAATAATCGGATTAGATGGGGATTACTAGGATTAGGCGGGAAATAATCGGTTGACTGACTTTTTCGAGGGATTAGTCATTAATCAAAGCGGCGAGGGTGGGCGTAATCGGAGCTAGGCGGGGATTTTTAGAACATGGAATAGTACTATTTATTTTGCTTAACATTTATTAAAAAATTAGATGATGATAGTAATATTTTTATTTTTTATTATAATGTTTGAATTTTATAATATAAAATTAATATGGTTACTTGATTCAAATATATATAAAGTGAATTGATAAATACATTTTCTAGAAAATTATCTAATTATAAGAACTAATATAAATAAATTAAATATATAAAATTACAATAAAAATTATTATTTTATTTTTAAACGGTTACGATTAACTAACAGGTTAATCAATAGTTTTTATATGGTTATAATTAATTAAATGTTACGGTTAATCATAAGTATATAATTTTACGGTTAATATTTTTAACAATTTTATACGGTTACGATCCGGATAGAGTTAATGTATAAAATATAATTACGGTTATATTTTGGCCATATCTAGTACCAAGATACTAATGGTTTGGAATTTACAACAGGTTAAATCTGATGTTGTGTTAGCATATACATTAATTAATTACAAATATGATCACAAGTTCACAATAATGGATTACAATCAATATTCACTAACTAGACTTGAGTTTACTTTGTACAAATACAATACTCTGTATCTCTATTCTTTATTTAACTTAACCTTTTGCTGTTTTTCGTTTCCATCTTTCACAGAGCTCGATCATATTCACCTGTTTTGGCATTTTGATGTTCTCGGCATATATATATATATATATCTGCTATTATCTTCCCCACCTCATCCACCTCACAACCAGTCTAATCACACTCTAAAACCAGTTGTGCCTGAAAATTTTCCACATTCAAATTTTGGAATCTAGCTAAGCATTTTTTGGAGCCATGTTTCATAAAGAAAGAAATGTGGGAATTTGTTTTGTTCTTGCTATCTATCGATATTAAAGGAGATGCACCAATATCTTACCTCAATCTGATCATTCAAAGCATCTGATACTTGAGATGAGTTTTCTCTCAAGTTACCATACTCATCCATTGACAAATTTTTGTTGTTCAATTTAAAACCTTCGTTGAGAATTATACAGTACACTTAGCAGCTTTTTTTCCATATATAACATTCTTACCAAGGACAAAGAAAGAAGCATAGATGTTTGGTACAAACAAACCTGAAAACAAAATGCATAATTACTTTCTTTCATGTACCTTTCGGTTTAGATATTGCTTCACTACTGTCTCCTGATTTAGGATCATCCAAGTCTATTTTTTAACTGGCAAGTCTCTCATTCATGGTTAATAGAATCCCGTTCAATTTCTTATGCATATTCAGCGGGAGAACTATTTGTCCACTATCCTGCATCTCCAGGATACCAGAGGTTGATGTCTCACCAGCTAGTAATGGAACCGCATCAGCGCTCTCAGCAGAAAGCTTTCTATCATGCATCACTATAAGTGACTTGTTTCTGATTCAGACAGAAGTTGTACGTCTTGTTAGCTCGAAATGTACGTTTAGAAGCTTTCCCTCTGTACAAATCTGTTTATGCGGCATCATTGGCGTATCCAGAGTGGACTCTGTGCTTAGGAATATCGAAAAGCTACTTGAGAATAGTTTGGCTCATAGAAAGTCCCTCATCAATGTTGAAAATGATATACTTGACAAGTTTCTTTGGTGGATTTGTCAGATCTTCATTTAAATCTTCAGTACTAGTTTCAGAAACATCATCCTGACCTAAACTTACTGATGCAAGCTCAGATGTTACATAAGTAGTATCGCTGCCATATTCAGATGAGAGCAAAGAACTGCCACCAGAATGTAAAAAGCTCAAATTTTGGTGATACAGAGACGAGAAGCTTGTGATATTTACAATAAACTATGATATGGCCAATGTAAAAAAAAAATCAACTAAACTGCTATAATAACAAGAACTAGCAGAGATTCACTTATTAAACATTACAGGATCTGAATTTCTTGATTTTGTAAGAAGAGTCCATGGTGGTATTGTGACACAATAACTCCATTCATGAGACCAAGCTGTATCTCTACCATTCTGCGTAAGAATAACACAAATAACTAACTATGATAACAAAACCATAACAGAGAATGAATCTAACAAACTTATATACTTTAGTCACTACTTAACATTTTTTTTTGTTAAAAGCGTTACTAGTCACTATTTAACAATGTCACCCAAAGAATGAAGCTAACATATGAGTTAGCAAAAATTGCAGAACTCACCAAATTGTGCGGCGGTGGAGAGAAATATATTCCTAATGTAAACGACGACGTTCCATCGTATCAGACTTTGCAGTAAAAACTGCTTTGATTAAGCATAGATCGCTCGAGTAATGAATGCAGCTGGCAGGAGCCGAGATGCCCTTCCACATGTAAGATTTTGCATGATATAGACAACTCTCAATACCATGCGTTCCAGGATATTCAAAATGGATAAGACCTCGGTTTGGTGTGGTGGCACCTGAGGTTCTACAGAACCTCTTTGATTTGGAGCAGTATCCTCTTATTTCTCAGCTTACTCAGCGGTTCCTGGTATATATATATCCATTAAAAAGCTAGGTGTAACCGCTATTTTTGGTGGATAGCGGTTGCACCAATCATATGTCTAAAGATGCAAGAAACTTTAGTACCTTGGACCGTAGCAAGAAAATCATCATAAGAATTGGAAATGGTGAGACAATAGTGTCAGAAGGCAAAGGAGATATACGGGTCTCTACGAATAAGGGAGTACATGTCATCAAAGATGTATTTTTTGTACCCGAACTAGCAAGAAATTTGCTAAGTGTCTCGCAAATGATATCTAATGGATATCAGGTTATTTTTGAAGACAATAAATGCATGATTCAAGACCCAAATAGGAGAAAGATCTTGAATATCAAGATGGAAGACAAGAGTTTCCCAATACATTGGAAAAAACCAAGTGAAGATGTTTACGTTGCATTCAAAGAGAAGAAAGTAAAGGCAAATCTTTGGCATAAACGTTTTGGTCACGTTAACTATGACAAGATGGAGAAAATGCAAAAGCTAAAAATAGTAGAAGATCTTCCTGATTTTGAAGTAACAAAATGTGTATGTGAGTCTTGTGAGATGGGAAAACAATCAAGGAGGAGTTTTCCAAGAAGTACTCAAAGCAATACAAGCAACATATTAGAACTTGTACATTCGGACGTATGTGGTCCAATGCTAACCGAATCAATAAATGGAAGTAAGTACTTTTTAACATTTATTGATGATTATTCAAGGATGAAATGGGTGTATTTTATGAAAAGTAAAAGTGAAGTCCTCTCAAAATTCAAGATATTCAAGCCTTATGTGGAAAATCAATCAGAGACTCGAATTAAGAAGCTTAGAACGGATGGAGGTGGTAAGTTCTTATCAAAAGAATTCATCAAATTATGTCAACAAAGCGGCATACATCGTGAAGTAACAACACCCTACACTCCACAACAGAACGGTGTTGGGAGAGACGGAACCGTACACTTGTGGAAATGGCTAGATCAATGCTCACAGAAAAAAGTTTATCAAACAAGTTTTGGGCTGAAGCTATTGCAACATCAACTTACTTGCAAAATAGATTACCATCTAAGCCATTAGGGAAAAGTGTGACTCCAATAGAAGTATGGAGTGGGAAGAAACTAAGTGTAAATCACTTGAAGATATTTGAGTGTGTATGTTACGTACACGTTCCAAGTGAGAAAAGAAGAAAACTTGACGCTAAAGCCAAGCAAGGGATATTTGTTGGTTATAGCAGTAAATCAAAAGGATACAGAGTATTCTTACTAAGTGAAGAGAAGATCGAAGTATCAAGAGATGTGACGTTCGATGAAGAGAAGACATGGAATTTGGATAAGAAGGATGTGAAGAAATCAATTATTTCACAATTCAAGATCAAGTCTTCAATGGAACATGGAGATCAAGGAGAAAATAACGATATAAATTCTCAAGTAGAACAAGTAAGTGAATCATTCAACCAACTACAAATCTCAAATACAAGAGTTCAAAACATGGTTGAAGAAGGAGAAACATCCGTTGGTCCAAGAGGATTCAGATCGATCAACGAATTGATGCAACAAACAAATGAAGTGGAAGAGATGGCTCATATACACGAAATTTATCTTATGATGACTGAAGAACGTCAAGCTTTGGAGGAAGCAATAAACGATGTAAAATGGATAGAAGCCATGAAAGAAGAATTGAGGATGATAGAAAAGAACAAGACATGGCAAGTCGTGGAGAGGCCAAGCGATGAAAATGTGATTAGTGTCAAATGGATATTTCGTTTGAAGACCAATGCAAGTGGAGAAGCAATCAAACACAAGGCAAGATTGGTAGCTAGAGGATTCACACAAGAATATGGTGTGGATTATCTTGAAACTTTTGCACCGGTTTCAAGATACGATACGATAAGAACATTAATGGCGATTGCAGCTCAACACAAATGGAAACTCTTCCAAATGGACGTGAAGTCAGCATTCCTAAATGGAGACTTGGAAGAGGAGATTTTTGTAGAACAACCACCAGGATTTGTAGAAGAAGGAGAAGAAGGAAAAGTTCTTAAACTCTACAAAGCGCTCTATGGCTTAAAGCAAGCGCCCAGAGCATGGTATGGTCATATTGACGGTTACTTTGTCAAGAATGGTTTTGAAAGAAGTATCAATGATGCAGCACTCTATGTAAAGAAGACATTGGAGGATATATTGGTGGTCAGTTTGTACGTTGATGACATCATAGTCACCGGAAGTAATATGAAGGAGATTGAACAATTTAAAGAAGATATGAAGAGCAAGTTCGAGATGACGGACTTGGGCGAACTAAATTACTTCCTAGGTATGGAAGTGATACAAAACGAAAAAGGTTTATTTCTCTCACAAGAGAAATATGCAAAGAAGCTCTTGAAGAAATTTGGGATGCAAGATTGCAAAAACTTGTCAACGCCATTGACTCCTCACGGAAAAACAAAAGAGCTCTTGAATGAAAAGCTTAAAGACGTTACGAAGTATAGAAGCATGATCGGAGGCATATTGTATCTTTGTGCTTCTAGACCAGACATCATGTATGCGAGTTCTTACCTGTCTCGCTACATGACATCTCCACTACAACAACATCTTCAAGAAGCCAAACGGGTCCTTAGATATGTCAAGGGTACTTTGACACATGGGATTCATTTCAAGCGAGTAGAAGAACCAGAGTTGGTAGGATTTTCTGATAGCGATTGGGGCGGATCAGTTGAGGATAAGAAGAGTACAAGTGCTTATGTCTTTACTATTGGATCAGGGGCGTTTTGTTGGAATTCTAGCAAGCAGAAGACAGTTGCTCAATCAACGGCTGAGGCAGAATACATTGCTGTTTGCTCAGCAGCAAACCAAGCAATATGGTTACAGAGGCTGGTGAATGAGATTGGTTTTAAGGCAGAGAAAAGTGTAAGGATCTTCTGTGATAACAAATCAGCGATTGCAATCGGAAAGAATCCAGTTCAACATCGTCGGACCAAGCATATCGACATCAAATATCACTTTGTACGAGAGGCTGAACAAAATGGGAATATCAAACTTGAGTACTGTCCAGGAGAGTTACAAATAGCAGACATATTGACAAAGCCCTTAAACACAACAAGGTTCGAGGTTCTACGAGAAAAGCTAAGTGTAACGATGAAGCCATAATCAAGGAGGAGTGTTGGATATGATTGCGTCTTCATATTATTTTATTATGTTAGAAGAATCATATATTATATAGTTAACTGATTTGCTTAAACTATATTTGTATCACATACCGAACCGAAGAGATACGAATAAAGTTGGTAACTGCAACACAGTTACACGTATGCTGTCTTGTAGGGACGTGTCTCTTGGGTAAAGTATGTCATGTAAAGCTATATATACAGTTTATATATCTAATAATAAGATGTGTGTTTTTCTTTTACAAGTCGATCAATACGAAAAGGAAAAAGAGAATGTTTTGAGTGCAAAACAAGAAACAAAGAGAAACACAAAAACAGAGTAAAATCTGTGTTGTCCGATCCTTAACAACTTTGAGCTTAGATACCAGTCCACGTACATTACTTGTCCTATATATATATCCATAGTTGATGATATCTTGAACAATCAGTGGATATATCCATGATGATTCACTGTGAATTTGTGATTCTGGGTTTCCGAGAAAGGTTGTCGGCAGACCCAATATTCCTGAATAGGTTAGCTATGGAAGAGGTTATATCAATAGCAACCACACATATAGCACAAAAGGAGGAGTGGAAAGATAATTTATTTGAAGAACTTGACTATGTTATTACTGATACAGTGGTTGTATGTTTTTGTATTTGTGTTCTTGGATATAGTGATGGTTTCAATATATAGCTTCATTTACTAAGCTCTTGTTAGTGATACCGTTCTACCATGAGCGCCTATGGTCGCATTAATCGTTTCCATTTTATTCTTTCTCTATGCTAAAGAGCTCATTTTCTAGGAGAATTTCAACCTCTGTTATATAACCTGAAACATCAAGAACTCATTTCATAAGAGCCCAGTACTCTATTTATACAAGTAAAGAGAATCCCTAGAAATGAAAATTGGAGTGGGTATCAAATGAAGTACCGATCCATAAACCATGGACCAGAGACTTTAGAATATTGATTTGAAAAACTGTTAGGCGATGATAGATATTAAAATATTTTGCATAAAAATTATGAATTTTTAAATTCAAAGGAAACAAATATTATAAGTTTAAAGTTTTGCCAAAAAATTTAGAATTTCATTTTGCCAAAAAATGTGGAATTTCATTTTCCCAAAAAATGTGGAATTTCATATCTATATATATGGAAATATATCTGGTAATATATCTACCACACATATAAAAACTCTAAATCCCTTAAAAATAAAAACCTAAAAAATAAAACCTAAAACTAAGACAAATCAACCACCAGTCGCCGCAGATGGCTGATGTTTGAGCATCTTGTCTTCTGAGCCTAATGTACGAGCATCTCGTCTTCTGACCATCTCATCTCGTCTTCTGAGCCTGGTGTATGAGCATCTCATCTTGACTTTGGCGGAGGTGTTCAGATCTTGTCTTTGCCAAGGTGAGATCTCAGGAATCTACGAGAGCATGATAGAGATTAACACAGCTTATTCGATTATGGTATGGTTGTAGATCTCACAAGGAGAAGCTTTGGTGATGTAACCATGATAGAGCAGGTCTGAACCATTCATCTATCTTTCTTGAGAACGAAATTTAAACTTTATTTGAAGCTATTCAAATATGTATATGAAATATTTCAATTTATTCACTCTTTTCTTGCAGGTTTTAGGTTTATTAGAACCATATGTCTATGCGGAAGCATCACTGGAGTAAGTGTAATGAAACATTTTTCTACAGCTAATCAGCTGAAACCGTGAGTCAAAAAACAAAGATTCAAGCAAAGTTGATATAAAACTTCTGTTCTCACTGTATTCTAATATTTGCAGGCTGCATTAATAGTTTGCATTAAAAAGTTGCAGAACCCTATGTGTGTCTCAATTGATAGAAAGTTCTTCATCTATCTCTCAATGTTCATTAAGGTAAACAATTATTATGGTTTATGATTGCTAACTGAAATTATTGAAAGTTCATATCTATCTTGAGATTTGGATAGTATAATATTTAGATTTTTTCGACCAAAGGATTGATATTAGATTTATCTATGCTGAGTAAAATGGTTGAAAAGTTTTAAGTGAAACTCAAACTATAAATTAAAAACCAATTTTTTTTTCTTAAAATTTGTTTTTTAAATTTTTATCTGGTATCTAGCTATAGTATAATTCAATAGAAATTAAATTATATGCAATTAATTTATAACCACAAAAACCTACAATTGTTATGAAACTAAAAAAACTCTAGTAAAAAAAACTGACCACTTAACTAGAATTGTCATGAAATTATTACTAAAAATCTTATAACATAAAATAAAAGATAATAATTTATAACCCTTAAAACTTCTCTTATCGTATTGAGAATCACGTGTTTAAAATTAGGCAAAAACGTAAGTTAAAGTATAAGTGAATCATGTTTTGGTTTCAAAATAAGTGAACCTTAGCGAAAGTATTAAAATATACGAAGTCTTAATATTGTATGTTTGGTAATTTAGCATTTGTTCTTTTGTCCCAGAATTTTTTTTTTATTAGTTTGTTTAGACTAGAGTTGTAAAGCGGGTCAACCCGCGATCCGCTAACCCGCCATACCGCAGGTTTACACTATTTTAAAGTAAAAAAATTTACCCGCCTGACCCACCAAAATTATAATGGTAATCTGCACCAATTCTGCATTATTTAGCGGGTTATTCGTCAAATCCGCTAAAAAAATATATGTTTTAAAAAATTTTAAATCATTTAAAAATATAAATTATATTTAAAAATTTATAAAATACTTTTATTTCGATGAAGAATTCTTAACCACTTTTTACCATATTTATCCAACACATAAATCTTCCAGCTATTTCCATGCTACTGACTTTAAAAAATTGTGTTGCAAAAACCTACAAAATATTCAAAACGAGAATAAGTATAATACAATCTCGATATGTGATAGAACCAATACGAGTAAAAGAGATAATAACTAACTCTCTATAACTGAGTTGCTTGATACAAACTTACCAGTCAATTCTTATAAACACTTAATTTTTAGTGTCAATTTTTGTTTTTTTTTTTGGCTCAATGGAAATAAATTAATCTCCCGAAAGATGATTTTTTCTCCCTCTTCCTGGGCCTGATCTCCTCTTTGTTGCTTTCCCCTCTGTTAGTTTCCTCAATAATGTTTTCTGCTGGGCAAGGTTCTATGTGAATAGAATTTTTCTGACACTGCCAAGGCAAGATAAGAGATTGTGAGATTTCTTGATCGCTCTCACTATTTCCTATGAGGATAAAATTTTCCATCTCTATAGAACCTAGCCTAGATGAGAATATTAACAAAGAAACTAACAAATAGGAAAACAGCAAAGAGGAGATCAGGTTAATTAATGGAGAGGGAGAAGAATCATCTAAGAGGAATAGATTCATATCCATTTAGTCAAAAGAATTTTGTGAACCTTCCAGTGTGCAGTGTCTATAAAAATAGACTGGTAAGTTTGTATCAAGCAACTCTTGTTTCTGTCTCTTTTACTCTTATTGGTTTTTATCACATAACTAGAAGGTATTATTCTTAATCTCCTTTCAAATATTTTGTGGGTTCTTGCAAAGCAATTTGTAAGAGATAATAGCATGGAAATTCCAGGAATGATTTATCTGTTGGATACAACTTAATGGTAAAAAAATTGCTAACAACGCTTCAACGGAGAAGCAAAAATTAGGACAGTTCACTATAGCTAGCATACTTGTTATTTTGACAGTTTACACTGTTAACGTAACAGTTCATTTTTTCATGTATCAAGACACCCTCCTCAAATAAGGTTATTTAAAAGATATTGTCACGGAGTTCTTTATTGCCTTACATATGAATGTCAATGTCTCTAAAATCAAAGAATAACATAAAGGAAGTTATCTTCTTCTGATTTTTGTACAGTTACCGAGAACGGGACATGCAAAATTTGAGAGTAGAGATGAAGAGATATTCGAAAGAGAGTAGAGTTTCTGGTAGATTAGATTGGTGGGTAGAGTGAACGAGTCTGATGAGCAAAAAGTCTTTAGTCTCTCAAGAGAAGAGGGAGCAGAGGTTGCTACATGCAGCTATGTAGCGTTAGAAAAAGTGTACAGTGGGATAAAGTAAACTGGGTGAAAAGTTGTTACAACAGCTCGTTGAAGGTGGTGAGTTTAGAGGATACTGTAGTTTAATTTAGGGTTTTAAGTAGATTGGAAAGTATTTTAGACATTATATATAGACTTTGGAATTCTGAATAAATTGGACAGTTTTTTTTTGAATTAAACACAATTAAAGAAGTTGACATGTTCAGTGATCTTACAATGTATATATATGCATGTGACTACATTCCCACGTAATGTAAATATTTAGCGCAGATTAATGGAAGTAAAGTTTGAAAGATATGTACACTGTATCAACTTGATGTACATATCTGAAACCCCTTGCAACCAATCTGAAACCCCTTGAAATTCAAAGGTAAAAATGTTTGATCATGCACAACTTACAATTTTCATTGTAGTTGACTGTGTCTGATGGTTGATGTTGGTTCACGAGTGTCCACATGTAAGAGTTTGAGGTCTTCCTAGAACTTAAGGTCTTCTCGCGCCATCGGTTCCGACTTCCTAGCAGTGTTCGTGATGGTTTTAGGTTCTATATATGATATTTTTTTCTCTCATTCATGTGTTTGGTTTGCTGGTGTGGTTGCTGGTTGTGCTTGGTTTTGCATGTTCTTTGCGCTTTCATGTCTTCTGGAGGGACTTTAATAGTTTGGCTCTTACGAGTTCTCTTTCCTATGGCTCATATCCATCGACTACACGCTCTTTGCGATTGTTCATGGGAGTGTTTTGGTTCAACAGGTTTATGATTTATTGCTTATGAATACTTTTTCTTTTGTGCTTTTGTTTTCCATCGTATGTATTTTTTTTTGGTTCAACTGCATGGGCTAGTACCTCACCAACCACGTCTAAAAAAATAAAAAGAAGTGGTTCTATTTTTTTGACAATAATGAACAATAAGTATTGAGGTTTATAAATAAAAGAATTACAACAAAAAAATTATATGAAAAAACATAACTACAAGTTAGTTTAGAAGTGACTTAAAATTATAACAAAAAATCTGTAAACATAACCACTTATAACCAAAAAAAAAAAAAAGAATCGTTATACTATGAAAATTAGTTTAAAACCAATCAACAATAAGGAAGAAAAACATAACACTTAGTGACATGAAATTATAACCAAATAAACATAACTACTTATATATAACTTAAGTTTTGACTCACTCATAGATGCAGTGTTTTCCAATAACATTGATTTCACGTTTAAAGTCGTAGTTTGACCACCCAATTCAAATTTTAGTTTACTTATTTATCTCATCCGATGAAAATATTTTGCATCATTGCTTCCAGAATCAATTACATAAATGATGCGGAATAAGTTTGCATCAATTTTAAGTAATGCAAATATACAAAACAAGTGATGCACGAGACTTTATCTTTTGTAGTGTATACATTGCCAGCAAAAAAAGTGTGGCAGCAATATTCATCCCAATTCAAACACTCTGCATCAAGAGAGTGTTTCAAACAGAATGAAGTTTTTACTAGAGTCAAAACAGAGAAAGTTCCCGCTTCAGTAAAAATAGAAAATTCACCTTAAAAGGTTATTTTCACGAAGCTTACAAATTATCTGTCGTCTTGCATAACCAATTTGATGTTTTACAGAATTGCTAAAGAGAGACGTGTCAGGTTGACAACCTTATTCTAAGTTTCTATTTAAGTTCTATCTCACTCTATCTGAAGAGTTAAAGCAATAAGAAATATGAAATTTTGAAATATTCTTTCTTGTACTTCTCAAAACTCTGTGCCTTCTTCTTACTCACATGGGGTACGGACATAATTGAGAAACTTTTGGTAAGAAAATTTGAGAAAATGTAGTTATGATATCTCAGCTTTAACAATTTAGTAAATCAAAGACTACAGTTTAACAACCAAATTTTAAATTAAGTATCTATATCCAAAGTTTATAGTATTATTTTGTAAGCATAATAATATCAATATTCTCAACCCATGGAAAACAGTAATTCAAGGTAAAAGTTAATGTAAGTTAATAAATTTTAGGTCAGCATATTTTGTTATATATTTATTTAATTCAAAATTTTCGTGCATTAACTGTTTCTGGTTACAACGTACAAGACATGATCTATATCTAGTTTGATTAAGATCCACCACTTTGTAAGAATTATATAGTTCTGAAAAAGCTGTTTATTTACATGTTCGTGGCTAACACCATTAGAAAATAACAGGTATATTTCTTAATAATCATGAACGACAAGAATTAAAAAAAATGAACGATAAGAATTAATATTTAGTTAGAAATGTATTTGAATTCTTTGGATTCATATATGATCTATCTATGTGAATGAAAAGAGAAAAAGTTTTACCGAAGTAATGAAAGGCAATTCTTTATTTTTTTTTTCTTTCGGTACCTCGCAAATACAATACATTGATATCTGGATTCGTAATGAATTATTTTTTGAAACTTCTAATTTATTATTCAACAAAATAGGTTATTTTACAAAAGAAAATGAAAAAAAAAATCTAGAACTATTATTTTCTTATTTAGCCAATTTAAATTTTGTGTGGGTTAATTAATTTTCTAGTAAATTAATTATATATAAGATTATATATTAAAATATGTTAAATATCACTGGAGTAAGTGTAATGCAAATTTTTCTGCAGTTAATCAGCTGAAACTGTGAGTCAATATACAACGAATCAAACAAGATTGCATATAAAACTTCTCGTGAAATTCTATTCTTACTGTAATCTAATATTTGCAGGTTGCATGACTTCCATTAAAATGATGCTGGATCCTAACTTCCTAAATGAATTATCAATAGATAAAAGTTCTTCATGTATCTTTCATCTGTCATTAAGGTAAAATATTAATGTAAACGATTATTATGATTTATGAATACTCACTGAAACTATTGAAATCAAATCTATCTTGAATTTTTGATCGTAGAATATGTATATTTTCAATCAAAGAATTAATATTTAATCTATCTATGTGAGTAAAATGATTGAAATTTTTTAAGTGAATCCATAAATGAAAAAACAATTTTGTTTTCTAGTAAGTTTTTTCAAAGTTTTTGTTTATTTACTTTTCATATCTAGCAAAAATACAATTCAATAGAAGTTACAATATAACCTCTATAAATTAATACTCGATAAATTAATAATCACTTTAAATTAATAAATTTTTACAGTTCCGAGTTGGGCCGTATAATAATTAACACATTTCGATAAGATATTAAGATAATATATATTTTTAAATCTCTATGTAAATATATGATCCCATAAATAACATAAATTAATAATCATATAAATATATTATATATATGTAATATATAATAATGAAATATGATTATAATATTATTTATTTATTAATTAATATGTAATTTTTTTGGATTTTATTTTTATTTTTCTTAAAATATCAAAAATATATGATATAATTTTCTCAAATTACAACAAAAATAATTAAAAAATTATATATGCAATGATTATTTTACAATATATAAATATATTAAAACACATCAAAATATTATTTTTATTTTTTAATTTTATATAATATTTTTTTGAAATTCAAAACACTCTCTATAAATTAATAAATTATTAATTTATGGATAAATTAATACCTCTCTAAATTAATAAATTTTTTTGGTCTCGATATTATTAATTTATAGAGGTTTTACTGTATATGCAATATTTTTTGAGGAAAACGAAAAATTAATTCAATATTTTTTGGTGATAAATAGAAAATTTAAAATATTTAGGTTATTATATTTGTTCATATATTTAGTTATTTTTGGTGCATTATTATTATCTTTTAACAATTATGTTTTGGTGCATTAATAGTTTTCTAATTAATTAAAAACTATATATAATATAAAATAGAAAAAATTGTTAAATAATTTTGCCCCAAAAAATGTGAATTTCAAATTTATATCACTTTGCAAAAATAATATGAAAGGTTTAAACGTTTTCCAAAAGGAACAAAAACTTATGAAATTACATACCTATCATAACAAATGACATATATATATATACATGTCCACTCATAGAAAAAATCGAAATCCATGTTATATAAAGAAAAAAAAATCGTATGAAAAAAAGAAAAAAATCTTTTGAGAAAAAGAAAAAAAAATCTTTAGACAAAAAGAAAAATAAAAAACCCTAAAAGCTAAGACAACCACAAACACCAGCTATATATCACCTTCTCACGGCCGCTGCAGACAAAGGAAAAACAAAAGAAAAAACCCTTAAAAATCAAGATAAACTAAGTTTTATCGTCTTGACAAACAATCTCACGATGCTCTGGCGACGAAATATCGACGATCTCATCTCAGCCTGATGTGTTCTGATCATGTTTGCCATGGTGAGATCTTATGAAGCGATGAAAGCATGGCGAGGTCATTTTCAGATCTTGTCTTCTGATCTTCATTGACGATCTCATGATGTAATGAAAGGTAATGAAAAATTCTTCAACATTTAATCATCTGAAACCGTGAGTCAACATGTAACGAATCAACTGCATATAAAACTCTCTTTTCTTTTTCTGTTAAACGACTGCATATTAAACTTCTCCTGCAATTAGTCTTATAATTGTAGGTGGCATTAATGGCTTCCATTAAGAAGTTGATGGAGAAGAAGAGAAGTCTCACTCCATACAAAGTTCTTCCTCTGTATCTCAACTCTCATTAAGGTGAAAGATTAATATTCTTCATAATTACAAGTCATAGATATTGCTGAGAACATCTATCGATCTTGAAATTAAGTTAGATTAATATTTATATATTTTCAACCAAAAGATTTATATTAGATCTATAATGAGAGTAAAAAGGTTGAAACCTAGAATCTCTTATTAAAAGCCACAAAAAAAAAATCTAATACCAATTCTTTAACATATATATATATATATATATTGTATCTAGGGAGAATACAGTACAACATAAGCAATTAACTTATAAACACAAAACCTAGAATTTTCATGAAACTAACAAAGACTATAACCAGAAAAACGCGACCACTTAAATAAAATTTTCATGAAATTATTACCAAATGCTAAGGTTGAAACTTAGACAAAGTCTTAAATTGGAGTTCAGAGTAAAATATGATTTGGTTTCAAATTAAGACAACCTAAGAACATCTTTAGAGAAACTGAGGAAGTATAACTAAAAGTCTCTAATATATATATATATATATATATATATATATTAGAAAGTTAAACTTTGAGTCAGGTGTTTGAAAACTTTTTTTTTATTTTCTTTTGGTATATAGCTTGAATGCAATACAATATAAAATATATGCAAATAACTTATAAACATAAAACCCTAGAATCTTCATGAAACTAAAAAAAAAAAATACTATAATCAGAGAAATGCGACCACTTAACTAGAATTTTAATGAAATTATAATAAAAAAATCTTATAATAAAATTCAAAGATTCTTCAGAGTACTACCTGTTCTTATTTAAACATTTTGGATGGTTTTATATGTATTTTGTGACCATAATAAGTTAAAGTTCAATTATAAATATGTAATTTGGTTTTTAAGATTCATGTTCTTTTGATGTACAAGAAGTTTGACGATTAGAGAGAATATGTAAATGGTATTTAAGTTCACCAAATTAGCAAACTCATGTCACATCCATATAAATGTTATCAAAGTTTTTAATGTTTGCAACCGAATAACAATATCCAATCTGTAAACATCCCTGGACAAAGTTTCATTCTTGTCTATTATCCATATATTCGTGCCAAACGCCTATACCGACTCACATGTTTTGATGCGGCTTATCAGTACCATTGCCAAAAATGTTAGCTTGATAAGAATTTCGTTCAGAGATTAGCCAATTGATAAGAATTTAATCAATTTAATTCTTCAAATGATATTGTGTCCGAAGTTGGGGACTGATTTCAAGCTGATTTTTTTTTTGCAATGGTACTCATAAGTTGCAATGTTATAGGAGTGTAGAAAGATAACTATGAAACTTTGTCCATGGATGTTTACTAGATTAAAGATTGTCTTCTATTGCAAACTAAAAACATTGATAAGGTTTTTGTGGTTGTGAGATGATTTTGTTAATTTAGCAAACTCAAACACTCATTTTATTCAATCTAATTGTCAAACTTCATGAACATTTAAAGAACATGAAGCTTGAGAACTAAATAACATATTCCTAACTGAAATAAGAGAGCCTAAGAACACTAATTTGATTTTGGTGGATTGTCTATCTCTCCCCTTCATGTGTCCAAGAGGAGAAATGTGGTTACATACATTAGTCAGAACAAAGTTCCGCATGTGATGGAGCATTATGTCTTTTATGACCATAACTAATAATTTGAAATTCTCCAGCGTCAAGTTTTTTTTGGTACGGAGAACTAGGCTCTTCAAACGGAGATACATTCTGCATTTCAAAAAGCATGGCGGGTCACAAAACACATAAAACCATCCAAAATGTTTAAATAAGAACAGGTAATACTCTGAAGAATCTTTGAAAAACATTCTCTCCTAATGTAGACATATCAACAAAAGTTCACATCCAACCTTGGGCATTGCCTATGTTTTGAGCTTTGAGTCTTTGACTTCCTAGCTTTCTTGAGTTCATATATATTCTATAACCGATTTGATTGCATTTGCATTTGCATTTTCATTTGGTGGGTGATTGACAACCGCCTCATTACTGTTATTTGTTTAAATTGAAATTTCTCTGGTCTTGATTGTCCATCCCAAGTTGTCCGTACTTTTTAAGCATATTTTTCTGCTTCTCCATTAGTTTGCATTGGTGGTTAGGTCCATCATTATCTCAGCATGCTTAGTCATTTGCCTTCCCAAAGCAGATTGTTGCCTTACTTTATAAACAAAACATTAATTAAAAAAAAAATTTGGGTAGTCAATTTTAGGTTTGGTGCATCATTTTTTCTTTCAACAATTATGTTTTGGCCTTAATTAGCTTTTATAATTAATTTATTATTAAAATGTAAAATCCGAAAACATGTTGTATCTTTTGCCCCAATAAATGTGAATTTTCAAATTTAATTCACTGCAAAAGAAAATGTTAAAGGTTTTAATTTTGCCAAGAAAGGAAAAATTAATGAAATTATTATCCATCTGCTGTAGAGGTATATATTTAGGTCTCTTTGGCTAATTTCAAGATGTTCATCGATGATAGAGAAAGATTACAAAATACCATTCTTTCATCGAAGGTGGTTAACCATCCTTCTATCCTTCTTAAGACTAACAATTTATTTGATTATTAATTACTCTATTATGTATGAACCACCAACGGATTTTTTTTTGTTTTTGTCTCTAGCTAATATGTGATAATTTCTAAATAAGTATAAAATGCTTTTTTTCCTGGGCAGGTGACACACCCTATCGTCGTGATATAGATCTAGATCCACCATCTTGAATGTTTCATAATCCTATAGTTCTGACGGCCTTGATTACTTACATGTTACATCCACAACAAGAAAACTGTCAAATAACAAAATTCTATAACAACAAATTTTTAGTGTCATTAATTGGTGACATGTTAATGACACTTTGTAAATTACGTTTTTATGTCAATAAATAACGACAACACAAAATGTTACTCATATTTTTTACTTAAAATGGTAATCTTGTGATTAGGTTGAAAATGTTACGTTTTGTTTTTTCTACAAAGAAATACATACCCATTTTGTTTTACTAGGTCATTCTAGATATTTTAATATAAATATAGGTTATTTCAAGCAAATACCACACACTTTTATAGTTAGAAAATTTGAGAAAATGTAGTTATGATATCTCATATTCAATCAAAGTTGAACTACCAAAATGTAAATCAAGTATTTGTTTTTTTGTTTTTCATCTAATTGCTTTATTAATGGGCAAAGATATAATCACGGTTTACATAAGATAGTAAAAAACTCGGGCATTAATGAAAAACATACCAAATATACTGAGATTCAATAAAGAAAATTTTATATGTTCAAAGTATATACGCCATTATTGAATTTCTCTAAGATAATGTTGGAGACATAAATTCGTTGAGAAAGTATTAATATAGCACGTAAGATTAAGGTTATCATCTTCAAATTCCACTTTCCGTATCCTAATCCCCAAACAGCTTGTAATGCCCACAAAGTGGCAGTAAATTAAGTATTTATATCCAAGTTTTATAGTGTTATTCTGAAAGCATAATAATATCAATATTGTTTTACGAAAATTAAAATTAAATTCAATATTTTGTATAATAAATAGAAATTTAATAATGTTTAGGTCATTATATTTTTCATTTAGTTATTTAAAATTGCTGGTGCATTAATAGTTTTCTAATTAATTATATATAAAAAATATTAAAACTTGTTGAATCATTTTCCTCCAAAATGTGTATTTTCAAATTAATATTACATTGCCAACAAAACTTATGAAATTACATACCTATTACAACAAATGGGATATATATATGCCCATATACACATATATAAAATCTCCAAATATATGTGATGTAAAGAAAAAAAGAAATAAATCTTTTGTAAAAAGAAAAAATCTTTTGACAAAAGAGAAAAATCTTTTAACAAAAATGAAAAAGAAAAAACCTATAAAAGCTAAGACAACGGCAACAACCAGCTATATCACCTTCTCACAGACGCTGCAGACAAAACAAAAAACCTTTTAAAACTAAGTTTTGTCGTCTTCATAGATGCTCTCGTGATGAAATATCGACGATCTTATCTCAGCCTGATGTTTTCTGATCATGTTTACCATGGCCAGATCTTACAAAGCAATGAAAGCATCGCGAGGTAATTTTCAGTTATCGTCTTCTGATCTTCTTTGACGATCTCACGATGCTCTCTTGTTGAAGTATTGGAGATCTCATGATGTAATGAAAGTTAATTGAAAATTCTTCAACAGTTGATCAGCTGAAACCATGATTCAACATATAACTCTCTCTTTTTTTTATATGGCTGCATATTAGACTTCTCCTATATATTCTTAGTGTAATCTAATATTTTCAGGTCGCATTAATGGTTGCTGGACACGAAGGGAATTCTCAGTCCATCCAAAGTTCTTCCTCGGTCTCTTATCTCACATCAAGGTAAAATATTATTATACTTTATGATTAGAACTCATAGAAATTGTTGAGAGCATCTATATATCTTAAGATTTAGTTAGTATAATATTTAGCTTTTTTCAACCAAAAAATTCACATTAGATATATCAATGCGAATACAAAAGTTGTAAAGTAAAACGATGAGAGCCAAAATATTCTGATGCAAAATCATTAAAACCTTGTTTAGTATCTAGCAAGAAGACAATCCAATATAAGCTATACGCAGTTAACTTATAAACACAAAAACCTAGAATCTTCATGAAACTAAAAAGACTATAACCATAAAAATGCAACCATTTAACTAAAATTGTCATGAAATTATAACTAGAAATCTCATAATACAAGAATTTAATCAATTTGAAGAATTTCGTTAAGAGGTTAGTCAATTAATAAGAATTTAATCAATTTCGTTCGTCAAATGATAATGTGTCTAAAGCTGGGGACTGGTTTTAAGCTGACATTTTTTGGCAAGGATATTGATAAGCCATAGCAAAACGTTGAGATTGGAACAAAGATATCAGACAATAGACTACTATGAAACTTTTTTGAAGGGAAATTATTTTTCAAATTTGGCTAGGTAATGTACATTAGTTTTCTGATTTTTTTTCCTCCCTCTATAAAAAAAACTACAAATTAGGGGCACGCAGTTTAATATTTTCCAACCCATCACATCACAAAAATCCCATTGGATATTGTAGGATCTCCCATTGATCTTCTTCTAATCAATTCTATGTAAAGATATTGTGTAGGGAAATCATAAATGAATCACTAGTGCTTCATTAAACTACAAAGATTGACTTTTGAAAACTCTTACCAGTGTCCATCTATACCTTAACTTGATAGTAGCCAGGATCATAGTAAGGTTTCAAAAGACTTGTGAACTTCACAATGAACTATGTATTGACATCAGATTACCTTTTTATCCTTTTTGCTTCTTGTTCAAAGTCAACCATCGAGGAAAATGTAGTGTAACAGGTCTAAAACTTATATGAATTTTAGACCTATGTCACCACAGTTTGTTCGATGATAGACTTGGTGCAAGATGCAAAAAGAAAAGTAAAATAATCATATGTGAAGGAAAAAGAAATATTGATCATGATGTATATACAAAGTTCATTGTGACGTTCTATCCATGATGACATAACTCTTTTGAAACCTTACTATGACCCTGGCTAGTGGCAAATTAAGGCATGGACAGACATTAAAGATCAATAGTTATACCAAACAAAAGTGGTAACAATTTTCAAAGGCCAATCTTTGATTTTTAACTAAGAACTGATGATTCCTTTAGATTCTTCTACACAATATATTTGCATTAAATGGAATAGAGGATTATTAAGAGGAGATCCCGGAAGATCCAATGAGATTGTTGTGATGGGTTGGAGAAAGATTAGCATGAACCCCAAACATGCCTCGAATGTAGATAAGTCAGGAAATGCCTAGAGTTAGGATCATTTTTTGCCATTCCAACTTTCCTCATAGTCCGCACAAATTATAAATCAAAATCTGAGAAATTTTCTCTTTTCAGAATCAATATGTTTAATATATATAACTAAGGTACAAGAAAAAGTATGGTCGTGGTAATAATAACGGAACATGGTTGAATAGATATTTTGGATAGATAAAGCAATTACGTCACTATAGTCTTTAAATTATCAAACAACTCATCACTAGAGTTATTTACTATATGTTTCCAATAGTTATTTCCCAAATCAAAATCAACTTACGGACAAAAAATAAACTGTTCAATTTAATCTTCTGATGAAAATGCAATATAAACAAGTAAATTTTGTGGAAGACTATGTTTGCCCCTGCTTGAAATATAATTTGAATCAAAAAATCACCTAAGTCTTAGATGTCCCTACAGTTTTGATTTATTGCTCTGATGCCTGTCTAAGTTGCACTATTTTATGGGTTTTCAATATTTGGAACCAGCTTCTAATATGGTTAAAAATGGCCGCTACAGTATCCCAATTGAAGAATTGTTCCCTGTAGTGGATAGAGGAGTCAGAAACAAATGTTCAAAACTTAACATTTTATGAAGTTTCTTTTGCATCCATAAGGCTTTTAAATTTTAATCAGAGAAATAATACTTAATTATAATTGACAATTTTATCTTTATCTCCGTAACCGTATATCAATATGCATCTGTTTCTTAATCTAGTACTTGATCGGCATACATAAACTAATGATGGAAGTTCAATCTAAAAGATGGTACCCACATAATACTTACGCGTAAGAGTAAGAGAGAAAATAATAAAGTCTATGATCCATTAACGAGTAAAATTTATCTACGTAAAGAATAGGCAAATTCACTTTTTATATATCTATATATATAATAATTTGTTTTATAAACATTTTGGACTTTGTAACCTCGATTAGATAATAAAATTCTTAGAAGAAAAAAAAAACTAAAAGAGATCACTGCACCCAATTATACCACACCTGATTCAGGTACATGACTCAGAAAGTCAGAATCATGAAGCTATCAAATAAAGATGAAGCATAAAGCACTCTTTTGCTACTGTTAGTTCCATCGGCATAACAGTTTTTACAACATTTTCTCTTCCACAATGAAACTCGTGCATACGTATCCCTCTATTTTTATTCATCTTCTATTTTGATCCCTCAATGGTTAGAACACATGAAAAAGCCCCCCAAGAAAATTTCAGAGAAAAATAAATATAGATGAAAAATTAAAACATATCACATGTTGTTTGATTGATGGATTTACCTCTTAATAAACAAACTCAAGAGGCTATCATTCTTTTTGTTGTAGTCTGTCTTCCTATGGAAAAAAATGTATTTTTTTTTAGGTGTGGTGGCTAAACCAAGGCCCAACCGAACCGTTGACATGTCCGTTGGAGTGAACCCCCGAACCATTAGGAATAAGCTGAGCTGGTAAACCGATTGCCATTGGAGGAAGCTGAGACGGTGTAGTCGGGTAAAGCGTGTGACCGTGAGGGAGACCATGTGGTAAAGCATTTCCTTTACGTTGTTGAAGGGCATGGATCTGTCTTAGCCCTTCCTCGTGGATCCGAGCTATTGTGTCTAGTTCTTTCATCGATAGAGACTCTAAATTGGCACCGTACAGTGGTGCATGTCTTGAAATCTCTTCTCGTAGTGAGGATTCCAGTGTGTGGATGTATTGCTGTTGAAACAAACCACATAAGATGAGTTTAATGAGCTCTAAACAGTTATAAGAAAATAAATATATGTTGCGTCTCTATCAAACCTGACAAGCTTGGAGTTTAGTTTCCATGCCATCAATGTAATTTTCACACCGGGCAATTTGATCTTCTTTCTCTCGTTTCTCTTCTTTTCTTTGTTCTACAGTTTGTGTCAGTCGCCTCAGTTCATCCTCTCTTGACTTGCGTAATTCTTCCCGAGTTGCATTCTCTGTGGCATACCGTTTCAGCTCTTCTTCAAATCTTTTCCGGGCTGCCTCTGTTATTTTTAGCTTCTCGGTTAGAGCACTTTTCTCTTTCCCTATCTTCTGTATTATTCACAAAGAAAATGGCATCAATTGTTAAGTGAAACGAGACAAGACAAGATGGCTATAATATAATCTACAAACATATAGATCCATATCTTATTTCAAGTCCGTACCTTGAGTTCATCACGCTTTCGGGTTTTCAGTATAGCAAGTTGCGTCTCTGCCTCTTGAAGGCGATCCATAAGAGTTTTCTTCTCAGACGAGAGCTTAGCTATCTCATCTTCACGTTCTGATCGGATCCACTCCAGCTGACTCTCCACATCCCGAAACTGTTCTACCAGATCCCTTTTTTCCCTAGCAAACCGGTCCATCTCAGCTTTCACTTCAGACTGCCATTTGGCAAAAAGTATTAGTACGCTGTATGAACACAGAACGCTAAAGACCTCCAGCATTGCCACATTCTCACAGTAATGAAGTAATCACGTACCTTAAGCCGGGTGTTTGCAGCCTCAGATTCACTTAATTTTTGTGTGATGCAAGATTTTTCCTTTGTCATAGTTTGAATCTCCGTCTTCTTTTCTTCCTTCAACCGGACAAGCTCTTCCTTGTTTGCCTGCAGTTGATGCCACAGAGCGGCCCTATCAATAGTTGCAAGTTCCACAACCTCTTTCAGCATAAGTAGAACGGGTCTAGAAGCCTCTTGCTCCTCAAAAATCAAAATAACAAGAATCTGCAACTCTAAGTCTATATCATGGCTGCTACTCTTAGGACTGGTGAATCTATCTATAAGTCTCCTCAGTATTTGATCCCTAAAGGGCTGTTCTGGAAACCATTTGAATAATATTGTGTATAGCTTTTTCACAAATCCCCTCACTTGAGAATCTCTAGAATGAGCTAATCTCTCAGCAAGATTTAGGATCGTTCTGAACTCAATCCCTCCAGCACCTGATTGCTCACCGGCTTCTCCCTCTAATACAGGATCTTGACGCCTAAAAGAAAGATCCCCACTTGTAGCACTCATATTTAAGTCCTGAATACGTCGTTTTTCCAAGACCATGGCAAGAGACTGAGAACCAATGGCTCCACGAGCAACAGCTCTCTCAAACGTTTGAGATGCCTCCACAGTTAGACACGATATGGACAACATTTCCAGCAGAATGTAGACGTCAAAAAATTGCCTATTAGCATAGAGTTCGTGCTCATCCATCAATTCCGCCATTCCAGAGGCAGTCTCATTTTCACTAATCAGAAAAGGCCCGCAAGCAACTGTCGTAAAATTGCCAACTAGACTGTCGTCACAGTTGATGTCCGTAAGTATTATTTCAGCAATATCAGGCCAACTGTGTACAATTTTACTCAAATAGCCAAGGACACAAAGAGACACATCAGCACCCAGACTTTTAAGCCGCTCACGGACTGATCTTACCTGTAAAAAGAAAATTTTTAGCCGAGATTAGGAAGATATTTAAAAGCAACAAAAAAGAAAAAATGAGATACAGAATGCTAACGGCTTCAGGTAGGTGTTGGCACTGGGAGGCAGTTTTAAATGTGAAATGAATGGCCGCCACAAGAGATTCCTCATTTAAGTCACTCAGAAGCTCAAACGACTGAAGTAGAATGTGCTCCCACACTTCACTGTCACATTCTAACTGGCTTAGAGCATTGTATACCTGTGCCACAGAAAAAAATATCAGATGTTTAAACTTATGGTTTATAAAATGAACATACACTTTCTCAGGAATTTTATGCCTCCAACACACAAGAAACGCATACAACAAGGGGATGAAAGGCTATACAGAGACTACTTACTGGTTCAGTCAATGCTGGTTCAGCTTTAGGCTTTTGAAGCCGCTCAATAAGTGCATAAGCAGCCAGTGGGTGTTCTGACTGCTCAACCAATTTGGGAACCAGACTAACTAAATCTGGTTGCAAATGTTTGGGCGCTCTGTTTAAAACAAGAGCAATCTTTTGAGCAGAGTGTGGTCGTCTTCTAGGCTCCGGACAACCTTGTGGAACAGCCGCATCAAGGGTTTTAAGTGAGTTAACAATCAGTCCCAGTAGCTCCTCGGACTGTTCTGGCCACTTTGTCTGAAAACCAAAGATTTTAACAGATGGTCAAAAAACAAAGAAATAAATAAAAGCTACTAGACAGCTTTTTCAGCAGTATGAAAGACCGACCTTTGATTGGGCTGAAACATCAGAGGACTCCCCAGCATTTGTTTTAGGGGGAGAAATAGGCTCTATTGCGATGGCTTTTTCAAGCATATCAATCCCACTCATCTCAGATCTTTGTACAGCTGAAGTGCTGACAGTAGCATCTGTATCAGATTTAAATCTCTCGTCAACGAGATGTTGTGAAGGTTCTGCTGCTCCATTTTCCCTTGTTGACTCCAATGAAGTTGTAGCCACGCAACCATCTGTCTTTGGGGACAATAAAGAAGGCTCGGAATGAGAGCTTTCCTCCGAAGGTTGGCAACACTCAACCATTATATCAAGAAGTAAATCAATAATTGCTTGCTGTAGAACTTTAACACCCATCAGCAAATTCATCAGGCTGGGTGAAGATTCATCACTCTTTGTTAGCTTGCTTCTATCATTACAGGATATTCTAGTTGGAAGAAGTAAACGCTTTACTTTAGTAGGATCGTCAAGATAAACACGCAAGCCCGTAAGAAAACCAGCAATTGCACCCGCATCCATTAGAAGCTTCTCTCGGAGAGTAACTTGTGGTTGTGAAGGATTCTCCCCAAACGTAAGACGGAATCCAGCTCGGGAAAGAAAATCTCGGAATGTGTCTTCCTCATCTCCGCTTATGCCCTCACTTTCCTCAGAATCAATAACTTCATCAGGATCAGTGGTTAAGGCATCTTGGTCATCATCTGAAGCCAGGACCTGGCAAATATAGAATCCATGATGTAAGTTTAATAACATTAAAAGGTCTATAAGTGTGTATGAAAGAAAGGAAGTAATCCACAATGCAGAAGATATATATACAAGAGTGAACTTGTATCATATTGTTTAAAGAATAAATGGAGAATAAACTAACCTCTAGGTCTGAAAACTCAAACCAAGGACAACAATCCAATATTTCACACACAAAAACAACAGTGTCACGCACAAGAAACCCAGCATCAGCCTCCAACATGTCAGACACCTTCATAAACTGTAGGACAGAGTTATTCCATGTCTTAGTACATATAGATGACTCTTTCCACACACTTTTGGCCGGATTCTTTTGGTTCAGGATTCCCATTCTGTACTTAACCCAAAAATTATTGTCCACATCCGTTCCCGCAGATTGATCACTCTCTAAGTATATGCAAATGGTGTCAAAGGACTCATATACACCTGCATTATACAAGACACACATTAAGCAACGGGAGTTCATAAACACCAATAACTGAACATCGGAGATAAATAAAAATCTAACCACTCACCAATCCGGAGTTCACATCCACCAGCCTGGAAGAATTTGCTAAAAATCTTGCGTGTTTCCATTATTTCCTTGAAAGCCAAAAAATTCTCTACTTTCCATGTAAATGAACTTCTTTTCAAGCTCTTATCAATCTGTGAAACTGAATTAGATGATTCTGCCTCCACGTACTCTTTTGTTACAGATGTCTCTTTCAAAATAAGAACCTCAGCGGAGAATACAACAGTGTCTTGAACAAGAAATCCAGAGTCTTGATCAAACAAACTAGTAAGTGTCACAAATTCACGCCAACCCCAATCCTTTGCAGCTTTTGAGTAGCGATTCTGAGATTCCTTTGTCACTGACTTCTCCTCCAATCTCTGGTTCACAACTGATAGTCTGTGGCTAACAAAACAGCTCCAATCACTAGAGCTTCGTGAATCTGTCACTTCAAGAAATACTGAAAGATGGCATGGTGGCTGGGACTGCCCTGAGGCCATGAAGAGTAAGTCCATCAGTTCAGAAATTGAACTCTACAAATGCAGCAATCAGACAGCTCAAGTGAAAGGTAAAACAAAAATTTGAAACCGATATTACTGTGACTACCATATAAAACAGCACAGTATAAAGTGTTGTTAATACATTTCAGATTCCAATTGTAGATGCTAAGAGAAACTCTAGTGCACTTACATACCTCGGGGATAAACAATAAGTCGACAATCCCGGTTCCCAATTTGAAACCTCTTACTCTTGATGCAAAGACCTGTTATCTTCCTCTTTTTCAAAAGATCCTTTAACCTTGTGAAATTCTCAATTCTCCAAGTGAATTTACCCATATGAGCATCTGACTTCCTAGCTCCAGTCCCATTCCTTCCCCCGATCAACCCTCCATTCTTAGTAAAGCTACTGAACTCTTTGATAACATGAAACGAGGTACTAAAGACAGCAGTGTCATCAAGTAAAAACCCTGCTTCTGGGTTAACAAAATCAGACATTTTCATGTAATCATTCCATCCTAAGCTTGTATTATCCCCACTCTTATTATCAGCAGCAAACCTACCATAAGAATCTCTATGCATATGAGTACACCCAGGTTTCTGATTCAAAGCAGACATCCTAAACAAACACCAACAGCTTCTATCTGATACCATAGTCTTCTCAGTCTCTTTACTCTCCAAACACATTGATATATATTCTTGTGAATTAACAACACTCTGATACACACTGATCCTCAAATTACACTCCCCAGCTGGGAAAACAGGGCTCATTATCTTCTGTGTCTTAATCATTTCCTTAAACAAGCTAAAGTTATTTACCTTCCAAGTAAACTTCCCACTCAACACATCAGGCATTGGTCCACCGATAGAATTCTCCTTGTACAAAAACTGTCCCTCATTGTTATTATCACGACTAAAACTCACAGACTCATTAAGAATCAATATATCAGCAGTGATAAGCAATGAATCATTGTTAAACAAGAAACCCATCTTAGGATCCAAAATACTCGAATTCAATGTAAAATCACACCATCCATGAGATTTCTTCTTACTTGAGAATCTATGCCAAGAATCTTTATGTATTGTGAGTGAATCATCAACATGATTAACGATTGATAAGCGATAACTCGCAAAACAATCCCAACGAGCCGATGTAGTTCCACGAGGATCCATGATCTGAAGATAGATACTGATATAACCAGGAAGAGCCTGTGAATCACCTCTAGGGTAAACAAGGAGACGACAATCGTAACCTCCGACATCGAAGTACTTGCTCCACAGTGCTTTAGCTTTAACACGTGGAAAGCTCTCAACCGTCCATCTACATACCGCTGTGTACTCTCCCGAACGATCGACGGCTACGATCTCTTGCGCTCCTCCGCTTCCATCTCTTGACGATCCAACTTGAAGATCTTCCGCTGGAGAAATCGAAGATGAGGAAAGAGGCTTCTCTGAAGAAGATGATGATGAAGATGAAGAAATGGATGGTTGAGATAAGTCTGCGGCTGATGAAGATGATGATGACACTGCCTCCAATGAGCTTTGCTTCATCATTTCAATGGCGGTTTCTTCTTCAATTTTTTTTTCCCTTTCTCAGGGCTCTCTCTGCTCTTTTATCTAGGTTGATCAATTTTTTTCCTTGACAGGGCAAAGACAGGAGTTAACGTGCACCAACTGTGTTAATATGCGCTTACTGAGTTAACGTGCACGGACTCCACTCTTCACGGAATTATAATTTTTTTAACTGAAATATGTTTTTCTTTCTATAAATTTATAAAATTTAGTGTCCAAATATCTTTTATTTAATTTATACATCTAAATACTATTCTCTTCTCTTATTAAAAAGAATTAGTATAATATTTATATCCAAATACTATTTAGAATTTTTTTTAATGATATATTATTATCTAAATAACCAAACACAATTATTTATAGCTAATAATTATCTTAAATACTTATAAAAATAATATCTAACTAAAAAAAATTTCTCTCCTTCTTCCTATTTATTTTCTAATTAAATTATATTAATTATTTGTTAATACTATTTTCTTCTCATTTTAATTTAATATATGTTTTATAACTAATAAAATTAATATATACATTTTATACAGATTTATGGTTCAATTTTTTAAATGGATATATTGTTACAAATATTGTAATCAAATCTATAATTTCACTCTAACATTATTTTTAATTATATGTTATGTTAAAATTATATTACTTTTAATTTATTTTTCACACAAATTAATTTTTATTAGACATAACGAGAGATATGTATACATAAATTTTATAAGTACGAGTCTTATCGGCTAAGTATTTGCAATTCGGAAAAATGTCGGATGGTACATGATCAAACGAATGCATAGTTTGACAATTATATGTCTCACATCGGTCAAAACTTAATTAGTAATTCATAATCATATAATAAAAATTGTTTTAATCACAAATAAACACAAAATTTTTAAAACAAGAGAAATAAAAAAATAAATTAGTGATAATAAACGTAATATGATTTTATAAATATATTATAAATAATACGAAAATATTATTATTAAAAATATAAACAGTAATAAAAATTCAAATTTGTATTTTAATAAAGGTGGGTTTCTTGAACTAGTCTACTTTCCTCATCAATTTCGTAGCTTTTGATTCCTTGAGGTCATTAGGGGACTTCGAAATGTACCGTACAAAGGCGGAGGAAGCAAAGGATTCTTTCAATTTACTAGGGAATTTTCTGGATTTGGTTTGGCTTCTAGGGCTTGCGGGCTTAACGCTGGCAATTGAAAATTCTTTAGAGACGATTGTACAGCGACGAACCCACATTGGTCATAGCTTCGTGTAGCTAGAAATGTGAAGAATAAAGTAGAATAAGAAGAAATTTTATTAATAGGATTAAACGAAGACCACTTTATAAAAATATATGTTCTTATATTATGAAAGTGCTATTAGCTCAGTGGTATAAACCCCTCAAAATACCTCTAGAACCCGTGTTCACAGTAACACTAACGTCGGTTTAAATTTTCTGTTAAAAATTTAACGGATTGTTAAATTGGTAAGTCAATTATACAATATTGATTATTATTTTAAAGTCAATAAAGTTTTAGCATTTATTTGGTAATGACCAAAATTTATGTGTATTTTGGCAAGTTATGCAAAGTTTAGGTTTTTTTGGTCAAATTTCCCATAAAAATTAGTAACATTCTGGAATCAAGATCAACATGTGGATGGACTGTACAGAGCTTTTAAATTTATTTATTTTTAAAATTAATTTTCATCAAATTACTATGTATAAATTCTCGGCCATTTGAGGTGATGGCTCCTTAAGCTGTCTCAAAAAAACACAAAAGAAACATAAATAAAAAGCTTCAAATCTCCAATACTATACTGCAGATCCCCCATGAATTCTATGAATATTTAACATAAACAGTTACACTTAATTTGAGCTCTCTTATTTGATTTGAGCTCTCTTATTTGATTTCAGCTCTATGGTTTTGCTGGTGATCCTCCTCTAGCGCGTAAAACACATAGTCGGGGTCTAAGCTATTTAGACGGTTTAACCGGTTTAATTATTTTATGATAAAATATAAATTTAAACGTATATATATATATATTAACATAATATTATATAACATAATAAAATTATAAAATTAAATAAATTTAAATTATAAAAACATAAAGAATATCAATGTTTTGTAATTTTAAATTTTTTAATTAACATTGTTTTTATATAAAAATATAAATATTAAATAATTTATTAAATCTGCATATCGTGCATAAACCATAACTCATGTAATTATCGTTTAATTCATTTAATAATTGTATATTTTGGTAAATCTAATTATCCGTATAATATAAACCGATTTATTTTTAAATTTAAGCAGTCCAGACGTTAATCGGGCGGTTTAAGAGGGTTTAACGCCTAGACAGCCGACTAGACCGCTTTTTAGAACACTGTCCATCAGTATGGTTAAAAGAATTTATTTTAGCTCCAAATAAATAACATTTATTAAAATAAAATGAAGAAATAACATAAATTAGGCGTTTTATTTTTGGTCCTAAATTAACAACACCTCCCTGAGCTTATGTTTTTCTCTAATCTTTAGTGTATTTGTATAGACACAACTTCCATCCTCGTCTCATATTTTATCTCGTTTCTTTCTCTCTTAATTTAGTCTTTGAGTTAAATAGGAGTTTCTCACCTCTTTGATCCAATAAACATGAAATCTCAATCACTATCATCATTTGTTCAAGAGCTAAATTTAAGTGGAACTAATTACAATCCCATCATATGATGCGAGAGGCAAAAGGACCAAATATCCAGTCAATAGCGTTGAATGGATCATCAAACTTCCAAATAATATGTCGCATATGATCCTTTCACGACTGTCCATTGTCCACTAAAAAAACTGCTGAGACAAGTGTTCTCTCGAAGTGATGGGTGTATTTTTGAAAGCATAGGCCCTCATATTGTTTTGGAGATGAGATAGATCATGGAAACAACTTCAAACAAATTTCTGCACAAAGTTTTTATTTGGTTAAGGTCCACTAAAGAAAAATTAATAGACCTTAGTCATTGATCTAGCTAAACGAACATAAAGATTGTGAAGTTTAGTGAGGGTTGTTTCCAAAATTCTTCTAATATCCAAGGGATATGAGGTCTTTGCTTCCGAATATCTACCCATCAAGAGAACACTTTTTCTCACGACCTCATCAGTGGACAGTCTCAAGAGGAATATATGCAACTCGACCAAAAATCAAATGAACTGGTTAAATATTAATGACCAGATATTGATGTATTTGCATCTAGCATATGATGATGGGAATGGTTAGAATGTCCACATGAATTTTCCTCACATGATGATGATGATGATGATGATGATGATGATCAAGTTGTAACACACCAATACCGGTCAGAATATGTCTATGAAAATTGTGTATTGAAAGTATAGACAAAGGATTAGCGAAAAAACAAAATATATGGGAGGTGTTGTTTAGGACCAAAAGTTAAAACTTATTGTTTATGTTTTTCATTTTATTATATTAATTTTATTTATTGAGAAATGCAGGAGAAAGAGAGAAAACAATAACAATAAACACACAAAACATACCATCTAAAATGGCATTGTTATTTGCAAAATTAAATTAAATTTCAAGGTAAAAAATATGAGCTAATCCTTGTTCTAAAAATAGGTTGTCTAGGCGCTAGGCAAATGTCAACTGCCACGATTTTTCTAAAATCGGTTCGGTCCCACGGTCAACCAATTAATCGGTCAAAATCGCCGATTTTCCGATTTTTTTTTTGAAATTTTTTAAAAAAACAATTCAACTCAAAATTAATTTTTTTGATTGAAATTACTAGTTTAATTACTTTAATACTAGGAACAAAATTATTTTCATGTGTATTTAGAACTTTAATTGTATATTTTAAATATATTTATAATGAATGTTATTTTTGTGAAATAAAAATTTAGAAATAATATAAATACTTGAAAGATATTTATAATGACAAGCTTATGAAACTTTAAATATTATATTATATCAAAGTTATAATTTTAGTGAGGATTTATAAATTAAAATAAGTTAAAATATTATAAAAACTCTAAAATTAATCTCCGATTAATCCTCGTTTAGTTCTCGATTAATCTTCTAGGCGTTAGGCCCATCCTCGTCGTCCGACTAGTATCTAGCAAGTTTTAAAACATGGGAGCTAATTAAGATAAATTTATAAATTTAAAGAATAAAGGTTTTGATTTTAATTTAATTTAATTTCTAAATCAAATTAAATTTCAAGGTTTTGAAACATGAGCGAATTGAGCTAAAAAGGGATTAAATTTCTGAAGCCAGTATATCTTTCAAACATGAGCTAATTAAGGTTAGTTAAAATATTTATCCTTCTTATTTTTGCTCTTATGAACAAGGTTTTGCAACGAGTGGATGGTGATAGCATTTTCTCCCTACTGAAAGTTTTTTAAAAACCCATTTTCTCCTTAAAACATAAAGTACTCCACAGTTTAGTAACTTCAAAGGAGATGATATAATGATCATGCAAACATTTCATAGCCCAAAGAAGCGATTCCAGTTCCATGTGCAAAGGAGACAAACAACGACGAGAGCCTTTCATCCTGATGCATGTGTCCAATAGCTGAATGATTCATTTTGAGTGTCCATATATGTCAGAGTTTGAGTATTCCTACTACGAGCCCATTCGTCTTTAAATGTCTAGAAATGTTTATAGTGATACGAAAATCCAAATTTTAAATAGACTTAAGGGGATTTAGTGTAGGTTTTGAGCACCAGAGTTACTCTAACCATCCCTTTCGTAGAAGCAAGAAGAGAAAACATGTCAACAAAAAATAAGGAGATGATATCATTACTTATATCTTCCGGAAAAGACTCTCAAGCAACAAGTCAACAAACATAAGACCAGCTCCATAGGGGGTTCTTAGAGAGTTTTTAAAGGGGTTCTTATCATTAATTTGATGAAATTTTTTCCCCTTCTTTCACTTTCATTTTTTCCCCTTCGACATTTCTCTCATTTTTCTTCTCTTTGCAAGCCAAATCGGAAACCAAATACTCTCAAATCGGAAGCAATTAGACACACATCCTTTCTGTCCATAATATATTCGCTTGCTATGTGACCGACTAATCGTTTTTCACTGCCACGTTTGGCTTCAGCGACATAGAGAGAATCTGTGTGTGGTAATTGATTTTCATATACGGTCTTTTCAAATATTCTGTAACGATTTTGAAAATTTTCGCATTGATAATCATCCTTACCTTGAGCATTGAAACAGCTCCGTCGTGGATGTCCTTACCTTGAGCTTTCCTTTGTTTGGATCATCATCCTCTCCCCTTGTAACGGCTTCTTCATCTTCTTTCAATTCTATTAATATTTTCTCTCTTTCAGACAAATTCGAGTAGGCTTTTTTTTTAAAACGTATTGGTTACTCTGTTTTTATTGGTGATTTAGAATTTGATGTATGAAAGATGAAGACCTGGTTATGACTATGCTTTAGATATAGTTCACATGCATTTTCATTTCTCATATGAAGCTGATGGTTTGTTTGGGATGATGCTTTGTTCAGATTAGTTTACATGGAGGACAAGTTCTTTCTTGGAAGACTGACAAAGGTGATGAATTTTTTTATTCACCAGCTCCAAGGTAAAGAACTCGGTTACTCCACTTTTGGATGATGCTTTGTTCAGATTTTGTGATCTGGTTATTTTTTATTTCATAATGGTTAATTGCTATTGCTCTTGTTTCGGCTTTAAAGTTTATAAATCTTCATTAGTAATTTAAGGTATAAAACAACAGTTTAAGAGCCATGATCATGTTCGGTTGTTACTAAACTCTGTTCTCAGATTTTTTCTCTTGCACAGATGATCGCTATGAGATATGGCTCCATTCAATTACTACGAAAAACCGGAGGATTAAACAACATGTGCAAACATCATTATAGTTAAAATTTTATAATTTGAAAATTAATAATTATTTATTTTTAAGAACCCCAAGTGAGGTTCTACCATTGGAAGAAGAACAAATTAAAAACTTGTAAAGAAGCTCTTAAAATTAAAATTCTCAAAATTTATATTAAAAATAATGTTAAGAACCCTTTATGGGGTTTTAGGGCTGAAGATGCTCTAAGACCATATCCAACCGGGTTCTTAGGGTTATATTTAATAAAAAATTTGAATTTTTTAAGTTAAGAACCTCTTAAAGAGTTCTTAATTTTTTCTTCATCCAATGGTAGAACCCTAAGTGGAGTTCTTGAAAATAAATAAAGATTGTTTTTAATTATGAAATTTTAAGTATAATGTATTTTGTTTAAATTTATAAAGATTCAACAAATTAAAAATGATTGCATAATATTTGAGGCAAATATGGAGGAAACACTAAAGCTTCAACATAAAATTTATACCTGAGTAGTTGGTTGTGATGTTGTTTTTGTGGCTTCTTGCCACTACAAGCTCTCTACTGAGCAGTTGGTGTGATGTTGATTTTGTTGTTTATTGCCACAGAAAGCTTGGAAAAAGATGACATTATCATCATCTTTGTTGCATCAAAGAACGTGACTGTTGTTCCGTGAGAGTTGTTGGAGACTTTAATGGCTAGCTCTGATAGCTCTTCTCTAGCAGCCTCAAGTCCAGCAAAAGCAGCAGCTTGCTCATCAAAGGCCTTGCAAGCTTTTTCAAGAATTGATTGCCGGTACTTTCCACAAAACACCTCTCCACTAATGAGTTGTACATCTTCAAACTGAAAATCACCAAAAATATCAAAAGAACCAAAAGTAAAGGTTTTAACTCTTAACATATAACAGCTTTTGAAAACAAACAACTAATCGATAGATAAATACTGAAGATGTTGCTCCTGTACCGTCAAGATGAAGCATTAATTAACTAATCTGGCTTGAAGGAGATCTATTTTATCCTTCAGATCCAATTTCAAATAACAAGCCATGGTTTTAAACTTTGATCAATGAAGCTTAAGAGCCAAATAAACTCAGACACCAATGATCCAAAGATCTATAATTCTACTCCACCATCAAAATTCAGAATCATGAGTGCAAATCTGCAGATAACCTCGAGATACTTAAAGAGAACCTATGCAATTAGTTAGTGTCCCTGAATTTGTATCATAAGATAAGAAACATCAACATAACTATTGATCATATTACATAGCAATCATCAATGAGCGAAAACCCCAGATTCATCACTAATAAACACACATAAATATTCCAAAAATCTCAATCTTAATACCAAGTCAAGTATCTATATTTTCTTAATAAGAACAAAACAAAGATCAAAATTCAAAAATCATCTTTTAACCCCACCTGCACTGCCACTTTTCATGACAGCAAAAGGGAACAAGGTGCATGTGAATGACAACCTTAGGCAACAACATCTCTTCTCCGAGCATCTGAAACTTAAAGACATGGTAGTTGCTGAAACATCATTAAATATGCGATACAAAATTGAAACCAAATAATTTTCGCTATCATCATCACTCTAGAATGTTGTAAATCTCTAACATAGCTAGTTCCAATCTCTAAACCGATTAAATAAATGGAGATTTGCTTATACTTACTGTTATCATCATGCGACGGAGACGAAGATTCAGTCAGGATCATCTGAAATTGGATGACGATGCTTGAGACGTGGAGGAGGCTTCCTGGTTTCAAGAAACATGGTGAGCTACAGTGTAAATGAGTGTTTAATGGAAAAGAGGTCTGACTGATTTATCCGGTGGATAAACACGTGTGACCAAGAAAGGAAGTTATGACTTGTATAAATATCGGTTAAGTATTTATAAAATAATTTTGTTTTTGTTTTTATTTTATATGTTATTAAATTATTTTTTGCAAATAATAAAAAACGAAAAAATAGAAATAGTCGTTATTAAAACACATACATTCACAAAAAAAATAAAATGCAATACAATAAACTGTACACAAATAAAAAATATTCATAACTTATTTAGTACAATACTGTGAAATCTCTATAAATTAATACTCGATAAATTAATAATCGATAAATTAATAACTCTCTAAATTAATAATTTTTCTCGGTTCCAAATTGATATTTTGGTTCAAATATCATCTCTATAAATTAATAAATACCATAAATTAATATTGTTTTATAAAATATATAGTGCCAACATTATTAATTTATAGAGGTTTAGCTGTAAACTTAACTCACATACTTAAAAATATCATTTACCACGGAACATTCCGAATTGTGTCCATATGTGTTTCACTAGATTTGGTTGCAATTTATGATGTACATGTGAATCACGCAACTCGGATCTAGCACGCACATGATTTGAAAATACAGGTAACTCTTCAGTCGAAAATGGTTATTGTGTACTATATCCATTGCTTCTGATTGATCATAATCAGTCCAATGTTAAGCATATATCTCTCATTCATCCTCAACGAAACATATGTATCTCATTGAGCCAAGAATAAGAGGGTGCTTGAGATAAATTTGACATCATAGATCTATAATATAGATGTTAGTTTGAAATAGCTGACTGCAAAAAAAATATTTGGTGGATAACCGTAATTAAAAATATTATGGGGTTGGTTGGGAGATTGATTTTGAAACTGGTAGTTGTTCTGATTTGGGTATTTAAAAAGGTAATTAGAAGAATTTTGGATATTGAAAGGATTATTTTTGGATCCATTTAAATAAAATGGTATTTTAATCTAAAAAAAGTTTATTTGAGGGGGAGAAAATATAATAAAATAGTAGGATTTTTTCTATGTCTAAATCAAATGAAAATATATATTTATATAAAATGAAAATTATAAAATTTGAAATAAAATTCGATATATATATTATGAAATAATTGAAATTATATGATCGAGAGGAAAAATAAAAAATCTGAGAGACCAATTTATGTGTGACACTTCATAACCTGATGTATAATCTATATATATATTTAAATCAGCTAACAACATTTTGTTTGTTCACTAAAATATTTACAACTCAATGAAAGATAAAAAAAAAAAATTTATCACTTTGTTGAAATCTTTCAACACTTAAATTGTCATCTAATTTTTTTTTTCTTTTTATCAACACATTGTTGTATTGGTTTCAACCGTTGTTAAATTTTATAAACAGTTTAAAAGTGAATCATTGCATCTACCCCAAGAAAAGAAAAGAGAGAACTCTTATGTCAAAAATGAAGTTAGAAGTGGATGGAACAAGAAGACGAGCTTGAGAAAAAAGTTCAAAGATATCTTGTTGTTATTAGATTATGAGCTTCTAAATCAAAACCAGTTGGCAATAAGTGGATTGACTCATATCATTTATATATTATTTAAAATCTCTTCCAGCAGCCGATGTGAGATATTTATTTCCAATACGTCTCTCGAGATAATGGTTCTTTCTATAAAAAAAGATCTCGGTATTTTTCGGGTAAGGATCGGTGGACCAACTATTAGGTCAGACCGATTAAGGATTGGACTCCAACACCATATTAGATTATGAGCTTCTAACTTAAAACTAATTGACAATATGTGGATTGATTCATATCCTTTATATACTAGTGTTGGTCTCATTATACATTCGATATAGGATCCTAACACACTCCGTCGAGATGATGGTTCTTATCATCTCATCTCGAACCGAATCACACTTTAAGATCGGTAATAAGTCATTCTTGGGCCACTCTACTTGGATCAACAAACGAGGTTCTGATACCATGTATAAAACCAAATCAAAACCAATTGACAATGAATGAAGTGATTAATATTTTTATATATTATTCAAGATCCATTACAACATCTTATATGAGACATTTATTCTCAATATTGGGTTGGACCGATAATATATAAAGAATATGGATAACTTCATGCATTGCCAATTAATTTTGAATTGCAAGTCCATAATGTAATAGTTGTCACTCAAAATAGTGGATGTGAATGTTTAGTAAGTTAAATTAAAACTGAAAGCTCTATTATACAAGAAGCTGTTCAGTTTGAGTGTGAGAATGTCATCAGGTTCATATTGTGTATAGCTTTGATGTCTTTGATTTGAGTGTGCACGAATCATTGGTTTAAGTGTAATCAATATATTAGTATTGGCTTTAAAGCTTATCTGCACTTAACTCTCCCGTTTAACACAAAAGAAAAAAGTGTTACAGCGGCTTTTATTTTATTTATTGACAAAACTATATTAAATTTATCATTTTATGCGTAGCTCATTTATGTTGATTCCCTTTCTTTCTTTCTTTCGTATTATTTTTTTGTTCTTTCGAAACTATAAAATAAAATTATATTTTAAAGGGTCCATCTAACAACAACGACCATAACTTCTTCTTTCCAGCTCGCTAATGAAATTGGGGCGCTTGTTTTGAACCACTAGGCGGTGTTTTTATATTCACTGATAGATAAATCGAAGTTAGTCAATTAAAAAGAAAAAATACGGTGAAAATCGAATGATAGATATACTACTTACAAAGTTTTCTGATTTCGTATGGCCTAGTTGAAGCTGCATATGATGAAACCGCTAAAAAAAGAACCAAAAACAAAACAATCAACCACAAGTTTTCCTTCATTTTTTTCTATCTTAGTTTGTGTTGTAGGTGTAGGTTAAGAAGTTCTACGCATGTACATATATGTATTTATATCAGCTAAAAATTTAAACGTGAGGTTTAGAAAGATGTAGCGTAGGGAAACCATATAGTCTGAAAAGTCTTACTTTGACTTAGACAAACATTGGGAACCTTTTTGTTGATCATTTCCTAACAAGACTTTATATATAGTCTTTGACTTATACAAACATGTTAAACTTTAACATATTTTGAACTGATTTTGAGTCATCTTAGAAAAAAATAACGACCATGTCGTAGTTCTGAATATTTGCTTTTTCTGTTCAAATAATTGAGCTCATTCACAGACATTTATCACAACTTTTCAGTTTATATTACGGTGAATGATGTAGCATACACGAGACCAAGTCACCAACGTTGTACGTTTTTCATCCAACCCCGACCCTAAAACACATTGATCCGTACAACAGCCAACACGTTTATCAAGTCTTTGAATATTGGATCATGACTGAACTGGATAACACATGCAAATTCAGTGAACTGGCCATAACTTCACGCATTTTATCAGTAGATTATTTATCTAGGAACCTTTAAAATACAAAGTTCTTTTGTTGATTATTTTTGTAAAATTTATTAGAATAAAATACCACATAAATATCGGTCCACAAGCCACCATGACCCATAGACAGCAGCTCTCATGCATTTCTTTCCCGCTTGCTAACAACATTGGGGCGCACGGATTGGGTCACTAGGCGATACGTCTATATCCACTGTTAGATAAATCGAAGTTAGTTATTTAAAAAGCAAAAAAATATGTCATAATACAAGAATTAGCTTCATTTCTATTTTCTTTATTCATCTTTTCATCATATCTCTCACTACTCATATAATACACTTCCCAAAGCAAAAAAAAAGAAAAGAAAACATATTAATGAAGAGAAGAGAAGGTAGTGGAAACCTATTCAACTTCTTACCAAAGACAAACTCAGCAACCTGTCATTGCTTCTGAGATGAGCTTTCTTCAATATCAAGCTGCATACAAAAATTTATTGTGGCTTACGGATATGAATTAGGAATAAATGTCAAGGAAATACACTGGGAATGATATATACCGTTGTTTCAACAACGACAGCAACAAAATTCAGAATAAGGATGAAATAAATAGCGTAGCCAAAGTTGGGGCTTCGAACAAAGGCTTTCAGTTAGTTTCAATTAAGGTAGACCCTCAGCCAACCACATAGAATGCTTAGTCGGAAATTAGACGATTTTAAATGGTTTAACCAGTTTTAGAGTAAAATATAAATTTAGATATATATATATATAAATAAAATATAATATAGCATAATGAAATTATAAAATTAAATAATTTAAAAACTTTAAATTATAAAAACCTGAAAATAGTAATGTTTTGTAATTTTAACTTTTATTTTTTAAATGACATAATTTTACTTTTTATATATAAAACATATATATTAAATTATTTATTAAATCCGTATATCCCGCATAACCCGTCTAATGAATGTTGAATCTATTTAATAATCACATATATTATTAAATCTAATTATCCATATAATATAGTCAATTTTAATTTTATAAATTCCCACTAAATTTACAACTTTGATATAATATAACATTTAAAGTTTTATAAACATTATAAATATCTTTCAAGTATTCAGATTAGTTCTAAATTTTAATTCACAAAAATGATATTCATCATAAATATATTCAAAATATAAAATTAAAGTTCCAAACATATATAAAATTAATTTTATTTATGGTACTAAAATAATCAAACTAGTAATTTCAACAAAATTGATTTTTTGGTTGACAAGTTTAAAAAAAAAAATTCAAAAAAAAAATCGGAAATTTGAAAAATAATCGACGGTTAATCGGATCTTGACCAACTAATCGATTGATCGCAGTATTAATCCAATTTTAGGAAAATCGTAGCAATGTACCTATGCATATCGTTTAGAAGACCGATTTTTAAATCAAGGGTTTAAACACTAACTCATTAGGTTTAGAGGGATTTAAGGTATAGACAATGTCTAAATGGCCCGTTAGACCATTTTTTAAAAAAACTGGTTTCAATATGTTCATTTTGTTTGCTCTATAAAATCGGTAGAATTTATCAATCAAAATCAAAAGAAAACAAAGAAAAACCAATTTTTTTTTTAAATCTAAACCGACCCATCGATCCGACCGACAGGATTTAAGGTATTTTTCCTTCTTTTTTTTTTATTGTTTGACAGAGCCTTGTTGAACTGTATTTAAGTTTTCAGTTTCCCAATTTTATTGGAACGAGTTCTAGGGCTTACTCGATCATCAATCATCATGGTTCTCAAACAAGGCGTAGGCGAGAGGAAGATAGAAGGAGAATCGAGCAAATTGGAGGAAGCGATAAAATCCTTGGAAGCATCTTCGGTGGTTCTGAAACCATGCGCAGCCGAGACGAGGACAGAAAGAGATAGGAGCAAGGTTGATGAGACACCAGAACCCATGGATGTTTCTTCGGTTGTGTTCAATTCTTACCTTACAAAGCGTAAAGCCGAGTTCGAGCCAGAGGAGGAGGAAGAGAGCGACGGTGAGAATGAAGAAGACTGTGATAGGAAAGCCCAAAATGAGGAGAAAGAAGCTAACTTTAGGATGTTAATGGCGCCTGAATGGGATGTGGATAGCTTCGATGGATTAGAGTATTATTCCTCTTCAGAACCCATTCTCTCTTCCGATGATAAACCTGATGACGAAGAGTCAATAGAACACTATCGCATCTATAAACGCCAGATTATCGAAAGCAAGGTACGTTACCTAATGTTTTTCAATTTTGAGCTATAAAATTTTTTATTGGAATAGATTGTAATTTATAGTATGTGGTTCAGGGATTTTACGGTGATCCAGAGCTTAGGCCAAATTATTATTACAACCGGATCAGACCATTTAGTTTGGAGCGGAGAGCGGTTAAGGATAAAACCTATCAAGAGTTCTGGGAAGAGATGGTTCATGTTTGTCTCCAAAAACTCAACCAGGAAAAGGCTAGTTCACTTTTTTTTTTTTTTTTCCTTGTGTGTGGGTTTGTTTAGACTTTAGAGTAATCTATCATTCACTCCTCCATACAGATTTTTGAGTAGCTAAATCTGAACCATTTATTATTGTTTTATTGTGGTTTTATAGGGTTTGAATGTGGAGTTGGTCGAAATAGTGAGAGGTTATTATATGCCTTCACCAAGATCAAAGTCATACATTACATTTATGGCGAGGGAGAACCCGGATGGACCTCATGTAGAGTATCAAGCCAAGTGTATGGTTACTCTTGATAGAAAGAGGCATCCCATCCTCTGCAGACCCACTCCCACACCTAAGCCTTTATAACCAATATGAGTATGTGTTTCTCTCTCTCTCTTATCTATTTCAAACATTTTTACAATTGTCATAGATGCTTTTTGGCTTCCATCATGATACACAGTGCTTGTATTGCTCATTGTTTTTTTTTCTTGGATGAACTAGGATTTGGGGGCACAAAGGATGGACTTGGCAAAGGGCATTATTATATCAAGTCAGATTAGAGTTTCTAATGGATATTGTGGAGTTAACATTTTAACTTATGTTTTTGATTATCATGTGCCCAACATTTACTGCTATTTAATTCGGAGAAAGAATTTAAAGTTTATAAATAATAGTTTATGTAGTTTCTAAGACATGGATGATTTTTGTGTTGGGTTAATTACCTTTTTTTGTTTCTGTAACGAACATGCATATCTTTTGTTTGCCTGATGATGACCAGATTTTCATATTATACAATCAGTCACCATAACCACTTGACCAAAAACAATTAAAAAGAAACAAAATTTTCACCAATCAAGAGGCCAAAAGATTTTAAACTTGCCAATGTTTGGTAGTGATATCCTCATGTACCCATTGTTGGCAAACTCTGTCCCCCACGAATTTTGGACCACCAGAAACTGTAATCCTGTGTTTGTCACTCCTTTAGCTACGACAAGCAAAGCGTGTTCCTCACAGTTTTCATCTGCAACAGATGGTACAGGATAGATATCCTACAAAAAAAAAAAAATTAGAATGACAAATTTAATATCAAGTTTTATTTATATATTAAAACAAAATCAGTTTTTTTTTTACTTACTATTCCTTTAGCTTCAAAGAGATCAGATGAGGCCTCTACAATAATTCCTAATGGAGTTGTCTCCAACTTTTCAAAAACAAATTCTTTGGTAGCATCTAGTTGTTTTCCAAAGTCTCCTTTTGTCTTCACTCCATGTCCTGATGTTAAATCCTACACAGATAGTTTATTAGTTATTTATAAAAAATGTAAAATATATAGATTAAGAATTATAAAAAATATAAACGCACTCACATTTCTATGTACTCCAACGTCTCTCAAGTATTTGATTGGTACGTTTATATTTCTGAACGCAAAGGTTGTTTTTTTTTGGTTTTTCCTTTGATGTGTTGAGCCAAATCTCTGTATGATAACTTCCTGCGTTCAGCGATGGGTCGATCCTTATTGTAAGCTGCCTGTAAAAGGCGGGTGAAGACAACAGAACCACAACTGTGAACTGTCTATAGAAATTGAGAAACAAAAGATTAGTTTCCATCAAGTATAAGAATTAAATTATTCTAATTATGAGTGTGTAACAAATACCTTCGTACTGATTAATAGGGTCATCGAAAAGCCCTAACCTTGTCCAGTCAATGGAAATGTGGTAACGATAACCAAATAGCTAACATAAAGATCAAAAGAAGAGTTAAAACTGTAAGAAAAAGATGCAGTGTCTATGAATAACGAAAACTGAAAGAAGCTATTTTAGACAAATCTTGGCCACCGGTAGTTTGCTTTCAGGCTGAACTTGTTATTGCTCAGCTTCTTCTCCCTCAACTTGCTGTTCTTGAACTAGAGGCCGGTCTTGGTCCTCCCTTCGTTTAGCTTCACGCTCCCTTTTTTGTTCATTCCTAGGGTTTGGTTGTTTAATCTGTTTGGGTCGTTTCCCAATAACTGACCTTCTTCTGATACAATGATGACGATTTTTTTGTTAAGTAAATGCCAATAATGAGTTTAACTATAATTATTTAAAAAAATTATAGATCATGACATTTAGTACTGTAAATAGGGGTGTAACTTTCTTCATTGTATAGTAATGAGCCAAAAAAAAAAAAAAAAATTCTGTTTAAAATAAGTCCTAACTTAAAATATTTTTTTTCCTTTTCTCATTTCACATCTAAGCTGACTATAATTCCTGAGTATGCCCTATCTTATACGTAATAGCTGGTAATTATCTAATTCTTAACCAAAAAGATAACGTAAGATTCCAAGAACCTGCCCCACAGAATCAGAAGAGCGATGAATAAAGCCGAGGTTTGTTGGAACAGGCTCCTTTGACTTTGATAAAGCCACAGAACACACCTTGTCTGTAAAAGTAAACAGTGATATTTAGATTAAGGCACATATATATATAGTCATATCATATTTATGATATTAAACCTTGTCTGTCTGATACTGCTGCAGCAAAGGCGATTATCGTCTATATAGTTGCCTGAACACCAATCATCCAAGATCCTTTAGAGGTATCATCAAATGCATGTCTTCAATGATCCACTGCATTTATATATACCAGAGAAGGGAACATTAACTTTTGCAGGACGACAATGACATACTCTTCAAGGGAATTTGATGTTAACTTGTGCCAGCCGAACCTGTTTATGTTTATATACTGAGCCAAATTCTTGGATAGTTTTAAGAGCGAACCAGCTGCATGACGAAAGTACCTAAAAGTAATGAAGGAAGAATATGAGTTGCAAAATAAGTGGCTCAGATATGGTATTGAAAACAAAGAAGTTTTTTTTATTACAGTGTAAAAGTTATTCAGAAGAGTTCGAGGTATAAAACATTTTCAATCACTTACTATTTTTCATCACCAAATTTCCAACATTCAGGCTCATACCATTGGTTTCCCCTGAACACAAATACCCATGTAGATGGAAATTAACTAGTTTGCATATATTGTCAAAGACAAACGAAATTACGAGAGTTGAGTATATGATACATACTCTTCATCAACCACTTCCCCAGACTTCATACAGCCAATGTAAGCAGCATCTTGACCACGCTGACTTTCAAGAAGGCTAATCAACCCCTCTATCTATCAGATTGAAAACATTTATTATACGAATCGAATTGTTGATGTGCAATTGCTTATGCAGGATAAGACCTAACATAACTTAGCAACATAGGAAATACAAGAGGAAATATTTACCAAGATCTAGGTCTATGTTGTCATCAACTTTGATGTAAAACTCTGCATTCCAGTTTTGAACAGAAGAACTTCACTTTCATGGGTAGCTCTTCTTGCGCCTCCTCATGATTCTCCTGATAAAAAGTAGTGCCAGAATAAAATTAGAAGCCACAACAGTGAGTAAAAACTAACATAATTCGATCAGGCAGGCAACACAAAAGATGGTAAAGCTTTTGATCATGTTTACTTCTAAGAATCAAAAAAATTGTTTCTTGTTTGATTTTCCTCATCAATTTTTCGATATAAGCTATCACCTTGATTTAGACTGGAATTCTTAAAACATTGACATAAGTATTATAGTCCATATGGTGATAAGAAGCACGAAAAGATAACAAAACTTAGAACATTAAAAAAAAAGATATAGTTAGTTGGAAAACCTTCTACCAATCACAAAGCGTATGACAATTCCTCTTTCCTCAAGTTTTCTCAAAGTATCATATATAGAACAAAATATTAATGATCATACCATACTACAAAATGTCAAAATGGTTTCTATGATCAGTCATCAAATAATGATCTACCTTGTGGCATTCAAGACCTTCGAAACCTATTACGCCTAAGATGACTTCCAAATCCTGAATAAACACCAATTACAGCAAGAAATTTCTTCCCAGAAGACAAAACACTTTTCTGGTTTTTCAAATAACCTTGAGTCTTTGCAAGAGTCAACTCCATTTCAGTTTCAACTCCGGCCAGCGACGTATAGCCAAGCGACACAAGAGAAGAAAGCCATGATAACTGAAGGCTTAGAGGTACTCTGAGAAGACTTGGAAGACCCACTTCGTCGTTCTGATTTTGGAGGAAATCGTTGTAGGTAAGCTCTCCATCTCAATCCACGATCAGAGGAATGAGATAGGAGGAAGAAGCAAGAGATCGGTTACACTTTTTGTAGACTTATTATAGTCTCATAGGGGGAACTGAAAATTTTCTGCCGAAAATATATATATTTTTTTTTCAGTAGGGAGACTCACTGTTCAGCTCAGAGGGTTACGTTTTGGTCGGGTTGAATTTGTGTTCAATCAAGGGCTTTTATTCGTTTTACTACTTACCAGGCCCACGTCTGGCCCAAGATTCTGGTTGCATTTGAATGAATTAGATTACACAAGAAATAGATGGTAGTAGTAGGTATCTAAGTATTTGTTTCATTTGGATACTAATTCGGGTATTGGTTCGGCTCAGATATTATCCAATACCCAAACCTAAATTAAAGAAAATTCATTTGGTTATTTATACACTCATCCAAATACTAACCAAATCCATATACATTTGGTTCTGATTTTTTGCCCATGCCTGATGCTATTTGTGTTTCCGAAATTCTAATTTGACTGATGCAAATATTATAGAACTCTCTTATAAATTTTAAAAGGATAAAAACATAAATCCAAATTTTAAGTCAAAAGACTCAAAACACATTTGAAACATGTTATACCATAAAGTAAATAAAGTCAGCTATAGAGAGAAACTTAGTAAGTACAAGCCACAAGTTGACTTTGTTCTTTTTTCCCTGGTTTTTCGACACAAATTGACTTTACATATCAGATGCTCAAAAAGAGCTTTAATATCATCACAAGCAGACGAACACTCAAACTCACTCAGATCACTAAGAAATTTCTTTCTCTGCTCCTTTTATGATATACTGAGCTAACCAAGGAACTCTTAACGGCTAGCAGGCAACAAGCTTGAGAGCGAAGGCACGCCTTGTCTCCTCATTTCCTCTTGTGCTTGCTTCATCTCCTCTGGATCTGTTTATGACACAATTATTATAAGTGTGCTTAACTTGCAATGCAGCAAATCATTTCACGAGTTTAAAAAGATCCCAGAATTTGTGAACTTTAATAAAGATGGATCATAATTATAGTTGTACTGTATACAAGAAAAGCTCGGAAGATGAGATAGATGTAGCGTACCTATATTTTCCATCATTTTGGGCATTAAGAACACGACCACGACCATGAATCCCACCATGAGACCCATCGGACTTTTCACAATTGACATAATGTTAAAAGGCTCTCGAATCTGTAATATTTTTCATGATCACATCAGAAAATCATATATATAAGCACAAGAGAAAAAAACTCAATAGTTAATAGAGTCAAGTAAAGTATCACCTCATAGTATTGCTCTTCCCTCAATGGCTCCAAAACCATCTCAGTAAGACTCCTCCTGGTTTCTGTTAATGTTGCTTGAACCTTGCCTCGATGTCGAGCACTAACGTCTACTCGTACCTAAATTTTGTTATCCAATCATTGCATGAGAACTTAGCACTTACAAATTGCATTTTTCAAAACCATAAAACACAGCAACACAAAAGGAATTACCGGAGAGAAGAAGTAGCCCATTGCAGATACTTCAATCAAATGAGTCCCAGCAGGCACTTTGTGACTTTACAAACCGGTTAGTCAAGGACGCAAAAAAATTAAGAATCATATCAATTACTCTTCTTTTCATGACACAATATACTATTTACTTCTCCTGATTTATTTCTAGCAACATATACACAATAACAACCAAATACTTAACCGGAATTTATAATTGAAATATCAATAGGATACAAAGTAAAGTATCCATCAGGCCTGAGAAACGTAATCTTCTGTCCACCATTGAGAATAACTTCAACATTTGAAAGCTTTGCAGTATGACCAATCACATCACCTACGAAATAACTTCTGAATCAGTTCCACAGAGTTTAATATATCATACATTCAGAATAAACATGAAACCTATAACTCCAAATTCTTAAGCAAATCATAACTTCAGTCATAATCCTATTAAAGAGACTATATACCACAATGAATATTACGAGCTAATTATCTTAAGATAAAGCCAATATCGACATTCACAGACATAGAGATAGCAATTTTTGAATCAATTTTTTTTTAAAACAATTCCAGTGAAGTTGAGAATCTAAGTAACAAAAAAAAACGATAAGACAATCACCTATCCAATAAACTCAAGATCACAAAAAGAGAAGAGTGAACAAAAAAAAAATGAAATCACAAAACCTACTTGGTGGAATCCTAACTCTACCAGTGATGGAGTAACTATCCTCAGACCTGTGCACAATAACAAATAAAAAAGAGAGAGAACCATAAGAACAGTTATATTCACAAAACCTAAATTTTCCGATTTCAGAATCAAAGTAACGAACTCACTAAGCAACTATATCAAATTGAAATCAGAAGAAGATTCCTGAGAGAATCATCTGTGAAACGAGATGAAATTTGAGCATATTGTTTTTCAGAGAAATTAAAGATAGAGAAGGATTCGTTACCCAGATGAGTAAGGGAGAGTTGAAGCAAATAAGATTAGACAAATCTGCAAAACGAGGAAAGCGAGAACGGAGCTAGATCTGATGATCGGCGTCATCGTCCTCGTTCGCAGATCGACGTTAAGCTCCCAAACGACGAAGTCTATGTTTTAATCGTTTAATACCGGCGAGGAGGTTAAGGTAAGCCAAACTAAAACCTTCTAAAGGTTCTGAATTTTTTTTATTTTTTTACATTTTCTTTTCCGGGAAAAATGAAATAATCAATAGTATCATTTAATATTTAAATAACCAATAGTATCATTTAATATTTAACTAGAAAACTCATTTGTAAAAGATCTTTAACTAATTTTTTAACAAAAAAAATCTTCAATTATAAATTCCTAATTCTGTTAAAATAGTATATAGAGAGGTTTTTTCATTAACAAATTTATAGTTAAGAAGTTTTTTCATTAAAACAACAGTTGAAATTTTTTTTTACGATTCATCTTTAGTTGAAAATTTTTATTACTAAAAACCCATTAATAATCTACTAATAAAATGCATGATGTTATGGCCAGTTCACTGAATTTGCATGTGTTATCCAGTTCAGTCATGATCCAATATTCAAAGACTTGATAAACGTGTTGGCTGTTGTACGGACCAATGTGTTTTAGGGTCGGGTTTGGATGAAAAACAACGTTGGTGACTTGGTCTCGTGTAGGCTACATCATTCACCGTAATATAAACTGGAAAGTTGTGATAAATGTGTGTGAATGAGCTCAATTATATGAACAGAAAAAAGCAAATATTCAGAACTACGACATGGTCGTTTATTTTTTCTAAGATGACTCAAAATCAGTTCAAAATATGTTAAAGTTTAACATGTTTGACTAAGTCAAAAACTATATATAAAGTCTTGTTAGGAAATGATCAACAAAAAGGTTTCCCATGTTTGTAAGTCAAATTAATACTTTTCTATAGTCAGACTATATGGTTTCACATAGATGTACATGCGTGGAACTTTTTATCCTACACCTACAACACAAACTAAGATCGAAGAAAATGAAGGGAAACTTGTGGTTGATTGTTTTGTTTTTGGTTCTTTTTTTAGCAGTTTCATCATATGCAGCTTCAACTAGGCCATACAAAATCAGAAAACTTTGTAAGTACTATATCTATCATTCGATTTTCACCGTATTTTTTCTTTTTACTTGACTAACTTCGATTTATCTATCAGTGAATATAAAAACACCGCCTAGTGGTTCAAAACAAGCGCCCCAATTTCATTAGCGAGCTGGAAAGAAGAAGTTATGGTCGTTGTTGTTAGATGGACCCTTTAAAATATAATTTTATTTTATAGTTTTGAAAGAAAAAAAAATAATACTAAAGAAAGAAAGAAAGAAAGAAATGGTGATGCAGGAGACAATTTCTATATATTTTCTTTTTACTATTTTCTTTTTCTATTAGGATATATTTTCTTTTTCCTTTTTCTATTATGATATATTAATTTCCTTATTTTTAAGAATTACCTATTTTCGTCTTAGGTTTTCTCTATATAAAGAACCCTAGGTAATATGTTTTACACACATTCTTATTATTATCAATCAAAGTTTTCGAGTTTTTCGAACTTTATCTTTTTCTGGTGGATTCCAGAGCATATCTTCTTCAAGTTCATCGCTTGTGAACTTGATATTTTCTTCTAGGTTCAACGCTTGTTAACCTAGTGCATTCCGACTGCGTCAAGTGGTATCAGAGCAAGGCTTTCTCCTTCTCTTTTTGAAGCTTGATCAGCCATGAGTGATCAACCATCAACCAAAACAGATATTGAGGGTTTAAGAGGGGATAATACCACTTTAAACACTCAATTGACAAATCTGTTGATAACGTTAACTAATCAGGTTGCGGTTTTACCCAACCAGATTGCTAACACAGTACAAGGAGGAGGAGGAGGGAGAAGGGAACCCAATCCGATCCAACAAGGTGGAAACCATCATCAACTAGTCGGGAACAATCGTGATGTTGTTGCTGACAATTCCAGTTCGGAGGAGGACTCAGAAGAAGAAGTAGGAGAACAAGGGAATCAACACAAAAATCATGATTACCGAGTAAAGGCGGATATTCTATTGTTCTATGGGACTATGGGAGTTGAGGAATTCCTTGATTGGCAAATTGATGTTGATCGATTTTTTGATGTCATGAGTGTCCCGGAGAATAAAAAAGTAAAGATGGTAGCAATCAGATTGAAGAAGACTGCTGCTGTATGGTGGGATAAATTAGTCATCCAAAGACAACGACAGAGGAAGGGTCATGTTAGAACATGGCGCCGAATGAAGCAACTGATGATGGAGCGTTTCCTACCGGAAGATTACGAACATATTCTTTACAAGATGTACATTGATTGTGTTCAAGGAAACATAACCGTGACTGAGTATACAGCTAAGTTCTTACGTTTCTCCGAACGTAATGACTTAAATGAATCAGAGAATCAGAAGGTGGCTAGGTACATCAGTGGTTTAAAAGGCTCTCTTCAAGGAAAGATGGGATTGCAGACCGTATGGACTGTGCAAGAAGCTTCTAGTTTAGCTTTAAAGGCAGAGTTAATGGAGAAATCATCTCAAGGATTCTCAACTTTCAGAAGGTCTTCGGATCAGAATAATCTCGAACCAATTGGTGAGAAAGACAAGACTGTGGTTAACCAAAATTTCAACCCTAGCCACAAAGGAGCTAGTAGTTCTAATAGCAGCACTCAACAGAGTAAAACGCCGACTCCAAAACAGAATAACCCTTATAATAGACCGACTATTGACAAGTGTTACCGTTGCCAAGGACAAGGTCATAAATCAAATATTTGCTCCAGTCGAAGAACGGTCACTTTATTAGAAGAGGAGGAAGACGGTTTCGCTGAGAATGAAGAATATGAAGGGGTTGAATTTGCTGAAGAGGAATCTGATGAAAGGATAAATATTGTGCTTCAGCGAGTTTTGTTATCACCTAAAGAAGAGGGGCAACGCAAGAATTTGTTTAGAACACATTGTTCTATTTAAAATAAAGTGTGTAATGCGATTGTTGATAACGGAAATTCTGAGAATTTAGTATCTCAAAAACTGGTGGAATATTTGAAACTACCCACGACTCGACATGAAAGGCCGTATGGTCTTGGTTGGGTGAAGAAAGGATCACAAGTGAGGGTTAGCGAGACTTGCAAAATTCTCTTATTTATAGGTAAGCACTACAAAGAAGAGATAACTTGTGATGTTCTTGATATGGATGTTTGTCATATTCTTCTTGGGCGACCCTGGTAGTATGATAATGACATCACATATCGAGGACGAGATAATGTGATTATGTTTACGTGGGGAACTCATAAAATTGTTATGGCTCCTGTTAAAGATTTTGGTAACACTACAAAAGAAAAGAAGTCAAGCTTTCTGGTCATAACGCAAGATGACAAAGAGCTCGATATATCTGTTAAAGAGGCAGGGTGTTTCTATCTCTTGGTTGTTAAAGGACTGACAAGTGCCATAACGGAGGAAACAGCGACTCCACATGAGGTTTTGAAAATTCTGGAAAACTTCAAGGAGTTAGTTGCAGAAGAATGCCTAACGACCTGCCCCCTATGCGGGATAAGACTATTGCAAGCTTGGAGAAAATGTATTATTGGCCGCACTTTAGGAGGGATGTTGGTGCTATTGCTAGGAGGTGTTATATCTGTCAAGTTTCTATGGGTCAGTCTCAGAATACGGGTCTTTACATGCCGTTGTCTGTTCCAGAAGATATCTGGCAAGATTTATCCATGGATTTTGTGTTTGGATTGCCGAGGACACAACGTTCAATGTTCAATGTGGTGACATTTATGAGCATAAATGTTCCTTTTACTATTTTTTTTTTCTATTAGGATATATTTTCTTTTTCCTTTTTCTATTAGAATATATTAATTTCCTTATTTTTAGGAATTACCTATTTTCGTCTTAGGTTTTCTCTATATAAAGAACCCTAGGTAATATGTTTTAGACACATTCTTATTATTATCAATCAAAGTTTTCGAGTTTTTCGAGCTTTATCTTTTTCTGGTGGATTCCAGAGCATATTTTCTTCAAATTCATCGCTTGTGAACTTGATATTTTCTTCTAGATTCAACGCTTGTTAACCTAGTGCATTCCGACTGCGTCAAAGGGAATCAACATAAATGAGCTACGCATAAAATGCTAAATTTAATATAGTTTTGTTAATAAAGAAAATAAATGCCGCTGTAACACTTTTTTATTTTGTGTTAAACGGGAGAGTTAAGTGCAGATAAACTTTAAAGCCAATACTAATATATTGATCACACTTAAACCAATGATTCGTACACACTCAAATCAAAGACATCAAAGCTATACACAAATGAACACAGTTTGAATCTGATGACATTCTCACACTCAAACTGAACAGCTTCTTGTATAATAGAGCTTTCAGTTTTAATTTAACTTACTAAACACTCACATCCACTCGATCCCCCTTGATGCTAAATCCTACTTTGAGTGACAACAAGATATCTTTAAACTTTCTAGGACTTAATCTGTTTTTCTTTTCTTTTCCCCCATAGGAGTTCTCTCTTTTCTTTTCTTAGAAGGATATAAACTGTTTTTCTAGGACTTAACCGATCTTTATACAAGTCATAACTTCTTCTTTCTTGGTCAGACGTGTTTATCCACCGGATAAATCAGTGAGATCTCTTTTCCGTTAAACACACCTTTACACTGTAGCTCGCCATGTTTCTTGAAACCAGGAAGCCTCACAACCTACTCCCTTGATGTGGAACCTTATGTTTGTTGACTTGTTGCTTGAGAGTCTTTTCCGGAAGATATAAGTAATGATATCATCTCCTTATTTTTTGCTGACATGTTTTCTCCTTTTGCTTCTACGAAAGGGATGGTTAGAGTAACTCTGGTGCTCACAACCTATACTAATAAATCCCCTTAAGTCTATGACAAATTTGGATTTTCTTACCACTAAAAACATTTCTAGACATTTAAAGACGAATGGGCTCGTAGTAGGAATGCTCAAACTCTGACATTTATGGACACTCAAAATGAATTCATTAATTCAGCTAGTGGACACATGCATCAGGATGAAAGGCTCTCGTCGTTGTTTGTCTCCTTTGCACATTGAACTGGAATCGCTTCTTTGGACTATGAAATGTTTGCATGAGATACACTGTGGCTTTCAAAACTGAATCCAGGGATATTCTCTATGTGACGGATTCAAAAGAAGGGTTTTGTTTTCTTAAATAATCTTTCTGTTCTTTTACTCTCTCTCTCTACTATCCTTTGTTGTGAGTCACAACTTGTGACAATGTCCGTGCTGGTTTTCTTAAAAAAAAAAGACAGAGTATTCCATGTAAGCTCACAAACTCCACATTGATGAATGTGTGTGGATGAGTTCAATAATTTTAACACAAAAAGTGAGTAAATCATAAAAAATACGACCTAGTCTTCTGTTACTACTGTTATCATTATCATCATTATTAGTGGCCCTCATTATTATCATTATTGTCATTATTATTTTATTGAGATGGCTCAAAATCAGTTCAAAGTCAAAGTCATCTCAAGTTTTGATGTAGGATTTCTAATGATATATATTTTTTTTTGTTAATTTTATGTAAGTCTTGTAAAATTCTTGATTGAAATAATCAACAAAGAAGGTTTCTAATGTGTGTTTCCTTCAAATGCTATTTTTAATTATGTAGTCAATCAGACATTCAGAATATATGATTTTCCTATACGCTACTTCATTCTAATTAGCCTACCGTGTAAAATTTGAACTGCTATAAATACACATGTACATATGTAGTAATTTTTAACCTACAACTACAACACAAATTAAGCTATAAGAAAATGAAGGGCAACTTGTGGTTGATTGTTTTGTTTATGGTTCTTTTTTTGGCATTTTCATCTTATGCAGCTTCAACTCGGCAATACGAAATCCGCAAACTTTGTAAGTAGTCACAATATTTATCATCTAACTTTTACCATATTTTTTTCTTTTTATATGGCTTACTTCGATTGATCTAATAGTGAATGTAGAAGCATCGCCTAGTGATCCAATCCGCGCGCCAATTGGTTAGAAAGCGGGAAAGAAAAGCATGAGAGCGGGTCTATGGGAGTGGTGGATAGATGGACGGATTTGTAAATTTTATTTTATTCTGTATTTCTTTTTTTTTTAATAACAGGTAATCAGCAAAAGAAAATTTGTATTTAAAGGTTCCTACATAATGATGATCTGCGAATAAAATGTTCTGAAGTTATATACTTTTACGTTATAACTAAATAAAAGCTATAAAAAAGCCATCGACCATCGTCACCAAAATATAGACCATTAATGTCTGTGTCGTTTAATTAAGAAAAGGACCATATATGTTTCTAGAGTTTAAAGTAGTTTTTGGTTTTTAAATTTTGGTCTTAAAAATTATATATATGAAAAAGGAAAAAAAAGTCTCGTTTAAAAATTGGAAAACCAAATAAAATGGTTTTAAGATTTTCAATGAAATTTGTGAGAAGCTCCAAAACAAGTTTCCCTTTTTCTTTAGGAACTATACTTTGCAAAAAGATTTTGAATCCATAAGAAAGTTATTCTTAAGAAAATTCAATCCAAAACCTATTTTTAAAAAGTGGAAACAATATTTGACAAGAAAAGATATAAAAGTAATCAAGACAGGAACTAGTCATGGACAGTTCAGGTTTGGTTTGGTTATTTTTAGTTTTAGATTTTTGGGTTTATGAGTCTACGTCCCATTCAAGATTTTAAAATTTAATTAGATTCTGTCCCATTTAAAAATGGATACCCGAAATATATTACAAAATAAAAATTTAGTTAAATTTAAATAACATTTGGTTCAATTTTCAAAATTATAATTAGGAGATTTCAAATTTCACCGCTATTTTGGATAATTGGATCATATCAAATCTAAATATTATTAATATGTTTAGATATATACTTGTATTTGGATATTTTGAATATTCATTCCATGTGCCAGACATTTTATGGAGCAATGGAAGGGTCAATGGATTTATTATTTACCAAATCAGCCAATAACACCATGAAAATATATTGGACCTTAAAACTGAAGTGAAAAAAATATGATATATCTTGCTTCTTAGAAAAGGTTTTCTCCATGCTGAATAACTTTGAAAATTGATCTTTTAGCAAAAGGCTATGAGATTTGAAAAGTTGAAAGTCAAATTCTAGAGTGAGTCCACCCACCACAAGGCAGATGGTGCGGATGAATGTGTGTGATTTAGCTGATCAATTATTTAAACACAAATAGTGACTTAGTGAGTAAATCATAAAAATTACGACCTAGTCTTCTGTCTTTATTATATAGTTATATAACTGTCGTAATTGAGATGGCCCAAAATCAGTTCAAAGTCAAATTCATCTAAAGTTTTGATGTAGAATTCCTAATTATATATATCTTTTTTCTTTCTTTTTTATAAGTCTTGAAAAATTGTTGATTGAAATGATTAACAAAGAAGATTTCCAATGTGTGTTTAAGTCACAGACTCTATTTTATTATAGTCAGTCGTCAGACTATTTGGTTTTCCTACGAGCATTTATAAACCTGACTATTAAAATTTGAACTGCTATAAATATAATGTACATATGTAGAACTTTTCAACCTACAACTACAACACACATTTAGTGTTTATAACAAAATGAAGGGAAACTTCTCGTTGATTGTTTTGCTTTTAGTTCTCTCTTTGGCGATTTCATGTTATGCAGCTTCAACTCGACCATACCAAATCCGCACACTTTGTAAGTTGTCCCAATATTTGTCATCCGATTTTCACCATATTTTTCTTTTATATGACTAACGTCGACTTATCAAACAGTATTAGTGCCTGTGGGGCCGAGTATAAACACACCGCCTAGTGACCCAATCCGCGCGCCACAGTGTTGTTAGCAAGAGAAAAGAACGAGAGACGACATTATGCGTTGTGGTGGCTTGATGGACCGATTTTTAAATTTATTTTATTATGTAACTTTTTAAAAAGAAATAACAGAGAATTCTGGGATATGAAAGAATTTGTATTTTAAAGATTACATGAAAGAGCTACGAAGTACAGACTTTTACGTTATAAACAAACAAAAAAAAAAGTCAACGTAAAATCAAGTAAAATGAAAAAAATAGTTTATTTATTAAAAAATTGGTGGAAGCTACATCAGTTACTTTTTTTATTATTTTTAAGAAATGAACTTTAGGAAATATTGAATCGGTAGAAAATGAGTTCTTAGACAACAACAACAACCAAAATAAAATCATAGTAGGATGTTGGAGAAATTTATCTGATACCATTGAACTGATGCAAAACAATACTAATACTAAAATCATTCCAAATATTTAATTTAATATATCCCTTAATTAGTGTTTGAAAACTTATTCAGGAATGAGAAAACAAATTACAGAGTTTAACCAAGTGTTATTGGCCTAGTGGTTTCCATTTGAGGAGAAACTCGCCATGCATATTGGTCCAGATAAGAGATCGATTATCCTCATACGTGAAAGCATTAGCAATAACATTTGGGCATGAGCACATGGTCTTCTCCGAATCAAGATTATGTACACAGGCCTAAGGTGTGGAACCTCACCTCCTGGTTAACAAAAATAATAATTTAAAGTGTTTCAAATTGAGTTGGCTTGCTGTCACATTCAGCCACACGTGTGGTTGTTTAGGTTATCCAAACTGAGCTCTATTCTTGTGTATGGGAAAGGATACATAAGACGGAGAATCTGAGCTTGTTACGGTTGATCCGATTTCTTTCTTCTAATGGGCGATTCTTTGATAGAGGTTGAGAGAGAGAGAGAGAGAGAGACTTAGAGAGGGTACAATCAAGAAGAAGTGTCGTGTGTTCTTGGGGTCTAGGATTTTCATATTCTTCTCAACTTTTTTCTTTGGTGTGGAATCAGGTCGTAATACTGATACATTTCGAGGGTCTTGGATGCGACAAGGTAATTCTGTTGTGATTGATCATCTAATTTTTCAATCAAGATTAAAGACTCAATCGAACTAGAAGCTTCAATCAAATGAGAAGTTTCAATCAAACAAAAAGAAAAGTAACACTAACCGGAGTTATTACCGATTCGGAGATCGATCAAGGATCAAACATCAAACATAAAAAGATGGAACCAAGTTCTCTTAGTTCACTAGTTCTCGCTTGGCGAGGAATCGCCATGTTGGTTTAGATCATAAATCGATTTCCGCTAGGCGCAGAATTGCTGCTGATCATTTGGATTGGTCATATGGATATGAATCATTGTTTACAGCCCATTTGAATATCCGGAGAAAGGGCATATTCATGGGTTGCACATTCCCCAAATGATTAGTTTGGGCATTTCCGGACCTGAGATTTACCTCTGAGTTATAAAAAAAAAATTAAAAGATTGAAGAAAAAGATCTATGGGCCAACCGCATACCCGCAATGGTTCAGCAGAGTAGGTATGAATACCTGGTTTGCTGACCGCGATCCACAACAGACCATACTTGGTGGTCTGAACTAGAGGCAGTCACCACACTTGATACGGGCTGGACGGGCGCAGGTCAGACCATCTGACAAAGTTACACTGTAAATCAATTAGATTATTATAGATTTGTATTTTTTTACTGTTTATAATTTTTTATAGTTTTAATTTGCTATTATTTTTTTTATTGTTTATAATTTTTTATTTTGTTCATTTGATATATATTTGTAGTTTTTATTTATTTACAGTTTGTAATATATATAATTTGGTTACATCATCGAACTGTAGTGTTTTCATGTAACAATTAAAAATTACTTTGGTTGATTTATAACATATGTTTTCATACCCGCGGTCAAATTGGTAAACTCGGTGACCTAATCACTATACCGGTTCAGATTTATCACTGAAATCCCGCTAATAATAAATGCGGAAAACTCCGCTAAACCCCAACATCCAGTAAAATCAGCAAACTGATATTAACCGTTGAACCAATGGTGCATGGAAATATTGATTAAACTTTTTAATTTGTCTTTTATTATATAGAATAATTTGGGTAAAGTATGTTATTTATGACTTTTAGATTTTTTAAAAGATTTAACTTTAAGAAAATAAAACTAATAGTAATGACAATAACCAATATTAGTTGATGTGATACATATTTAGTTTATTTGAGAATTAACATTTCAAATTTTAGTATTTTTAATTTTATTAAATATGAATATAAAATATTCAATCACTCTCTAATTATTTTTGACGAATTATTAAAACATAAATAGCATTTTTTTCTTTTAAATACAACAATTTTATAAAACATTAATATATTGATCCGACCAGGGGTCTACTAAGGGGTCTACTAATTCGACATATTATCAAATCTAGGCTAAATACATTATTAATGATGCGATATAGGAAGATCTTGGTGATCAACAATAATTTTGGAATCTATGACTTTCAAAAATAATGGAATGTATATATATATATATATATTTTTAAGAAAGATTTGATATTTATTTTTGTTAATATATATATTTTCTTTAAAGGTGATATCTGGATTAAAAACAATATATGTAGGGCTGTTTGGATAATATGATTAATCATCTGTAATTCAATTGAAATCGTATAGAGACGATGAACACGAAGACGAGGAATGTCAAGCACGTGTTAAAAAGTAGGGTTTTAATGGAAAACAATGCTGCTGATACAAGAAAAAGGATGTATTAGAACTATATATATATATATATATATGTATATATATATACTTCCTATGTTTCTTAAAACATATATAAATATATTTCCCATGTTTCTCACGTCGAAGACTCTTCTTATAGTCAGTCAGAGTTTTATATAAATACATACACATGCTTAGAACTTTTTAACATACAACACACACTAAGATAGAAGAAAAATGAAGAGAAACTTGTGGTTGATTATTTTGTTTTTAGTCCTCTCTTTGGCGATTTCATCTTATGCAGCTTCAACTCGGCCATACGAAATCCGCAAACTTTGTAAGTTGTCCTATTATTTTGTCATCCGATTTTCTCCATAGTTTTCTTTTTATATGACTAACTTCAATTAATCTAGTGGCAGCGTCGATAGAAACACGGCCTAGTGAGTCAAGACCCGCTCCCGGCAACAAGTAACAACACTGCCCTTAGCAAGAGCGAAATTAAAGCACCAGAGTTGCCGTCTATGTATCCTAGTGGCTAGATGGACTAATATTTAAATGTTATCATATTCTAGTTTTGTTTTAATAACAATTTCATCAAAAGAAAAATTATATTTTAAAGGTTCCTACATAAATGAGCTACGAATAGAACGTTCTGAAGTTATAGGCTATGCATGTTTGTACATTTTGAAATACTTTAATAAGATGGAAATTAATAAGCATTAAGTAAAACAAACAATGATGGATAATCAAAAAGAAAGTTATTATTAACTTTGTAAAACGGCTGATGAATATGGTTCCTGATTACAGATTTTTTTTGGTATATGGTAATAAATTTATAGATCTAAACCGTTAATTTTATTTTCACTAGGTTGTCAATAATTATAAATTTATAAAAATAATTCATAAATTCAATCCCGCTATACATTGTTTACAAGAATAATAAATTGAGGATAAAAAGTCTTGCATCTCGTGCTAATATATATATATATATATTCACTTTCGATTACATGAAAAAAGAAGAGAAAATTGAGAAATTGTTTTGATCCTCACAAGATATTCCGGATGTCTGAAAACAAGTTAATTCGCTGATATGTACACAATCTTCACCAACTTAGATGAACCTTTTGAAATTCTACATTTGTTTTATCTGTTTTGCAATTATATTAGTCATGATCGAGATGAAAGTTTCTACTTTACTATGCAATAGAGATCATGGACTTGCTCAAAAACTTGAGCTTCTCGACAATATGATATATCGCTTTAGATCCGAAAAAGTTCAACTTAATGTGAAAACAAAGCATAGAAGAATTAACATCCCTAGATGTTAATTGAGAAACATATTCAACAGACAACTTTTGCTTGACATGTGATTTATAAATTTTTTATGTTAGATGTATCATCATTGTCATACCATTATTCCTTTGGGTTATCCTCTAAAATGTTGACTTTAGTCCGACTTTGAATACAAGCGAGTTCAACACATTCTTGGAACCTTAAGTATTATAAATACTTTTTTGGCCAAGTTTTATCTAAAGGTTTTGTTAGCTGAGTTGGTAATTGTAATCATCTGGGGTTATATTCTCCCCCATTGTTTTTTTTTTTGTTGAGGCTCAATGTTTTTCAGGATCCGATCTGCATGTTTGTTTCAGTTTATATTGGTTTGGAATGTTTTATTATCTTTGCCTGAGCCACTCTTGCTACAATTCTACAACATACTTCAAACTTGTGATATTTTACCTTGGAGTTTCTTTTGGCAATTGTTTTCTTGAAGCTCATACCCCTTGCAGTTGGTGACCTCAATCCACAGTTTGACAATCCACGGTTTATCTGTTTTACTTTTTTTTTTTGTTTACGTTGATCAATTACAACTTACAAATCCACTTTTGCATAGTCAAAACAAATTTAAAGAAATAACTTGTAAGCGCGAAAATTGGAGAATAATATTGTGAGATAACAAAAATTGAGGAGTTTTTTCTTTTTGTTAGAAAAGGGGAAAACAAAAGTTGAGAAGTTTGATGGACGACTCAGTCACTCAGACATTATAGTCTCCATATGTGTATGCGCTTTTTGTTTTTCTTTGCATATGTTATCCAATTAAGTCATGATCTAGTTTTTAAAGATTGATAACGTGTTTCAAGGACCAATGTGAAGAGGAGCAATGTCAAGCATGTTTTTAAGGGTATGGTTTCGATGAAAAACAATATTGGTGTTGCGTCGACTACATTTTGTGGTTTTGACGGTTGACAAGAAACAGATACACTAGAATATATATATATATATATTTAAACTATGTAATATAAATTTGAAAATATTTAATTCATAAATGTGTGGGTGAGCTCAATTATTTAAACCGAAAGAGAGACTAAATACATAAGAACTACGATCTAGTTTTCTTTATAATTATTATTATTTTTCTAAGATAACTCAAAGTCAAAGTGATCTCCAATTGCTTTTTATATATACATGAAAATTGAAAGGTCTTAATAGAAATGATTAACAAAGATGGTTTGCCACATGTGTCTACATGGAAGACCTCTTTTCACAGTTCTAGTCAGTCAGACTCTATGGTTTTAGTTATAGAAAAAATATTCTTTACATTCGATTTGATATTCCTTTTGATTTGTTTAGAAAAATTCGAATATTCATAATTTTTAAAACAAAAGAATATCAAAATACAATATTTGTATAAAATGAAGTTAATCACAAATATTGTTTCTTAAAACACCAAATATCCACTTCTATTTGTGATGTCATTATAGTTTATAGATATACATAATATTATATTGAACTATTTTGTTGTTGTTTTAATTTTTATGTTAAGATTTATGTTTGATCATTTTTAATATGATCTCTAATTTCGGTAGGGCAACAATCGGGTTTAGTTTATGAACTTATTTTGAATCATCTCAAAATAGAACTTTGGAATATCTAATATTAATTTTATTGTGTATATTAAACAAAAGAAAGTTTTAAACGAAACCAATCAAAACGAATAATCTGCAAATACTATAAAAAAGTTACGAGTATTCGAATTTCTGAATGTTCGAAAATTTTCGAATGGAACTGAAGAACATATGTATTAATATAAATACACAAGTACATGGCTAGAACTTTTTAGCCTACACCTACAACACAATTAAGATCAAGAAAATGAAGATAATTAACATGTGGTTGATTGTTTTGTTGTTGTTTCTCTCTTTGACGATTTCATATTTTGCAGCTTTAACTCGGCCATACGAAATCTGGAAACTTTATAAGTAGTCCGAATTATTATCATCCGATTTACACTATAATGTTTCTTTATGTATGACTATAACTTTCATTATCTAACAATAAACATAAAAACACCGCCTAGTAGTTCAGTACCCGCACCCCAATATCGTTAGCAACCGGGAAAGAAGACCTGAGAGCTGCCGTCTATGGGGTCGTGGTTGTTAAATGGACCAATTTTTAGATATTAAAGTTGTTTCTCCTAATGTAAAACACTTTCTTAACTTTTGTTGTGCCACCTCATTTTTTTTTCAACAAACAGTTGCAACTATTTAACACTTTAAAAATTATTATACATGTTGATAAATATACTATTGCACGTACTCTTAGAGCATTTACATTAGCTTTTTTAAAGCATTTACATTGGGTTTTTTTTTATTTAAAGCACATTTACCTTTTAACACTTAACATCATTTTTTCTCTGCACATAATAATTCAATCCCCATACAGTTTTAGCACTGAATAATGATTTGTTTAATATAATTTAACAATGAAGAATGTTTTTTAAATAAATTTTACTTTAATTAGTTTTAGTTAAAAATAGTATGTAATAAATATGAGAAATAAAAATTATCATTATTAAACACACACAAACTAACGAAAAATTTAAAATGCAGTACAACGTACTCATAAAGCACACAACATAATAACTAATAAACACACAACTTTATTTGGTGGAAACCCATAATGTAATATATTTTGGGGGCATGATTGGTTAGAAAACTTAGTATATTTTGGAATCTTGGTTGGTTGGAATACTGATTTTGAAATTGATAAGTGTTTGAGATTTTGGATAGTAAAAATGGTAATTAGTAGAATTTGAAGTGTTGAAATAAGTTATTGTTGGGATCCATGTTTCTAAAATTATGTTTAAAATTTTAAAATAAAGAGTTTATGAAAAAGATAATAGGAAAATTATAGGAAAATATATTTTTGTCTGTGTCCAAATTAAATGAAACAAGTTTCTATTTATATATAGAACAAAATGATGAATTTTGGTATTTTTTTTAATACTCACACCAGAAAATAAATTGGTGTAACTTTTTTTTATTTTTCATTGGTTCGTGAGCTTAAATTAAATTGTGTGTTTATTAGTGGGGGATAAGCCCAATAGATTAGAAATACTAAGTTAAAGAAAACAGAAAAACTAAAATAATGAAAAAAAAAAATTAGGTTAGTTGGGCAGTTAGGATGGGCGTAACATTTAGACGATTAATCAGGAAGTAAACGGGGAGTAATGAAGATTAGTTTTAGGTTATGTTAATGTTTTAAAAATATATTTATCTATTATATTAAACTTTTAAATAATATTGTTTTTAAAATTATAATAAATACATGAAAATGTACTATTAATAATTTATTTTATGATTTTTATTTATAATTTTAATATAATTTATTATAAAATATCACAAACTATTAAAATACATGTATGAATAATTTTTTTTTATATATATTTGAAATCTAAAAATAATTAGATTATAACTGATTAGATGGAAAATAATCAGATTATGCAGGGATTAATTGGATTAGGCGGGAACTAATCGATTGACTAAATTTTTTGAAGGATAGGTTATTAATTAAGGCGGCGAGACTGGATGTATCGACTAATCGGAACTAGAGTGAGATTTTTAGAACATGGAGAAAAACATCTGTTGAAAAAAAGGCGACCAGTCGCCGGCAAGGACACTGGAGTTTGAGATCGGAATTGCTGGGCGCACGCAGACGGGCTGACTCGTCCAATATTCTCAGTGGTTACAAGGTCCACTACCTTGCAGCGAAGACCAATCACATGCGCCAAAGACCGGAGTAATCGGATCCGATCTACGACAGAGCTCCCGCGACACTGAGCCTGCAACAAACCTTCCGGCTTGGACCACAACCTAAGAGGCGCATACCAGTTCTTCTCTCCGTTTTTTTCATTCTTCAACAAGTTGAATTCAACCTTTAAAACTACACATCAGATTTTAACTAGTAGAGATTCAACTATTTAAATAAATTATTCAACGACCTCATCGTAGATTGTCTTAGGTCAAATCAAGAATGCTCAAACCAATCAGCTCGATCACCATTAAAGCCTATTCGAAACATACCAAAACCAAGCCAATATGTCCAATGAAGAATCTATTCAAGCAAATGATATGGGCTTGAATATCCATAAAGAAGTTACACATTTTGAAACTATTGATCGAGAAATATTCCAAATCAAACGAACCAATTCAAATGAAAACATACCAAAGCTACCGTACCACGAGTTAGGCATGCTGTTTCATTTTTTTTTCTTTTTCAGTAACTTGATTGAGTTTGAATTTACTGTGAAAAATAAATTGTTAGATTTGTTTAAATGGAATGAAAATAATAATTGTCTATATGAATCTACTTTTTTTTACATGTGTGTATTATGTATAAGTCTGAAAAGAAGTAAAAGTAGTAGTAGAATTCAAACTAAACATAATTCAGTGCGATTTTGTAGTAAACTAAAAGTAATATTAATCTCTGTAGACTAGAAATAATTTATTCTTTATTATTCACAACCACACTGTAGAATTTACTATTAAAATATTTATTTTTTGGGGAAATTAATTCTTAAAAAAAAATCAATTATCAAAAAAAAAATCAATTGTCAGAATGGAACATAATACACAAATATAAAGTAGTAGACTAGTAGTAGAAGTCAATTTAAACATAATCCAGTGCGATTTTTTAGTAAATTAAAAGTAATATTAATCTCTGTAAACTGGAAAATTTCATCTTTATTATTCACAACCACACGGTAAAATTTACAATTAAAATATATTTTTTGGGATAATCAATTGTTGGAAAAAATCAATTGTCAAAAATGGGGTTTGAATCCACGTCGTCTTATGAGGACCGGAACTTGAGTCTGGCCTTATATCATCTTCATTCTAACATATTCAGAAAAGTTCTTATCATAAAAAAAATTAATAAAAATAAGGATAATTTTTAAACTTTAAACTCTACATCTTCTGGTGGATAATTTCAAGCTGAATTTCGAAAGAGTTAAGTGATATGATCCTTGTAGATTTACGGTAAATGTGGAAACATGAATTCATGATTGATTTAATTATTAATTATGTAATGTATTATGTCCTTGTCTCTCTTTAAAAGTCGAAAGCAAAAGGCTTTGTTATAGAATTATAGTAGATTAGATGGTATTGTAATTGGCATTGTAAAAGTTTTTGTATATAGTCAAAGAGGTAGACGTATTTTGGCTATCATAAGAATATAGTTGTTAACCAATATCTGTGTGTGATGAAATTTCAAAGTTGGTTTTTGCGGAGAATCAGAGAGAGACATTAACTTTGTGTACATCTGATGCTATATGAAAGTTTTGATGGGAAAATAGATCTTTAAGAATTTTATTATAAATTATACATGTTAGCCCTTATATTAGAAAATTATACATGTACTTTCGTAATTTTCTGCCAAAAATCGATTTTGTGATTCTGTAATTTTAAACTAAAATGTGATTTTCGGAGAGAGGAGTGTACTGTGAATTGATTTTTTTGGGGCAAAATTGTGAAACCATATTTTTAGAGAGACTACAAAAATCGCATTTTTAAAAGAAAATTATGGGATCTAGTTCTATCCGAAAATACTTATTATTTTGGTAAAAATTGTGAAATGTGGTTTTGACGAGAAATTGTGAAGGTGCGTTTAAGATTTATTCAGTTTTGGTTCAAATTGAATACAATACGATAATCGTAAGCTTACCAATGGATAAAATTTCACATACCGGAAAAAATAATTTTCATTAACCACATTGTTATATAAATTTGTTCATAAAGAGAGATATATTTTGCGCCTTTATATATATATATATATTGTTTTGTTGGTGTTTGTATTATAGTCGTCATATTTAGATTTTATTGGTGTTGTTCAGGTGTAGTTGTGTTTGTTTGTGTTTGCGTTTAGTGTATAAGTTAGTTTCGTGTATTTGTTGATGTTATACGTGTGTTTGTGTTTGGTATGCGTGTGATCGTGATTGTAGTACCTAGATGTGTTGCCTTTGTTTACATTTTTCGTGATATTTTGATATTTACATGCACATTTGCGTTTTTGTTTATGTTGTATTAGTGTATGTGTTTGCTCTAGAAAATCTAACATATAAGTCAAACCTTAGAGGGACACTTATAACCTGCATAAAAGTGGGAAACATGTAATCTATCAGCAAACTCAAGTTTTGCAGTATCTCGACTTCCCTGTAATGAGTCAAGACAAAAAGAAGTTAATGATAAAAAGAATAGAACAAGAATATCAATGCCAGACCCAAAAAAAAATTATACTTGCCCGCCAATAGTTTTGTAGGCAACACCAAACTTGTTCAGCTAAACTTGTTGTGAACCAAAAGTCACCACAAAAACAAGCTAAAGTTTTCCTATTAGTTAAGTATCATGGTCACTATTCCACAACGCCAACTATTAGGACTATTCAAACCAAACTCGTAACATTATATATACAATTGTAAAGAGAGAACTGAGAAGTCAAACCTGAGATAGGTCATGTACACATTCCAGTTCTTGATTCTTATGAAGCTGAAAACATAAGCTAATTAATTAATAACTCATAGCCAAACAGTTCTCACACTTCACATGATCAAAAGAAACAACCTGTCAAAGAATCCACAGACTCCATTAATTAGAGAAAATTCTTGTGAAAATCATTCTTAGTACCTGATCAAATTAGTCCTGCAATATCTCGATTGCCCTGCTAAGAATTACTCACTAAAATTATATGGTTAGAACACAGTAAGACAAGTGGAGATTTATTTATTCTTCAATTGCCAAACTTTTACAAGAGATTTAAACAAAAATAAAAATGAACTCACCGTTGCTGCTAAACCAATGTCAAAACAAACACTATGTTGGTTTGATGTAATGCAAGAGAAGAAGAACCTACAGAGACAAGTAACAATCAAGTTAAAGATGAAAACCATACCTCTTCCAGAAGACGTCAAATTTTTGTATTTTATGATGCCTTTATGCAGAAACTTGAATTTCCAAATTTTGGAACATAATTATATAAGCCTTTTCAAATTAAGACTTGAGCAGAATATTGATCATGTTGACCCAGCTCAACATATATACAATCATGTATGTGCAGAAACTTGAAACTTCCATTATATGAGGTAATTGTAAGAGTCTTAAAAGTTTTATGCAGAGTCTTGATTTTAGCAGATTACAATTGAATTGTATGTTCACTTGTTCCCATCAATATGCAGAGTGTTGAATGGTTTATCATGTTATCCCCAGTCCAATAAGATCTTTTTCTTATTCAGAAACTTGATCTTTGTATGTTCCACTTTTACTCGTGTTGTTCTTGTCCAACTCAAGATTTCATGCTCTCTAATTAATATTAGAGACTCTTAAGACATTTTTTCTCCATCAGTATGCAGAAATATTGAATAATAATCATGTCGCCACATCTCAACAAGAATTTAACTTTAGCAGACAAATTGAATTTTTCCAACCTCAGAATATCATCATTAAACAAGCCGTGAAAAGTACATATTTGTTCTTTTAGAGTTCTTGTTAATCAGACACACTATTAGAGAAGCCTTATTGAAAGACTTGTTTTTCTTCCATCAAGATGCAGAATATTGAATACTAATCTCATCTTGTCATAGACCCAACAAGATAGAACTTTAGCAGACATATTGAATTTTTCCAACATTGAGAAACTTGAATTTTCATGCTTTACCAGCCAAGCAATATAACATCATTATACCAGCTCCATCAATAATTATACAGAACAATGAATTTCCTTAAATTCAAAGCAGAAATATTGAAGTTTATATCATAAAGTCCCCAACAGAGAAATTGAATTATATTCTCTATGTGACATAATTATATAAGCAGAATATAGCTTCACGTGACCCAGCTCAACATATACATAATGTGTGTGCATAAACTTGAATTTTCCGTTCTTATGAGGTAACTTTACGAGTATTAAGAGTTTTTTTGCAGAATCTTGAATTTTTCAACCATGTGGTTTTTTTTTCAGATTACACTTGAATTGTGTGTTCACTTAAAGTGTATAGACATTCCCATCAACATGTGAATTGTTGAATGGTTTATATCATGTTATCCCAGTCCAAGAAGATCCCTTTTAAATGCAGAAACTTGATCTTTTATGTGTAATGATACCATATGTATTATCCAGACACCATCTTTCTCTCTCTCGATCTCTAATGCCTTGCTCGAGTCTCGATCCCATCAAGTGTTGCACAAATATGTGCCTTCACTAACCATAAGAGCTACAAATGCAATATAGACCTTATAATAGTCAACTCTATTTTCCCAATCGGACATCAACAAAGAAGTCTTATTAAAAGACATTCATAGCTCATCTATTAGAAATTTGAGCAGACAACTTGGCATAATAATTAGTATCATGCTGTCCAGCTCAGCTATAATAATTATGGACGCTTCAAGCTTATATTGAACTTCATCTCCTTGGACCATCATCAAACAAGCCTTCTTTAAGAATGAGATTTTGTTTGTGCAGTAACTTGAACATTACAATCTCGGGCACAACGTAAAGGTAAAGACCCAGTACTTGTTATCCCAGCCCAACAAAATCTATCTTGTGCAGTAACTTGATTATTGAATGTTTTGTGCATGTTGTTCCTGCTCACCTTTAGAGTTCATCTCCTCCCATTAATATCCACAACTTCTCATGGCTATCCCAGCTTGGGGAGTTTAAATATGCCATTTTATCTCCATCAGTATGCAGAAATATTGAATACAAATCATGTTGCCACAGCTCAACAAGAATATAACTTAAGCAGACAAATTGAATTTAAACAACCTCAGAACATCAACTAAACAAGCCTTATGAAAAAGGACAAATTTGTTCTTTAAGAGTTTTTGTTAATCGGAAACTATTAGAGAAGCCTTATGAAAGGACTTTTTTCCTCCATCATTATTGAATATTAATCCCATGTTGTCCCAGCCCAACAAGATAGATTTGTAGCAGAATTCTTGAAGTTTCATGCTTTCCAAGCCCATCAATATATCTTTATGCACAAATTTGAAATTTTCCCATTTCAGAGCTCCATGACTATATCATGTTGCCCCAACTCAGCTATGTTTATAGTTTTGAGCATACAATTGAGTTTCCTTAAGAGTTTTGAGCAGAGATATTGAAGTATATATCCTTAGAGATTTGAGCAGACAGTTAAATTTCTCCAACCTCATAACATCAACTAAACTAGCCTTATGAAAAGGACAAAATTTGTTCTTTTAGAGTTCTGTAGACAATTGAATCGAACAATATTAGAGAAGCCTTATTAAAAGACTTTTTCTCCATCATTATGCAGAATATGGAATATTTACCTCATGTTGACCCAGCCCAACAAGATAGATTTTTCCCATCTCAGAACATCATTAACCCCGACAACTGAATTTGCTTAAAGCAAAATTCTTGAATGTTCATGCTTTACCATCACATCAATATATATTTCCGCAGAAATTGTTCCCAGCTCAGCTATGTTTAGAGTTTTTAGCCGACAATTAAGTTTCCATAGAGTTTTGAGCAGGGGTATTAAAGTCTATATCCTTAGAGATTTGTGCAGACAATTGAATTTGCTTAGATTCAGAGCAGAGATATTGAAGTTTACATTGTAATGCCCCCAGCAGAAATATTGAATTATTTATTCATTGGGACAAAAGTGACAAGGCTTAATTAATCAGGGACACTTAAACATTTTGTTTGCTTTTGGTTAGGCCGCAACATATGATGATACGGGACAATTTTCCCAAATTAGAAACAGGACATGCAACAATTATATGTTGTATTCCCTTTCTTTAGGGGTTTAACAAAACTATTTTTTTCTTAAACTAATTTGAAAATAGAGTTTTGAAAAATCGACAGAATTCGTAAAGAGGTTTTTTGTTTGTTTAGCAAAACTAAAAACTAATTGAATTGATAAAGGAATTATTTTGAATCTGTGAAACGAAAAAAAGTAACCTTGAAAATACAGATCCAAAATCTTAAAAAGAGTATATATACAACTTTGAAATTAAAAGTACAATATGTAAGATTTACGATTGAACTTTGAATTTGAAAACAAAAGTGTTTTGAAAGCTACGAAAAATTCAATCGTGAAAATAAAATGAACCCCTCAAATCGATTGAAAATAAAGATTTAAAAGAAGGGGTTTTTTTATTTATTTGTAAAACACAAAATAAACAGAAACCCTAATTTCAAAAAGTAGAATTTTTAAAAGAGTAACACAACTTTGAAAAAGTAGGGATTAAGATTCGCGATGGAACTTTTTAAATCTGAAAAGAGTTTTTAAATCCAAGAAAACTACCAATCGCAAAACTAAAATCCCTCAAATCGATGAAAAACAAAGTTCTAAAAGAGGATTTTTAATTTGCAAAACACGAAATTAACAAGAACCCTAAATTGAAACAACAAAATTAAACTCTAACAAGTTTAAAAATATCAAACCTTGCATTGCGATGATGATGACCTCTGAATCACTCTAACGAGAGAAATAAGAGAGCGAAAAAAGATGGAGAAAAAAGAAAATTGTGGCCTTTAGATTAATAAGCAGCTAGTAAAATAATGTTTAATAACCGTTAAATTAATAAACAGCTGTCAAAACAATGTTTAGTGACCGTTAGATTAATAAACAGCTGGCAAGAAGATGTTTAGTGACCGTTATGATAGAAAATTAATTGAATTCGTTCTCATTAAACCGTCGAGGCCTTAAGGGTATGAAAGATTTTTGTTTTCAATTAGAAACAAGTTATTAATGATTACGACATCATTATTTCGCTAGCTAACAATAAATAGATCAAAGAGTTTAAAAGACCATATGCATTTATGCTTCCATCTCTAATCAATTTTTTTTATTGAATTCTTCATCTTTTAATGAAAATGATAATTTGAATAGATTTTGTGAAATATGCAGATTGGTATCCCTTTATCTTTGCATCTCAGTTAACAATTCAAACAAATGTAAAAATGTAAGTTTAGATTTTCGTGAGATTTAGGGGAGATACTGAAAATATGATCTAGAAATGCAAAAAAAATTGAATACTACTCCAAATTCAATGAAATAAATTAGGAAAATGTTTTGGATGGGGAATTTATTTACAATCTTTGTGTTTTTGAGAACATGACTTTTGAAGCATATCAAATGTAGAAGACAATGTTTTGTTTTTTGTTGTTTTTTTTGTTTAACCCAATTTTTATTTGTATTGATGTTATTTTAAGAGATTCTTAGAGTTTATTTTAATATAATATCTTTATTTTTCAAATAAAATATTTTTATTTGAAAATATATAATTTTTAGAAAATATTAGGGGATGTATTGAAATGAGTATTTTGTGAGATTTGATTTACAATAAAAAATTACATGTTGTTGAAACATGAATTTTAAAATATCATTTAAAATTCAATGTTATTGAATTAATAATTTTAAAATGTTTATTTAAATCCAATGTTATTGAAAATAGTATTGTTATTTGATTTAATAATTTCAGTTGAAATTTTAGGAGATTTCTTTGTTAAAAATACAAAAAAATCAAATCTAATGGTTTTAAGTGAGATTTCATAAAATTTAATAACAAAATTCTTAAATCACCAAAATTTAATTAAATCATCTTAAAACTCGTTAAAAATTAAATCATTTCAAATATTCACTTAAATACACTCCTCTTAGTAACGATTATAAGAATAAACTAATACAACAATATCAATTTTTAAATGGAGAAAATAAAAAAAGTATTTTTAAAAATATAAAAGTTAAGTTGGGTATTTTTACAAATTTTCTCATTGTATAAATTGAGATTGAGTGGGACCAACTACACCACCGTCCACTTTCGGTCACGCCAAAAGTACATAAGTATTCTGCATGTGACAATTGTTTATTTTTCTGATAATTAAGCATGTGACAATTGTTTTGGCAAGAATTTCGTAACCCGTCATCTGCATTGAGTATATATTTTTCAAATTTTTGGCAACATAGAAGTTGACTACTGAATGCAAATTGTAAATTTGTAATCATGATTTTCCATATAATAACATCTAGTAGCTCCGAGTATTATACATGTTTGACTTAATTGATCAAAATCCATCATTGATTAATATTTTTTTATTCCAATCTGTATATAACATATCTATTTTGGGTAAAAATATTAGAGATTGTTCATTTTGGTCGGAATATATATATATTTTTTCTTTTGACTGGTCATCATATTAATATTAATATATATTTTAATTACTAAAAATTGGAAATGGATATTTTAACCGAACCAACCAAAGTTTATAATTAAACTATTAGGATAGATTTTTTTCAAACCTTAAATGAATCAGTTTAAAGCGAACCGACTCGAAAAACCGCTGACAACCCGATATACTTAAATTCTTAATACTTTTAGTTTAAAATTTTAAAATTTTAATATTTTTAGTTTAAAATTTTAGTACTTTTAGTTTTAATTTTTATTAGTTTATTTTCATAAAATAATTTTATTTCTTATATATTTTATTTGAATTTTAAAATTTGACGTATTAAAATTTGCATTTACAGTTTTTCACATATAATTTAGTTTTATAAATAATTTGGTTAATTCAACCGAAATAAAACCGAACCAAATTAAAATTAAACAAACCAAAGCGAATACAAATCAATTCGAATTATCTTTGGTAAAGTTTGGTTAGAGTTTTCTCAAAACTGAACTAAATGAACCGAACCAAACCTGAACGAAACCCAAAGTTTAACCGAAATGTCTACCTCTAGGCATGACCATCGTTACGGTTATTACGGTTAAAGTTAATTAACCACTAGTTACAGTAAGATTGTTTCTTTAATCTTACCATTTAACCATTTGAATACGATTAAAATAGTTACAGTTAAAACGCTCAAAGTTAATTATGATTCGATTATTTAAAATTACAATATAAAATTATAATAAAAATAATTATTTTATTTTTAAAATGGTTACGGTTAACTAAACGGTTAAGCGATAATTTTTATAGATTACAATTAATTAACAGTTACGGTTAAAAATTTACGATTAACCATAATTATATAATTTATGGTTACGATTATGGTTTTTAACCATTTCATACAGTTGTTACTGTTGAAAACTGATATAATTATGGTTACAGTTATATTTTAATTATGTCTATCACAAATCCATTATCACCTATAACCTTTCTAGAATAACTTTATCATGATTAGAATATATAAGTTAAGACTTTTATGAATAAAAAATGTCGGTAAATTGTTATACACACTTCTTTCTTCCCTTCTAATTTATTCGTGGATTAGAGATCACTCCATCCAAAAAAACACATTCCCCTCTGTTTCATTCCTCTCTTCTCAATCAAATTTGTTACATCTCTTACAAAAAAAAAAAAAAAATTCAAATTCTCTGTTTTGATCTCATTTCAAATTTTCAAAATTGCTAAATCTAACCGTCATCAATGGGAAAACCAACGGCAAAAAAGAAGAATCCAGAAACGCTTACGGATTCCTCCAGCGGCGGCGGAGGAGGAGGAGGTGGTAAAACCAGAAAAAGCTACGATCGATCTACCTCAAAAGCCTTCGACGAAGATATGACGATCTTTATAAATCGAGCAATAGAGCTTAAAGAAGAAGGAAACAAATTATTCCAGAAACGTGATAACGAAGGTGCGATGTTAAGGTATGATAAAGCTATTAAGCTATTACCTAGAGATCATGGAGATATAGCTTATTTAAGAACAAGTATGGCTTCTTGTTATATGCAAATGGGATTAGGTGAGTATCCTAATGCGATTAACGAATGTAATTTGGCTTTGGAAGCTTCTCCTAGACATAGTAAAGCTTTGTTGAAACGAGCGAGGTGTTATGAAGCTTTGAATAAATTGGATTTTGCGTTTAGAGATTCGCGTATTGTTTTGAATATGGAGCCTGAGAATGTTTCTGGTAATGAGATTTTTGAGAGGGTGAAGAAAGTTTTGGTTGATAGAGGGATTGATGTTGTTGAAATGGAGAAAATTTTGGTTAATGTTCAACCGGTTGGAGCAGCTCGATTAAGGAAGATTGTTAAAGAGAGGTTGAGGAAGAAGAAGAAGAAGTCAGTGTCGACGATGAATGTTGGAAATGATGGTGAAAGGGAGAGTAATGAAGGTATTGTTGTGGATGGGAAGGTTGAGAATGGAGAGGAAGCGGATAGTGGGAAGAAAGATGATAAGTCGAAAAAGAAAGAGAAGAGTGGTTATAAGGCAAGAGAAGAGAAGAAGTTGGAGGATAAGGTTGTTGTTGAAGAGAAGAAAGTGAGTCATGTTATGGATAAAGAGGTGATTGCTGCTTCAGAGATTGTTGAACGAGGAGGTGGTGTTAAGAAAGACGCGACAGTGACTAGGACGGTGAAGTTGGTTCATGGAGATGATATAAGGTGGGCACAATTGCCATTGGATTCTGATGTTAGACTTGTGAGAGACATAATCAGGGATCGGTTTCCTTCGTTGAAAGGTTTCTTGATTAAATATAGAGATTCAGAGGGTGATTTGGTTACCATTACCACGACGGATGAGTTGAAGCTAGCCTCATCTACAAGGGAAAAGCTTGGTTCCCTTAGATTGTATGTAACTGAAGTTAGCCCCAGTCAAGAACCAACTTATGATGGCATGAACAATGATGAATCAACCGATAAGTTTGCAAAGGGATCGAGTAGTGTTGCTGATAATGGAAGTGTTGGAGACTATGTGGAATCTGAGAAAGCATCTACTGGTCTTGAGCACTGGATTTTCCAGTTTGCGCAATTGTTTAAGAACCATGTCGGGTTTGATTCTGATTCTTACTTGGATATTCATAACCTTGGGATGAAACTGTATACAGAAGCAATGGAAGATATTGTCACTGGCGAAGATGCGCAAGAACTCTTTGATATTGCTGCTGATAAGTTCCAAGAAATGGCTGCACTTGCTTTGTTTAACTGGGGGAATGTTCATATGTCCAAGGCAAGAAGGCAGATATATTTTCCCGAGGAGGGTTCAAGAGAAACTATACTAGAGAAAGTTGAGGCTGGATTTGAATGGGCAAAGAACGAGTATAACAAAGCAGCAGAAAAATATGAAGAAGCAGGCAAAGTTAAATCCGATTTCTATGAAGCTTTTCTGGCACTTGGGCAACAACAGTTTGAGCAAGCTAAGCTTTGCTGGTATCATGCACTGAGTGGCAACATAGATGTAGAAAGTGAGGCTTCCCAGGATGTTCTAAAGCTCTATAACAAAGCTGAGGAGAGCATGGAAAAGGGTATGCAAATATGGGAAGAGATGGAAGAACGACGTCTAAATGGAATATCCAATTTTGATAAACATAAAGAACTGTTGCAGAAGTTGGGTTTGGATGGAGTGTTTAGTGAAGCGTCTGAAGAAGAAAGCGCTGAACAAACAGCTAATATGAGTTCGCAGATTAATCTTTTGTGGGGTTCTTTACTATATGAACGGTCTATCGTGGAGTATAAGCTTGGCTTACCGACTTGGGATGAATGCTTGGAAGTTGCAGTCGAGAAATTTGAATTAGCTGGAGCTTCTGCAACTGATATAGCTGTTATGGTAAAGAACCATTGCTCAAGCGAGAATGCACTTGAAGGTAATTAAGTTCATCTATGAATACTAAACTCTAGCAAATATGAGGAGTGAAGATATAACAATCAAACAAACTAATGTAGGTATGGGATTCAAGATCGATGAGATAGTACAGGCTTGGAATGAGATGTATGATGCTAAAAGATGGCAGATTGGTGTCCCATCTTTCCGGCTAGAACCTTTGTTTCGAAGACGGTCACCAAAACTACATGATATTTTAGAGAATGTGTTTTCAGGGCCTCAGTGATGAAACATTCATCATATATACAAACCGAACGTATCGGTAATGGTATCAGTTTTCGAGTATCACTAGGTAAATAACTCATTTCTCTTTACTGAACCCGTAAAGAGATGTGAATAGTTTACCATGAACTATTGCTAAGTCTTTGTTTCTTGGTAATATTTTTGAGTGATAGTTTGGTTAGGTTTGTCTGAAATTTTGGAATTTTTGATGAAAACTATTTTTTTTACCTGTTTCAACAATGTATTTGTTATTGCAGGTATTGTATTCATTGGGAGTTATACACTTTTTTCTTCTACTGGTTTCTCAGCTTATGGAAGCAATTTTATTTTTCCATCTCTTGGCGGGTATGGCCGTGAAGAAGAGGCGTGATGATTTTTTTGTGTGCAGATGGGTTCCAAATATTTGCTATTTATTATTCTTTCATTTGGTTGGGTTGTAATTATATCATAGTTTTGTAATTTTTTTTATTTGATTGTTTGGATTAGTTTGTGTTTACAGCTGTGATTGTTTCATTCTTATATAAAATATTGAATGGTACTTGGGTTTGTGGCACCTAAAAAGTTCAATTCTATTGGCATTATACAATTTGTAAACGACACGCTGTTTCCATTCTTAGAAGTATGTAGAATGCAATTTGTAGTGATGCGTGCTGGTAAAGCATCATAGCGTATATATTGAACACAATGTTCAAAAAAGCCCTAGGCGCTAGTCGGGTGGTGCTAGTCGGGTGGTGACCCTCCGCCTAGCGCCTAGAACGCCTAGTCGAGGTTTAGACGATTTTAGCCGGTTTAAATAATTTTATAATAAATATATATATTTAAATACATATATATTAACATAATATAATATAACATAATATAATATAACATAATAAAATTATAAAATTGAATAATTTAAAATCTTGAAATTATAAGAAGGTGGAGAATATCAATGTTTTGAAATTTTAAGTGTTTTTAAATAACATTTTTTATTTTATTTTTATTTTTATAAAAACATAGATATTAAATAATTTATTAAATCCGCATATCTCACATAATTCATAACTCATATAATTAGCGTTTAATTTATTTAATTATCGCATATTTTGCTAAATCTAACTATCCGTATAATATAAATCGATATTTAAAAATTTAAGCGGTCTAGGCGTTAATCGGGCGGTTTAAGGGGGTCTAGCGCCTAGGCGCCGTCTAGACGGCCGCCTAGACCGCTTTTTAGAATACTGATTGGATATCAAAAAATAGTTTAATCATAAATATGCATTTTGACCCAAAAAAATCACTAATATGTAATGTCTTGGTAATTCTCTCTAAAATTAGTATTCATTCATAAATTAAAATAAAATGACTCAAAAATTAATATATATTAAACAATAGACTAACTAAAATAAATAACAGAGAAAACAAAGAAAATTAACTCTTTTCTTTTCAAGCATTGGTAACAATATGATTAGTTAGTTTTATAAAAGAAAAAACTTTAATAATATTTATTTTTGAACAATTTTAAAAGAAAACTTATACATATACATCAATATAACATTAACTAATTAGTGTTGACTTTAAATATTTACATTTTATTAGCGATATTTGTAAACACTATTTTAATTTTACGAATCATCAAAATAAAAAGTCGACAGTTTCGCCTATAGTTCTAGAAGTTAAGACATTTGCTGATGGTTTTACATGTAAATAGAATCAAACCCACTATGTACCATGAGTAAATTATTGAAATACAAATTTCAACTTTTTATTACTATTTAATTTTTAATATATTTATAAAATTATATTATGATTATTATTACTATTGTTTTTTTGAATTTCTCTTGTTTTAAAATTTTCGTATTTATTTATACTTCAAACTATTTTTATTATATGATTATAAATTAGTAGTCAAGTTTTAGCCGATGTGAGACACATAGTTGTCAAATTACGCATTCGTTTGATCCATTACGCGTCAGACATTTTTTTGAATTGCAAATATTTATCTGGTAAGATTCGTACTTATAAAAGTTATGCATACCTATCTCTATGTCTAATAAAAATTAATTTGTGTGAAAATAAATTAAAAATAATATAATTTTAACATAAACTATCATTAATGTTATAGTAAAAATTATAGTTTTAGTTACAATATTTTTAGCAATATATCCGTTTTAAAAATTTGAACCATAAAATCTGTTTAAAATGTATACATTAATTTTATTATTTATAACATATGTCTCTTTGCCAATTTCTTATTTTTTTGGGTTTCAACTAATCTATTTATAGTCTTACATAGAAGCTGTTGAATAACTTTCTAATTTTCTCTATTCAATTTTAAGATCTGATTAGGGAATTTTTATTTATCTTAATCGGATTGTCGTTTTAATTTATATATTTTGGTCATTTTTAATATACAGTAAAACCTCTATAAATTAATAATATGAAAACCGAAAAAAATTATTAACTTACAAATGTATTATTTATTAGTAAATTTTGTAATTTTTGGAGTTTATCTACATTTTTCTTAAAATATCAAAAATATATTATATTATTTTCTCAAATTGCATCAAAAACTATTTAAAATTTTATCTATGCAATACTGTTTTTATTTCTAAATTTATATTATATTTTTTTTTAATTTGAAAAAACTCTCAATATTTAATATATTTATATGGTTATTAATTTATGTCATTAGTGGAACTATATATTTACATAAGAATTTCAAAAAAAAAAATTTATTATGTTATCGAAATCAATTTTTATAGCTGATTAACTCAAAACCTTGATAACTTATTAATTTATAGAGATTTTTAATTTATAGAGGTTATACTGTATTTAATAATGTTATAGAACATATTTTACAGACAGTACGCACTGTTCCAGGAAATAACACAAACGGCACACATTTGTCCTATGACGATGTATCTTCTCGGAGTAAGGTCTTAAAAACACAGCGAAGAAACCGAGAGCAAGTAAAATAGAAAAAAGAATCTTCTCAGAGTCATCTCTCACAAGTTTAGGAGGAAGCTCTGAAATTAGGCGTTTCTCTTTGCGATCACGATCTTTCAATTACTCAACGAAAATGGAGAAAGTGAGACAACCATCGCATGCAGGCTCTTGGTATACCGACAATCGTAAGTTCTCACTTCTTAATAGAATTACAGAATTAGGTTTTTGGATTAATCAGTGAGCTTTGATTTTTGTTTTTCTTAATATTTCTTGAATTGATCCACTTACTCTTGATTCTTGTATTTTTTGTGTGTGTTCTTTAATCAGCTACAAAGTTGTCATCTGATCTTGAAAAATGGCTAAGTGAAACTGGTTTAACTAAATCTCCTGATGTACGAGGCGTGATTGCGCCGTAAGTTGTTGTATTTTGCTTCTCTCATTTACTCCAAAATGTGATTGATTGATTGATTACATTTTACTAACTTTTGTAAGGAATACAGACACGCAGGTTATTCGTATTCCGGTCCTACAGCTGCTTATGCCTTTGCTAACATTGATCCCACAAACATGTAAGTAAAGATGGATCATTTTTGTTCTTTCAATCCATCTTGAATTCTATTTGATTTGTGTGAGTTAGAGTAGAGTTCATGGGCTCAGTCACTATTATTCTATCTGACTTGTGTTGTGTTTTTCTTTCGAGACTTGTTTCAGTTCTAGGATATTTCTCCTAGGTCCATCTCACCACTATTACACTCCAAAATGTGCTCTTTCATCTGCAACGGTTTACAAAACTCCCATTGGAGATCTACCTGTTGATGTGGATAGTAAGTTTGGCTAGCTTAGTTTATTTTAACAGAGAAAGATGTTTTCATGTTGGGTTTCTTACAAATTCTATAGTGATTAAGGAGATAAGAGCTTTGGGAAAATTTGGAATGATGGATCTACGAGTAGATGAGGCTGAGCACAGCATGGAAATGCACTTGCCGTATTTGGCTAAAGTATTTGAAGGGTAATTATCACAGGGATAGAAATTTGTTAAGGTTTTAAATAACATTTTGGAGTTTGCTGAGACTGGCATATTCTGATGTTTGATCAGGCACGACGTGAAAGTTGTACCCATCTTGGTTGGAGCATTAAGTGAAGAAAATGAAGCCATGTACGGTCAATTGCTTGCAAAATATGTAGATGATCCCAAGAATTTTTTCTCAGTGTCCTCTGACTTTTGCCACTGGGGCTCAAGGTTTGTCTTAGCTCACTTCATCTTCTTGAGAAATGTTCTATTTTTGGCGTTAACTATTTCTGAAATTTGCTTCAACTAACTCAATTTATCCGAGTCCCTTGTGTATCTGCATTTAGTGAGCTAATTGTCTATGTTATGATTGTGTTCATATATTTATACTTCTTTCTTTTTTTCTGTCGCCTTCACATGTTTTTACTTGTAGGTTCAATTACACACTATTTAATCCGAATCATGGTGAAATACATGAATCCATTGAGGTACTAGACAGGACGGGAATGGATATAATAGAGACAGGAGATCCTGATGCCTTCAAGAAGTATCTTAAGAAATTTGAGAACACCATTTGTGGGCGCCACCCGATCAGTGTTTTTCTCCATGTAAGCAGTGCTATCCTGATTCTTTGCAGTGATCGATTACTTTATAATAATAGTGTTGTTGTTTGTCTTTCTACTTATGTAGATAATCTTCAAAACTTATTGCTTCTGTTTTATGTTTGTGATTACTTTCAGATGCTGAAACATTCCTCAAGCAAGGTTAAGATCAACTTCCTTCAATACAAGCAGTCAAGCCAGTGCAAGGACACGCGAGACAGCAGTGTCAGCTATGCATCTGCTGCAGCCAAGTTAGAAAGTTGACTAAAGAAAGTCGAAAACTTGGTGTGCGGAAATTCTCATTCAGTTTTTACATTTCGGTTTCAAGGTTGAAAAAGTATCATCTAAACCAAAGAACCTTAGAAAACCAAAGTTTACAATCATCTGTAATAACAAAAAAAAACATAAGATCCTCCTCTTGACTGATATCTAATTTTGCATTTTCATACATGGAAGCACAAATCTACAGAGACATACATTAGAAGTTAACTCTTACAATCTCCTTACTTTCTGAATATTCTGGAAGAGCTTCTTTCCGATGCCGTCTCTCTCTACCGTAGATAATCCAGAACAGAAGTGAAAGCATCACAGCTGTTGCTAATATGGCCAGACCTACATAGACCCAATAGCCATAACGTCTGAGTCCAGGACAATGGTCATTGGTTATGTCTCTAAAGGTCTGTTTTGCGTATGAACAATCCTGAAGCTGGACCAGGAATGGCGCGTCTCTGATCAACCCTGTACTGATGTTCACTGCTGATGCCATCTGACCGTACAGCGCTGGTGTGAGTCTCCCTGTTGTGGCACAAGTCCCGTTTGGGCTCACTTGGCATACAAAACTGCTCCATCCCTGTGAGTGTTGTGACATCAGTAAGATGTGTTTGTCTTTATGACGACATGCCCTTTGACTCGACACAGTTTAAACAGTAGAGGAATGCTAAAGAAGTTGGACAAAGGGACTTACTTGAGTAGCATTGTTCAAATCGAGCTCACCAGGCGAGCAAAAGCGATCAGTGAGATCATGGTTAAAGGGATTGCAGAGCAATGGAAGCAACGGACCAGATTGGTTGTAATACATTGGTACAAAGACTGGAGAGAAGTTGATGTTGGATACATTAGTGATGACTGTGTTGATGAGATCCACGAGCTGACACGTCACTTCTCTGCTACGCATCAAAGTTTCCTGAGCTGTGGCATTGTCTGTACAAGGCAAGATCTCGTCCAGAGCCGTGTTACTTGCGGGTCTCTCAACCCATTCACCCATTGCCACACATGTGTCTGCGGTTGCACTGGTGGTGAAAGATACACATTTTAAGGTTTTTGAGTTTATTCAGTTAACTAACAAAGAAGAAGTTGAGTAAGAGTCATGAGACATACTTGTGTAGCACAAGGAATGTTCCACTCAAGATGAATGTACCCGTTACTAGAATCCACCCCAAGATCACAAGGCTGCACAAATGGGTAAGGATTCAGATAATTTTTAGTAATGAAAGCCACACAGAGAACATTCCAGGGTGTTACTCACGTGTAAACGATGACCTGCATCCCGAAAATAGAAGAAACTGCAAGAGAGAAAATGAATCAAACAAGATCACTAGAGTAACAGTTGTTAATACAATGCTTGACACGAGAAAAATCTGTAGAAAAAGATGATGAACTTATAGGATTTTTACAGAAGTTTTTCCAAGGGTTTTGTCTTTCAAACAATACGAAAGATTCAGATTTGTGACTTACCAAGACCAAGAAATATCAAGACAAGCATGATGATTGAAACTACGATAAGAGCCGCCTTCCTACAAGAACAAAACGACCACTACTCATTGTATTCCAAAATCCAAAACTTTGTTTCTGTAACAGATAAAATGTTAAGAGTTTGTTGTTACACAGAATCAAGGAAATGTCTTATTTCATTGGAGCTATGAGTGGTTTTCTCAGTAATGGTGGCTACAGAAGAATTCAGTTTAGCTCCAATCTGATCGATTTCAGTTTGAACATTTGCTGGTAAAGAAACCTGAAGAACTCCAGCCTGCTTAGCTGAAGCAAGATAATCAGAAATAGCTCTAAGCTGTGAAATTGTGCTATCCGCTTGGCTCATGACATAGGCCAGTGTCTCTGTTGTGCTTTTGTTATACTTAACCTGGCCCGAATATAGCAGAACACATCCCATTCTGCGATAAAAAGAACTCATATACTAAGCAACTAAAACCTTCTAAGAAGAAAAAAGCCAAATCCAAATGTAATAACTCACATTGCAATAAGAGTGAAGAAGAGGAGGAAGATGAGTGAGACAACATAAGCAACTTTTGAATATCCAATAGATTTGCTTCTATAGCAAATGTGACACATACAGATGACTAATAAACATACACCAAATCCAAGAAACCAGACAGCAGCAAGAACAAAGAGTGGAACAGCTGTATAGCTCACAGACTGCAATTTCAAAACACAAACACATTGAAGAAACATCTAAAAATGAACATAGAAGCAAAAGTTGAAGTGGAAAGATCTTACAGCCCAGTAATGTTGATTGCTAATATTCCAACCTCCAGTGTATTTCTCAAAACCATTAAGAGGATCTTTTCTGAATGTTCTTAGAGCAGCTAAAGCCACTGATGATGTATCTTCAATTACTTGAGGGTTGTTGTAACCAGGTCCTAACAATGGAGCCTCTGCAACTATAAATTTCATTGTAGAGTTTTCCAACCTGGTTTTTTCTGAAGCTGAAAGAGATACACAGATTCAAATTTAAGAATTAAAATAAAATAAAAATGTTATAAAGGTTGAAACTTAATACTTTTTGTTGTCAACCCTAAAATTACATACATGATGTTAATGGTCAAGACTGGTTTTTTCAGATTATAAACAAACCCCATTGTGAATTAGTTGAAAATCTGTGAAGGGGTTTGGCAAAGATTTAAACTTTTGAGCATTTTAATGGAGAAAATAAACAGAGAATGTGGAAAAGAAGAAAATTGGAAACTGTAACTATTCCTCTTTTACTTTCCAAGGAAATTGAATGCTTTCTTGAGAAAGTGCTAGAAAGTAAAAGAGGGAAACACACAAACCTGTGGGAGGCTGAGTAGGAGAAATGTGAATATTGGAAGCTCCATGAGAAAGAGACAGAGAAGTAAAGAAAAAACAGAAGAAGAGAAGAAGAGACATTACTACTACTGTGACGCAATCTTGAAAGAGAGAAAGAAAGAGTCACAGTGGTGAAGCAGACCAGAGCAGAGAGAAAGAATCAAGACAATAAACACATTACCAAAAATAAAATAAAAATTCGAATGTCTATGACCCACATAAGACTTTTTCAGTTTTTCTGTAATGAGTTTATACACAAACCCAAAGTTTTTCAGAAGAGTTTATTAGGTGAATTATTGGATAATATAATCCAATGGATTTAACCTTTTACCACGTATATTATATATGTTTAGGTAAAAGTAAAATTCTGTCTAAAAGTTTTTAATATGTGGAAAAAGGAAAAAGGAAGAAGAAGTTTGATTATTTTGTTTTAATCACAAGAAATTTTAAATTCTAGTATCTATATTAACATCTATTATTTATTATTAAAATCAAGGAATTTTAGATATTTGAAATTAAATTTTTTGTTTAAAAGTAACAGTTGTTCAATAAACTAGATACAAGAAAGACAATCAGATTTTTTTATTAAATAAAAACAAATATATATATATATATATATTGTCAAAAAAAGAAAAAAGGAACAATGTATTTTACTTTTTTAGTTTTACTAGGTGGGCATTTCGGTTAAATTTTGGGTTCGGTTCGGGTTCAGTTAATTCGGTTTTTAGAAAACTCTAACCAAACTTAACCAAAGATATTTTAGATCGGTTTATATTCGGTTTGGTTTATATTCAATTCGGTTTAGTTTAATTTTAGTTTGGTTCGGTTTTATTTCGTTTGAGAAAAATAAATTAGTTATAAAATTAAATCATATATGTAAACCCGTAAATAAAAAATTTAATACGTCAAAGTTCAATGTTCAAATAAAATATGCAAGACATAAAATCAAGAAAATATAAAAATAAACTAACAATAGTTCAACTAAAATTATTAAACTAAAATATTAAAAATTTAAAATTAAAGTATTAAAGTAAAAGTATTAATATTTTAAACTAAAAGTATTAAAACATTCGGTACATTGGTTTATCTTCAGTTTTTTGGTTCGGTTTGGTTTAAACCGAACCATTTGAGTTTTGAAGAAATCAAACCTAATGGTTTGAATATAGGCTTTGATTTGGTTTGGTTCGAGTTGACTTCGGTTTGGTTCAGATGGTTTGGTTCGGTTAAAATGCCCACCCCTACTACACGTAAATGTTTAATGTGTAATACTATTATAAAACTGAGAAGTATTTTATAATATAATAATATTAAATTATGTGTATCAGAAATTTAGATTTCTGGTTTTATGTGTGTACATTATCTAACTACTTGGAGTAATTGTAGTGGACAACATTTACTAATCAAAATATTTATAACAAACAAATGAATTTAAAATATTTATTAACAGCATAAACCTTTTGACTAAAAAATTAAAGTAACCCCAAAAATAATTGAAATCTCTTTCTCTTTTATTGGTATTTAACATGTTTCATCTCCATTAATTAGATTCTTATCTATAAAGTTTCTTTTCTACAAACATTAGAAACATATACTCCATCTCTTCCTAACTGATACCATTTATACATTTTCACACACATTAAAGAAAATATATCAAAAGTTTTATTAATGTATTATTTTTTGTGATTAACAATTTTCTATTCGTCTAAAGTCTAAACCAATAGTATACAATTGTTTTTCTTGAACTTTTCAATTTATCACCAATAGAATTCCTCACTCTTCTCCAACAAATCATACTCCAAAGTTATATTAGCATTGTTCACATGAATTTTAAACTCTTCTTGTGGCTTTGTTTTTCCTTTTAAGTTTTTATCAGCGAAATAGGTACGGACTCTTGGCATGAATGAATTAATCGGTTGCTTTAAGACCTCCATGGTTGCTTAGTTTAGATTAAATATTTAAGTCATTTCCAATTGAAGAGGAAGAGACTCCATTTATGTTTGGGCTTTTCTTGTAAATGTTTTAGCCAAAATTGTTTTTTTCATTATTTTTAGGCTTTTTGGGTGGAAAAATGTGTTGGCTCTTATGTATGATTGCTCACATTTTTATACTCAAAAGGACTTATGTATGATTGCTCACATTTTTATGCGTTGTTTAAGATCTTAAAACAGATTGGGCCGGTCTTGGACCACAAAAATCCGATAGATGGTTTCAAGTTTCAACACCAAGACTTGGTAAGACCCATCTTTTGTACTTACGAAATATTCCTCGACAAGGACAAAGTGAAAAAAAGCGATTAGTGGAATCATATTGAACAAATAACAAATACAAATATAAAGTTACAAATAATTTCATAAGAAAACGAAGACCAAAAACGTTGTGGGACCAGCCACCTTCTGACAACTACTCTTCATCTCTCAATTACACGATGAGCGACGACTTTTTATACGATGGAAATAAGGGGTGAACATCAACCGGAGTATTTGCAGAGTATTTGAACCGAATTCGGATAAGAAATAAATAAAAATTTGAAAATATTAATATAAAATTATTAAAAAAAAATTTGAAAATAACATTAAAATAATTTTAAAATTTTTTTAAAAAACATTTTGACAACTTTTAAGAATATCCAAAATTTTCATTTAAAAATTATTTTATTATACTTTAAGTAATTATATATATAATAATATATATTTAAGTATTATATATATATTTTAAATAAAAATTATACATAAAAACAGATCCGGATCGGATCCGGATAACCGGGGTCTCAAAATAAAATATATGTATCTGATCACCTTAGATATCCTCTTTTTGGACCGGATTGGAGCGGATCTCGGATCGGATCTTGAATCTCGATTAATTTGTCCAGACATGTTGGAAAGTGGTATCTTACTATATAAATATTTTTTTTGTTGATATGGAAACTATTTATGTCTTCTTCCTGTTACAAACGTCCATACATATAAATAACCAAATGCATGTGCACATGAATAAATTGTTGATATAGTCAAAAAAAAAAAAAATGCGGTTCCGTGGGAAGTTCTTCTTCCCAATTCTCATGACTCTTTCTTTACTACTTATAATCAGATATAACTACATAATCTCTGATGATCATCCTCTCCGGCAAGATCTCCCTGGTCGCCGATCATCTTCTTCAGAAGATGACGTCAGATTATCAGTCAAGACTCCGTCAAAGAAGACAAAGAGACTGTTTCACACGGCGGTGACGGCCACGGATTCAGTGTATAGCACGTGGCAGTGTCGGATCATGTACTATTGGTACAACAGGTTCAGGGATGGACCCGGTTCGGAGATGGGTGGGTTTACTCGTATCTTGCATTCGGGTCGACCCGATGGGCTTATGGATGAGATTCCTACCTTTGTTGCTGAGCCTCTTCCCTCTGGTGTTGATCAGGTTCATTATCCCATTTATATTTTCATTATGTCTTGTTTATTGGTGATCATGAATATAATATGCTAGCATAAATTTATATATCTCAAAGCTAATGTTTACTAGCTGTATTTTAGAATGATCATATTTTATTTTTATTTTTAGATGAGTTTTATTGGAAATATTCTAAAAAAAACAAAACCTATCTTAAATCATGTATAATATTGATGGTATATGTTTGACTGATCAAATAATGTAGGTAATGTTCATCTTGTATTTAGAACTTTATTCCAATAAACATAGCCCTCTTTGTTTTCTTGTAACATAGCCGTCTTTGTTGATTTGAACAAATGGTTTTTTAAAAATAATTATAAACAACAAAAAAACTTATGATGATGGTATATGATGAGCAGGGATATGTAGTTCTAAATCGGCCTTGGGCGTTTGTGCAATGGCTTCGACAAGCACATATAGAGGAAGAGTATGTATCATTTACATTCTCAATACTTTATTTTCATAATTCTCTTTTTGCTCTCTAGGTTCTTAGTTTATTTCTGAAAAATGGCCCATAGATAGAGTTTATTTGTTTTCCAACCCGCAAATTTAGGCAGGGGAATGCAACTTTTGAAGCTCATATATTTCCCTGTTTTCTTGATCATCATGTCAGTTATATTCTCATGGCTGAACCTGATCATATCATAGTTAAACCGATACCAAACCTAGCCAGAGGCAATCGTGGGGCTGCATTTCCCTTTTTCTACATTGAACCGAAGAAATATGAATCGGTTCTTCGCAAATTCTTCCCAAAGGAGAATGGACCAATATCAAGAATTGATCCCATTGGGAATTCTCCTGTGATTGTCTCTAAGGTATAGTACTCACATCGCAAATCAAAGGATTTGTGTGGGTATTATATATGGTTCCATGACTAACAACCTTATATTGATTTTTGATAGAATGCATTAATGAAAATTGCTCCAACATGGATGAACGTTTCTTTGGCTATGAAGAATGACCCACAAACAGATAAAGCTTTTGGTTGGGTCCTTGAAATGTAAATCTCTCTCTACAATAATCTGGTTTAGATACATAATGTTTGAATAATATTTTATATTTTTGATTTACTTTATAAGGTATGCATATGCTGTTTCTTCGGCGTTACACGGGGTCAGTAACACTCTACACAAAGACTTCATGATTCAGGTTTTAAATCAAATAAGCTTTCTCTGTTATATTATACAGACAAGTAGTAGATTTAGACTTTTGGAACATAACAAGTTATGTATTCTCTGCTGGTATAGCCTCCTTGGGACACTGACACAAAGAAGACTTATATAATACATTACACTTACGGCTGCGATTTTGACATGAAGGTACATATATCATGAAACCAAACTCAATAAAAAAAAAGGTTAATGAAGTTATTAGATAAGCTTGGTTTAATACTGTTTATTATGGTTTGTATAATATACAGGGGAATATGATGATCGGGAAGATTGGAGAATGGAGATTCGATAAGCGATCTTACGGGGACAAACCGCCCCCAAGAAATCTCACATTGCCTCCCAGAGGTGCCCCCGAGAGCGTGGTATATATATATAGCTTCAACAAATCTTCTTTCTTTGCTTTGTTTTGGTATTTTCTAGCACAGTCTTGATCTTTAAGTTGGTCATATAACTCAATGCAGGTGACATTGGTGACAATGGTGAACGAAGCTACGGCCAATATCCCCAATTGGGGAGCTTAAAAATATTATTTTTTTGTAAGCCAGATTTATATTCCTTTAAATCTGTTCTATAGTGTTTGTTACTCATATATTCGTTTCTAACTCCATGATTTATGGATTGGAAGAAAGAAAATAAAACTGTAGTTATGGATTCAGATTTTTTTAGAAATGAGAGTAATGCTGAAACCAACCTGCTGTTACAATTTCAAGATCCATTTATGATTTAGTTGCATCAAGTATTATCCTACAATGATGTTTGATAACAATGGTCATTTCAGAAGAAGTTGACAGAACAAGAATTCTCTAAGGAGAAGAAACACTCTAACTAGTGATACACACATGATATTCGAGATTATATCTGAACTACAGCAGACAAAATTGATCATGTAGTTTGTTTCTATCAAAAAACTTGCTAAGGTTGTCATGAGGGAGACAAGAAGACATCAGTACGTCTATAATCAAAGTTGTATGGCATGTAATAAAGTTGTTCATAAAGAATTGCCTATGCTTAGAGACATAGGATGAGAAATATCAATACATAAGTAAATAACCAAACACAATCAAGCAGACTCTATCTTTGTTCCATGCCAGACAACAATCTAACAGAATTTTCCCAATGGTAGTTTGGGTGATTTTCTTGTTCTCTCACTAGAGCAAATATTTCGCTGTATTCTAATTGAGTCATGTTCAAATCATCTGGTCTGGAGAAATGATTGTGGATCTGGAGATATAGAAGGAGAAACTATTAGATTATGTTCCGAGTTTTCAACTCAAAATCAGTTAGTTATAAGTAGATTTAAGTAAATTGATTCATATCAATTATACATAACATTAATCTCTATCTAACTTCCGATGTAAAATAATTATTTCCAATACGTCATCGAGACGATAGCAGACCAATTTGGATCGGGCCGATCATAGATCTAGTTGGATACCGTATGATCGGGTTCTAATATCTTATTAGATTATTAAATTCCAAAACAAAACTAATCGACTTTGGATGGATTGATTATCTATATCCTTTATGTATATTTAAATCCATGCCCAAGTTTCAATTTGGGACATTTATTTCCAACAGAAATCAGGTATTAACCTGGCTAAATTAGAAAACACTGTGGAGGGAGAAATTCTTTAACTCATTAGAGACTCAGAGTAACCACATCAACACTTGTGTTTATATCAAACCATTTCGGCCTACAAAAACTTGTGAACCAGACAGAACAAAACAACCACATAAATAAGTTTTTCTTACATTTAAAATTCCAATTTATTTTGAAATAGAAAGTCACTGATGACAAAAGTGGCGTCAGTTTGAATAAGCATGACCACATTGATTACAACTATAATTTTTGCTTAACCTAATTGTAACTATTTGATACATGGTTACCGTTATCTACAATTCGGTTATTTTATGATTATGATAAATATTATAGTTATTTACAAAAAATAATAAATCACTAAAATGAGAATGGTTTTTGAAAAATCATTTCTCTCTCTAATCTAGGGGAAAGCTAATTTGACACTTTTTACCCTTTGAGTATATGATGTCAACTGAACTTTTTCATGTGTTTTGGTATAAACTATGTTATTTTTGTCCACAAAACTATATTGTTTGCGTAGCTTAGACAATATGTTTGGATTCTTTATTTATAATTTAGAGTTTAGTTTTCTTATTCTGTTTTTATGGATGGTCTGTTGATGTCAGCTAGAACTTGTTTTTTGTCCACGTGTTTTTGTAGACAAATGCATGCAATGTGTTTTTGTAGACGAGATGTCCTATTTGGATAGATAAGACATTTTGTTTGAGTTTTGTATTTTTAATTTAGGGTTTATTTTCCAATTTTATATGTTTAATGTTAGGTCTGATGTCAGTTGAAAATTTTCTTTTGTGTATGTGTTTTCGTTAACAAATGTATGCAATGTGTTTTCCATGAAACAGATATGCTTGGGTAGCTAAAACATTATGTTTGGATTTTATATTTATAATCTAAGGTTTAGATTTGACTTTGGTTAAAAATCTATAGTTTAGGGTTCTATTCTTAGTATAATTAAAATCGAAACTATGCATTTTATAAGGATGGATATAGTTTCCGTCAAAATTATAACCAATAAAGGTAAAATAGTTGAATTATCTTCCACTTTAGTAACACATTATTAAAAGCCATGAGAGAAAAATAGCAATTTCCGTAAATTTTCCTAAAAGCTAATATCAACCATATTTTTATATTAAATTAACTTAAATTAGATAATGATAGAGGGGTGTATTGAAGTGAATATTTGAAGTGATTTAAATTTTAATAAGTTTTGAGATGATTTAGTTAAATTTTGGTGATTTAGGAATTTTGTTATTAAATTTTATGAAATCTCACATAAAACTATGAGATTTGATTTTTGTATTTTTAACAAAGAAATCTCCTAAAATGTCAGCTGAAATTATTAAATCAAATTCCAATACTATTTTCAATAACATTGGATTTAAATAAGCATTTTAAAATCATTAATTCAATAATACTGGATTTTAAATGATATTTTAAAATTCATGTTTCAATAACATGAGATTTTTTATTTTAAATCAAATCTCACAAAATACTCATTTCAATACATCCCTACATCTGGCAATATTAGGAGATTTATTTAGGTAACAAGTAATAACTATTATTGTCTAGGTGGAAAGTAAAAATGGACCCTAAATATTTATTTATCTCATCAATTTTCCAAAAAGATTATGATGTATGAAAGAAAGTTCGAAGCATTTAATAAAGTTTCGAGTGTCACAGAATTTTTTTTCTCTCAAACATTGTATATCTTTATTCATTTTATGTAGTTTTATCGCATTGGCCGTACTTTTTCAAACTAATTTCTATTTTTAATTTTTTTATCTAAATTAAATATCATGTATTTGGTTGGAGATAATTTTGATTTCACAGCGATTTCTATATCAATCTATTTCGATATTCATTATGATGATAAAAATTCTGATTTTGAATTTGAGAAACATCAACTGTTTTGTCTTTCTAATTGAAGAGGGTTGTTCTGATGGCTATTATACCGGTGTTTTTTCCGCTACCAAAAATTACCAATGACAAATTTATATTAGCATTGGTTTCTTATTTTAAATCCAGAAAATATTCATGGATTTATCTAAATATTTGGAGCATCTCAATAGTGGGATCGAAAGAAGTTTACAACAAACACAAGAATATACAAAGTCATAGAAGAAGAAATATGAATTCTACATTATTTCAAAGATGCGAATACAGACTAATTGGTATCGTGTTGATATTCCAAAATATGTAACGATGCAACGGTCTTTTACTGTATGATTTAGAAAAAGAAGTAATGACAATATGACATACATATCATACCAAAGTGAGACGACTCGAAAAGAAGAAAATAATATCAAAAAGTGTTTGTTAGCGTGTAAAACTTACAATGCAATGTTTAATTTCATTTTTTCTAATAATTTGTCAGTATAATGGATATATCTATTTATATAATAGATATATCTGTTTACCTAATAATTTGTATTGTGATGTTTTGTAATCTACTTTTTTTTTTTTCACTTTTGTACTTTATGGAATTTAGACAGAAAAATTATTCAATAAAGTTTCATTTGTCTTTCATCTTCAGTGTCTTCACTTACTTTTTATTATCTTTTCCCTTTCACATCATTACCATTTCCTTTCCTAATTAGCATGGAAACATAAAGCAGTATGCGGAAACGAAACATGTGAAAACATGGAAACGATATTTTTGAAAAAAAATTTGACAACAGTGTAAACAAAAGAATACTAAACCCTAGTCAAGCAGTAGCGAAAAAAACTAAATCATAGCTTTAAAATGAATATTTTGAAATTAAAATACTGTAAAATATTTTAAAGCAAAACATATTTACATAATTGTGATATATACTTACAAACTGACAACCCATAACTCTTTTTTTATGGCAAAACAAACTTCCATTAAGCTTTCAAGATACGAATTTACTAAGAAGAAAACAAATGCGGAAACTGAGAGATTACACGGAAAAACATAACTCCTCATGGTCGAGTTTATCTCTTAGCGAGAAGATCGGCACACTCATTCAAAGAACGAGGGAGATAATATAATGAGAACAAAGAGATTGAAAGATTTAAGAGCTTAAAAATCGTCAAATTCTGAAGCAACGGCTGACCACTCTTCCGGAACTTCCATTATGGTGATAATATCTTTTTGCAATCCCTATTAAAGACTTAACTCTTTGTATGATAATCTACTCAGACTTCTCAAATCCCATAAAAGAGAATCGAATTTTGCATGAAAAGCAGAAAGACTATGCCTAACGCTCTTTAAGCCTAAGAATAATACATTTTCACGCCACAAAACAAATTCCATTTATGCTCACTGAGGTGATCCAAAGTCGACCACAAAACGTCAAACTGACAAGTAATCTCTCCTTAGAGCCAGACCTGGTCCAGGATATAAGCCACATAATCTTACGCTTAGGGCTCTAAACTTTTTTTTTTCTGTTCAAGATCTTAATCAGGTTTGTCCGCATTCATCATGTAACACATTATTCATTTTATAATTTTGGTGGATGAATTTACAAAGAAAATACAAGAAATACAGTATTTACCAAGTAATATCTAGTTTTAGATTTTTTTTTTAAATTAGAATTGATACTTATTTTTTCTTCTATGATTTTATATCGGTTTGGAACAAATAGTTTTTAACTATTTATTATCTCGAAATTTTTTTCAATTTCAGTTAGGGCCTCCCAAATGGTTGGATCGCCCTGCTTAGAGCTCCTGATCATCGATCTCTGCTTGTGGTGCCATGATCATACACTTGATTCTGATAATTGGCTGTGCAATACGACTCTGTTTCTTCTTCTGCCACACACAGGGTATCCAGAGATCTTTATGTTTTAAACACCTTCAAGTTACAAGCTTTCCAAATAAACCAAAGAATCCAAGGGAAAAAGTGGGTCACTATGATTGTAGTCCCATTCCTATCAGCTCACAAAAAAATAGATAGTCCAGGTTAGAGTATACCAATAACGATGGGAAGGATTTAAACTGTTTTGTAAATCTATAAAACCTCATTGAAATTCATATAAACAATTTAACCACAAAATTGATATCCTAATCCAACTTCACAAACTTAGCCATCGCTTTAGATCAAACTCACAAAAACGCCTCACAATGAGTTCATACACCAACCGCCGAACTTCATTACTTTCTCTCTTGTCGCATGAGCTAAAATATGTGGTCACAGATGATGACATTGTTTTGTTGTTGTTGGGCAGATAATGACAATCTTGAAAAAGAAACTATTTACCGTAAACCAAAAGTCAATTAAGTCGCCTATATTTTTTCTTGAGTTGCGCACTAACAACAAGACAACGAACGAGAGAAAAAGCCTAATATCTGTAATTCTGTATGTACTTCTCGAAAAACAAGGAAAATATCATTTTACCCAAAAAATTCTTTTTAATAAAAAGAGAGGAAAAACAAAACAAAAAACGAGAATAATAGCTGTAATCCTCTTATTACATTCATACTTCTTCCCTTTTTTTTTCTTTATAAAATCTTCTAGTGCCCATCTTGAGTAGTGAATTCATTCACTGTCGGTGATCTCACTTACTCCAATCTCCGACCACTTATACGGGAAAAAGCTTAACACCATTAATGTCTATTAGTTGTCTGATCTGTTTTCAGCTTCTTTAGCATGCACCGTACAACATCTCGTCTTCTTCATTTGGTGTCATATTCAGATCAGGGAGGATTGGTAAGCGTTTCCTTTTACGTGACTCAGATTTACTAATCAGAGTCATCTTGCTACGATTTGAGTACTCAAGCTATAATAAAAAAAAATAGAATCTGGTTCAGAGTTCGAGAATAGATTAAAAGGTATTGTTTAGAGGGAATGAGAAATGACTAAAAGATCACCTTAATTCTCTTCAAGCTTTGGTTCTTTGAACTTCGTTCATCGTATGTTGCTTGCACATTTGCAATCTTCTGAAGAAAACAATAGAATTATTAAAATACGAATTAGGACAAAAACAAAGCTTATTAAAAAGAAGATATTAATAATACCTTTTCAAGGTTAAGTCTTTCCTTCAACTCCAAGTGTTCTGCATCTTTAAGTTCCATAAAGGTCTATAAATTATTCAAAAAAAAAAAAAAAATTAGAGATCTCACAAGATCAAGAGAGCAACAATTTGAATATTCAAAATCTTTATACCTTCTTTTTCTTTGATCTCCTAGACAAAGAGCTAGTGATTTCATTTATTGCCTGCAAAAATCAACACGCATTGATTAAAATAAATTAAGAGGGTATTAGATGCTAAGGAGAAACTCTTTAATTCAAATGAAAAAACTATTTTCTTTATAAACCAAACAAAAAGGAGAAAAGTAAAAGCTAACCAAATTCAAAAAGGCCTTTAATAAAAAGTTAAAAACATAAGATAAAGAGATTATTGTTATTATTAATATTTCAATTTTATTATCATGATAATTCCGTGGCGTGGCCAAATCACATCATAACACTTAAAAAAATCACGTGACGACAATCTATCCGACAAGATTTACTCGTTTTCCCAACTCACTAAAACGACAGCGTTTTCTTTATAAACTCGAATCGTATTGAAGACGCGCAACTTTAGTTTAGTTTTGACCTGTATATTCTATGACACATCATTTAGTCCCCCATAATTTATGGACCACATACAAACAAAACCCAACCGGTCCCCAAACCGGCCAATTTAAACCGGTTTACGAAATTACCCTTACTGTTGATTAACCTTCTAAAGTGGAGACTAGCGATAATCAAGTCGAGTCCAAGAATCGTGCAAATCACCAAAAAGGATAATAAACAACAAATCTGAACCAAAAATTCATTTAATTAAAATGGATTACAAAACTAAAAATTTAATCTTCCACCGGTTAACAAATTACCAAAAAGGATAAAAAGACAAAAGAGAACCAAAAATTCAATAATTAGAATGGATTACAAAATTAATAAATAATCTTTTACCGGTTTACAAAATTATCCGTTTGTTGCGTACCGTACATTTAGCTTAAATCCAGATTGAAATGGTTCCAAGGTTTTACAGTAAAAACCTAAATTTTAACCTCTTTAAATCTAAAGTCAAAACTACCATATTTACGCCCAAGAATAGTCCAACTACCAAAAAAGAAAAAGAAAAATCTTTAACCAAAACAAAACAAAAAAAACATTTTGACAAAAAATAAAAACATTCACTGAAAATAAAAAAAGCTTTGACTCTGTGAGAGTGAATGGATTGGTAATTTACCCTAACCGAAAGTTTCAGCTTCTTAACCGATATGGGTAAAACGGTAAAAAAAAAAGCGTTATAGCCGAAGACGACCTTACGTAAGAGTACGAAAGATGACGTCAGCCGTAGACTGATTCACGTCCACGGCGAAAGGGTAGTTAAGGAATTTCCAAAAAACGAAACTCGCCACAATTGCGAGATCGGAATAAAAATAAAAATGCATAGAGAACGAAGAATTAGGAGAAGAAGATGAAGAGAGAGAGGAGAAGAAGATGAAGAAGAAGTAAACAACAATACCTTAGATCCAGATCCAGATCCAGTAGATGTAGAACAACTAGCTTGACGACTAGTATCTTCAAAACAATCAGCAGTTACAGCGGAAGGAGATGTAGAGCCACCACCACTCCAACATAAAGGAGTCATCGGACTAGCTCTAGCACGATCAGTTTCCTTCTTCACCAAATAACCTCCGACGTTGACGTTAACGTTAACCCCTAATCTCGACGGACGTGACCTTCGTTGACGGAAACCCCAACGAAGCAGAGGTAGATTCGCCGTCTGATTCTCGGATTTAACAGTTCCGGCGTGTTTAAGCCGTAGAAGAAGCTCTACCACTATGTCATCGTCTGTTAAAGCTGTGGCTACCCATTCGTCTATTGGATTCTGGTGAGATGTTGTTGTTCTCATTGAATCGGAATTGAGATTTGTTTAGGGCTTTCAGATTGTAGAAGCGGCGATAGAAATAGAGAGAAGGAGGAAGTTGGAAAAAAATGGAAAAGAGAAGAGATGAGAGATTGTGAAGGGACTCATAATATATTTGAGAGCCTTTGTTATAATTATTATATTCCTTTCATTCTCTTTTTTTTTTTTTGTATTTTTCCTTCATTTATTTCCTGATTTATGAAAATTGTTTCTTTCCATTTTATATGTCAATTGCGAATCTTTTTTTTTTTTCTCGACGATGAGAAAAGGTTTTAGATCGGGTCCATCGTTGTTGTGGGACCTACCTATCTAGTCTTGCATCTACGCCTAGATGGTAACGAATCTCTTAAGGGTTTCGACTATTTTGAACCCAACAACGGCCCATTATGTTTTTCATATGTGGGTTCTATTCGAATGTTTTAGAACCAATTCTTCACAACAGGGCTTGTAATCATGAGAAGGCTAAAAATGGAGCAATCCAAGAGGGAAGAGAGTAAAATACTGCAAAAATATGTAACATAATGATGAAGTAAAGGCCAAGACAACATTGTGCATAGAAATTTTGTTTTTGTTACCTTCATGAGACATGTAAGCCATTGGAATTGGTTTAAGACATTTGAAAACTACCCAAAAAGTAGATAATCAATGAAACTTATTACCGTGTAACGTCTTATGGTACATTACTCAACTTCCACTTTTTTAGAAATTAGTATAAAATATCACTTACAAATAAATTAGTAAATGGATAAAATAAGATTATGTATATACCTAAACAAAAAAACTATTTAATATGCTATTTATTGTACAACTCGAGAGATATTATGATTAATTGTAACCTATAACGATGAATACGCGACCAGGTACAACTATTATAGTTGATCAGTATAACTGAATAAATAGATTTAACTGAATAAACTGATAGAACTGGTATAATACGAGATATATTGAATATATTTATTCATTCATTGTACTTAGAACAATAATAAAAAGAAAAAAAATGAGAGGAGAGACGCAAATTAAAGGTTCTCAAACAAGAAACTTAACATACGGTATCATAAATATATACACATATCATTTTTTTATTTACAATTAAAATTTAAATTATATTTAAAATATTATTGATTTATTATTAAGAAATCCATATGGATATATCTACACCGATAGAGGTGCCTTTAGTTGTGGCCGGTGGCAATGGATAATAAGTAGATTAGGGTATATGATATGTTGCGGATGTACTCAGTATAATTGTCAGGTAGTTAATAAATTTATAAATTTTAATAAATATAAAATATTAATATCATATATTTCAGTGACATTCAGATTAAAAAGTGACAAAACCAGATCAGTTTTTCTGAGAAATTAACATTTGAACAGTTGATCCCGTCAGATGTCATATTCAGATCAGGGAAAAATAAGCAACTCTTGTCTTCATTTTCACTGAATAAGCGGCTCATTCTGCGAATCAAATTGGACTTACTACGATTTGAGGACTCAAGCAATAATAGAACAATAGAATCTGATGAAGATTTCAAAATTGCATCAAAAATATGGTTTAGACAGAATGAGAAATGCCTAAAAATCACGGTAGGAGATTAAACGTATTAAATAGCCATAACTAGAAAATAAATAAACAAAGGTAATGTTCAAGACACAGCTAGACGTTAATCGGACGGTGACCCTCTGCCTAGCGTCTAGAATACCTAGTTGGGACTTAGACGGTTTAACTAATTTTATAATAAAAATATAAATTTAAACATATATATATTACTATAATATAATATAACATAATAAAATTGTAAAATTGAATAGTTTAAAACTTTTAAATTATAAAAACGTAAAAAATATCAATGTTTTGTAATTTTAAGTTTTTAATAAAATTATTTTATTATTAATTTTTTAAAACATAGATATTAAATGATTTATTAAATCTGCATATCTCGCATTAGTCATAACTCATCTTATTAGCGTTTAATTCATTTAATAATCATATATTTTTGCCAAATCTAAATATACGTATAATATAAACCGATATAAAAAAAATTAATCGGTGTAAACATTAATCGGGTGGATTAAAGGAATGTAGAACGTTTTTAGAACACTGAACAAAGGTAACTAACAAGAATGATTATACCTTCAACTGCCAGAGGGGGTGGAGCTACTTAATAACTAAGGACGTCATTTGACACCAATAAATTTTTGAAATCTAATGTATTTTTAAAGTATTTTTGATATAATATTAGATTACTTCACCTAAATTAACATATTGATCTCTATAAAATTTTGACCCCCTCAAAAACAATATCTACCTCCGCCAGCAAGTGCTCTGCATCTTCAACTTCCAAAAATGTCCGTAAACTATTAAAAGAAAAAAACTATTAGAGATCTGACAAGATCAAGAGAATCACAATTTGATCAAGAAACTCCTTTTCTTTGAAAGGACTCAGATAAACTAGTCAGATATGTGTGGAAATAATCTGAGTACTCAAGCTTAGAAAACTATTACAAATCTGATTCAAAATTTCAAGATCAGACCTAAACTGTAAACCTATGAAAAATGCTTGACCACCTTTATTCCTTTGCTTGTTCTTCCATGCTCTTCAAAGACATTTGAAGATGATAAACCAAAGGAAAACACTGTGTTCCGTATTCCCAACTCTTCACAGTCTTCATCTGCTTGGATCACCAAGTTGGTTCTCCGCTGATGAATTGTCCTCCAAAAGTCTTATACCCCATTCCCGCAAATACCAGGAAGGACGCTTACCAAAAGAACCAGTAAACAGTAAATTCACGTGATCGAAGTTAAGTTTGGCAATGTCCTTTTCAGGAGGACAGAGATCAATGTCAAATACTAACAGATTTCCAACCGGTTCAAAATGTGTGAAGCTCATTTGATTGTGAATATAATCAAAGTGGTTTCCCACTCTGTCTTTGAACCGGCAATTTAACTTGATCTCTGCAATTTCATATAAGTAAGTAGAGTCATCACTGAAAACGACAGCACACAGTCTAAGTCTGATGAATGGATAAGGGAGAGAGGTTTGAAGTAGAGGGATGGTGAGAGAGGAATATGCTTCTTTAGCTCTGTAAGTGAAGTATAAAGGCATTTTTTCACCTGTCAGGTTTAGTTGCCTGAAAACTGATTGTTGTTGAAGGAGAGCTTCCACATCCAAGTTATAGCAGCTGTGGAGTAGGACATTTGGACCCTCCTCTAGGACTGGTAATTCCATGTTGATCAGTTCTGCTTTCTTTGCCACTCCATTTGGATAGCCATTCCAACCTACTCCAACCAATGCCTCACAATTTGATAAGTCAAATATGAGAGAAAGTTTAGGTGTAGGAGTAATGGAAGCATATTTTAACTTGCTGCATCCTTTCATAGACAGGAAATCGAGCTTGTAGAAATTATCTATCCACCAAGGAATCTCTTCTATTGCGGTTCTGTCTAGACAGAGATGTTTGACATTTCTTGAGATATCTGGGAAACTCTTCAATTTATAGCAGCTACGAAGATATAGGATATCAAGAGATTGGAGGTTGATGCCAGAGGGAAGAATCTCCAGATTTGTGCATTCTGACATATGCAAAACAACTAGTTTATTGAGATGTCGAATAGAAGAAGGAAGCTCCACCAAACTTGAGCAACCTTTGAGAAATAGTTCCTCTAGATTGGTAGCCCTTGAAAGATCTGGGATTTCTTTCAGGTCTTTTGATCCCTTCAAATTCATTTTCTTGAGACATGGAAGCCACTGAACCCAACAAAAGAAAATCACAGAGCAAAGTAGAAAAAGTTACACATTCTGTAACATGATTTGTCTTCCAATTATGCTACTAAGAAGAACATAATAAAATATTCTCAAAACTTACCAAATCTCCACCCCACAGCTTTTCAAGCTTGCTGTTCTCCATTTTGAGGGTGATGAGGTTTTTAGGATGAAACGTAGAAGGCAAACATTTCATTGGGTAGTTTTTCCCAAATCAATAATATGAGTTTAGGGGGCAGATAGTGGAAGCTTTTGTCTAACTGCAACCGACTTTCATATTTCTTGAACATCCATTTTGTATAAAATTTCAAGAAACAGAGATTAGACATCTTTTTGAAGGCACTCTCATGTACACATAACTCATCAATCTCTTCAATATTCAGTAACATACCTAAAACCTTTTTAGTACCCTGAAAATTATAACATCAATAAGAAAGAAAAAAATTATCATTAGCATAATAAAACGACTACAATTCACATTTATCAAATGAAATGAATAAGAAAAAGTCATTTCAAGGCAGTCTTATGTACAAATAACTCATCATTCTCATCAATTTTCAATGATATACTGTATAGTCTCTATAAATTAATACACTATAAATTAATAACATCTCTAAATTAAACAATTATCACGGTACCGAGTTGTCAATTTCGATAAGATAATATTTTTTTTTTAAATTCCTATCTAAATAAATAGTCTCATTAATAACATAAATTAATAATCATATAATATATTATATATATAATATACTTTAATGAAATATGATTATAATGTTGTTTATTTATTAGTAAATTTGTAATTTTGTGGGAGTTTATTTCTATTTTTCTTAAAATATCAAACATATATGATATTATTTTCTCAAATTGTATCAAAAACTATTTCAAAAATTATATATATGGAATGATTATTTCCTAATAATAGGAAATAGAAAAAAAAATAATTAGGTTATAAACATCTACAGTCATGTTTATCAAATGAAATGCTCTTAATTATATATACTAAAATTTGAAAGGAGTAGGGAAAGAAATCTTACAGTGTTTTCATTAAGTACTTCACATGTATCCAGCAAAAATTCCCGTTTTCCAGGCTCGTCAACTGACTGTTCATGAACAACTTTTCTACCCATTTCTTGTAACAAACAATGCATCTCCACAGAATCTCGTCGTACATGAATGAGAGACTTATCAACTAGGTTTTGGAGCCCCATATTTACACCACTGTCTGCAAGTAACTTCTTGATGTAATTGATAGGGATCGTTTTAGAAAACCTAAAAAGACATGCGATGTGACGAAATATAGCTTTATCTTCTTCTCTATCAATCCCATCATAGCTGAGCATCTTAGTGTTTTCTCAATTTTCCCATCTAGACCATTCTGAAGCCTCGGCATCATTTCCCTCCAATAGTCCTTGTCCCTCCCCCGCAATGAAGAACCTAAAACATTAATACCTAAAGGAAGACTACCCGCAAACCACACCATTTTAACCGAGATATATTCGAAATATTTAGGAGCAGAGTTTTGCTTGAAAGCACTTCGGCAAAACATCCTAAGAGCGAGCTCTTCAGATGGAAGACAGACCTCATAAATATCATTGATTCCATGTGCTCTCAAAAGATGCCTATCTTTTGTAATCACAATGATTCTGCTTCCACATCCAAACCATTGAGTTTGATCTGCCAAGACCTTTAACACCACTTGATCATCCAAATCATCAATAACAATTAGAACTTTTTGGTTTTTTAGCCTATCTCCCACCGCACCTAAATGATCAACTTTTATGTTACTTGTGCCTAAAATTTCAGATAGGAAATTTCTTTGCAAATATAGTCGTCAGTGTTAGCTCCTCTATAATCTTCCATATTCTTAGATATAAACGCCATGTCTATGAAAATCCTACCTTGGAAATGGCGAGAGAGTCGACTAAACAGAGCTCTTGCAATGGTAGTCTTGCCAATTCCTGAGGAACCCCAGATCCCAACCATCCTCGCTTCCTTAGATTCCAAATGCAACAATGAACTCATTTTTGCAATATGATCTTCGATACCAACAAAGTCATCAAAATCCTTTGATGGAGTTAAATTCAGTTTATCCAAAATATCATTGACGATATCTTCAATCAGATTTGCTTCATTTTCCCTATCAATATGGAAAAATAATAAATATAAATAAACAAGAAAGCAAATAACAAGTAAATATGTATCTTTCATTAAAGACGTACCGACAATGAGATCCGACAATATTTGCCACATCCGTCAAAGCTTTCCGCCATAACTCTGTTTCAGCCTCTGTTTTGTTGTGGCTGAGACATGTCTCTTTAAATATCTCCCCAAAGCCTCCGCTCTGTTTTCTAACATGAGACGGATCAATGCTATAGAAAATGGGTATCACGATTTGATTTAACTCGTCCTTGCATTTGACTATCTCCAACAACTCGTCTAGGCACCAAGAAGAGGAGGCGTAGTTTTCGGAGAAGATGACGATAGCGATCCTCGAATCCTTAATGGCTTGTTTAAGAACTGGATCAAGCGTTTGACCTTTCTCAATCTTGTTGTCTTTTGAAAGCACTGATTAGTTTACGATCTAACTCCTTTAGAAAGTGGCTGACAAATGATTGGCGAACATCTTCTCCTCTGAAACTTGTAAAGACATCATAGAGCCAATTGTGAGAGGAAAAAGAAGAAGAAGAAGGCATAATAAAGATTCTCGAGAGTTCTAAATTATTATTCAGCAACTGATGGCTCTTCCTCGTAGTTGTTGTTATAAAAATCTTAATCACGCATCTACGATTCTAACAAGCTGTAACAGAAGAGTGCAAACTTTCATGAGTCTTTCTTTAACATTTTTCCGAGAAAATTTCAGATAGTTGACAGAAGTTTCCTTTCCGACAGAACAAACGGTCGAGAAGAAACCGTGTGGGGTTTTTTCTTTCTCATTAATTATAACTTTTTTTTTTTTTTGTTCATTTTATTCTTCATCTTTGCCTTGACTTTTGAACCCATGCGCTCTTGGATGCCTTCTTTCAAAACACTTTCTGCTTCGGTAGAAAAAAAAACCGAAATTGATCATTCTTATTTTTGGTTCTTTAGTCAAATTTATTCTTTAATTTTAATTTAAGCTCAATGAGCTCCAATGAAACCGTGTTTAAACCATAATTTTACAAGAGTTGTGTATTTGTCTCATTATTTATTGGAGCTGAGTTACTGAGCCTTCTGTGGACAGCTGAAAGTTTAAGCAATATGATACTGACTAAAGTTGATTTCAAAAGCTCGTCTGTCATTTGTTGGATGTTATTAAAAATCCCAGAAGCTTTCCTCATGAGGCGTCAGATATTCGGAGACATCTGAGTAATTTTTTAGATTGTTCTCTGTATCTGGTCCCTCTGAGCTGCACTCAAGTTACTCTGGAAACTGCTAAGTGTCACCAAAGAATTTATATTTCCCAAGGCGTTTCCATCTTGGCTTCAAAATATTATCTACTCAGATGCAGGAATAGTGCCTTGTCAGAATCGTAACCTCTGTTTTAGTTTTAGTTCTACTTGGAACTGTGAATCTCATTTTGGATTTTATACAGAACTTAGAACATCGGTCTGTCTTTTAGACTCAGAAAAGTTTGCAACAGTCAGAAACAATCCAGTGTGATCTTATTATGTAAAAATATGTTTTCAAATTAATCTTAGAAAAAGGAAGTGATAATAGATGCCTCTAGAGAATATACTCTGCTAACATGTAAAAGGAACTGATAAGAGACTACTTTTTCTTCCATGCTCCTATTCAGTCTCATCTTCCAAGACACTTGAATTATCCAGAGATGGAATAGAGTCTTGAGTTCCCAAGTTTTAAAAGATGGCTTCAAAAAACATGTACACCAAATTGGTTCTCTGTTGATGAATAGTCCTCTAAGTGTCATATATATACCATTCTTTCAATATGTAGGAGCACTGCCACCAGCCAAATAAAACTGTTATCACACATGGATATAAACTGTATATATTAATGAAACTGTATATACATATCTTGGATATAAACTGTATATCCAAATGATCATAGTTAAGTTCAGCATTGTCTTCTTCAAGAGGGAAACAAAAGCCCAATACAAACAGATGTATACTCTTCTTATATTTATTATCTTTCCATGTTTTGTATTATTAGTACTAGTGTCTCAAATCAAACAAGGAAAGCAAATAATTTAATAAAGCTCTGCCTTCTGTCTTGACGCGAGAGGGAGAGCCGAATCGTTTATTTTCTTTAAGCGGATTCAATGCCACTATCCGAATTGTCTGCTCTTATAATCTTACTACAAAAGATAAAATTTGAGCACCTCATTCATATACTTGTTCATAAATGTGTGCCCTTAGGCTCTTTACAGGTGAAGTAAATAGACTTATAATATCCTCTATAGATCAGAGATATCTGAGTTTTACATAATCAGAACAAATATTAAAGAAAATAAAAGGATCTCACATTTTCATCAAATAAGTCTGTCTCACAGTTTCAAAGAGTGTTAGGATTCTTGTTGGCATGTTCAGATTAATGAATGCAAAACATGGATTGCTCTACATATAGGATTGTAACAAACCATAGTAACCAACAGCTGTGACGCCAACTCCATTGATCTCCATGAATTATCTGGTCTTGTTTCAGCTTCTTTAGCTTGTACCGTTGTACCATACCACCTCTAGTCTTCCTCATTGGGTGTCATATTCAGACCAGGGAGGAAGAAACAACTATTTTCTTCATTTTCAATCGATAAGCGGGTCCTTTTACGTGACTCCGGTTTACGAATCAATTTGGACTTGCTAGGATTTGAGGACTCAAGCTATAATAAAACAATAGAATCTGATTTAGATTTCAAGATTACATACATCAAAAGGTGTGGTTTAGAGAGAATGAGCAATGCCTAAAAATCACCTTAGAAGATTAAGATTAACAAAGCGTGTTCAACAAACGTAATAAGATTACTTACAAGTTACAACAAAGCGTATGAAATAGCCGCAACAAAAAAACAAACAAAGATAACTAAAAAGAGATTATATTTACCTTCAACTGCAAGTGGGAGGAATTTTTCATCTGCCTCTAGGGTCATATATTTTAATCTTTATATCCTCAATGTGAAATTATGAGTCGTACCTAGTATACCCTAGTCGTACCGGATACCTGGTACAACTGCATATTAAATCTGCAATATATCTTTAGTCGTACCAATTGTACCCCAAATCCCATATTTGAGCTCGGATCGTGCGGAGGCACGCAGAAAGTCCCAAACCACTAGTCTACCATGTTTTTCTTGATATTGTATATAATTATATATATATATTTAATCAATTTTCAAATTTCATTTTAAAGGCAAAATTGTCTTCTTACTGAGAAGTTATTTGAGATTGATTTTGTGGATATAGGAGTATATGAGATTTTTGCCCAAGTGGGGCTCTGCATCTTAAGTTCCAAAAATGTCTGGAAAATATTCAAAAAGATTAGAGATCGGGCAAGATCAGATTTGTGTGGAAATAATTAGAGTACCCAAGCTTAGAAAACAATAGAAGCTGATTAATAGTTCAAGGTCAAATGTAAACTGCAAACTGGTGACAAATGCTTAATTACCTTGATTCGTTTGTTTGTTCTTCCATGATCTTCTTCATTCTCACTGTTTCTGTTCCCTTTATTATCATCATCACCAAAATCTACAAAGATAGATGATAAACCTAGGGACAACACTGTGTTTACTGTGTTCCGAAATCCAACTCTTGAATGTGTTCAATTTCATTAACCATCTTGTCTTTATCGGCTGATGAATTGTCCTCCAAAAGTCTTATACCCCATTCTTTCAATTCGCAGGAAGCACTGTCAATAGTCAACTGTATATCCACGTGATCGAAATTATGTTTGGCAATGTCTTCTTCTGGAGGACAAACAACAATGTCGAATACAAACAGATTGCCACCCACTTCCAAATTCATGTAGAACATATCATACTCAATATAATCAAAGTGATTTCCCAGTCTGTCTTTGAACAGGCAATTTAACATGATATGTACATCATCATCGAAAGTAGAGGATTGACTGAAAAGGACAGCGCAGACTCTAAGTCTGATGAATGGATTAAGGAGAGAGGATTGAATTAGAGGGATAGTGAGAGAGGAAGATGTTCCATTAGCTTTGTGATTGAAATATAAAGGCACTTCTTCACCTGACAGGTAGAGTTGCCCCGAAATTGATTGATGTTGAACTAGAGATTCAAAATCAAAGTTAAAGCAGTTGTGGAGTTTGAACTGGAAATTTGGGAAAACATGATGTTGAAGAGAAGAGGAGGTCTCCATGGGGACTGGTAATACAGTCTCGAGATGAGGTTTTGGTGTAGGAGTAATGGAAGCATATTTTAACTTGCTGCATCCTTCCATAGATAGGTAATCGAGCTTGTAGAAATTATCTATCCACCAAGGAATCTCTTCTATTGCTGTGTTGCTTAGATAGAGTTGTTTGACATTTGTTGATATATCAGGAAAACTCTTCAATTGTGAGCATCCATCAAGATATAGTAACTCAAGAGATTGGAGGTTGATGCCAGAGGGAAGAATCTCCAGATTTGTGCATTCGTTCATAACCAACCATTCTAGTTTATTGAGATGTCGAATAGAAGAAGGAATCTCTTCTATTGCTGTGTTGCTTAGATAGAGTTGTTTGATATTTCTTGAGATATCAGGAAAATTCTTCAATTGTGAGCATCCATCAAGATGTAGGAACTGAAGAGATTGGAGGTTGATGCCAGAGGGAAGAATCTCCAGATTTGTGCATTCTTCCATATACAACCCTTCTAGTTTATTGAGATGTCGAATAGAGGAAGGAAGCTCCACCAAACTCGAGCAACCCGAGAGATATAGTTCATCTAGATTGTTGGCCCTTGAAAGATCTGGGATTTCTTTCAGGTCTTTTGATCCCATCAAATTCATTTTCTTGAGACATGGAAGCCACTGAACTCAACAAAAAAAATCACATATATTCTCAAAACTTAAATAATCTTTGCAACTAAGAACAAAACAAATATATTCTCAAAACTTACCGGATCTCCTTCCCATAGTTTTTCAAGCTTGCTATTATGCATTTCGAGGATGACGAGGTTTTTAGGACGAAACTTAGAAGGAAAACATGTCATTGGATAATTGTCCCAACTCAATAATTTGAGTTTAGGTGGCAGATAGTCAAAGCTTTTGTCTAACTTCAATCGGACTTCATTTTTGCGGGTGTATAATTTCAGGAAACGGAGGTAAGGCATCTTTTTAAAGGCACTCTCATGTACACATAACTCATCAATCTCATCAATATTCAATAATATACCTAAAACATTTTTAGTACCCTGAAAATTATAACATCAAAACAAAAATATCATTAGTTTTTTAATAAGGGAAATTGGATAACTACTCCATATTTTATAAAATTTTGAAAATTATACTTAATTTTACATAATTTTAAGAATACCCTTATTTATTTAATTATAAATAAAATAAATTAATTCTAAATAATATAACTAAAATTTTAATTTATATTCAATTATATGAATAAAATCATCATTAATTTAAATTTATTATGAAAAATTAATATCCAAGAATAATGTTTTATATAATTGATTGATTTTCTAACTTTATATTGTTGATTTATTAAAAATATATATATATTATGTAGACTTATATCATTTTATGTTGATTTTTATTAAACCTCATTTATTAAACTGTTGACTTATTTTTTATTTGTTCGACTTATTTTTTTCACCATTGACTTATTTTATAACAGTCAATTTATTTTGATTGATTTATATATTTAAACAGTCTTTAAACTGTTCACTTATTATGGTTGGTTGAATTTCTTTTTTTGGACTTATTTGTTCTTTATTGAATTTTATTATTTATATTGATTTATTTTAAGAGTTGATTATCTAACTGTCGACGTATTTGTTATATCTATTAACTTATTTTTTTCACCATTGACTTATATTTTGATTGATTTATTTATTTACATATTTGACTTATTTAAAATGGTGACTTATTTTGATTGTTATTAGATTAATTTTTTTCTAGCAAACTTATTTATCCGTAATAGACTTATATTATTTTAAATTGATTTATTATTAAAATTGATTTATTTAACAGTTGATTTATTTTTTTATATCTATAGACTTATTTTTCACCGTTTAATTATTATATAAGAGTTGACTAATATTTTGATTGGTTGATTTATTTATATAGTTGATTTATTTAAACTATTGATTTATTATCATTTAAACTGTTAAATTATTATGGTTGCTTCTTGAATTAATATTTTAGACTTATTTGTTCTTAATATACTTTTCTTATTTATATTGACTGATTTTAAAAGAAGATTATCTAACTGTCCACTTATTTGTTATATTTATCAACTTATTTTTTTACCATTGACTTATTTTTTCATTGATTAATTTATTTACGTAGTTAACTTATTTAAACTAATGACTTATTTTGATTATTTGTTGATAATTTTTTCTCGTAAACTTATTTATCCTTAATAGATTTATATTATTTTTACATCTATAGACCTATTTTCACTGTTTACTTATTTTATAAGAGTTGACTTATATTTTTATTATTTGCTTTATTTATATAGTTGATTTATTTAAACTATTGATTTATTATCATTGTTCGTTGAAATATATTTTGATGTAAACTTATTTATTTTATATAAACTTATATAGTTTTATGTGAACTTGTTATTAAAAATAATTTACCGAATTTCAGATTTATTTTTATTTATGTCGATTTTTTTTCACTATCGACTTATTTAATAACGGTAGATTTATTATTTAATTGATTGCTTTATTGACATAGTCAACCTAGTTAAAATGTTCACTTATATTTTTATCTTCATAATTTTTTTTAATAAAAACTAAAAATTAAAAAAATTAAATTTTAAAATTAAATTTATGTCAAATTTAAATAATTTTCTATTAATTAATATTATTTTTATCTTCATAAAAATAATTTTTAAAACAAAAAATAATTATTAGGTTAAAATATAATTTTATATAAAATTTTAATAAATGTTAGTTTGATCCTATATTTTAAAATTGTAATTTTTTATCAGAAATTTTTCATTTCAATAAACAAAAAAATATTTATTATTAAATTTTACTTTATAACCTTTTCATAAGTAATTTATCATATATATATAATTCTACAAACGTGACTATTTTTTTAAATAAATAGTTCTTCATATATATTTAAATCAGATTTAAAAAATTATTATTCAAATTTGCTTATAAGTGATCTAGTTTAATGAAAATAATAATCTAATTATTAATAAGCGAAATTCTCAAATTAATAATTTCAATTTTTTTTTTGTAATTTGAAGTTATTAATTAAGAATAAAATATATTTTCATTTCATTTATAAAAGGTGTACTTCAAATCTTGTAAATTATGGTGTAGTTCTCAAAATTTTGATAAAATATAAAATATTCTAGCAATTTTTCTCTTTAATAAATGCCAACAATTCAGGTTTATCATTAGCTCAAATAAACGCCTATTGTTACTAAAATTGAAATATACTAGAAAGTAATAACCATTGTTTTAAAATTCGCTAGGAGCTAGTTGGACGGCGAGGGTGGGCCTAACGCTTAGGAAATTAATCGGAGAGTAAACGGGGATTAATCGGGGATTAGTTTTAGGTTATTTTAATATTTTAAAAATATATTTATCTATTATATTAAACTTTTAAATAATATTGTTTTTAAAATTATAGTAAATACATGAAAATGTAGTATTAATAATTTATTTTATGATTTTTATTTATAATTTTAACATAATTTATTATAAAACATCACAAATTCTCAATATAAATGTCTGAATAACAAAAACAAATTTTTTTTTATACTAGAAAATTTAAAAATAATTGGATTATAGATGATTATGCAGAAAATAATCGGATCAGGCGGGGATTAATCGGATTAGGCGGGAAGTAATCGGTTGACTGACTTTTTCAAAGGATTAGTCATTAATCGTGGCGGCAAGGGTGAACCTAGTAACTAGGCGGGGTGTAATCGGAGCTAGACAAGAGATTTTTAGAACAGTAATCTTATGTACTAAAATATGAAAAGAGTACAGAGAGAGAGAAAAAACTTACAGTGTTATCATTAAGTTGATCACATATATCGTTCGAACCCAGCCAAAATTCCCGTTCGTCAAAGGACTGTTCACTAACAATTTTTCTACCCATTTTTTGTATCAAAACAATGCATCTCCACACAATCATATCGTATATGAATGAGGGACTTTTCAATCAGGTGTTGGAGCGCAACATATACACTCAAGTCTCTATCTGCTAGCAACAACTTGATGTCATCGATACGGATCAGATTTAAAAATCTGAAAAGACATGCTATTCTGCGAAATATAGCTTTATCTTTTTCGCTGTATATCCCATCATAGCTGAATCTTAGTGTTTTCTCAATTTTCCCATCAAGATCATTTCTAATTGTCGGCATCACTTCCATCCAATACTCCTTGTCCCTTCTTCCCCGAAAAAACGAACCTAAGACACTAAGACCTAAAGGAAGACTACCCGCATGACTCACAACTTCAACAGCGAGCTTTTCTAAATCTATAGGTGGAGAGTTTTGTTTGAAGGCATATTTACAAAACATCTCAAGAGATAGCTTTTCAGATGGGAGAGGGACCTCATAAATATGATGGATATCATGGCCCGTTAAAAGATGCTTATCTTTTGTAATCACAATGATTCTGCTCCCACATCCAAACCATTGAATTCGATCTGCCAAGGCCTCTAACACCACTTGATCATCCAAATCATCAATAACAATTAGAACTTTTTGGTTTTTTAGCCTATCTCCCACCGCACCTAAATGATCAACTTCTATGTTCCTTGTGCCTAAAATTTCAGATAGGAAATTTCCTTGCAAACTCAACTTCATGTTATAGTCGTCAGTGTTAGCTCCCCTATAACCTTCCATATTCTTAGATATAAACGCCATGTCTATGAAAATCCTACCTTGGAAATGGCGAGAGAGTCGACTAAACAGAGCTCTTGCAATGGTAGTCTTGCCAATTCCTGAGGAACCCCAGATCCCAACCATCCTCGCTTCCTTAGATTCCAAATGCAACAATGAACTCATTTTTGCAATATGATCTTCGATACCAACAAAGTCATCAAAATCCTTTGATGGAGTTAAACTCAGTTTATGCAAAATATCATTGACGATATCTTCCATCAGATTTGCTTCATTTTCCCTATCAATATGGAAAAATAATAATATAAATAAACAAGAAAGCAAATAACAAGTAAATATGTATCTTTCATTAAAGACGTACCGACAATGAGATCCGACAATATTTGCCACATCCGTCAAAGCTTTCCGCCATAACTCCGTTTCAACCTCTGTTTTGTTGTGGTTGAGACATGTCTCTTTAAATATCTTCCCAAACTCTCCGATCTGTTTTCTGACATGAGAAGGATCAATGTTGTAGAAAATGGGTATCACGATTTGATTTAACTCGTCCTTGCATTTGACTATCTCCAACAACTCGTCTAGGCACCAAGAAGAGGAGGCGTAGTTTTCGGAGAAGATGACGATAGCGATCCTCGAATCCTTAATGGCTTGTTTAAGAACTGGATCAAGCGTTTGACCTTTCTCAATCTTGTTGTCTTTGAAAGCACTGATTAGTTTACGATCTAACTCCTTTAGAAAGTGGCTGAGGAAGGATTCGCGAACATCTTCTCCTCTGAAACTTGTGAAGACATCATAGAGCCAATTTTGAGAGGAAGAAGAAGAAGAAGACATAACAAAGAAGATTCTCGAGAGATCTAAATTATTATTCAGTAACTGATGGATCTTCCTCGTAGTTGATGTGATAAAAATCTTAATCAAGCATCTATGGTTCAAATAAGCTGTAACAGAAGAATGCAAACTTTCATGAGTCTTTGTTTAAGATTTTTCCGAGAAATTTTCAGAGAAAAAAGATATTCTTGGGAACAAGAACTGAAATTTGACAGAAGTTTCCTTTCCGACAGAACATAAGGTCGAGAAGAAACCGTGTGGGGTTTTTTCTCTCATTTTTTTTTTCTCTTCTTCATCTCTGCCTTGACTTTTAAACCCATGCGGTGGAATCTGAGCCCTCAAACCAAAATGATCTACAAGATCATTAGTTAAAATTTAAACCATTGTTTAACCAGTTTTGTTTCTTTTTGTATATTCATCAAAGTTAACTTTTCCAAGTTCAAACTTTAAGGTGGTTGGGTAACTTTAATTTGGTGAAATGTAGTTTTGGAGATATTTATTTTTTTTGCCAAACGATTACATTTTACATCTATAGGTAGAGAGGGGATTTTCCATATGAGGAAATGTTCTCAACTAAAAAGGTTTGAATCGAAAGGGAAATAGCAATAATAATGTTAAAACATACACGATAATCAAATAGTTTATCTAACTCAATCGTAACAATCTTTGAGGGTTCTTTTAATTTTCAAGAAAAAAAAAACATCATTTGAAGGATTTTCCCGGTTTTTTATTAGGATTTTAGATATTCTGGTGCTTCATATGAACTTTTTATTACAAAAACAAATCTCAAATGGGGATTTAGTAAAATTTAAATGATTTTGGAATGCTACGTGTAATAACATTTATACTCTCTCTTAATCCAAAATCTCAAGTCCTCCTTCATGTCAACTTGATTGAAAACAACGTTGCTCTAAAAATAAAGATGTTTAAATCATTTTCGCCTAAGAAATCATCTAAATTAACGCTTATAACTAGTATGAACGAAACTGCAGGTCTCAAACTTCAATGAACTTCCTTTTCATAAACAATTAAACGATATTGATTATAGAACAAATAGTTGATTCTCCCATTTATGTGTAATTGAATCAGATTTTTTTTACATCTTATTGCGTAGATGCATCTTCCGTAACCATCGTTCAATTTTTGCGGCCCAAATTCCCTACATTCACATCCTTCTTTTTCTTACCAAAATTTATAGTGATTTCGTTAACTGTTTTCATAAAGATTCAAATGAAGATCCTTAACAAAATTTAATTGTAATCATCAAAATTACATCGTTACAACTTAACCCATTTCATTCATCTTAACTTCAACCTAAACTACACTAAACAGATAATTATGTAACCCTAAGAAGACGATTACAAAATCATAATTTATTTAAAGAGAAACTTATAAAAAAAAGAAAACGAAATGAGAAAGCTAATTCACATTTACTACAACACGTAATTAACACTAGAAGCAAAACTAAGACTTGTTAAGAATATATTTCGAATCTTCCCCTTGAAAAAATAAGAGAAGACTTCGATCAGAGAATATTCGATATCGTTGAAAGGAATCATGCAATCTGATTCTGATTAGATCGTTGGTTGCATCTGTTGATTTGAAAACGGAGACATTTTTCTTCGCGAAGAATGCCGGTAACGGAACTTCACTCGGCGGCGGAGATGTCGATGTCACTGGACCAGCGTAAAACATAGCTGGAATCGATTTCCGATTTGAAATTTGAATCGGTTTCGAAATTTTCACCGGATATGTTCCGATCTGACGAGTAGATTTCAGATCTTGATTTTCAACCATTAGATCTGGTTTTGTTATACCGATATCTTCACCACGCTTCAAAATTCTCACCTGATTCTTCTTCTTCTTCTTTTTCGAGTCATTTCGAATGAAATCAGAGACAGAAGCGAGAGGAGGAGGAAGAGCGATCGTGGATTGATGACGTTGTGGACTCCGGCGACGGCGATTTGTTAACGGTTTTCTTGAGCGGTGAGGCAGAGAAAAATTGTTTCCGGTGAAATTATCATTAAAACAATCGCGAGGATGAAGAACAGCAACTTCTCCCATGTTTTTAGAGAATGAATTAGAGATGGAAGATGATTATTTTCTCGGGAAAATAAAATGTTAGGATGAAAGAATTGAGAAGGAGAAGGGCATATTTGTAAAATATCCAAGAATGTGTTCTTCGATGGCAAAAAAAAAACAAAGTCGTTTTTAGCCACTCACACTTGTATTAGCTGTATCACACGCGCTCACAGAATTCTCCATTTTCTAACAATTTTATTATTATTATTATATACATAAAAAAATAAAAACAAACGTATTTTAATACTTTACTCTTCGGCCCTAGAGAAAAAGAAAATGGAATTTCTTTAGTTTCCTTTGAAAAACAAAAAAACAAATTTCAATTTAGTAATATCGGATTCTTTCAATTTATATACTCCAAGTGTTTATTAAGAAAATCACTTGTGCACGCGTGTAATATTTAGCTACTAATCAAATAAATAAAATGTAGCTTTCAAGTTTCAACAACCAAACCTTATAAAAAATCTTAAATTCTAACATCTGCCGTCGCGATTTATCAGATCGTCAGTTCCCAAAAAAATCTATGCTGTTGCAATTTGGAAACTATGCAATTATTTTGTGTTATAATCTTTTTACAATTTATTTTAAACACACAACTTATAGATTATTGAATTACAAAAAGTTCAAAACATTTTTTTTTAAATCAAAACATTTCACAAGAGTTACTGCTTGTACGAAAGAACGGATCGAGTATTGAATTGGAAGTACAAGTTATTCCCTACCTCAGTTAAATAGGATTTATGTAGGTATATCAATCGGGTTAGTCTGGTCAAGTGTAGCACAAAACTGGCAAAGTTTATATATTTTCTAATACGATTTTTCAGGTCTATATTTTAATGTTCTTTAGAAAATATCTAAAATTTAACAACATCAATCAATTTTCATGTACACAATTGAGTTCTTTAAAATACAAAGGTGAAAAAATCGAACATATTTTATATCCAAACAAAAATATAAAAAAGCAATAAGTAAAACCCATGTTAAAAGAGAACATTCTAAATTTAATAAATAAGAAGTAAACATAATTAATAGAACAGTTCAGATCTAGATAGTGGAATTAAATATAAAAAGCCTTATTATGTTTAAGTTAAATCGCATTTTGGAAATTCTTTTGTTAATTTTGAACTCTAACACATGCATACAAACTTGTTACTCGGTTTTTGTTAAGAACTAGTTGAGAGAAGACGTTCCCTATATACTAAAGTCATTATTTTATATAATTTATATTATTTTGTTGTGTATTTTGATGATATTTTCTCTATTTAAAAATTTGGCAGATGTTGATTTTCCTTTTAAAATTTTGGTAGATATTCATTAATAAAAACTAATGCATAATTTTCTTATATACTAAACCCGTTATTTTGTATAATATTTATTATTTTTTATATTTTGACGATGTTTTTCTTTTTTGATTTTTGGCAGATGTTGATTTTACTTTTAAAATTCTTGGTAGGTATTTATTATTATTATCAAATTATAATTAATTAAGTTTAACATATTAATCCATTGAACACATAAGATATGATTCATTCAATAATCCACTGAGCATATAACATATGATTGATTTTAAATTTTTTTATGGTCTTCTACATTTTCAAGGCATCATACTTTCTAATATTTTATAATTTTAATAAGATTTTGAATCTATAATATATATTTTGGAAATATAAGTTTTTGGATATGTCATTCTCTTTTTCTATTTTTCCTATGTTTTTCTCCTTTTCTATATTTGCTATGTAAGTTTTCAATACTTTTTCTATTTTTATAATTTCTATTATTTGCTGTTTATTTTGGCAATGTATTCCTTTTCTAAATTATTGACAGATATCATTTTAAAATGAATAATATGTTTTCTTTTTAAAATTCTGTCAGATGTTGATTTTCCTTTTTAAAATTTTGGTAGATATTTATTAATAAGAAATTAATATGTTGTTTTTTATATACTAAAATCATTATTTTGTGTAACTTCTATTATTTTGTTTTGACGATGGTTTTCCTTTTTAAAATTTGGCAGATGCTGATTTTGATTTTAAAATTTAAAACTTTTTGTAGATATTTTACTTTTTTATAATGTTTTTATTTTGTTATAATTTCTATTATTTTGTCATATATTTTGATGATATTGTTTTTTTCTTTTTTTTTTGTAGATGTTGATTTAACTTTTTAAATTTTTGGTATGTATTCATTAATAAGAAGTTAATGCATAGTTTTCTTATATAATAAACTCGTTATTTTGTATAATTTTATTATTTTATTTTATATTTTGATAATATTTTCCTTTTAATTTTTTGGCAGATGTTAATTTTCTTTTCTAAATATTTTGACAAATATCGATTTTTCTTTTTCATGTTTTTGGTAGATTAGTATAATTTTATTTGTTAAATATTAATGTGGACCAATAAGATGTCATTTCTAAAATCTTATGTTCATGGCTTTAGCATCAAGTAGTTTCAACTTTTATATAGTATAGATTTTGAAATCAATAAAAATAATAATTTAATAAATTATAAAAATGTATGGGTTTCTAAAAAAGTAGTACCTTCACAATCAACTTCAATGAGGAGAACACATTTGCAATGTCATAAAGGCATCTTGTTTTAGCTACACAAATTTACAAAGAAATAGGGGTTGATTACTGCTTTAGTATTCAACAATGAGAGATAAGAGAATAATAAAGGAATGAATCAGGTTTACTTTTTCTGTTCATGGGATCATGAGTCTCATTCCTTAATACTTTTGTAAGAGTATCAAGTGATATCTTTAAATCAAAAGTAGCAAACAATTGAGGTGTCAATTGGTCAAAGAAGAGTTTTTATTATTTTGTTGTATATTTTGATGATATTTTTATTTTTTGGAAGATGTTTATTTTATTTTTAATTTTTGGTAAGTATTTACTAATAAGAAGTAAATGCATATTTCTTTATATACTTAACTCGTTATTTTGTATAATTTTTGTTATTTTGTAATATATTTTAATTATTTTTTCCCTTTTAAATTTTTTGGCAGATATTGATTTACCTTTTTAAAATTTTGGTAGATATTCATTAATAATAAGTTAGTGCATAGTTATTCTATATACTAAACTCATTATTTTGTATAATTTTTATTATTTTGTTGTATATTTTGATGATATTTTCCCTTTTTAATTTTTTTGCATATGTTGATTTTCCTTTTTAAAATTTTGGTAGATATTCATTAAAAACAATGCATAATTTTCTTATATACTAAACCCTTTATTTTGTATAATTTCTATTATTTTATATATTTTGATGATGTTTTTTCTTTTTTGATTTTTGGCAGATGTTGATTTTTACTTTTAAAATTTTTGGTAGGTATTTATTATTATTATCAAATAATAATTAATTATTTTTAACATATAAATCAATTGAGCATATAAGATAAAATTCATTCAATCATCTACTGAACATATAACATATAATTGATCTTAAATATTTGTATGGTCTTATACATTTGCAAGGCATTATACTTTCCAATATATTATAATTTTAATAAGAATTTGAATCTATAATATATATTTGGATATGTAAGTTTTTGGATAGGTCAGAAAATATTTTATCAAAAAAAAAGAAGTTTTTGGATAGGTCATTCTATTTTTATATTTTTCCTTTGTTTTTTTCCTTTCTACATTTTCTATGTAAGTTTTGAATATTTTTTCTATTTTTATAATTTCTATTATTTGTTGTTTATTTTGGTAATGTTTTCCTTTTCAAAATTATTGGCAGATATAATTTTAAAATGAATAATATGTTTTTCTTTTTAAAATTTTGTGAGACGTTGATTTTCCTTTTTTATTTTTAGTAGTTATTTATTAATAAGAAATTAATGCGTAGTTTCTTTATATAGTAAATTATTATTTTGTATAACTTAAATTATTTTGTTTTGACGATATTGTTTTTTAATTTGGCAGATGTTGATTTTCTTTTAAAATTTAAAATTTTTGTAGGTATTTTAATTTTTTATATTTTTTATTTTGTATAATTTTATTATTTTTCATATATTTTGACTATATTTTCTTGTTAAAGTTTTTTGCAAATTTTGATTTTTCTTTTTAAAATTTTGGTAAGTATTTATTAATAAGTTAATGTACAGTTTCGCTATATAATAAACTCATTATTTTGTATAATTTCTATTATTTTATTATATATTTTGACGATGTTTTTTCTTTTTAAAATTTTGGCAGATGATGATTTTTTTTTATAAATTTTTTGTAGTTATCATTTTCTTATATATTAAACTCATTAATTTTTTCAATTTCATTTATTTTGTTGTATATTATAATGATATTTTCATTTTAAAATCTTTGGTAAGTGTTAATTTTCTTTTCTAAATATTTTGACAAATATAGATTTTTCCTAGGCTACCATATTTTTATTTGTTAAATATTGATGTTGACCAATAAGATGTTATTTCTAAAATTAAACATTTTTACAATCAAGTAGCTTTAGTTTTTATATAGTATATATATATATATATATATTGAAAAACTCTTTGACTGGCAATGTAGAATCTCGAATAAATCTTACAATATTCCCTTTTTCCATTAATCCCACTATACTTCCTTATGATACTTTTCTTGTAGGAATTCGTCCCTTGTCACGATTTACAAATTTGAATTACGAAATTAATTTTCAGGATTAGTCTAGATACTGAATTAATTATAGACCATGAGTTTGAAAGTTTTTGGATATTTTGCACAGCCACACCAAATAGGTTTATTTTGAAGAATTGAATTGTTACTAACTTCTTTACAAGATAAACAACTTCACCAACAATTTGAATTACTAAAAAAAAAAATTTCTTCTCAGCGGACATAAATGTATTTTTTTTTTTATCAAATAAGTCTAGTTTGCTAGTTGTCCTTAAAAAATAATCGAGCAATTGATATTTGATTCCAAATGAAAATATGTTAATATACTATTAAATATAGACGTTGTTGTTTAAGTTAGTGTAGACAACACGTTGTTCTTTACACAAGCATAAAAAATATAAAATCTAATGATATTTTCTTTTATTTACCTATATAAATGAGATTTTCGGTGTAGTACACTTTTTTTTTTTGACGTCTTGTAGTACACATTTTAAATGTCAAAGATTGTAGATAATTATTTTCATCAATATTGTACACCAAATAGATGCTCATTGATGTCAAGAAAAGAAAGGATGGTCAGCTTGTGAATTATAAACAGAATCATACAATTTATAATTTCTCAAAAATTTATTAAAATCGAGTTTAATTATTCAGTAAAAGTGTGTGGTTTGTCTCGAATCTTTCCTTTCTAGTTCATAATTTACTTTTTATATAAAAACATTAATGGTTGAGAAATAAAAATTTCCTTTAAAAACACCTCTCTCTCTCTCTCTCTCTCTCTCTCTATTTCCCTCCGTTCATGTCCCATAAAAAGAGATTTCAAGAAGACAGCGATTGAGAAAGCGATAGTTCGTTCACTCTTCGCTTTCTCAAGAATCTCAAAACCCCATAAAAGTCTTTATAGTTAAATCTCTTCCAAACTTTTCTTTCTTTTTTTACAAAAAAAAAATTATAATAATGAAGGAGCTTCTTCTTCATCTTCAGTATCTGTTGCTTGTGAAACTTTTTGTTACTACTAAATTCTTCGTTTGTGCTTCTTCTTCTTCTTCTCCTTCTATAGCTCCAGTTTACACTTCCATAACTACTTTTTCTCCTGGTAATATTATTGGTCGTTGACTTCATTTTACATTTAATTTTTCTGGATTCTTGGATTTGATCTGTGCGTCCTCGAATTTCGTAATCAAAACCAAATTTGTTTTCTTTATAACAAAATTAAATGCTATTTATGAGCTACTCTCACTCCTTGTCTTCTTCTTTTATGATTGAAAATAAAATAAAATTCCTTTCTTTATCTGAATTCATTCTGAAGTTTTGAAACTTGAGTTTGATTCAGAATCTTAATAATCATACTTGTTTAACTAAAAATACAAGAACTGTTCTGTTTTTTTTTCTGTGTCTAGGAGTCCAAATGGGAAGTGGTGAAGCACACAGATTCAATGCTCATAAGAAACTTCTGATTGGTCTCATTATCAGTTCTTCTTCTCTTGCTCTTATAATCTTGTTTTGTTTTGGTTTCTGGGTTTATAAGCATAACCAATATTCCAAATCCATCAATAATTCAGGTAAATTCATCATCATAAACTAGTAATGAATAAATATGTTGAGTACATTTTTTGGTTTTGAAAAAAAACTTGTAAATATTCCTTTTTTGTTGAGCAATAAAGTTTACATTTCCAAAAAAAATACATGTATGTGACAAATTTCATTACTCTGTAATTCCAATGGAGATTATTTGTTTTTCCAATGGAAGTTTATTGATTGTTATCAATTTGAAGTATGTGTGAGATTAGTTGTATTGATCTCTGTGCAATGTTTTTAAATGAAGATGTTGAGAATGGGAATTCATTTACATTGTTTATGAGAAGACTAAGCTCAGTCAAAACTCAGAAGAGAACATCAATCAACAAGAGTTACGTACAATGTTTTGATTTCAAGACACTTGAGAAAGCAACAGGCAGTTTTAAAGAAAGTAATGTAATCGGAAAAGGCGGTTTCGGATGCGTTTACAAAGCTTCTTTAGACAACAATACGAAAGCAGCGATCAAGAAGATCGAAAACGTTAGTCAAGAAGCAAAAAAAGAATTTCAGGTAAACAACATAAACCAAGTCTATGTTTTAGTTTCTGATTCTTGAGATTTTATTGATTCTTGGAGATGTCAGAATGAAGTTGAGTTGTTGAGCAAGTTCCAGCATTCCAACATTATCTCATTGTTAGGCTCTGCAAGTGAAATCAACTCGAGTTTTATCGTTTATGAACTCATGGAGAAAGGATCATTAGATGAACAGTTGCATGGTAACATATCTTCTTGTTTAATACTAAGATTTATATTGTAATCAAATATGTAAATTATTGAAAGGACATGAATTAAATAGTGATAATTTATTGGTTTTATCTTTTATAATCAATGTATTAGGGCCTTGTCGTGGATCAGCTCTAACATGGCATGTGCGTATGAAGATTGCTCTTGATACAGCTAGGTATAAATAAATAGCCGGCATTTTAAACTACTAGACCGGTTTTCTCATTGGTTTTTGTCTCTACAATAAACCAGTAAACCGGTTTTTTGCTCTGTTGGTTGCAGAGGACTAGAGTATCTCCATGAGCATTGTCTTCCACCAGTTATTCACAGGGATTTGAAATCCTCGAATATTCTTCTTGATTCTTCCTTTAATGCCAAGGTTACTACTACTCATTTTTCCTAAATGTTACTGATTAGAACCGGTTCTTGGTTCTGAGTTCTTGATCTTGGTTCTTGTTGCTATGTAAAATGTAAAAGAAAGAATCCAGAATTTGGTTCTTATATTCTGATGCTCTTTTGTTTACATCTCTTTGATTACAACAATGCAGATTTCTGATTTCGGTCTTGCGGTATCGCTTGATGTTCATGGCAAGAACAACATTAAACTCTCTGGGACACTTGGTTATGTTGCTCCGGAATATCTCCTAGACGGTAATTATATTTTCACTTTTACCCTAACTCGTTCTCATTTCTAAGGCTGTGTAATACATAATAGTCTCATTTTCTCATGGATTCATTATTCATATTTTATCTTAAATAATCGGTTTGTTTCGATGAATATAATGTTTGTTTGTGTGTATATTTTGCAGGAAAATTAACGGACAAGAGTGATGTTTATGCATTTGGGGTGGTTCTGCTTGAACTCTTATTAGGTAGACGACCGGTTGAAAAACTGGCTCCAGCTCAGTGCCAGTCTCTTGTAACTTGGGTATGTATTTTCCGGTTTACAAAATGTGTTGGTTTTGAACCGGTTTATGACTTAAAGATGAGTTGATGATGCAGGCAATGCCACAACTTACCGATAGATCGAAACTTCCAAACATTGTGGATCCAGTTATAAAAGATACAATGGATCTGAAGCATTTATATCAGGTTTAATTTCAAGATAGAACCGGTTTAAGTTCATCTTGGCTGTGATGGTTTTGGATCAAACTGGTTTAAACCGGTGAGATTAGAGATACTTTGCACATTGTTGAATCAAGACTATTGATTCTTCTTGCAGGTAGCAGCTATAGCTGTGCTGTGTGTGCAACCAGAACCGAGTTACCGGCCGCTGATAACCGATGTTCTTCATTCACTTGTTCCTTTAGTGCCGGTAGAGCTAGGAGGGACTCTCCGGTTAACACGATGATTGACATAATATGCCAATATCCAAATTCATTAGCATTTTCTGTATAGGGTTATGATCCGCTCATCTCAAAAGTTTGGGGGTAAGAATGTGAGAATAGAAGTTTTCCAAGTTTGTTGAGTCTATAATTTACGTTGCTGAATTTGTAAAAATTTTATATAAATTCCCGCATCACAAAGAAGACATAAAATTATTGTATTCTTGAAAGTTGTCTTCCTTTATTAATTTTTTTTTTTTATAAAGGTACTATTTCTTCTCTTATATGCCTTAGATCATATATTTCTTCAAAACCACATGAAGAAAAGAAAAATAAAACAAAACTTTGGTATCAGTAGAAAGAGAAAAAACAAAATTACCAATTTAGGGTTGAGCTAGTGGTTGAATCCAGAAATATTGAAAATGTAAGCACTTTGGAGAACAAGATTTCAACTTGATTCATTTTTTATTTATTTTTTTCTTTCTAAACTTGATTCATTTACTCTACTCACATATAATATTCTCAATATTTTGGCTTTGTAGTTCAAGTAAACAAAAAAAAATAAAAATGTAGGCGCCGTTTCTCAATTTAATTTGGTATTGAATTAATTAAGAAGCGAAGTTTAGATTATGATGTACTTTGACTAATGTTATCAAAGTCATCCACTATCTTGTTGACTCGTGCTCGCTTCTTCTGCCAAATCTTCCCTTTTTCTCGCTGCAAAAGTAAATATTTGTTCACATCTTATTGCAATACAATTCGTTGTTCAATAGAACAAATATAACACACTCAAAAAGCGTGTTATAGAGTCGACTAGAAAATTGTTTTCATATAATATGTTTTTGGTAACCTATAAGTTTTAGCTCTTAAGCTCATAATCTATTCGGCCATAAGATAATTGCATGTTAAGTAATTTTCATTGCATTTTCAAATCATCTCAAAAAGTTCAAGAAATGCATTAGACTACTGCTGGAGGACGCGGAAACTATGGCCGTCAAGGCCGAGGTAGAGGTGGTCGTGATCCATCAGTCTAGGAGACTCAAATGGACTATTGTTTCTCTTGATCTTCTCTAATCTTTCAAACAAGTGATTTCTCAAAAATCAAGCTATTTTTGTGCTTAAGATTTAATTTTTCAAACTACTTTCTTGAACTCTATGATTACTAAGTCATATCCTTGTAATTTCTTTTACTTGCAATTTAAACAGAAAACTCTTAACCCATAGTCTCTATTTCGTTATTTGTATTCAAACTCTTTATGGGCGGCCAACTAAATACACCAGTTGAATTATCGACACCGGATATAACAGAATATTTCATTGTTTATAGCATACTCTTAATTTTCAGTGGCATGTTATGCATCTAAGGTATAAAGAGAACCATTTAAGTTGCATATTTTTAATTAATTAGTCAATAATGAAGTTATATGTTATTTATTCTTAATACATAAAGCTTGGTAGTTCATTCCAAGACATAAATCTTATGGCCGACCAAAAAATACATATATCGTAAGAATCTCGAACCTCGATCGTGGATTCGGATCAAAATGCTACAAATACAACTATGAATTATGTTTGAGCAAAGGGAGAGAAATTAAAGAATGGGATTGATCATGGGCAAAGAACGTAAGTTTGAGAAGAATAAACCTCTGGATGAGAAAGAGAGTTACGTCTGTTGTGGCATAGAGAGGGTTCTGATGGAGGAACTGGACCTCGCTGAAGCTGGTTCTCTAAGCTGTACAATCGTTCTAAATCCTTCCTCCATAACACCGGTCTCCCTGAGTTTCCTCTTCCGACCAAAGCTAGAAGACACATCATTATAATGAATCTCCACATTCTTTTGTTTTAATAAAGATTAGTGGCTTGTTTACCAAAAAAAAAAAAAAATATTAGTGATATTTTATCAATACAATAATAATAAAGATTAGCGGTTAATTAGAGAATTAAAATAAAACTAATGGATGTTTAATTAAGAAGAAAATTTATGAAAATAAAGATGATTAGAACTCTAAAAACAAAAGGAAACTCTGTGTATGTTTACCATCTGTGTGTAATATATATAGAGGGGGAGTCTTAGTGGTTTTTTACTTAGCCGGCTTGATTTGAATGATGCTAAAATGGTATTTTTGTCAAATGTCAAACCAAGTGAATTTGAATGATGCTAAAAAGTGGTATATTTTTGTCAACTTAAAATGGTGCGTTTATAATATTGACTTGTTCTTGTTATACATTTCCCAGTGTAATGTCTTGTGTTCAACTTTTTTGTATAATTCTAAGAAACGTTTATTCACCGTTGCTATCTAAATTGGGTGGTTGAACGGTTGATCCTTTAGTCAATTATTATGTAAAACCAAAAAATCGAAGAAGCCATTAGAAAAAAAAGCCATCACATTTTATACGAAAGTTAGCAACGGTGGGAACACGAATGGAACAAAGGGAAGCAAAAAAAAAAAAAAAGAGCACTTGGTCGGCTAAAACCAAAAATGTGTACAAAAAACGATTAAAATGTTTGGACTTTGTATCCGTCTCAACAAAATAATATTTTTTCTGTAATTTTCATTTCTAATTATCTCAGTTTATTCGAATACAACTGACATCGGATACAACTAGACAATATATTGAGTTGTGCCTAAAATCACTGAAGTACTATTAAGGAAATTCCCAAAAAATCCGTTAACATTTCCACAGTTTACAACTTTCAATTTAAACCTTGAAGATGAAAATATTATCATTTTAAACCTTCAATTCACATTTTAACATTTTTTTATTTTTGATTTCAAAAAACATTAACGTAATTTTTAAGTTAAAAACCCAAAAAAATCATATACAAATATATTTTAATCTATTAAAATAATTTAGAGTCTAAAAATTTATTTTGAAATTTTTAATTTTAGAAATCACATAAAAGATAATTTATAATATTAACTAAATTTTAAAATTAAAAACTCCAAAATTTTATTTTCAAAGTTTAAAATGGAAATTGTAAACCATAAATGTTTAAAATAAAATATTATTTAAGGTTTTTTAGGATTTTCCCCTAACTATTATAAACAATTATAGATGTATAATGTCAATTTTCATATCATTAAGAGGAAAGTCGTAGTAAATGTTTTCCATTTCAATTAGATTAATTGAGACATTCTCTACAGAATCGCCTATCGACTGAACGTCAGAACTTTGTAATTACATGTAATCTTGAAAATTATTTTAAAACTTAAAAATGTTAGATAAAAATATTTATGTTAGATAATCCAAAATGATTCTGGCTAAATGACTAAAATTTTGCACAAGCCTTTTGTGTTTCTAAACACTTCAAGTTTGTTGACTGATAATTAACCAAAAAAACATCTTAATGATTCATTTCATACAATCAGATTCTTCTGTCATACAAAGCCTATATTGATCAAAGCCAATTTGTTTGACATTTGGTTTGATATTTCTAGCGTGATACTTTGATATCTTCTCAACCCTATTTAGCTATTGATTCAACATCAAGCTACATAAACTTCACATCATAGATTCAACGTAAAATCACCCAAAACAAAAAAAACTAAAAATCATTTCTAAATCTTCGAACTAATGGAAAAGAAAAAAAAACTAAAAATGTCACTATAACAAGTGCTCTTAAACATAAAATTTGGAAACATAAACAATTAAAGATCGTCTTACACAATATAATTGTAACAAAATCAAAACTTAGGAAACACTAACCCGTAAATAAAAACAAGTCTTGTAGAAAGAACAAAGCTTTCACAATAAACAAAAGTAACCTCTTAGAATCCAAGCTTGGTTCTACGCCAGTGCCTACGCTTTGCGTTGTACCTAAAAAACCAAACAAGATTCACTAAGTTTGCCCTAATCTATTCAACAACATAAACTACAAAATCAGTTTAATAAAACAACGAACCTGATGGTATTGTCAGTACGAAGACGAATCCAGTGAGGAATAGGCCTGTTCTGCCTCATCTTCTTCGCTAATTTCTTCTTGATCATGAACGATTTGTGCGACGGCTGTTAATATAATGAAGATCATCAAAATGATTCAAAGTTTCCAACTTTCAATAACTTTAAGATACAATTCAGAGTAGAAGATAATGGAGAGAGAGGATTTACCATCTTGAAGCCTTGTGATCTTGCTTCTGGAACAAAGCCGAAAAGAGAAGAAACCCTATATCTGAAGAAGAAGCTTGACCTAAGTGGTGGCGGTGGTTTTTATACGACGGTTATTTTTTAGGGTTACAGTTTTTATTTTAGTTTGGGCCTTATGGCCCATTTGTTTCTTAAGTACATTTTATAATTTATTAGAACTTATTTTTTCAGGTCTTAGGTTAAAGTAAGGCCTGTTAATATATATAGGCTTCGGTTGATCCATCATTTATGTACGACTGTGGATTTTGATAAAATCTTGGATTATTGAATCATGTATAAATATTAGCACGCTAACCCGTACTGCCGTGGATCTGTATAATTTTGAAGTAAAAAAAATTTACGCATATAACCCATCAAATTTAAAAATTATAAAATAACAACAAAACATAACAAAACATAACAAAAAAATCAAAATAACAAATAATTGATTTAAAAGATTTCAAACAATATAATTTTTCTTTAAAAATTCATAACAACACATAATTTAAAAAAAATCATATTAACGGATATCCGCATAACCAGTTTAACCAGCCAATAAAAATATTACTACCCGCATTCATTCTATTAAATACATAATTTGCACCCACATATCCTGCTAAATTTAAAACTTATATTTTGTCAACCAGCACCTGACTCGCTAAATCATAACATGCACCCGCATAACCTCTTAAATTTAAAATTTATATTTTGTCAACCGGCACCCATCCGACGGTGCGTATTATGTAAAACGGGACGGAACCCGCGGATAGTGATTTAATTGACAGGCCTAATAAATATACATTTGAGTATTTAAAATTATTTGTTTGGCTCATAGTACTAAATGTTTGTAGAAATTATGTTTATGAAGGTGGGTTTACCTCTGTCTTAGATTGTTAATCATTATTTAACTAAATCATTATTGTTGACACAGAAAAAAACTAAAAATATACTTACAAAAAAAACAGGTCGGATAATATGAATATCATTTCTAATATGAGTAACTCAATTTTTTAAGTAATTATTATCAAACTCTCAATTAGATCCAAGTTTGAATATTTTAAATATACACATTAAATATTCTATAAACTATTCAATCTATATTTTTACCTTTAAACAGGTCGGATAATATGAATATCATTTACAATACGAGTAACTCAAAAATTATTATTTTTTAGTTACTATTACGAAACTCTCATTTAGATCCAAGTTTGAGTATTTCGGATGTTTAGGTTAATTTACTGAAGATAAAAAAATCATGCAATCTATATTTCTTACTGTGAAAATATATAATACTTTAATTTTCAAATATATATCTATATACTGTATATATACTTGTGAAAAAAATAATAATTAAAAAATATTGACAGAAACAAGGGAAAGATATAAGAGTATTTTGAAAAGTTTGCTATATTTACTCTTTATTTAAATATCAATTGCTGGTATAATTGGTCAAGATTAATGTTTGTAGGTATTCTTCTGAATGATTGGAGAATGAAAGTTCAGACAATAATCACATGTTTTGAATTGTCTGGTACAAAACAAAAAGCAGAGCGAGTAATGCACCAATCTCGCAATGAATTGTGTATGGTACCATATTTAATTTACAGTTGGATATTTAAAACCTTTTCTTTTGATAGCTGGAACCCAAAAAAGAACCAATAATATATGTATTCATCCAAAATTCAAACCAATCAATGAGAAGAAAAGATTCAAGCATGAACAAAGAGAAGTTTTAACATATTTGATTCCTAATGAATGTGGGTTCTTATCAATCCACAAACTTATGAAACATAACTTCACATGGTACAATCGAAATTATGTTAGTACATTAGATCTAAATTATGTGACTTGATAAACTAAAAATGAATAATATGTAAACAAAAATAAGATATCTACAAATTTTATAGCTAATTTTTAGTAGATTCAAAAATCTTAACCTCTCTATTTGATTCATCGAATAAGTTGGATAATAAAAAATGTATAACTAAGATACAAAATTTCTCTTTTCCAACAAATTTGTAACCATATATATTGGTCGTTACCAAAGACAAAGTGATCCAGTTTTTATCAATTAACAGTCACATTAACTAAATTTAGATTGAAAGAATTAAGTCATTTAACAGACAATATAATATCATGCCGATGGTTTGTCGAATTCAATTAAAGGTTGTATGTTAATTAGTTAACTGCAGAAATTTTTGGTTAACTACTAATATCAGTAAATATAAGACATTTCAATCAGGAAGCATTTAAATACGAGTCTCATCTAGAGTCACATCGGGCTTAAGTTGAGTTCGGTGATGAAAGATGCTCAATTGTCGTCCCGATTGATTTTTCGAAAAAGAACTTTTATCTATAAATCATTTTAATCGTTCTCTACTATTCTATCAATAGATAATTAACACATCATCGCCTCCAACACCGACATCATCTCCTCAAAACGACATCATCCCTACAACACTAAGAGAATCGTCAAGGTCCAAGATGAGTTGCAGAGCAAGCTAGACAAAGCAAGATGAGTTGTGGTACGGATCAAGTCGCAATAAAGAACAGATTGGAAGCTCTTGGATCAATGATCACGTGATAAAGAAGAACTGCCAAGTAGGATTTTAGTGTACACTTCATTTAAGACACTATACTATAAGTGTAAAACACCAATTGTAAAACCTCAAGAGAGAATGAAATCAAAATCTATCATCAACTATATCTTCTCCTAGATCTCTAATCACATTATATTTTCATGGATAACCTCTAACTTTTCTCTGTTAACCTACATCTAAAAAATCTTGAGTTAATAAAGGTTATGTAAGCATTTACTTCCCATAATGTATAGTACGATTAACCAACCGGTTCAATGTATTGTATGATCATGGATATAATTATCCATACTAATTCATTATTTTATTCTATCAACTCTCTCTTTTTTTTTGTCAACATTTTATTCTATCAACTAAACACACGTAAGGTAAAGCAAATCAGGACCAAGCTTTTGGTAGCTTTCACTGTGACTTAAAAACGCGTACAAGTCCATTGACTTCCAAGAATTAAGCTAAAAGATAATCTACATAACCGTAATGTGAAAACCGGCATAAATTATCAATAAACGTCTGCTTCGGTCACATAAATTTATCCACAAAGTTGCTTTCAATTTCTCGACTTGACCCTCTCTTTTGAATTTCACAAACATGACAACTCATTTTCAGACACATAAGCAAATATATATATATATATATATTCAAGTTTAGATATATACTAAGATATGACATATCCATACATATAATAACTTATCTGTCTGTGCATAATAAGTCAGATAAACCAAATAGTCAGATTTGAAAAAAATACATAAAAATGAAAATCTCTCGCGGTGGCTCATCTCCTTTATCCGCATGTTTTCACCCTTCAGCCACCGCAATCAACGACGATCTAACTCTTCCATCGCCGTTAAATCCATCTTATTTCTCCGGTGAACTTCCAAATCCCACCACTACATGTCATTATCATACTAACGTCGGTGTTTTCTTCCTCTCTTGGTCTCAAGCCTTACTCCGTCGATCTCTCCACCTTCATTTCTACTCCTGCGACTCCTCAAACTGTTATATCCACTCTCCAGATTGCTACCGTCGCTCCGTTCCTTTCACTTACCGGTTAGAAATCAAACCCTTAACCTTCTGGAGAAAACATGGATCCAAGAAGATATCAAGAAAGCCTGATATCCGAGTCGTATGGGACCTGACACAAGCAAGGTTTGGATCAGGACCCGAACCGACATCCGGGTTTTACGTTGCTGTTTTTGTATCCGGTGAAGTATGTCTCCTCGTTGGTGAAGGAAACTTGAAACAAAAGCCAACGAGGCAAATCTTGGTGTCAAGAAGAGAGAATCTGTTTGGAAACAGAATTTACAATACGAAAATCAAGATTAAGGAAAAACTTAGAAAGATTAGTATAGATGTTAAAGTTGTTGATGACGACGCTAGTCTCCGGTTCAGCGTAGACGATAAGAGTGTTTTGAAGATTAAGCAGCTTCAATGGAACTTTAGAGGAAACACAAAGATTGTGATTGATGATGTGACGATACAGATATCGTGGGATGTCCACAACTGGCTATTTGGTGACAAGGATAAGGTTAAACTGATGCCTGCTGTGTTCTTACTCCGGTTTGAGAATCAAGAAGTGGAGGGAAACGACTTGTTGATGATGAACAAGCGTGTAAGAGACGATGTCGTTTTGCGGAAGGAGAACTCTCGAACGCCGTCATTTTGGACGACTTCGTATTGGTCTTCTCGTATGTCTTCTGTAATAGAGTGGTCGAGTTATAGAGATGAAGATGAGAGGAGCTTCGGAAGTAAGAGTTGGTTCTCTTTGATTATTTACGCTTGGAGGAAGTAACTAGACACTCAGCTTTATTTTTTGTTTCATTTTTTTTTCTTTTTGGTATAAATCAATCAATTGGATTTAAGGATCTTGAAGAGTGAACTGCGTAAACTGAACTGTGTAAGAGCATATTTTTGGTGAAAGAGACAATTGCATAGTATTGGGATTTGTATATATATCTTGTTGTAGTAAGTTTGTGTATAAAGTTACAACACTTTACCCTATAAGTAAAAACAAAATACAAAAAACATTTCATATACTTTGCTTACATGATATCATAGTTATACCAAACGTCAAACAAAGTTAGCTCTTGATCTCTTATTTTGACGTTGTTCTTCTCTTTGTTTCATCTATTTTTTTTTCTCTTTCACAAGCTCTTTCTTCTTAAGCTATTAGAACAACACATAGGAGATGACATGTCTCCCTTAATGAGTCCTCTTTGCGAATCAATTTGTCAATCAATTGTTCTAAACACATCGTCGTTAATATCACTCTTTATCTATATTGTATATATCATGTGTGTTTCTTGTTTCTTAGTAAACGAGTATTCATATGTGAGATGTGGAACTTCGGTGTTTTCAATACTAATACTTTTGTTGATTTTTTATAACCCCCTTAATAATACTCTTAAAAACGATGCTTCATTCAACAAATTTCAAAAATAAAGATGGTTACGTTTTTAATTAAATCTTAAGAAAAAATTAATGAAGCAACATCTAAATTCAAGATACATCAAGGAAACTTGTATAATCATCAATTTAATCTTTAGGATACAAAAAATGACCACAAAAAGGTCAATATATTAAGAAATTTCAAGGATGAAGAAGTTTAAATGAGATAAGAAAATATACAAAATATATGAATCATTTTCTTTTTGTACATACCAAGTAAAATGATCTACATACCCAAAAGGTTTTTTAAACAACTTGATAACAAAGCACGATCATGCCCATGTTTATGATTAAAACTTTGCTTGGCATTTTCCTCTGTGTTTTTTTTTTGTCTTTATATTTTTTCGTCCTTTTCATAAACAATAATTACATGTTCAAATAATGATGATAACAATCAAGTCTTGACGCTTACGCTTGCCGACTTCTTGTCTTAACCTCTGAAGGCAGTAGGCTCACAATGTCGTTGATTTTTCTTAGAACCCGATGAAGAAGAAGGTTGGTTACCGGTTGACTTTGCTCGAATGTGCAATCGATGATTATCAGGAGTTGAAGAAGATGATGAAGAAGAGAGTAAAGGACCTGATCTTGATCGGTTTCTCAGTTTCTTTTTCTCACTTTCTGAAAGCTCTCCTTTTACTACTCGTCTCACTTTTGTCTCGTTTAACCGAGGTGGTAACACACAGTTGCATAGACCTCCTTCACAATACACAAAAGACAAAACATAAACCATGTTTGCATTACTTGATAGGTCTTTCTTATACAGCTAAACAAATACTTCAACTGTGATTGGTTTACCTAAGCGAGCGAGTCGATTAACCCATCTAGGTATTGGTTTCTGAGTAAGTTTAAGACAAACTTCATTGCAAAAATGGTTGCAATTCCTTGAAATGAGATGATACTTTTTTCCTTGATACTCTTCAGCTAGTTTCTCCATATAGACTCGAACTTCTTTTGCATCGATATCTGCTTTTCCCACAAGAATTGATTTCCTAAATGTGAAACCAGGACACTTCTTTGGCTCCACTTCAAAAATACCTGTGGATGAAGATTCATGTGCTCCAAATGCATATTCAACTCCATGAACTACAAACATTACATAGCAGACACAATGAGTCCATTACAAAAACTAGTTCTGTATTGAACATTGATGAAGCAATATAACATCTAAAATCAGTTTATACATTCACTAAAAACTAAATACACAAATTGGTTACTCTATTGATCATTGAAGCAAATAAAACATACAAAATCAATTTCTCTATTAAGTACATTACACAAAGACAACATTCTAAACACACATACAGATTTTGCTAAAGAAAAAGATGATAACCATCATTAAAAGCTCCTAAATTCAATATCCCAATTCATAAAACTCAAGAAAAAACTGTTTTCTTTTTTTGCTAAGCAAAACGAAGAAGCCATGAACACAATAAGATCATGTTCTTATCATCAAAATCAAAATATAGATTTTTGTTAAATTTGGTCAACTCACAGAAGAACCAAAGTCAATTCTCAACAAATCTAAGTTTTAAAATATTAAAAAGTCACGTTCTTTAGCAACCAAACAAGTAGATTCAAACAGAAAAATCCAAACCCAGAAAATGAAATGAAGAATCATCAATTCACCTTCAACACCAGAATGAAAAACACCAAGTCCAAGCCAATAACCATAAGCATTCATAGGTGTTAGATCATAGACATTCAGATAAACCGGAACCGAACCGGATTGTTTCTTCCGCCCAAACGAACCACTCCAACACGGCATCTCTCTCTCTCTCTCTTTCTCTTCGGCTCAATACATCACAAGATCGGAAGCTAAAGAACCGGAGATGAAACCTAAAAAGAGCAGATCTTGGATTTAAAGATTAAGACTTTAAAGGTTTCTTCATCGTTTCATCTTCTTCTAAACTGTTTTCGAAGTTTCTGGGAAAGTGGGTAAAGCCTTTATATGCTTAAGCAAAAGTGAGTATGTTGTGTTCTTTTAGCCTTTGTTTTGTCTTTCAACTTTACCATACGTTTCTGTTAATTCACTGAATCTAGCATTTTGTTTTAAATGCAGTAAGGTATTTTTATCTATTTTAGTCCATTCTTCCAATTTGCATTTATTTTTGGTACTTTTGGGTAAAAAGGTAATAAATCGGAAAATTCCAAGAGATTTTCATTTTGTATTTTTATAAAAACTAATGAATCATAAAAGGGAGTTTTTGAAAAATACACTATTTGTTTTCATAAAGTTGAAAATATAATAGTTATTGATATTCAAAAACTAGTAATATTTTTTGTCCTTATTTAAGTTAATATCTTTAATAAGTAATATAAAAAATTTCAAATAAATTATTACCATTAATTCATTTTTGAACAATAAATATGATTATTATTGTTTTAGATAAATATAGTGACATACAATGAAGAGACTAGATTAGATCATTAGACAATATAATTGTTTAAAACATTTTTAGGAGAAGATAACACATAATTTTTAAAAGGTTTTAGTGAGACCTCATTGATTCCTTGAGTGATTATTTATTGATTTGGTCATAAGTACTAATCATAATATATTGGTTCAATTTGATAGAAACAATGGGCATGTGCAATTCTACGAGATTTTATGATCTTCAAAATCATGTTGTTTGTTCTTACTTCTTAGACACATTCTAATTTTGATTGATTCAATTTTTTTTAAATGACATTTCTGGAATCATTAAAATCTACCAGAATATTAAACATTTTCACTGATTTATTTAAATTAATAACTGACAATATATTTTGTATAAATAAAACATTTGATTAATCACCAAAAGCTTCATTGATTTTATTTTTAAAATATATATTTCTTTCTAATTTTTTATGAAAATATTTTAGGAAATTAATTCTTCAAATGAGTAGTTTTATACTTTTAAATAAAATAGTATTTTTCAAATAAATATAAACAGGATACTTACCTAAATATTTCTCATCATATCCTTTCTAAAACAAAAAATGATTTTTAGTCTCATGTGAAATTTAATTTTTCTTTAAATAATATAAAGTTTGAGGCTCTCTAAGAAAATAAAAATAAAACATTATGAAAATACCTTATTTATGTTTTATAATTAAAAATACCCTATTTTGTTCTTTCAAAATATATTATTTTATTTGTGATACAACACTTCTGATCTGAATTGAATTAAAAAAATAGTAAATCAAAATAAAATTTCAAAATAGTATAATCATTTTTATATTTTTTTAAAAAATTAGAATAAAAATTATTTCTGTAATAAATATCTTGCTTCTTAGTACAACTTTTTTGAAATATACACTTTGTATCTGGCCTCTCACAAAAGTATTTGCTCCCATAAATTCTTTGTAAGTTGATGCCCATAAAAATCTGTAAATCTAAATTATTTAGTGAAATAATAAAATAAGACTAGTGAAAAGGTTAATAATTCTTCAATATAGAAAATAAGTAAAATCATTTGGGCAAAGTGGAATATTGTTTCATTCCTATTTACAAAAAATTGTTTTTTAATTTCTTTTTGTGGGTCGGATGTCTTGTATTTTTGTAAGTTTATATGTTACATGAAAATTTTTAGCCCTTTACTTTTAGTTTTACTAAGTTAATTTATATTAAATTTGGTTAAAATCTATAAATTTATCATGTTAATCATATGAATGGTTGAATTTTCTGTGATTAACATAACATGACAATGTTGAAATTATTCTTATTAAACACTTTGATTCAAAAAATTGATATTAATTCAAAAACTAAATACTTTGATATTAATGAATTAATACCATCCGTAGTCTCTGCCCAAAGTGCATGACATCTTCTTGTTATCGTATATCATCTTTTCTAAACCGGTCTTTAACAAAAATAAAACTTTTAAATCGCTTACTATATCTTAAATATTTTCAGATTATTCAAGGTAAACAGAAATAAATTATAAGATAGTACGACATTTCTTACAAAACAAAATGTAGATATCTTATAGTTAAAAAAAATGTAGACATCTCCACTAATTAATTCTAACTTCATAATAATTTGTAGAGAAGAGAACTGCAAGCTTTCCAACTTAGTTTGTCAGCTTTGTACAATATGCATGGTATAATCCTTTTATGTGATCAAGGTTTCCAGATCTTACATCAAAACTGAGCATGTGCATCACTCATTGAACCATAGTTTTTTGTTTCAACATCCTACTTTTTTTTTTTTTTTTAAATTAAACATTATTTTTATTCTTTTTCACCTAATAATTCACCGTCACATTTGCACCTTGTCCATCACTTTTTCTTCATATTTTTTTTTATTTTCTTATGATTCTGTTTTTTGTGATTATATATTAATAATAACAATCCATTGAAATTAAATTAAATAATTAATAGTTAAATATTTTTTTAATAAATTTATTTTTTCTTATTTGATATTCTTAATTTTGTTTTGGATGTTAAAAAATTATTTTTGGGTTTTATTTCACTAAAAATAGTTTTTTCGTGTTAAAATTAAATGAAACAAGTTTCTATTTATAAATTATGAATTTGATATAAAAAGAATAAAAATAAATTAATTTACTATGAAATAATTGATTTCAAATAATTTGCATAAAAAATATTAAAATATCAGCATCTAATACTATTTCAACACGAGTCTAAATCTCTTTCTTATCTCCCAATTATTTTTTCCGCCCAATCGATATGCACCACGTTGCCAAGTGGGACTCTTCTGACGTATATTCAACATGAGTATTTTCAACATGATTTTATACACCTTATTTTCAAATAATAATTCAATATATTTTTGACTAAAAAATCAACACACCATTGCATTGCATTTATTCAATTGTTGAACATTTTTACTCAATAAGCCGTTGTAAGTAGTCTTATATGTGCTGAGCAATGATAAATGCATAAATCGTACAAATACCATCAATACAAATATACAATGAACATTTAACAAATTGTGACCAATAAATACCAAAGATCATGAAACTTCAGAAGTTACCAGATGAAACGAAGAACAAACATTTCAGTGGAGACGATCACAAATCGCCATGAAACAATTGTCCTCTAAATTAACAGGCTCCTTAGGGAAACATGAGACTCTCAACCTGACGGGAAATCATATTTGTTTTTTTTTGCTATGCAACAAGAGCATCATACTTAGAACTGGCATGAATGATCAAACTAATTTCTTTTTCTTCGGACAAAAAGACTATAAACTATAAATTTGAAATTAATTTATGGTTTACAACCAAGAAACTAAAAAAGAATTATAACGAAAAACCATAACCACTTGATCCAGAAATGATATGAATTTATAACCAATAAAAATAACCACTTAAAAACCAAAACAATGTCTTATAAGTTATAACCAGAAAAAGATGATCAATTAGCTAGCCGCCTAGCCGTGACACATAACCAAAAGAATATACAGTTGTGCTTAATTTATTCTTAACTATTGTAAAATTTTCAGGAAGATAAATGGTTATGTTTTTCGTTTTTGGTTGCTTTCTTACCACTTATAATCATGAAAAACTCTTGTCCTACATAACACAGTTTCCTTAAATGTAACTGCATTGTTTTTTTGTCGTCTATTACATCATTATTAAATTTATCTTTTCCGACAAACTTATAACGTATGCGATTAAGATGAACATTTTTCTCCAACAATGATTCCACGACGCAAACTCTCTCCAACGGACGGTTCTGTATATACATCATCCAGATGAATGATAGACTTGTAAGTCAAGAAGACAGGAAATTGTTTGTGGCCCAGAATAACATATGCCAAGGCCCACGTCCATCACACCAAGATCAGCCCAAGCTACAGCGATCATCTTCCTTTGTCATAAACGACAAAGTTCCCGCACAGAGCTCAAAGACGACGGGAGGAGCTGTTAGAGCAAGCTGTCAATTAGTACTCTATAACAAATTTGATTCTCTCTTATCATTTGAGAATGGCTAGATGATTGACATCTGTCTTCATATTTCATCTTTGTGCTTAGATCTAAAATGTTCTTCGAAGTCTATATAAGAAGACTTTCTGTAATCTTTTTACGGTAAGTTAATAAAAATAAAAAATTTCAGCATTTCGTTTCTTTCTTTGTTTATTTGCATGGTATCAGAGCTTTCTTAAAAAGCCTTAACAGGTTGCTATAATAGCAGAAACTCTCGATCCTTATCCTTTTCCTTCTACACTTCATATCACCAGTTCTGTCAATATTAAACTCAATGATAACAATTATCTCTTATGGAAAACACAGTTCGAGTCTCTTCTCCGCTGTCAAAAACTCCTTGGGTTTGTCACTGGTCAAATCCAAGCTCCTCCGGTAACGATCGTCAACAACGTCGATGGTGTTCTTGTTGAAAGTCCAAATCCAGTTTATGAAGCTTGGATGTGTACAGACCAGCTCATCGAATCATGGATCTTTGGGACGCTCACTGAAGAAGTCTTAGGTTATGTTCATGCCTTATCTTTGTCACAAGAAGTCTGGCTTTCACTGGCAGATAACTTCAATAAGAGCTCTATTGCTCGTGAGTTTGATCTAAGACGACGTTTGCAACTGCTCACCAATAGAGGTAAAGAACTAGTTGTCTATTGCCGTGAGTTTCGTGGTATTTGTGATCAACTGAGTTCTATCGGAAAACCTGTTGAAGAATCCATGAAAATTTTCACATTCCTCAATGGTTTATCTCGTGAGTTTGATCCTATTTCAACAGTTGTTCAAAACTCCATGTCTCGCTACCCACCTCCGACGTTCAATGATGTTGTTTCAGAGATCTCTGGTTTTAATACTCGTCTGCAATCCTACGAAACAACAAATGATGCTACTTCATTTGCTGCCTTCCAAACTCAAAAGTCAGGATATTCAGGGTCAAATCAGAGAGGGAGAAGAAACTCTTATTCATGCTTTGGAAGTCGTGGTCATGGAGGTTTTCTACCCGTGGTAGAGGCTTCTCTCAGCAAGTTAATTCATCTCAAGCTTCAGAAGGGTCACAAAATACTCGTCCCATCTGTCAAATATGTGGTCGTATTGGCCATTCTGCTTTAAAATGTTGGAACCGCTTTGATAATACTTACCAAAGTGATGATGTGCCTCAGGCTTTAGCTGCAATGAGAATTTCAGATGCAAATGGTCAGGAATGGTTCCCGGATTCAGGAGCATCGGCTCATATAACATCTACCACCGCTTCTCTAAACACCACCACACCATATTCTGGATCTGAAACAGTGATGGTAGCAGATGGCAACTACCTCCCAATAACTCACGTTGGCTCCACAGTCCTCAACACCACAACAGGTAGCATTCCACTCCATGATGTTCTTGTTTGTCCAACTTTGCAGAAAAATCTTTTGTCAGTTTCAAAGCTGTGTGAAGATTACCCATGTGGAGTTTTCTTTGATTCTAATATGGTTTATGTGATCGATCTGGCTATCCAGGAAGTGGTGACAAGGGGACCACATCGTGAAGGGTTATATGTATTGGAGAACAAGGAGTTTGTGGCATTCTATTATAACAGACAAGTTGCTGCTAGTGAGATGATATGGCATCAGCGTTTAGGTCATGCAAACCTTCAAATTCTCCAGATTCTGAAGAATAACAAGGCAATTTCAGTTAATAAGAGCAGTACATCTCCCATTTGTGAACCTTGCTAAATGGGAAAGAGCTTAAAGCTTCCTTTTTCTTATTCAAAGTCTAGTATCATGGAACCCTTAGATCGAATTCATTGTGATCTTTGGGGTCCTTCTCCGGTTGTATCAGTTTAAGGGTTCAAATATTATGCTGTTTTTGTGGATGAATTTTCAAGATACTCATGGATATTTCCTCTCAAATTAAAGTCTGACTTTCTTGGAGTATTTGTTGCCTTTCAAAAACAAGTAGAGACCCAATTGGGAAAGAAAATAAAAGTGTTTCAAAGTGATGGAGGGGGAGAGTTTATAAGCAACAACTGCAGAACACATCTTAGAAACCTTGGCATAACTCATCTACTATCATGTCCATCTACTCCACAACAAAATGGTATTTCTGAAAGAAAACACAAACATCTCACAGAACTTGGTCTAGCAATGTTGTTTCACAGCAAGACTCCTCTAAAGTATTGGGTTGAAGCTTTCTATTCGGCCAATTTCATTACTAATCTCCTTCCATCTGAAGCGTTAAACAAGCAAAGTCCCACTGAGGTTCTATTCAACAAAGTTCCTGATTATTCATTCCTTCGAGTTTTTGGTTCAGCGTGTTACCCTTGTCTAAGACCCTTCACTCAACATAAGTTTGAACCAAGATCACTGTTGTGTGTTTTTTTGGGATATCATGCGCAATACAAAGGCTACCGATGTATCTACCCTCCTACAGGACGTGTATACATATGCAGACATGTCATTTTTGACGAGTCCCAACTTCCTTTTTCTGATAAGTATCATCATCTAACTACTCGGTACAAAACATGACTCTTAAATATGTGGCAAGCTGCTCAGGATCCGGTAGCAGTACCTAATTTACTGCCTTCTGTGCCTCTGGAGGTTGTAGAATATCCCCAAGATACTCTATCAAGATCTTCAACATTATCAGAAAAGGATGGTGCCTCATTTGATGCATCCTCTGAAGTGATATCATCTGATGATATAAGCACCGATCAGAATATCAATGTTCATCCGATGCAGACCAGGTCCAAAGCGGGGATTCGAAAACCAAACCCACGATATGCTCTAGTTGCAAGTAAACTTATTCCATCTCTCCCTAACACTATTACAGAAGCATTAACTCATCCTGGTTGGAATCAGGCGATGCTAGATGAATTAGAGTCAATTTATCAAAATCACACTTGGTCTTTAGTTGTTCCGACAGATGGTATGAATGTTTTCGGTTGTCGGTGGGTTTTCACCATAAAGCTTAAGGCTGATGGCTCGTTGGATAGATTAAAAGCTCGCCTTGTAGCAAAAGGTTTCAATCCAGCAGAGCGTGTCGATTTTATTGAGACATATAGTCCTGTGGTTTGCACATCTACAATTTGAATCGTCCTATCAGTTGCTACTGCAAAGAATTGGCAAATAATTCAACTAGATGTCAAGAATGCATTCCTTCATGGGGATTTACAAGAACAAGTTTTTATGATCCAACCTCCTGGATTCGAAGATCTGTCTCATCCTACCCATGTTTGCTCACTTAAGAAAGCTCTGTACGGTCTTAAGTAGGCACCCTGAGCGTGGTTTGATAAGCTTAGTCATTATCTCCTTGAGTTTGGTTTTGAATGCAGTAAGGCAGACCCATCTCTCTTTGTCTATCATCAGAACGGTAATACTCTTGTCTTGTTGCTTTACGTTGATGACATTCTATTAACAAGTTCTAATCCACAATTATTAAGGGATTTGATTTTGGAACTAAGTGGAAAATTTGCTATGAAAGATCTAGGAGAATTTCATTTCTTCCTAGGAATTCAAGCAGAAAAGAATGCTAAAGGTCTGTTTCTCTCTCAGACCAGATATGTTGAGGAAATTCTTCGTCATGCTAACATGACTGGCTGTAATTCTGTTCACACACCTCTCCCGCTACGGCTTGATCATGTTTTCAAAGATACAAAGTTGTTCTCGGAGCCTAGCTATTTTAGGAGTTTGGCTGGTAAGCTCCAGTACCTTACAATAACACGACCTGACATCCAATTTGCTGTTAATTTCATCTGCCAAAGAATGCATTCACCAACAGAGTCAGATTTTGGTCTACTTAAGCGGATCTTGAGATATCTCATGGGAACAATGACTATGGGGATTCAACTTTACAAGAACAGTAATCTTTCATTGGTTTCTTACAGTGATAGTGATTATGCCGGTTGTCAGGACACTTGCAGGTCCACATCCGGTTTTTGTGCCTTTCTTGGATTGAATATAGTGTCTTGGTCCGCAAAGAGACAACCTACTGTGTCCCGATCCTCAACCGAGGCAGAGTATCGATCTCTTGCTACAACAGCCTCTGAACTCACTTGGATTTCCTCTGTCCTTCGTGACCTGGGAATTTGTCAGTCCATGCCAGCTCTTCTCAAGTGTGACAATCTGTCGGCTGTTCATCTAACAGCAAATCCTGTGTTACATAATCGATCAAAACACTTCGAAGTTGACTACCATTATGTTCGTGAACGAGTTGCTCTTGGGGTTCTAGAAGTTCAACATGTTCCAGCCAGTCTGCAGATTGCAGATATTTTCACTAAGTCTCTTCCCCGACGATCCTTTCAGCATCTCCGATCCAAACTGAATGTTGTGACTTCTCCCACCATTAGTTTGCGGGGGAATGTAAGTCAAGAAGACAAGAAATTGTTTGTGGCCCAGAATAACATATGCCAAGCCCACGTCCATCACACCAAGATCAGCCCAAGCTACAGCGATCATCTTCCTTTGTCATAAACGACAAAGTTCCCGCACAGAGCTCAAAGACGACGGGAGGAACTGTTAGAGCAAGCTGTCAATTAGTACTTTATAACAAATTTGATTCTCTCTTATCATTTGAGAATGGCTAGATGATTGACATCTGTCTTCATATTTCATCTTTGTGGTTAGATCTAGAATGTTCTTCGAAGTCTATATAAGAAGACTTTCTGTAATCTTTTTACGGTAAGTTAATAAAAATAAGAAATTTCAGCCTTTCGTTTCTTTCTTTGTTTATTTGCAAGACTCTCCTCACAATATTTGGATCTACAACAGGCGGTTCTGAATATATGATATCTCTATGATATACATGATCTCTCCCCTATATTTAAAACCACGATTCTCTTTGCAGCACTATAGAACCTCTCATAAGCTTTACATTTATTAATCTGTAATAAACTATATTATCTGGGACATGCATACCAGATCTGTTGTATAAAAACTGAAACTCTTAATCAATGGGTCAAGAGTATCCGCAATTGCATTGTTCTGAATAAATATTTTCAATGAATTATATGAAACCATTTTATTACCCTGTAGGGTTTGCTAAAATAAAGGGAAACTTCATATTCTTATCACTTACACAAGAAAAACAATTAAAAAGGTGAAACTATTGCTAAAAATGTTGTTAGTTTCATATTTTTATACAAGAGAAAATAATGTTGAAAAAAAACTTGTAGAACTCTCATAGTTCAATGATTCTCTATTAAAAATTAAGATTATTCTCAAACATGGACTGTCCGTTATTAAAGCATAGTCGGCTCCTTTGTTGCCGCAATAGCAATATCCAATAGCGTTAATCTTTCGTTTCTCGTAATAGAATGATGACACTCTTTGTAGAAACTACACTCAAGAGAATATTTAAACTTCAGTTATAGGTGGTGAAAATACGATGATGAACGGAGTATCAATGTTATTGGATACTGCAATTGCAGCTATGAATGATTTGATTCTTCTGGAAAAAATGGATAGTCCATCTTGGAAAATAGAATCAAGCTCTAAAAATAAATCATTGAATTAGAGTAATTAATTTATAGTTTATAATTAAAAACTACAACAAAAAAAAAACATAATAACTTAGCTACAAGTGAAACGAAATTATAACCAAAAGACATAACTACTTGTCACAAAAAATGAGTGTCCTCATCCTAGTGAGACTCAGAAGAACTTATAAAAAAAATATGTCCGAGCCTCAGAAAATCAGATTTTGGTTTCAAAACTAGAGAATCTAAGCAAAGGTACCACAAAATATAAAGACTTAATATTGTGTTTTTTTTTTTGTATGTCACCTGAAAGGTACGTTGATGCTCTAAAAGGACCATTCAAAGAGAAACCCAACGAAACAATCAGGCAAGCGATCAAGACAATCAAAAAGAAGGAATAGAGGCCAGATGAAAAGTTGAACCTGATGGTATCGGAAGAAAAGCTCAAAGGTAAGAAAGCTGAATCTTCTAAGGGAGACATAAAAATAGCGGAAGCAACTCAAGGGGAAACCTACGATGAGAGCAAGAACATGAAATCAAGTGTTACCATGAACTACGCATGCCCTAAGGAAGATCCCGTCACTGACTCATGCCTCAATCCTAAAGGAATCAAAGGTACAAACCTTCACTGCCTTTAAATCAATTTCGACATCAAGCAAAGAGTCCAAAAGGTAGGCTACTTAACTATGTTTAGTATAGAAGCATATCTCAAATAAAATCTAAACTAGTAAGAATCCTTCTATTTAATATCTCCAATTTAAACATTTCTTTGCAATGAAAAATGTGTGTTTAAGGAACATTGCTTCTAAGAAAAGAGAGAAACAAAATCAAACCTGATTAAGTGAGCAATGCAACACGATCCCCTATTGAACCCTAGCCAGAGAGAAACCGGTAATATGGTCAGGTGCCTGCTATGGTTATGAAAATAACTAAGGCTCCTATTTAAAGTAAAAAAAGGCCCCAATTTATTGAAAATTTTAGAAGTTGTATTTCTGTTTAACTTAACCTCACAGTATTAAAAACTGATCATTGTATTTTCCAAAAACTTATGAATTCATTATCATTTGTAACATTTTACTTTACATTAGTTATTATCTATATATACTAGCTAGTATAATATATAGCTACTTATATAAATGAAAACAATAATATATGTATATAATTTATGAAAGTTAAAGGATAACTTAAAAAAATTTATCTTAAAATCTTTCAAAACACATATATTTCTTATTTCTATATAATTACATTTTTTATTTTAAATAATTTACAATTTGTTTTGTTTTTTTAACTTGTCTTGGGCCTATAGAGATGTAGGCACGGCAATGTGTGTCTTATGGCCAGGCCTATCAAATACCATTGCAATATCTTTTATGTACATAATGAAAAATTCATATAGTTATCATCATTATCATTTCAGTATTTCATTCTCATTACTTTAACTAGTATTTAACTTTGAAAAATATTAGAATAATTTGGGTTAAAAACCATGTTATATACTAAAATGATCTCACAATTAGATAAGTATACACCTAACCATTTTGTCAAAAAAAGCCAAATGTTTATTCTTCTTCTTCTTCTTATTCTTCATCAACCTTATTTAGTGTTTCCTTTTTCCCTCACAAGTTTTCTTCCTTTATCTTTCTAATTCCTGCAATTATGATGACTACGATGATCTGCAAGGAGAGCGACATCAGTGATCGATATTATAGACTATAAATATATCAATGACTATTGAGGTGTCAAACAGTTTGGAGATTTTTAATTTAATTATTTTTATTGAAAAGGAAAAGACAAACAATACTATACTATATATAAACAAATAGGGAACGGTTAGGAAGCAACCGAACAGAAAGCATATTAATCATTATATATTGCGGGCAAACCTTGTGGGAGACAATATTTACTCATTTTAGTCTGATTTTATCTTCTGATGACGTTTTGTCTGGTGAGATTATGTTAAGCAAAGTAACATTCTGGCAAGTAACATCAAAAAAATAGCCATAGAAACAGTAAAACGAAACTGATTAATGCGACCTTGGCTCAGTTTATATATTTGGAATTTTGGTTTTGGGTCTTGTTTTGCATCTACCAAACATGAAGGCTGAGAATGTGGATGGGACCCAACCCAAGAGAGAATATTTTCTTTCATCGCTGGCCAGCTTCTAATAATCTTTCTCAAGACTTCTAAATCCACTAACTTTAGAATAATATATAATTATTACAATAAATAAATTAGCTTATGTTTGTGGACTATATGAATGATAAACAAGGTGTTTCAACAATTTAATTCGGTCCTAATAACTTATCTGGACTATATGATTAACAATAAACTGTTGTGTAAGTTGTAGTACAATCGAATTAGGACCCTTACGAGCTGACAATCTAGCTCATTCAATCCATGAATAATATGTATGTTTAATAGAAAAGAAATAACTCGTGTTTTGTAGATACTCGAGTAAGTAAAAATATGAGCAGTTCACTGCATATTTACTACACCAACCACCAGAAACTAGAGGAACTGGTTTGCTCCATTCTGATGTGACACGACATTACCGATGAGCTAAGATTCAAGGTAGATCGATATCAGAGGAAGTGATTTATTTAAATCAAAGAATAACAAAGCAAAGTTCAACACTTCATCTATTTAAATCCTAAGAATAACAAAGAAGAAAAATGGCCATAACCCCAAACAAGAAGAGGGAGAGAAAGATCAACACAAAAATATCTCGCTCTAACAAAGAGAAATTAAAATGGCGACCAAGAGCATCTGTGAGATACGATTTCCCTTAAAGAAACTCACCATTCATCTATGACCATATTGCCTCAAAGAATACACCATCGCCCCAACAAGTATAGCTATATCTCTAAGGGTCCATCTAATTCGACAAATTAAAGAACTCTAACCCTTCTCTGTTGGAAGGTATTGTCTCTTCAAAACTTTTTCACCATACATCAGACTGGGTCTTACACCGTTTCCAGCTAAGACCTAGAGCTAAATCACCAAACTCATCCGAATCGACTCTCCTTGCTATCATGATGACCCTTCTGAATAGAGTGTTGCAAAACCCTCGAAAAGACACTCATTTTCATATTTTCTTGTGAGCCAACCTGACCATGTTGACGATACATGTGCAAAGTCCGACAGTACGGGGTACAGTGATAAGAGTAAGATTAGAGCATTCACTCGGACAAAGCATAAGTTCATTTCTCAGCAGAGGAGTCTCTCAGCCTGTACTCGTCTGCTCTTCCTAGCAAATGAAATTTCTTACCAAAAAGAAATCTCAATGGTAAAAAAGATGAAATTAAAACTTCCAAAACAAATAAATGCATGCATGTATAAATAAATATTTCATCTGTTTCATTATACTTGTATTTCAAGATTTTTACAAACAAATTAAGAAACAGTAAAATTCTATCTTTTATTCCTAATTAATATATTAAGTGCCCATATATACTAAACAAGTTTTTTCATTGGTGACTATATAAAATAATACTATCATGTTATAAATTGGAGACTGAAGTTGGACGACTTTGGAGTGGGGATGCTTAAGAAGTAACAATGATAGTGGATGATGAATCATATCTTTTCTTTCTTTTCTTTTTTTTTTTGTAAAAAAGGTTAATGATGAATCATATGTTGATTATGATAAGGATTCAAAAAGGGTATTTGTTACAAACCAAAGCTTGTAAGCCTAAAATGGTAACAATGAAGCACTTTCTATGTGCACCATAATTAAGGGCATGGCCCATCACCCATTTATATGATAGTAGTCGAAAGATAAATATTTTGAAGTAAATTAAAAGAGACGAAAGGCGAACTCCTATCTTTTTCTAAATATTAATTAGTCCAATCTAAGTTAAATTTCTATCAAATACTTTAATATATGTTCGTTTAAACTTTATGCATTTGTTTACTCTCCTATAACTGATAAAACCCTAGAATTTTTAAACTTTTAAGTTAAAAGATATCGAAGTAAAAAAATGTTAAAAGAAACTAAAAACAAAAGGCAAATTTATTTCTAAAGAAACCACTGTCAAAAGTTATCTTGAGATCCCGATTTCCATTTTTAAAAAATATATAAATATTGTTGTTGATCTACATTTTAGTAAAATTTCGAGTTATATATGATTTAAGAACCGATCTAGTCTGCTACTGTCCGAAAGAGAGAGTCTTGATGCACGCTCACGAGTGTAACACACTTCCCAACCTCGAGCATGCTCTCTCTCTAAAGCCTGTCCCAATTATTTAGTCCAATATATTGTTTTGTCAACTAATTCAAAACAATTTCATAATTTAGTCGATCGTCGAATGTAGTACTTTGAAACCATGCCCCAATTTCTACTTAGTTGTAATTGAATTCTGGTCATGAAAACAGTATCCAGGTGACTATGTAAAACTTAAATAGCTGTGAATATCACTATAATTCTTTTTTTTCAAGTACCACAATTATTATTAAGAAGGCCTTTACATTAATTGTAATTCTTCTTTAAAAGTTTTCAACAATTGATTTGAAAATATATTATTATAACCATACATTAATTGTAATTTCTTTTATTCATTTTTTAGTGAATATAAAAATGTTTACAGAAAGAAATTTAGAAGACTTTGATACAGATATACGGACAGTTGGGTTTTAAATTAAAATTTTGAACAATTAAAAAGGAGAAAAATGGAAAAAAAAACACTCAAAGTAAATAAATTTCATCAAGAAAAATAGAAGAAGGCTGGCAAATCATCTATCATTCTCACAAAAATAGTTTTTATAGCGCATAATAAAAGTTTCATTTCCAATTGTAAAGACATCGTTTTTTTTTCTTTAATTTGTATGCTCTCGTGTTTCATATGTCTAGTTTATGCAATTTTTTTTCCAGTTGATTGTATTCTTATCGTAATATGTTGCTCTTCAACAATCCATGTTGGTAAGAAAGGTTATGAGACAAAAAATGCTTGTATCTTCTAAGAAAAAAATTTAAGAGAAATCGTGTTTGAACCATATAGGAAGAATTGTATATTGGATACGGTGTGAAAATATGTAATCCATTATAGACCTAAGGTGCAATCAGAAAATTTCAACTAACCATCAATTTGACACATTCAAAACTCTAGTGGTATACTTTCTGAGCTTGACTGTGTTTTCTTCCATGCTGAATGCTCACTAATAATGCATTTTAAAATATCGAAAGGTTACGCGATAATACCTCAATTTACACGACTTGATTCTTACCTTCCAATATAAAACTGCATATTCATGGGAAACTATTATACTTTTTTTTCTGTTTTAACGAAGCTGAAGTGAGCAAATGATACAAACTCTCATAAAAAAAAATTCAAGAAAAAGGGTACATCAATGATATAAATGATCAAAATAGGTATTTTATTTTGAATATTTAACGCCGCCATATTTATAAAAATCCAAAATGTTACAACACTCCTTTAAGTCATCGGTATAAATTTAAAGCAAATGCTATGGAAAGTATTTATAATGATTGAAATTATGGAAATAATTAAATTTCGTTGTCCGTTTAACAGTTGGATAATCATAATATTACTAGATAAAACCAGAATCAATTTGTATCTTCAGCAATAATTATGTGATATAAACGATAATAAACCAAATCTTCAACTTAAAACACTTTTCCATCTCTTACAGATTTATCTTTAAATGCCCCCTTTCAAATAAAACCTATTTTCTGAAGTAAAAAAAAAAACCTATTTTCTTACCTGTTTTTTTAACAAAATATTAAACTGCACAAAAGTTGGAAAAAAGTGTTTTACTTTACTAGCTAAGACCAGAGAGGGTGACAACGACTACTACTGATGCTAATTCTGGTTCAGTAACTTAACCAGTGTACAATATATGGTTATTATTCTGGTCTTACAACAAGTTTTATTTTTGATGAACCTGAAAAGAACTTAGTTAGGTTGAAGAAACCAAACCGGAACTAATCCTGATTTAACCGGAAACAGCCACTTTCAATTATAAATTTGATTCTACGTAGTCCGGTTTTAGAAACTCATCCACCACAGTTCCACTTGTTTCGGTTTAATTGATGTTTAATCTCGGTTCAATTCACTATTTACATTTATGTTCCGGTTTAGTTACAAAAACAAACTTATATTTTTCGTAAAGTTTCAAATATTCTTTCTGAATTTCCCCGGAAAATGTTTCTTTTTTCTAATGGAAAATAAGATTAGACTAGAAATGGTAAAAGAATAAAACTTAAAAACTTTGCAGAAAAAGTAGATTGGCTAGTCTTAAAAATAATCAACACATCAGTTTTGAGTAGCTATTTATAGATAGGTAGCTTAAATAAGATTCCTTTTTTTTTTCTCCACTCACCAAAAAAAAACTTTTTAACTCTGCTGGAAAAATCTTTTGTGTGTCTCTCTCTAAATCTAAATATTATATAGTCTCTAAATCACACATATACACAAGATTTTATCTCTATAGACCCCATTTATTGAGTCACATATTTAAATCTAAAAAATAAATCTCCATTTGCTCATCAACGTTCTTGCACATCCCACTTTCTCTTTCTTACAACTTTTTTCCTCCGAGACAAGAAAAACCACAACAAGATTTGTTTTTTTTTTTCTATTGGGTTTGTTGAAACGATGACTGTGGAACAAAATTTTGAAGCTTTGGATCAGTTTCCTATTGGAATGAGAGTTCTTGCTGTTGATGATGACCAAACTTGTCTTAAAATCCTTGAAACTTTGCTTCATCACTGCCAATATCATGGTTCTTATCTACTCTCTTTGCTTTCTTGAATTTGACAAAAAAAATTGTTTTCTTGGATCTGTTTTATAAGTTTTTATAGATTCAGTTAATTTTTTTTATTTCCTTGATCTAGTTTTTGGTTTTTTTGGATTTGTTTAGTTTGACTATATATGTGGAATCTTTGAAAAAGTGTGTATCTACCTAACTAAAAATACAAATCCTACAAAATTTAAGCTTTTTGATTTGATTTTTTTCCAATAATCATAAATCTATTTTGCAGGATTCAATTGTAAGATTTGATATGTTTTAAATCCTTTTTTTTGGTTGTGTCTTTGATCTTGGTTTGCTAGATGTGTGTCATAGAGTTCATTGTTGAATTGAATTTGTTTCTTTAATTGATATAAATAAATATTGAGACTTTATTATGTGTGATTCTGCAGTTACAACGACGAACCAAGCACAAAAGGCTTTAGTGTTATTAAGAGAGAACAAGAACAAGTTTGATCTTGTTATTAGTGATGTTGACATGCCTGACATGGATGGTTTCAAACTACTTGAGCTTGTTGGTCTTGAAATGGACCTACCTGTCATTAGTAAGTTAACTAATTTTCTCTATTTTTCACTTAATTTCTGAAAAAAATTCCTTAATGACTACAGGAAAAAGTTTTGATCTTTAGACTTGGTTTCTTGAAAGCAAATTTTGATTTGAAGATTATTATTATAATCTCTGAGATTGTGAATGTGGCAGGAGCAGAGCCAGGGAGAATTGTCTGGAGGAGATTTGGGATATGGTGGCTTTAGTTCACTCAGAACATGCTTATGAGAGAACTTTTAGACCAAAAAAAAAAAACAAGAATCATCATGTGATTGCTTTTGTCTCTTTCTTTTTCTCAATCTTTTCTCTGTAATGAAACTGTAAACTATTGTTTTGCAACTTTCTTTTTCTCACTTGTTCTAGCAATTTAGGACTCCAAAGAAGATAAATAATTTTTACTTATTTTAATGTAGTCTCTGGTGTTTTTTTGCTCTCCAGCTTTTGTATTTTTGTCTGTTAAAAGAACCAAAATTCACGTGCCAATGAAGAAAATAACATAGACTAGAAAAAGCTTATAACGAGACTGGAAACTATGGATACACAAACATAATCCAGAAATTTAATGATATAAAAGGATGAATTATTATTCAAATAAAGTGATGATGATGAATATAAAGCTACAGAGATTCCTTTGTACTACGTACCCACTCGAGACCATTTTATTAAAGTCAAACGAAGTTTGTATTTTTTATACGTTGTTTTAAAATCATGTTGACCAAAAGAAAAGATAAAAACGTTGGTATTTATTTAGTCCTGTTTTGAGGATTGAGTTTTGATTAAATGTAAAAAACTTTTCTTCTGTCAACATGTAATATACTAGTGGCACAACGAGAACACTTGCACAAAATACTAAGTGGTAAAAGACTAAAATCTAATCAATTAGATATTGAAGGAGAATGATAAAGATAACTGTATAATGAGAAACTAGAATTTGAATTTTATGACTAGATGAATCTTTGTAACAAAATAATTTAGATATAGAGCAACACTGTAACAAGATCAAAGTTATTAGCCTAAATGTTCCCAAATATTGTAAAAGTAGAAAGCAGAGCTGAGAATTCGAGCCTTACAAAAGGACCAAGTCCATACATCATAGTTCCTACTTGATGACCCCTTTGGTCTTTAGAAACTTACTAGTTGAGTCAATCCAAAGGCATGAGCTTCTCTTCTTCTTTAGCTTCTTCCATTTTCACATCAACACTTCCACTAGCTTCTGCAATGCTCTCCTCTCCCTTCACCACATTAAGATCAACGCTGCCTCTTACAGGTTTCGTTTCTTCTACCGAATCCTTCATCTCAACATTGTTTAGGGTTGGCGTGTTGTCTTCTTCATGTGGCTTCGGTTGATCAGATGGAGCCGAAAGAATCGTGCAAATGTTACCATTGATAGATTTGAGTGAACGGAAGCTCTCATTCAGCTTGCTACTTGACGGCTGTTGGTTGTTCACATATGCTTGAACTGATTCACGAGCGTTATCATCAAAATCTTTGCACATCTGGATAAGCGCAGAGAGATTAGTGTAATATTGGTTACAGACATTGGCCTTTCACGAAAGTAAAAGAAAAAAAAAACACAGCTTACTGTGTTATAAAGTTGAGCTACTTCAACCCGTGCTTGGTTGTTGTCAACAGCGGCCTCCATAACTTCTTCCGAAGCTACAGAGAGATTGAGAGCTCACCGTAAGAACCAATTTAACTCATTAAGTAGAGAAATCTGTGATGGAACTTACTGATGGGATCAGTTGAAGGAAGTCCATCAAGCATTTCATCGTCGACCTCGACTAAGCTCGCTTCCACTGTGATGGGGACGTTTGCTTCAGCTTCTGGTTCTTCACTAGGCACAGATGATGAGCCACCAAGTCCCTATAACCATAGATACAATAAAAGTTGAACAAACGCAGCATAAGACATGTGAATAAGTACGGAAACTGCAGATGGACACAACATACATAGTAATCCTCTGCATATTCATAGTTCAACGCCTTCTCCAGAAGTAGAACTCGCTTTTTGACAAACTCAACAAGTCTTCTCTGCATGTCCCGATAGTAGAACATCGAGTTAACTTGGCCCCCCTCAACAAAAGCATTAGTGTTCCCTGTAACACCGCTTCCATGATTCTGGTTATTCTGTGCTGCTCCAAGATTAGATGTTCCACTACCATTCTGCCCCTGCAAGCCAGCTTGTTCAGCAGCAGACAAACTTACGTGAGGAAAGTTCAATTCTTTGCAGATAAGCTCTTGGATCCCCAACTCTTTATCATCAACAATGGCTTGCCATCGTCCATACCCATGCCTATCGATTCAAATTTCAAGATTAGGAAAAGAAAATGTGAGCAAGTAACAGAAAATGATGTGAGAATTAAACCATTCGGTGAGAACAATGTTGAGAGGTTCATACTTTAAAACAGCACATAACATTATCTTGTCATGTTCCTCCTTCCAAATTTTTCCACTTCTCAGTCCTGGGAATCTTTCAAGAATGCGAGAGGGAAAAACAGATTTCGCTGGATGATCTTCTACAAATTTCACCTGTAAGGACAGAGCATTAAAAAAAACTGAGCAACTCAGAATCTAAACTTTGAGGCGATATGCTACAGAAGAAACAAAAAGAGAATTCTACAAAGGAAAGGAAAAGGTAGCTTCCACAGGAATGCACTGAAACTTCTTAGATCCTGGTTCTTAGAGAGGTTTGAACATATGATCACTGTGTCTTAATAAAATGGTACAAATCAAACTATGGCCTAGAAGCAACAGATACAAACAATAGTGCTACATTTTCTTTTGCATCATGTAACTCAATGTCCACAATAACTGTAAAACACAGATGCACAAATTCCAATCACCATGTGACAACACTGTGCATTGGTTTTCATCCGACAACTCAGAAATAAAAGAGAGGAACATATTAAAGGATTACAGTGAATAGACTCACCTTCTCCTGAACTAGCATCAGAACAGCAATTCTGACCAGAACATCTTCAATTCTAAGTCCTTCCTTAGGCACACCATCTATAGACAAAGACCATTGCAGTAATAAATTTAACAGGTTGACAAGAGAAGCAACAATCACACTTAAGGATATAACCAAACAGTGAGAAGAAAAGTTATTAATCACCTGAGAAGGTTGGAGAATTCTCATCAAAGTTTTCAGAAATGTGCTTCAAGAAGAGTATTCCATATCTGAGAGTGTCATTAAACAATCAGTTAATGAAAAAAGTATTGGTTTATACAGAAGAACGCCTTTTTATAGTGATGCGTTTTTTTGTTAAGAAGCAGAAGAGAATAGCATTAAAAGGTTGACTCAATACTCATTTATTTCTTCATATGTCTTCTGCTTTAAGCGAGGGACAAACTCCTTCCAATCGTAATTGCCAACTCCATATCTACAATTTTTTTGGCCAGACAGCAAAAAGTTGTAAATCATGTCAGTCAGCTCAAGGCTGAGGTACTGATGGATCGGGAGACAAAAATGTACAGTTTAAACAGTATAGTTTCTTGTATCTAAAGGCATTATTGGAAAAAGATACCTCATCAGCGTCTGTACGAAAATGGCCCTTTGGCTCTGATTGAAACCCAAAACTCTGAAAGATCTCCCCTCGCCTTCCATCAAAGGAGTAGGCTCCGAGTTATCTACAGAAATAAAATCTTCTAATCAACTGCAAACACTTTTAATATCACTAGTTTCAGCTCCATTGCAACTAAAAGAAATTTAGAAACGTGGTAATACCTCGACCCCTTCTTCTGTACGGCCGTCTACCCGTCTGAATTCCTTGTCCTGGTGCTTCACCATCTGTTGACTCAGCTTCGTAGCTTTCATCTCCATCAGAGCTCACATCTTCCAAACCAGCAAGATCATCATCTTCAATAGATACCAACTACGTAAAAAGCCCATAGAAGAATTAGAACAGCGTTGCTGAAGATATGTACCGATGAATGATGATGGCAGACCAAAAAAAGTAATTTTTCAAGACTATAGTTACTTGGGCTTCTACCAACCCCAATCAATCTTAAACTTTAGTTTTCTTTCCATTTTATAAATGCGCCTTGATCCAACATGAATACCCTTAAGATCTGTCATTAGGGTTTAGCATTTGTTGAATATAGTCAGCTACATTACTTCCTGAATTTAGCTACGAAGGAATTCCAAAGCTAAGAATGAGATGACAATAGCCAAATTTACTACTTGAAACAGAATGAGAAATGGTGAAAAATCCAGCGATCAATATGATCTACAATTAGATAAGGGAGATCATAAAAAGACCAAACCTGCTTGCGACTTCTCTTTCTCTTTCCAAGAGCGTTAAGCTCCTCAGCCTGGTGCATTTCAAATTTATCTTTTAACAACTCTTCCCAGTAACTTGCTCTATCAGAACTGCCTGCTGAGGATTTGCTTTCAGCAGCAACTCTCTGTGCCTCTAATGCCGCTGCCTCATTTTCATCTATATACTCAAAATTTGCCACCTGAAATACATAAAGATGGCAAAAATGGAGCATTTAAATCGGTAAACACTGATCCAGAGAAAACCAATAGAAGAAGAAGAAAAGAAAAGGCAAAGAAACCTTGAAAGCCTTTAAGAATCCATTCTCCTCTTCATCATCCACTGAGACGTCCTCAGCCTCCACGAGATCACGATCAAGCAACCTGCAGAACAGACGATGGAGAAAAATAATGAAATATTTCCATGCAACTGATAGCAACAGCTCTCATTAAAAATAATCAATAGGAAAGCGCAGAACTCCTTGTTAACCAATAACAAAACAAGAGGAAAGGAGTACATTACTTGTCTATAGCCGCATCATCATAATGAATTTTTCCAGACTTTCCTGCTTCTTCATCTTCACTAGCAAAAAGTTCCTTTGAACCATACCTGATTATGTCATCCAACTCTTCCTAAATTGCGGACAGAAAAACAAAACAAACAAAAAACTTTAGTAACAAATAATCAACAATTACAGACCCTTTCTCTCGAATGTTTTCATCCTTTAGTGTCACACTAATAACCAAAGGTGTTTTCCTTGATATTTCTACCTTCTAACTCCAATCTGTTGAGAAATTTGTAAATCATATGAACTGAGCAATAAAACTGTACCTGATTAATGTTTTGTGTTTTCAGTTTCCCGACGACAAGATGCTCTAGAATCATTTTTTTTTTAGTCAATTGCATCATCCTTTCTTCAATGGTGTCTCGGTTTATGAGCCTATAAATCATCACCTAAAGACATAAAAGGCTAAATTAGTGAAACTAAAAAATACTGAAAGTGCAAGTTGAAAGCTCTACAGGATAGAAGTTAAAACCTTATTTGTTTGGCCCAGTCGATGAGCTCTAGCCATTGCCTGAAGATCAGCATGCGGATTCCAGTCACTAAAGAAGCAGATAAAACATTTCAATCATAGATATAAAAATGTGAAGAGATGTAAACCAAAACAGACTGTCATCACCCACATTGTATGCCTAGAAAATTTACTTATAAGCAAAATAGCAGATAATAATTTTCCTGACATAGAACTTACATGTTCAAGAAAATAGTTGTTATTTGAAAAAGCAAAAAAAATCCAAGTGCCTTTATATCAGCCCTCATCACCCAGAACATTTACTTAGAGCATCCAACTCACTTGAAATCAACAGTATAGTTCTAAATTCTCATTCTACAACACCAAGAGAAACTGATCAAACCTGTCATAAATGATTACTGTATCAGCAGTTGCAAGATTTATTCCTAAGCCACCAGCTCGCGTGGAGAGCAAAAAACAAAATCTGTTAGAGTTTTTAGCATTAAATCGATCTATGCGTATTTGCCGTTCAGCTCCGCCAACCTTTCCATCAATTCGCTCATAGTTCCATTTCTAACAAAGAAAAGAACATGAACAGCATAAATCATATAAAAGGATTTTCCTTAATTTCATATATAAAATGTGATAGAAAGAAATTAAAAAAAGTACTTTCAAGTGCATACATCAGCCATACAAATGGTAATGATAATGGCGTTTCAAAAAACACAAAAGTAATAGTTGAAGAAATAAAGAAGTTATATTGCCAACAGAGTAAGTTACTTGCTTGTGTTTCCTTAACTGCGCATCGAACTAGGAAAAAGGTAGAATTGACTTTATATATGTCAAAGTGGTATTCTACAAAAAAACAAGAATGAAAATCTACTGAAAGAGAAAGTACCGATAAAACGTTCAGATACCTTATAGGAACAGTAATCTTCAAGTAAGTCCAGCATGTGCTGAAACTGCGTGTAGATAAGAACTCTGTGTCCTTGCTCTTTCAGTTTCACCATCATTTTATCTAAAAGTTGCATCTTCCCACAAGATTCCACAAGTTTTCTTTGAAACAGTTAAGAAAACGTTAATGCAAAAGTTAGCACACGACTTTGATAAGTTACTATAAGCGAATTCAGATGAATTTTTCTAGTCCATTTTGGGAAATGAGGTGTTACTTGAAGGCTTCATTAGCGTTGTGAGTAATTGGTTCAACACCTTCAAGCATATAAGGATGGCAGCAAACTTTTCGTAGTTCCATCATAATGTTATTAAGGGAAATCTGAAACAGAATTAGACCAACACAAGCATCAGAAAAAAATTACAGTGGACCTGGTTTCTACCCCAACTATAAGGTATACAATTTTTTTTTTAAATAATACTTACTTGAGCACCTCCTTTTTTTGTCAATACTTGATAATTACGGGTAAAAATAGCTTTGTAATAATCTTTTTGCAGGCTGCTCAAATCAACACGCAAAATTAGCTCCTTTTTAGGGGGCATGTCTTTCATTACGTCTTTCTTGACCCCTGCAAAAGCAATATGGTTAAGATCATAAAACTATTACTTTTTCAAAGATTCCTTCCGCCCGAACTTTTGAAACATACACATTAAAAGAGATGTGCAAAAAGTTTTGGTTAATACTTCTGAGCAAATGTGGAGCCAACATTTTGTGCAGTCTTGAAATCTGCTCCTCTTGATTAATATCTTCAAACTCCTGCTGGAACTCGTCCAAACTTCCAAACTACAAATATTAAGCAATCAAATAAAATGTTAGCTACATAAAATTCTGTGAAGTATGTGAACTTATTTAACTCTGATATCCTTGTCCTACCTTCCCCATATCAAGAAAATGCATGAGCATGAAAAGTTCATCCAAGTTGTTCTGTAAAGGCACCATGCAATCATCAATAACATATTGCAATTAATCATGTAAGACACCAGTGCAGGATAATATATAAGAACCATCATAGCAAACAGTAGCTATAACGCTCAGATACATCTATTCAAAAGTACGAACTCCAGGAATCAAAATCAAATGACAAACCTGAAGTGGTGTTCCTGTCAGAAGAATACGATGGTTACTTGAATACTGTGTCAATGAAGAGAACAGCTTTGAGTCCTTATTTTTCAATCGATGGCCTTCATCAACAATCTGACCCAAGAAAATTGATACTAAGCTACATATAAGAGAGAAATATAGATGTTCATGAGAAAGTAATGTCTCATTAGGCAATAAGAGTTACCATGCACTCCCACTTAATTGGTTTCAGAACTGCTGTATCTAGGTTGATCATCTCATACGATGTGAGGAGGACATCAAACTTGATTCTTTTTTGCTTGGTTTCGCTACTGATTTGTCCAGATTTCTTTTTCTTGATCTTATCATGACTTTTCGAAAAGTAAAACTCATGTTCTCTGATAACAGCTCGAGCTTGCGAAGTGCCAAAATACATCACCTGCCCGTCAAATGACCACGAAGACCATTTCATTAACAAGAAAATAATAAACATACCACAAAGGCACAAACAGTGCGTGTATAACTGCATACATACCACATTCATATGTGGAGCCCATGTGGCAAACTCTCGCTCCCAGTTCCGCAGAGTCGATAGAGGAGCAATAACCAAATGAGGAATGAGGTTCTCTTCAAAAAGTGAAGCTAAAAGGGCAATACTTTGTATTGTTTTGCCTGTAACAGGAAAAATCTCACAACATTATAGAAATGGAAAACAAAAGCCTTTTACAATACATGAAAAGATCTATGTGACCACCCGGGTGGGAAAACTGAATAAGTACCTAGCCCCATTTCATCAGCAAGGATTACATGTGTCTGCTTTGACCATGAGAACCGCAAAAAATTAAGTCCCTCCAGCTGGTACGGATGCAACAAGCCTTCAATAACAGAAAGCAAATAAAAAATCATAGCATCTTGAAGTACCAAAGATTGGAAACATTTATAGTATATGAGGTTAAGGTTATCTAAATACCTTTGAGATATTCAGGAGTATGATCAAACTGTTGAAAGTCTTTGGGATTTCTTTTATGGTCAACATCTTTACTTCTGCGAGTTCTAGAATTTACATCCTTAAACCTTTGAATTTCATTCTGGAAGGCTGAGATGTCTGATTCTGACTCCCAGTAACATTCATCGTAAGATAGCTCTTTATATTTTACAAGATATTCCAGCTCACCATCTTCTTCTCTATAAGATATAAGAAAGCAATGCAGCGGTCACAAATCCTGATTCAGGAAACAACTAAGCATGGAAACTTGAAAATAAATAAAACATAGTTATGAAGGTCGTTTATAATGTTTCATAGAACCCCATAAGCTTGGTAACCTCTTCTTTCTTATAGAGAGTAATTTTGGCAGAAAAAAACACCTAAATGTGTAAGGATAAAGCAGCAACTCTATCAGAGGTACACCAATTTTAGAGAATGGGACTATACTGAAAAGAAGAAGAAAAGAAAGTTGGCAAATAAATTAACCTGCAGGCAAGAATCCGATCAACAGTGGTCCACTCAGGGCGAATGGGAAGAAAATCGTCTTCATTATTATTGATTGATTCCATCTGACGGTGAAAGTTGTTAACTCTGGTTTTTAAACGATGATTGGACTTATAAGCCTTCTGAAATTCCTCCTCAAGCACCCTGTGATTGGTAAAGAAATCATTTTTTTATCATGATCACAGACAAGAAGCACAAAAATGCCAGCAAAAACATTGACTAGTAGCATGTTTTAGATATAAAAATTAAAAGCAAACAAATACGTAGTAAGTACCAAGTGCAATGAAGGTATGATAATCCCTTCCACTTGACGAGATATTGTTTCACATAAACTGGCTTTGATGCCGCATCAGAGGAATCTGGTTCATTAAGTTTTGTAGGACGCATTTCACAGTCCAATATCTTATCTATCTCATTAAGAGGACTAACCTGCAAATGGCAAAAATGAAAAAAAAATCTTCCATGTAAGAAAAACAACCCATGGCATCCTAAACAACTATGGACACTAATCAAAATCTTACGCATTCAGGGCATCTCCAATTTTCCACGGAAGCATCTTTAAGTGGTGGAACTAGGCATTTACCATGGAACTCGTATGTACATGTATTACAGCTTATAAGATTTGCACTTTCCCCACAAGCTTGGCATGCATTTTCTTTCTGTGCATTCATAGTAACAACCCAAAAAGGTATAAATTAGACAGAAAAAACAAGAAGAAGTAAAAGCTGAAAAATAAGCTCAAGACCAGAGACAAACCGCGTCAGTTCTGACAATAGCTTCAACTTGCTCAAGAGTCCGATCTTTTTTAGGAAGTAAATCATCATCATCAGAATCATCTAGGTTATAAACTGGTTTCCTATCTGATCGTAAACGAAGCCTCTCCACCAAGCTACTCATTTTCTGCAAACAAACATGCTCTCCCATCAAAAGGGAATAAATGATATAATAACAACCGGTTCTGAGCCGGTTATCAGGTTGTGCAAACTGTGAAATTTAAGGGTTTTACAACATTTCATAACTGAGCTTTGCTACGTAAAACATCCAAAATAAAAAATTACGATTCTCAATCTAAAAACTTAACAATTATATCTCGATCTTGTAGAATTGAAGAGAAGCAACTAGATTTACCAATCTCTTTACTTTAATTCTGATCGAGTTTCAAAATGGACCAAAAAAAAAAACTTGGAAGATCGAAGAAGCTTTAGAGAGAACAAGAAACAACAACGAAGTAAGAAAACCTCAAACAAACCCTAACCCAAACTATACAACAACAACAACAACAAAAAAAAACTCAAAAAGAAATCAAATTGAGTTTCAAATGCAAGTACCCAGAACTCAAACTACCTACCCATTAATGCAATTCACGAAAAGATCAAAACTTTGAAAAACCCAAACTCGACATTTTGCAAAACTAAGTTTGTATTAAAAAAACAAAACTGAAAAGATAGTAACTTAATTTCATAGAAGTCGAAAGCAATTTACTTGTTTCAGATAAAGTAAAATGAAGTAAAATAAGAGTGGAAGAGAAGAAGACGAACCTTGAGATTTTGGGATCTGTTTTTTTGGAGGAGGAGAAGAAATCTCCCAAACCTGAAAATCAAACACGATTTGTATTCTTACCGATTTACAAATACAGCTTTGTTTTATTTAACTTAGGGTTAAATTAATATCATTCTTAAGGCAGTAAATCAGTATAAAATCATTTACCTTTCTTTTATTCTTTTGTACTTCTCGACAGTTGAAAAACATTTAACCAAAGTTTATTTACAAATAAAATCATTTCATTTATCTAAATGGTTTTTAGTTTTTGTTTACTGTAAAAGCAGATCACATCTTAAGCAAGTTAGACTCAAATTTCTTATCAACTTATGTCTTAAATCAGAGTTTATGCATCAACGTCCAACTGGGTATATCTCTAAAAATTTTGGTGGCATGTTAAAAGTTTGATGGAATCTTTATCTGCATTAAAATTTAGGGGTGGCAAATGATAATTCAAGATAATAGTTTTGAGTATAGACAAAAACAACAAAAACAAGAGCACATGAATGGAAACAAATTCTAAAATCTCTGTGTCCAATAATGATTTTATAGCGAATTTGTTTGGAAGATTTTAGTGGGTTTTCTTCAAACAAGTTCATTGTGGAGGTTGAAGTAGGTCTGGGCATAAAATCCGATATCCGAAAATCCGATCCGAACCGATCCGAAAATATCCGTATCGAATCCGAACCGAACACCTTATAAAATCTGATCGGTTTTTATTCTAAAAATTTTTCGGTTTCGGTTATAATCCGAATCCGATCCGATATCCGATCGGATATCCGAAATATATAATATATAGAATATATATACTTATATATATAATTATATATATTCTTAAATATACAAAATATATATTAGTTATCAATATTAATAATTATATGACATATTCTAAAAGGTTTTTTATACTTTTCAACTAAAATTATATTTTTTTGATTAAACTTCTTATTTATTTTTTAAAAAATAAAAACTTAGATTTGTTTTTTTTTATTTTTTGGTTTTTCTCAGATTTATTTCGGATTTTTTCAGATTTTTTGGGTTTTTCGGGTTTTTTTCGATTATTCGGATTTATTAACCGAATCCGAAATTTTTTTGGATTTTTATCGGGTTACATATAAAATTTATGATTCGATTCGAATCCGATGAAATCCGATCCGATCCGAAAATACAATCGGATAATATTCGGATTATAAAATTTCATATCCGAATAATCCGAATCCGATTTAATCCGATCCGAAACTGATCCGAATCCGAAAATGCCTAGGCCTAGGTTGAAGGATCTATCTCCATTGGTTTAATGTTGTTGTTGTTGTTGTTGTCGTCGTCTTCTCCACTCAGTATTGTTATTTTGTTTCCAAGCTTTAGCTGAAGGATCAAAAATTGCAACATGTAGATAAAAACCATATAGATTGGTTGGTTATAAATTATAATACTTTAAGTTAGTAGAGAACACTTAAAAAAAATTCCAAAACCCTTCCAAAAATTCTATATACTCCCATTTCTTGCTGCAAGTTTCATAAGAACATAACACCACAATAAACAAAATCAGCTCAAATCAATGAATTAAAATAAACACACAAAACAATCATCAAATATTAACCCAATAGATTAACCACATCATATATATACGTCAACATTTAACTCATGAAACTTACATGTCCACAAAATTGAAAGCTAATATAATAAAACCAAAATGTTTTTGCATATTAAACCATAATAAATATGCATAATGATATATCTCGTCTATGGTATATTCCAATAAAATGGAAATCCAATTGAACACAACATTAGTGGGAGAAATAATTGAGACAAACAAAATCGACATCCTCTCGATTATAAATATTCATGAAACTAAATTAAATGAATCAGAGATAATAAATTCACCAGGAGGTTATATCTCTGATTTATATTTTTGTTGAAACTTTTATCTCTGATTTATATTTTATGTTTCATTCAAGTTTCATAAATATGTATAACCGAGAAGATATCGATTTTCTTGTCCTTGATTATTTTTTGCCCCCTAATTTTGAATTCAGTTGAAGTTTTATTTACTAAAATATTTGAATAGGCAAGACAAAACATTATATATATTTAATACCATTTAATACGCAAGAACAATTTGGCTTTGTTATATCATATTTCAATTTTGTTGAAATGTCAAATTGCATGAGTTGAACGCTGGCGTATAAATATTTGATGATGGTGATAATAGTGTTTTACTGTTATTTAAATGACTGATTTGAGTTAATTATGGTGTTGCGTTCTATGCGGCTTGTAACAAGAAAATGGGGTATTCAAAATTTGTGGAAGGGTTTTGGGAAAATTTCTCCTAATATCTATGAACTTAAATACTTAAAATGAATCGATATATATATGTATATATATGTCTTTTATCTTTATCTTCAAAATTGTTTTGTTTGATATGGGTTTATAAATTTGGTTGTCTTTTGTTTTACAAGAAAAAGAAATGAGAGAAAATTTTGGGATCATCCCCGACTAATATTTACTAATGTTTATGTTACAAGGATTAAGTTTATCCACTTGTTTGGAAATACGACCGATATGTTATTGTTTTCAATTACCACAGTTGATGTTTCATAATCTTATGATTATTTAAAATATGTTAATATTCTGATAAAATTTATTCATTTTCCTTTTTATAATTAAAGAACAGGCCTGTCTCACAAAAACAGTGGCCAAAAGTTATAAAAAAAATTGTAACCTCTTTTTATATATTATTTGAAAATATATAGACCCAAAATTACAAAAAATATTAGGTGGCTCTATGTAATAGTTTAACCCGGCATGGCTAAATCCACCATGGTTTAACCCGTCGGTCCTACGGGTTGGACATGTTCAAGAAGCATCTTTAGTTGGTAGAAAGATGTGGCAAGGAGTTATTAGGTGAAGATTAAAAGAATACAATTTCAAATTTCCTAATTTTCAAAAATTCTCTATCTCAAATCCAGAGGTAACATTGATGTATTATGTCATATAATCTCCATGATTAAGTGCTTCTTTATTTTTGTTTTCTGTTTTCTTTTGTTATGTAATTGTAATTAGAATGTTGCTTCTCTTTTGTGAGATGTTTTATGATCATTTTTGATCAAATTGCAACATGTTGACATTTCTGCTATTGAGAATGTTTTTGGGCTTCAGCCCAGTTAGCCATTTTCCTGATGTGGGCTTGTTGGGTGTGGGATGAGCTTGTTATTTACTCTCTTCCTCCAGATATTTTTCATTTGTTTCAATTATCAAAAACAAAAATCCTCTCTTATGACTATGTAAGAATTGTGGTGTGAAATCATTAATCTTTATGTTTTCATTAAAATCTAAGACCATAAATATATTTCAGCTTAAGTTCATGTTTTTCTGGTAATTTCAATAAGCCACGTAGTAAACATAAATATAAATGGTATTTTCTTTCAACCTCCTATAACAAAGAAAATAATATTTTAGTACTTTCATCATTGTAGGAGAATTTGATCTCATCAATGTCACCTTTTTGGAAAAACTCGGTTTTAACACAATTCTCCACAGTCTTATTATTATTCTCATCAATTTCACGCTTTAGGAAGACACCACTTTTATCATAATCCTCAATAATAGACAGATTCATATTCCCACTAACTTATCTCTTAGAGGTTTAAATTAACTTTCTAACTCTATGTTAAAATACGAGGAAGAGACACCAATCAATGATATTTTTATCTCTATTAGTGAAAGTTGTAAAGGAATATTCTTCTTCATTTGAATTAGATTATACTTATAATAAATATATTTCTTACGAAAATGTTATTTATTACCAATTTTTTTTATTATGAAGAGAATAACCTTATACTTATTTTTCATGAAAAATACTCTCAAGTAGATTGTATTTATGGTAGAAGAAGATCAATGAGTTGCTTCCCGGCCTTCAGCATCCAAACTCCTGTTTTTTTTTTAGTTTCACGAGAGTTTTTTTTATTCTAACTGTGATCACTCACTGAAGGTATAAGTGTTTTAGACACAACTTTGAATTTTCATAATATAACAAACACTTTTCCATGATATTACATTTTCCGGAGATCGACTATTAAGCATCGGTTAGTTTTATACTATTTTAAGTACTATATCTATATCCATGTCGTGCATTCTCCTTCTTCAAATTTTTTTTTATCTTTATCCTCTAGAATAGTATATCACACCATTTATGTTTTATACTTGTTATTTTCATTATTTTAGATTTATCCAATTAATATAAATCAATAAAAGCATCTCCATTCAAAGTATGAGTAAGGATATCTCATCAAATAAAATAATTAAAAAATCAAAATAGAAGAGAGATGCAGATCAAAAGTTCTCAAACCAAAAAATTAAAAAACGGTATTAAGATAGATATTGACACATATCAGTCAATTAATAGTTTAATTTTTATTTAAAATTAGAATTTAAATAAATAATTAGATTATATTTAATATAATATTTATTTATTATTAAGAACCTAAATAGATATGTTTACCGATAGAAATGGTTTAACATTGCATTAACTTGTATTTTTATTTTCCCATATAAATTCTTCTGTTTTCTTGTGATTGTCTTTAATGGAGAATCTTCAAACCCATAACTTATCATATTGAGTTTGACCAAAAAAAGAAAAAAGTGACTACTATATAACCAAAAGGAAATCCAAAGATTCAAATTATACCAAGTTAAACCGAACCGAAGATCAGTTTGGTTAGCATGAGAAAACCAGTTATTCACCTAAATTCTAAAACTTCGAATCGAAGCTTCGGGACGAAACAAAATTATTCTACAAACTTCTTTCTTCTTCCCTCTTCTCCAAGTAAAATATAAATTAAAAAAAAAAAACTTCGTCTTCTTCCTTCGTTCTCAAAAAAAAAACACAACCAAAATAAAAAATCCTTGAAGTGTTCAATTTAGTACTCACATGGCGTCAAGGAGATTATCAAAATCTGTTTACTCATCCATCATCAAAGCGGAATACACTTATTCCAGACCTTCTCTTCTCCTCCGTTCTCGCGCTATATCTACCTCTTCTCACTATCATTCCTCTCTTTTCCGGCCAAATTGCTTCATCGGAATTACAGAAAACACCTTCTCTTCCCTCATTCCTCATGGCCGTCACCTCCTCCTCCCTCTTTCTTTCCAATTACCTTCTCTACGCCACTTCTCTTCCACCGGAGCTCAGGTTCGTAGTCCGTTACATCTGAAATCGATTTTGATCTTCTCTATATAATTTAAATTTTCATTTATGTTAGAATCGTCACTATAATTTCATTGTTAATTTGTTAATTTCATGTCGATTTTGATTTTTACTATATAGTTTATATTCTTGTTAGCTAACATTTTCTCACATATGTTAGAATCGTTTTTTTTTTGTTTAGCCAAATCAAAATGAGTATACGGAAATGGCATGGGAAGGGTTACTAAATGCGTTTGATGCAGCTCGAGTTTCGAATCAACAAATTGTGGAATCTGAACATTTGATGAAAGCTCTTCTACAGCAAAAAGATGGTATGGTTAGAAAAATATTTGCAAAAGCTGGAGTTGATAATTCATCTGTTCTTCAAGCTACAGACAACTTCATATCTAAACAACCAAAGGTCTTTCTAACAAAATTTTTTTAACTTTTTGTGTTGTTTTCCTCTCTATAGGTTTCTTGAATCAATTTTTTGTTTTTGTGGTGATTTGGCAGGTGACAGGTGATACAAGTGGTCAGATATTAGGATCATCTCTTAGTGTTATATTAGAGAATGCAAAGATGCATAAGAAAGACATGTTAGATAGTTATGTATCGGTCGAACATCTTCTGTTGGCGTTTTTTTCTGATGTAAGGTTTGGTCAAGAGTTTTTCAAGAATTTGAAACTTGATAAGAATGCTCTCAAGGATGTTATTAAAGATGTTCGCGGTAGTCAGCGAGTTACTGATCAAAGTAAGTAATTTTTTTTGTTGCTTGTGTTTTGGTTATAGGAAGTATATACACTCTTGTGGATATTGTATTGGTGAATATTGATAAGTAGATGTTAAAAGATGTGTGCTTTTATTTGAGATGGTACTGACATCTAAGTAAATGTTTTGCTTTTTATGTTTGTTTTTAATGACCTTATATAATGTTAACACATGTAGATCCTGAAAGCAAATATGAAGCACTTGAAAAGTATGGAAATGATTTAACCGAGATGGCTAGACGAGGAAAACTCGATCCTGTCATTGGACGGGATGATGAAATTCGGCGTTGTATACAGATATTATGCAGGAGAACAAAAAACAATCCTGTTATCATTGGTGAACCTGGTGTAGGGAAAACTGCAATTGCAGAGGGGTAACACATCCCGTGTTACTCTCCACTGGCAAATTTACGGGGAGATTATTTTCTTTGTGATATATGAATTTACTCTGGGATATTTTAACCTTTCAGGTTGGCCCAAAGAATTGTGCGAGGAGATGTCCCTGAACCTCTCATGAATCGGAAGGTTCTTTCCAGAAACTTAAAAATTGTTTTCTTTATCCCTGATTCTGTTAATTGAAAGGTTTTAACACGTTTAGCTTGGTTGCTTTATCATTAGTTGATATCTCTTGACATGGGTTCACTACTTGCTGGTGCTAAATACCGAGGAGATTTTGAGGAAAGGTTGAAAGCAGTACTGAAAGAAGTATCTGCTTCCAATGGGCAAATAATTTTGTTCATTGATGAGATCCACACTGTTGTTGGTGCAGGTGCCTTTTTTTTTTTTTTTTTTACCAGAAGATCTAAATGCTCTATTTTTCATCAGAAGAACATTGCATTGCCAATTGAGCGCGAAACTAGATCTGGGTATACTAAGTTTGGCTTATATTATTACTCTTGTGTAGGAGCTATGGGTGGAGCATTGGATGCGAGCAACATCCTGAAACCAATGCTCGGACGAGGTGAACTGAGATGCATTGGTGCAACTACACTCACCGAATACCGCAAATACATAGAGAAAGATCCAGCTCTAGAGCGTAGGTTTCAACAAGTGTTCTGTGGTCAGCCGTCTGTTGAAGATACAATCTCGATTCTTCGTGGATTAAGAGAGCGGTACGAGTTACACCATGGCGTTACAATATCAGACAGTTCCCTTGTTTCAGCAGCAGTTCTGGCAGATCGCTACATCACTGAACGCTTTCTGCCAGACAAAGGTTGAACACGCACTTTCCAGCTTTTTTGGGAAAATGTTTTTTGCAGCAGAAAAGCACGAGCATAGCTTTGTTTTCTTAAGATAATTTTTTTTTTTGTATCAGCTATCGATCTTGTGGACGAAGCTGCTGCAAAGCTGAAGATGGAGATCACTTCTAAACCAACTGAACTAGATGAAATAGACAGAGCTGTAATCAAACTGGAGATGGAAAAGCTTTCTTTTAAAAACGATACTGATAAAGCTTCTAAAGAACGGCTACATAAGATTGACAATGATCTGTCCACGCTCAAACAGAAACAGAAAGAACTCAGTGAGCAATGGGAGAAAGAGAAGTCGCTCATGACTAAGATACGGTCATTTAAAGAAGAGGTAAAATCTTTCTTCCTCACTGTGGCCTTTTAATGTTTAGTTCATTCTTAATATCTAAGAAAATGTGTGTACCTCGTCGGATTAACCTCTACAAAAATAATATCATACAAGACACTCCCAGTTTCTTGTTTTGTATAGCAATTTTAGTGATTGTAGTATTTGTGGTTGTTGCTTATTCTGTTGGTGTATATCGACCCTGATGTCCTCTTTAACATATTTTAACAGATTGACCGAGTTAACCTGGAAATTGAATCCGCTGAACGTGAATATGATCTAAACCGTGCTGCTGAGCTTAAGTATGGAACACTTATGTCCCTCCAACGCCTGTTAGAAGAAGCTGAGAAGAATCTCGCGAATTTCCGACAGTCTGGACAGTCACTACTCCGAGAAGAGGTGACCGATTTTGACATAGCAGAGATAGTGAGCAAGTGGACTGGTATTCCACTATCTAATCTTCAGCAATCAGAGAGAGAAAAGCTGGTCTTACTGGAACAAGTTCTACACAAGAGAGTTGTTGGTCAAGACATGGCTGTAAAATCAGTAGCAGATGCTATTCGGCGTTCAAGGGCTGGTCTATCTGATCCTAACCGCCCAATAGCCAGTTTTATGTTCATGGGTCCAACAGGTGTTGGTAAAACCGAGCTTGCCAAGTCCCTGGCTGGATACCTTTTCAACACTGAAAACGCAATAGTGAGGATAGATATGAGTGAGTATATGGAAAAATTCTCAGTCTCACGGCTCGTTGGTGCGCCTCCTGGCTATGTCGGTTATGAAGAAGGTGGGCAGTTAACTGAAGTTGTTCGCAGAAGACCCTATTCAGTTGTTCTGTTTGATGAGATCGAGAAAGCCCACCCTGATGTCTTCAACATCTTGCTACAACTACTAGATGATGGAAGAATAACTGATTCACAAGGAAGGACAGTAAGTTTCACAAACTGTGTTGTAATAATGACGTCTAATATAGGATCTCACCACATACTTGAGACCCTCCGCAACAATGAAGACAGCAAAGAAGCAGTTTATGAGATAATGAAGCGACAAGTTGTGGAGTTAGCAAGACAAACTTTCAGGCCAGAGTTTATGAACAGAATTGACGAATACATAGTTTTCCAGCCGCTGGATTCAACAGAAATCTCCAAAATCGTAGAGTTGCAGGTAACTATCCCTTCTATACCCACCCGTTTTCCGTATTCAATTTTGAATAGCTTGTAGTCTTCTATTTGCAGATTAGTTTTTGCATAACGTACTTCAAACTCATTTTTAACTGCCTTTACCTCTTATAGTTTATAGCCTAGCCATTCGGTTTCTCTGTTTGGTTCGAATGTTTCTGGTTTTGGTTTTGTGAAAAATAGGTCCGAACAGAAATCAACTTTATCTCGGTTCGGCTTGAAAATCTCATTTTGGTTTTTGATTGGATTTGGAACAAAATAAATAAATAATCAGTTTTGGTTTAGGGTATCAAAGTGTTGTTATCAATTCAGTTTTAATTAAATTTTTGTTTGAGGTGATTTCGGTTAGGCTTTTGTACTCCAGTAACAATGAACCAAACAATCTTTTTGTCCAAATACGTTAGCTCCAGCTACATCAAAGCCATTGATCTACATTCGTGACGTATATTGTAAAACATTTGTGTAACTTTGCAGATGAGACGGGTGAAGAACAGATTGGAACAGAAGAAAATCAAACTTCAGTACACGAAAGAGGCGGTGGATCTACTTGCTCATCTCGGCTTCGACCCCAACTATGGGGCAAGACCAGTGAAGAGAGTGATTCAGCAGATGGTAGAGAATGAAATCGCAGTCGGAGTTTTGAAAGGAGATTTTGCAGAAGAAGACACTGTTCTTGTCGATGTTGACCACTTGGCTACAGACAAGAACAAACTGGTCATCAAAAAGCTCGAGAGTAATGCTTCCACTGATGAAGAAATGGCCGCTTAAGTTATACATAAGACGACCCAGTTACCGTTTTTTTAACTTACGTTACTGTTCTCTCTTCTAATTAACACGCGCGGATTGTGATGTTTAGAGAAGTTTATCTTTTGCCGACAAAAATAAATGGGAGTAGACTTGTATGATGTTCTTCCTCCGTTAGCATTTTGAAGTTATTAGCTTGGAGTGGTGCATAGTGTGGTAAGATAATTTATGGGACGTTACAAATTCTTTTTTATGAAAGGAAAACAAAAGGTATACGTGTTCCTTGCAAAACAAGAAATGAGTTATACCTTTCCTTTTTTCTTTCATAAAACTGAAAAAAATTCAGAAGACTTAACTTTTTGATTTAGAGTAGTAAAATTTAACCACGTTCTCTTGTCGCCAGAATTAAATAGGATCTTTCTCTTTAATAGCTTCCGACATAGAGGAATTTGTTTATTTATTTTAATAGTTTAAGTATTAATTCGAGTCTGGTATTTTTATTAGTCTGATTAGTATTCTTATTAGTGGTATATTAGCATATTTATTAGTAAGCCACTTTGAAATGTCAGTCGTGTCTTGTGATGGGGGAGACAAACTGAACCTGGTACATCCCACAATTGAATTTTAATCATCGTTTTTCTTTCTTTAATACTATACTTTTAAAATTGTCAAATAAAAAAAAAACTGTTAAAATAAATTTGTCAATTGAGGATATTAAATTTAAGAAGTCACATTTAGTATTCCCGACGGTGGCAATGACTGCTTATTGTTGGGAATAATAATTCACATCAGAAAATCAGACAAGTTTTTAAAATAATATATAAAGTACAGGACAATTCACTTAATGTAAATTAGTTTTGAATTTAAAGTTTATAATCTAATATATTTATTATTAACTATCATACACCCAACAGAACTATTTCAGTATGAGTTACTATTTATTGAATAAGTTACTATTTATTGAATACGTATGAATTAATACAGTATCAATATCACAATAATCAAACATATTATATAATTTTATAATTAAATTTGTAATTATTATATTATTTATATATGTTAATGTTAAAATAGACTAACTCGTATTAGTTATGTTAATCTTTTTAACCAGTAAAAATACATTTTTGTAGGTGAGAGGTAAACCAAGCTTCTTTGAAGAGCAAAAACAAAGTTTCTTTTCTATAGAAGAAAAAATGTAAAAGTAATTTATAATATATTTTTCTTTTTGTTAAAGAAAACAGTTATAATAATACTAATTTAAAATATGACACTAATCAAATAACAATATTAGAGGTCCCAAATGTAAAACCATCAAATAAAGTTGGAAAAAATACAAAACAATAATGTTTTATAAAAAAAAAATATCGTACATTTTGTACCAAATATTCAGTGCCGGCTTGATCACAAGCGACTTAAGTCTATGGGGATTAAATTCATATTTGAAATCCATATTTGAGATTATTTTAAATATAAGTATTATTTTCTCTCATATAACAAGTATTTTGTAGTACATTGTTATAAACAGTAACAAGTTGTAGATAGCGTCTAACGAAATTTTAAATATGGTAAATAATAGTAAAATATGATAAAAAAAAATTATATTTTTAACATCAAATTTTTTTAAATAAGTTTAAATACTTAAATTTATCTTCGGCCGTTTCATTTTCTTCTCTATGGTCCTAATATTTTTTAAAAGTTATTCTTCAAATAATCTTCTCTATTTTACAAGTAATTTACCCAATTTTATTGTTAAAATATCGAAAATGACATATTTTTCTCTCTTGTAATCCTATAAACTTCAGAATCGTCATTCAGCCATAGATATACAGGACATATCTAAATTAGGAAAACAATTGATACACAAAAATGTCAATAAACTAAATTCAATAGGTATATTTTTTTAAATTCGCTACACACTACCTAGCGCCTAGTGAATTAGTCAAAGAGTAAATAACTATTAATTAGAGATTAGTTTTAGGGTTTTTATAGTATTTTTAATTTTATAAATCCTTGTTAAATTTATAATTTTGATATAATATAATATTTAAAATTTCATAAATTAATCAATATATTTCAAGTATTCAGATTAGTTATAAATTTTTAATTCACAAAAATAATATTCATGATAAATATATGCAAAATAAACAATTAAAATTGCAAAGACATATAAAGCAATTTTTTATTTTACTAAACTAATTAAACTATTAATTTCAACTAAAATTTGATCTTTTGGATGATTTTTTTTCTTTCAAAATTTAGCTAGCGCCTAGGCAGCCGCGGCCAATTTTTAAAACCAGAGATATATTAATTAATTAATTTGATCTTTATATATTCTTTTAAAGGCACGGGAAATAATATATATATATATATATATATATATTATACTATTTACTGTCAAAACCTCACTATAAACAGTAAAATATAAAGTGAAGTTTAACGAAAAAATATTCTATATGTCCCATATTACTTTTGTGTCCATTTTGTTTTAATTTCTTTTGTATATTTGGAAATTAGATTTAGAAACTTTACATTATCTACGTGTTAGCATTATGTTAATGCTACAACTAACATATATTCTAAGATCTCATATATAAAACATATATATATATATATATATTCCAAGAAAACTAAAAAATTCACCACCAAATAGATCATTTAATTCCTCTGTGATCCCTTCCAAACAAATACAGAACTAACCAAAAATCTCTCTCTCTTTCTCTTCTCCTTCCTTAAGCTCTACAGAAACTGATCGACGATAATGGCGGAGTGTCACCGGAACAATGTAGATCCTCTCATTCTTCATCGTATTCCCTCTACTTCTTCTTCTTCCACCTCCGGATCATCATTCCGTAGAATCATCTTCGACGCCATTAGCTGCGGAGCTAGCTCTCGTTATCGCCGTGAACAAGACGATGAACATGACTCAAAATCTGCAGATTTAGTTAGGAAATCTGAGAAGCTCAGTGATCTATTGAACTTAGCAAAGATAAAGAGTAATGCTGAGACGAAGAAGAAAGAGGAAACACTTGAGGCTATGAAACGTGTGGTTAAAGATTTACAAATGGAGGAAGCTGAAGACGGCGGGAAGAAAGTAGCGGCGGCGCGTGAAGTTCGGTTGTTAGCAAAAGATGATATAGATGCGAGAGTAACATTAGCAATGCTCGGTGCAATTCCGCCGTTGGTTAGTATGATCGATGATTCACAAATTCAAGATTCTCAGATCATTGCTTCTCTCTATGCTCTTCTCAATCTTGGAATCGGAAATGATGCGTGAGTTTAATTATACTGTTTCATCTTTGTTTACATTGTTGTTTTGCATGTTTCTTTATGATTTAAAAAAAAATTAGTTAATTTTTATGTTTGATTTTTGGAACATTTTGTTGATTTTTTTTTTATATTTCTTTTGGTGATTTGTATTTGTGTTTCTTTGATGTGAATGTTGTTTTGGTTGTTGTTTATTTGCTTCTGTTTTGTTTCTGAGAAGTCACTTTCTATGTTATTGTTATATGTTTTTCTAAAGCAAACAATGTGAATAACTTGAAGCATTTTAGTTCAATTATTTGCTGATTTTTATAGATCTCTCTACCTATGCTTAAACCATTCTCTGAATTTTCAGGAACAAAGCAGCTATTGTTAAAGCAGGAGCTGTTCACAAAATGTTGAAGCTTATTGAGTCTTCAAAACCTCCTAATCAAGCCATTTCCGAGGCGGTTATCGCCAATTTTCTCGGGTTAAGCGCATTGGATTTGAACAAACCGATCATTGGTACTTCGGGAGCGATTGTTTTCTTAGTGAAAAACTTTGAGGAAACTAGTAGCTCACAAGCTAGAGAAGACGCTCTTCGTGCACTTTATAATCTCTCAATACATCACCAAAACGTTTCCTTCATTCTTGAAACTGATCTGATTCCTTATCTTTTGAACACATTGGGAGATATGGAAGTGAGTGAGAGGATTCTCTCAATCTTAACCAATGTAGTATTAGTCTCAGAAGGAAGAAAAGCTATGGGGGAAGTGGTTGAAGCGTTTCCTATATTGGTTGATGTATTGAATTGGAATGATTCACAAAAATGTCAAGAGAAAGCTATTTACATTCTTATGGTAATGGCTCATAAGGGTTATGAAGAGAGGAAAGCGATGATTGAAGCGGGTATTGAATCTTCATTGCTTGAACTAACTCTAGTGGGAACCCCATTGTCTCAAAAGCGAGCCTCGAGGATACTAGAGTGCTTGAGAGTTGTGGACAAAGGGAAACAAGTCTCAGCTCCAATTTATGGAATGACTTCTTCTTCTTCTTCATTGGGTAGAGAAAAAGATCGTGAGATTAAGATGAGTGATGAGAGAAAAGCAGTGAAGCATTTAGTGGAACAGAGTTTACAGAGCAACATGAAGAGGATTGTGAAGAGAGCTAATTTACCACAACATTTTGTTACTTCACAACATTTCACAAAGAGTTTAACTTTGTGAATCCCAAAAATAGATATATAAAATTGTAACTCTTTTTGTTGAATCATATCGTTGATCATTTTCAATAAAAAAAAGTCACCAAGAAATATTTATTTGGAAAACTAACTATATTTATACGAAGATTTATGTAATTCTAGTAAGAAAATTCCAATATTCTAGAAGTTCTAATTTAAAATAAATTTTCTGATGATTACATTACGTAGTTTGTTCTTCAACAATTTAAGTGATTTTCAGTTTTTAATATTCTTTAACTAGCTATGTTGGAGCCATAGTTGGTAGTTAACTTTATAATTAACGTAAGTTACAATATTGCCCATTATAATTTAGAAGTATCAAATTAAATTTTTGTTTGGTATTTTACTAGTATTAAGCATGCATTGGTCCACTCGAGAATCGTGCATAGAATAGTGTCCTTTAAAATATTACGACTCTTTGTGCCAATGTTTGTTGCACACTCGTGGGATTTGCAAAGAACCAATAACCCCTTTCTTACGTTTTTTTTTTTTATTTCTTGTGTTGAGCTCTAACCTAAAAGACGAATCTTGGAAAGCCAAAGATGATGAAGTTCATGTACATGTGACGATGATGATGATGATTCAAGAGCACTGTTTTTGTTTTGGACTAATGAATCCAAGGCCTAAGGGTAGTGTTGATAGTTTTTTTTTTTTGGTTAAAAGGCTAGGTAGTGTTGATTGTTATTAGAAGATTAATTGAAATCTTAAATTTAAAAATTAGAAAAATAAAACCATAAGAATGGTTTGGAATTTCAATACACCGACACTTTTTCGTGGTAAGAAGGAAGCCATAACTCAATCGAGTGTCATTTATATTTATTTTTTGGTATTATGAGTGAAAGTTGAAACCTAAAAACCCCACTTTTGGTCTACGAGCTCAGACTCAGTCAAGTGATGATATATTATGATTCGAAATTCTGATATATATATATATATATAAATAAAGAAAATCCCAAAAAAAAAAATTGAAATTGGCTAACACTATACTTTAATTTTTCATCGTTTATGACTCTCCCTCGAATATTTTTTTTTATCATTTTAAATCTTCAGTTTAACATTTTGATATCTGTTGATTTTTGATTTTATAAAATATTAACGAAAATTTTAAGTTTAAAATTTCAAAAATCATATACAAACATGTTTTAATCTGTTAAAATGATTTAGAGTTTAAAAAAATTATTTTGGAGTTTTTAATTTTAGAAATCATATAAAAATATTTAAACATTAACAAAATTCTGAAATTAAAAACTCCAAAATAATTTTTAAACTTTAAATCATTTTGATATATTAAAATATGTTTGTATGTGATTTTGGATTTTGAAATTAATTTTTTTGTTGATGTTTTTGTGAAGTAAAAAATTAACAAATATTAAAATGTCAAGTCAAAGGTTTAAAATGAAAATAAATTTCATTTTCAAGATTTAAAATTTGAGTTGTAAACTTTAGATATTTTAACTTAATTAATTAAGTTCGAGTTTTTTATGTTTTTCTATATAAATATAATGATATTCTGAAGACTTTTATTTTGTGTAAATATTATATTTTTTTAAAGCACATGCACAACTTTTTGTGTATTTAAGGCTTTAGTAGAATGAATATAGAATATTTTGAAGGAGACGTGGATATTTATTAATATTATAATTTAAGTTGTAGACGACAAAACATATAAATCTAATGAGATAATATACAACGGACAGGATCCTTCTTGAGTAGATGTAAGACATGACACTATATTTATGTGTTACGATTCGGTTGGTTAGTATACTTTTAGACGGTGCGATTCAAAATCTTTTTCGGAGTTAAATAATTTTAGACGGTCCACCATTCACAATTGGTTTCTAACTCTTCTTACGACTCATCTATTAAAAGATTTATTCATATAGTTTGGCATGTAGTAATTTATGGAGAGTATAGATTAAGATAAATCCTAACAATAAAGTTCTATGGTAGGATTGACTTAAATTTGTCTATTCATGTAACAAACACTATCGTTACATCTTTCGACTAGCCTGGCATAGATTTACTGTTATACATAATTATAAGTCACCAGAATCGATTCTTTCTCAAATTGATTTCAGGAACTTTATTTTATCTTACATAAAGATGCATCGAGAATTCACTTATACAAATTTGTTTTCCAGAAAAGGACATCTCCATTGGAAGTATGAGAAATAAACGAGAAGTTATCAAACAAAAAACTTTAAAAACGATATTAGAACAAATATGCAGACTTATCTTTATTATTTATTTAAAATTTAAATTTAAATAAATAATTAAATTATATTTAAATTATTATTACTTTATATTAAGAAACCCAAATGTGTATATAAAAGTTTGCCTTAGCTGATTTATCGATCTTTTCTCGGATCGTTTTATTTTATTAATGGCTATAAAAATGGGCCAAAGTTTACTCTTTGGGCTTTGACCATCGACAACTTCTATTTATAGTTCCACCAGATTTTGGGGGCGAATGGGCATGTAACTAGAGTAGTAATTTGATATAACGCACCAAACTTTATCCAAAACAATTGTTGTTACAAAGAAGACATATTTGCTTAAGTAGGTTTTAGTTTTGATAGATATTTAATTTAAGCAGATTATAAGAGATATATACGCATTTATTTTTTTATTAATGTGTTTATTTATCTCAACTTTATGAATTGAGTATTTGTTTTTATTTTTCTTGAAATGACAGTTCTTTTCTCCAAAAATAGTAAAGGACAAACATAATTTTCGTGTTTTATTTTCAAGAGACCTACTAAATAACAACAGACAATAAATTGGATTATAAAGCTCCATAAACTTTTGGAGATTTGGTTGCAACGGACCCGAACTGGAACAAGGATGAGAACGGATCGGAAGGTGAGCCACATGAACTTGAAAATAGGAAAACGAACTATCATAGAATAGTGGCTTCAAATTTTGTTTAATGTGATTCTATCAATAATTATAATCATTTCACCACTGCCAAACTATAGTAAACGATTATTCAAAGAGAATTTAACATAAAACTTGCAACAATTCAACGGAAATACACAAATAAGACACGTAAGAGGTGGAATTATTTTAGAGTTTCAAGATTCAGAGAGCCATAGGCTTAGCTAGTTCATGTATTTAGATTGAATTGAGAATATTTTTTCTTGCTTTTTTATCAATCTTATCTCTTTGCATCTGCAAGTGTAGAGCAATCTGCATTTTCTCCATCTGCCTTTGAGCCTTCAACATTGCTTCTAGCTCAGAATTCGCCGAGCTTTTTCCTCCTCTAGCCCCATTTCCACCACTTCCTCCTCCTTTCTTTGGCTCTTCCTCTTCGTCAGTGACGCATGGATGTAAATGTGTAGCATAGTCACATTTTTGGCAATAGTACAACCACATGTTATCCATAGTTTCCTCACAAACATCGCAAGTAAAGAATTGACTATTGTTAGGAATACTGTAGAGCAAGGTGAGCGGGTGAGAGTGCTTTCCATGCTTCATGGTCTCAGGCATAGACACACATCCGACATGAACATCATACTTACATATAGAACAGTTGTAACTGAATCCGGTTCCGCATTGACCGCATGCGTCACAGCTGTACTCGGAACTATCATACAGTGGGGAATGGAGAAGAGTCAAAGGATGGTTAGGGTGAGACTTGTGACGAATCTCACGTGCTAGCTCTACACATGACTTGTGCAAGAAGTAATCACATTCTGACTTTGTGCATTTGTAAGCTGCACCGATCAGGTCGAGGTCACAACCAGAGCAGATGATCTCATCTTCAGCTTGAGCTTTGTAACCGCGCAACGGATGGTTGTGGCTTGGATGCCTCATTGAAGGGCGGGTAGCTGGTTTTCTTGAAGCCATATTCAAGGTAATGTTTATAGCTTCTGTTTAATATTTTTCTTTATTGTTATTGTGATTCTAAATCTAATGGGGTTTCAAAGTATTTATTGTGAAAATAGAGGAAGACTTGTGATGTTTTTTTTTTTTTGGTCAAAAGAAGACTTTTGATTTAGGGACGACTTTTACGGTGGGATAGTGATGTGTTGTGGTTTGAGTGTTTGACTATCAACCAAGTTGTTGTTTGTATATTATTATATTGTAACAATACTGTCAGGCCCTATGGATATATGATGATATATGGTTCTTGTTTTTGAAGGTCATTTGGATCGACAAAAATGATTCGATACATAGTCAAATTCTTATTTTGTGAGGATACACTATTTATTGGAATCGAATTCTAATGGGAAGACGTAAAGGTATACCGTTAACAACTTGGACATTTTTCCTAACATAACAAGGAGATATGGTGATGATTTACATTGGATAATTACAAATAACTATTCTAAGAAATTATCAAATTATGATTAACAAGTAGGCTCAATTTCAACAACGTTGACATAATGATGTGAAGGTCAAATAATCACGCTAGAAAAAAGAAGAAAATAAAAATCACGCTAGGTCTCTTTCTAGATCATACGTCGGCAAGTCATCGAAATGCTTTGAAATATCATACATCAAAGGATAATATCGAGAGAAAAACTGGAGAAAAAAAAAACAAATGAAGAGGGAAGGGAATTTGATGAGATTATATTTTCTCGTTAAGGGAAAATAACTAGTAAAAACATTTATTTTGAAACATAGTTTTACTCCTTGAAAAACTTTAAACTATAAAAAATAAATATTCAGCTATTTCTCATAAGGAGGGAGACAAATCCGAATTATTTATTTTTAGTTTCAGCTCTTCCAATATATTTTGTGTCATGTTTTATGCTTTCTGATGATAACCTTGTACTTCTTCTAAATGTCTTAAACCTCTACTTCGATGAATATCTTGAGATCACCATTCAATAGAAATCCATCATTAAGTTGAATTTGGGTCAACCATTATGACGTACCCCATGACCATGAGGGATTCTTCCCATTAAAACATCTTTTTACACCTAGTATGTTAAATTAATTAACGGAAACAGATTCATTACTTGCAACTCTGAATTTACAAAGATGTCCTCACCATTAATTCGAAACGATTAGTATTATATACCTCTGCGTATGGAGAGACTTTGTGAAGAATGGTTTATTGAGGTAATGCAAAACTTAGTTTGGATTTGCCATCCAGGAGCTAAAGTTTTATAATAACTAGCTAACATGTAAATGTAGAGACATTTTATTATCACTTATCTTTCCATTGGGATAGAGTTGTAAACACCATTGGGATGAACATCCTTGACACTTGAATAACGCTATATAACAATACAATAAAGTTAACATGATATTCTCTGCTTTCATACATATAGTAAGAGCCATGTTGTAGTTAACAAGCAAAACTGGCCAAGTACAATACTTGGTGTTCTGACTAGAGAATGGGTTCATCCCATTTGTTAAAAGATATAGCCTAACTTTTAATGGTTCAGCTGCAAACTGTGGCCATCTCTCATTGACTAGAGCCCAAGTCAATGAGTCAACCGGGTGTCACATAGTACAATCTTCACCACCATTGCTGAAGGGCCAACGTAAATCCTCAGCCATCCTTTTAGATCTAAACATCTTCTTTAATCTGTCCTTGATCGGAAAATACATAAGTACCTTAGCAGGAATCCCCTTCTTCTCTTCACATGTATGCTTATCCCTTTCCCATCTTGAAGCACTACATCGTGGACAGCTCCTCATATCCTCATACTCCTCCCAGTAAAGGATACAATCATTTTTGCACGCTTGAATAACTTCATAGCTAAAACCAAACATCTTTAAGAATTTCTTGATCTCATCAATTATTGTTGGAAGCACATTATATCCACAATCTCGGATTATCATCTGTCATACTATTCCTTATAACCTCATGCTTACTCCAACAACTATTTCTCTTGTACTTCTCATCCATTTCCCTAGTAAGAGGCGAGCTGAGTGAAAGGCGAGACTAATAGGCCAGGTTCGGAGCTGATGGTGAGAGTTGAGGCCGAAATAAGAGAAGAAGAAGCAACGTCATTGAAGTGACAGCAAGAAGCAAGAGTGAGAGATAGATGCAAGAGCGAGGGTTTTTTTGCCTTAGCCAAATTTCTTGTTTCATTTTACCCCAATTAAGTTTAGCAGCGGGACTTTAATTATTTTCCCCCTAACCATATGTTTAATATGTGGTCTATGCAATTATATAAGGTCCTATAAAACCTTTAAAGAAAAAAAATTGACACGTACTAAGTTTAAAATCCTAAGCAAAATTCATAGCATTTGCATTTTTCTAAAGGCTATATAGAGAATAACAGTGGTAACTTTAACATAGCAAAGTTATATTATACTGCTATCAATACCTCCATTTCTTGTAGTGGAAACAAAAAAAAAACAACGTTTCTCATTTCAAGTTATGTTGTAATTTACTAATTAGTGAAAAAAATCTAAAGATGCTTAAGTAGTTCTCGCTTATTAACAAACCTCCAATCCAAACCAACGCAAAACGATAACGTTTCCAGCTTTGTTCTCTGCTCTGTGTTCTTGAGGTCTCAATTCTTCGTTTTCAAATATCATATCAATGGTTCTTGAAAAGGCAAAGTGATATGTTTTAATATTTAAAGGTTGGATTGGCGACAAAAAAAACATAATGTTTAAAGGTTGGATTCGCTAAATTGCTACTCTCTCATTGGTGATTAAAAAAAAAAAAGATAAATGCAAAATATCTACCCAAACAATATATTTTCGTGCGACTCAAAAGTATCCTTAATCCGAAATTAGCAAATAATATTATATCTCCATTTCTTGTTTTTGAGTTTATAGAGTAGAAGATGAGATTCAAAGTCATCTCCAGAGAAGTTATCACACTCTTCACCTTACTTGCTGCTCTCGTTAAGGGGAAGGTATACTCCTTCTGCTGCCAACCAAATGTTATCTGCCCGCTTCTCCCGAATTCCACAGACCTGTGTAAGCAAAAAAACCGAACCCGAAGCGTTAAACCTTGTTCAATATCTATCTATCTATAAACAGCATATGAGTTTCAAGACATTGTAATAATCTTTGAAGATCAGGTTTAGATGACAATTGAGATTTTTTAGTTACCTCTTGCTGACCACCAGCTATACGTTGGTACTTCTTGTCATGGCTATGGAGGTAACCACTAGTGTCTATGTGTTGAAGCCGGACTCTTTGGTCTTGTTTCCATATCTTACCGCTCCCTTCGATTGTTAGCCTATATAAAACGGAAAATTACTTGAGTTCTCGTGTTGATGTGGAAAGACAAAATATTGGAAGAATGTCAAATTGCTTTTGGGAATTACTTCCAGTGATCTCCGGTATCGGAATTCGAATCATCTCCAAAGCAGCTAACCTGCACCGAGAAAATTGGTTTACAATAAGGAGAATGCAACTACCAATTGAAAACAACATAGTACTTCAGATTCAACAGAGACCTGCTTGTACTTTAAATACTAGCTCTCTCTGCATTGATTTCCTAGATCTAGATGTCTCTGGACTCTAATTACTTATATCTAACTCCGGATAGATCTTTTACATCAGGGATAGCAGATCAGGGAATACAAAAAGATGTTTACTACGAGCATAATACTTCACAAGTAATATAGACCCACTAATAGATATCCTCTTAATACCAGCTCTCTGTATAGATCTTCTCACATCCAAACTTAACTGATAATGGAATACAAAAAATGATGTTTACTTACTTAAATGGAAGAGAATAATAATACTAACCTCTAAGTTTCCTGATATAGGGGAAGCATGCAAGTGACTATGAAGCCATTTTCTAGTCTTCATATGCTGCAATCTAATGGTTGCTCCACTCTTAACAGCATCGCCTTGCTTGTCAGTTGTCCCAGGCACAGGTTTAACAATCTATCAAAACAATAACATTTGCTTAATTAATAACTCCACCATAATTCATTAAGCATTTGCTAAAATAGGAAAACCACACCATAACTGCAAACTACCAAATAGGTTGCTAGAACACAATCATAATACCCAAACACATGAGATTAAAAATGTGAGACTGAACAATACACGCAATAGTTTCTTCAATTTCAGAAAATGACCTGGATACATCTGTTATCTATTCTTTTGATGTAACAAATGATTAATGTTTTAGTTCAAACATCCAAAGACTCTAACTTTTTTTAGTTTCTCCAAACTGACTAAAACATCATTACTATATAAACAGATAAAACACAATGAGAATCGAATACAAGTCCAATAAGCACAATGAGAATCAAAAGCAATACAAAGAAGAAGAAGATACCCAATAGCTATTGGAATCAGTAACACCAGGAAACCCAGTAACAGATTGCTGACCACTTCCAGATCCATAAGGCACATCATGAGAATGAAGACGAAACTTAGTTTTCTCATGCATCAACTTAATCGCACTACCATAAGTAATCTGTAAATATCATAACCATTCTACATAAGATTATCAAAAATCATAATTTCCAATTCCATTTCAAAATTTGAAACAAAATCAAAATCAATTTAGGGATTTCGAACCTCGACACCTTCTTTACCAGAAGCAGCAGCGGAAGCAGATGTAAAACTTGAATCAGAATCGAGACTAAGGTAAAAGAAGATAGCGAGACAGAAGAATCCTAAAGCCATTGTAAAGAGCAGACCGATAAACCAATTCTGCTGCCAAAAGGGATATTCCGGTTTAGGTCTCTTAACCGAAGGAGTTCGAATAGGAGAAGATGAAGGAGGAGATAATGATGATGATGCTGATGATGATGGTGGTTTTCTTCTGGAGAGACCTTCTTGTTTCCCGGACGTCGACGCCACCGTGAAGATTCGAATTAAGATCTCGCCGGAGACAGTAAAAGAGCAGCGATTAATTCTTGGCTTATCAAAGGAGTCTCGTCTCGTCTCTCGAGTATAGTTTGTAAACTTTTGCTCAGTTTTATTTTGACACGAAGGCTTACGTTTAGATAGCTAATGAAACGTTAACACGTGGAATTTTAATGACATGGCGTGTTGTGAATGGTTTATCAGGCTTCAAAGAGGCAAACCAAAGCTATATCATTAGTTGATTTTTTATACTTTTTAAAAATGATTTTGATTTTGATGTTTGTGGGTTTCCGGGTTTTTAAATAAAATGGTTTTTGTAACTTCAGATTATATATTTTTATTTCAATTATTTAATCAACAAGAGAGATAAAACACAGCATTTAATGCAAAGGTAATAAAATAAAATAATGATAATTTTTTATTTAGAACTACTAGATCAAAACTTATTTTGAAACAATTTTTTCATAAACTACAAATAAAATGAAACAGCAAAAATGGGTTGTTTGAGGATTTCTCTCTCTAAAAGACAACAAACATTTAGAATGCATTTAGAGATTATATACTTTGAATGTTTTATTTGGTATGATTTTTAATATTTTTATACAATTTAGAATAAATGGCTATTAGAATTTTGTACATATTTTTCACCATAACTGAGTAGAGATGTCCAAATCTTTCATTCAAAATTTTAAATGTACAAGTAAACTTCAAATTTACCATAATGTATAATACGGTCATATATATATATTTGTAAAATATAATGCAAAGGATAATATGGAAAGATATCAATTTTTTATAACTTTTGTACTATCTAAATTTATTGTCATTTGTCTTATAAATTTTAAATAATAAAAAATATTTTAAATTTAAAGACATAGTTTAATGTTTTAAAGTTTGAAATATAAATTTATAAAAATAATTAAAATATATAACTTTCTATATAAGAATTCTAGAGGTATAACCTTCAATATTAAAAGTCTTTTTGTCATCAATTAACTGGATCACAATAGGCTAACCCAACTTCCCACATAAAGGAATAATTCTATGACTCTGGAGAGAAAAGGTTCGAACATGAGATTTTAACCTAGGTTTGAACCATATAAAAATTCAAGAAGAATGATTTTCATATAACTAAAGAGGCATAATATTATATTTAATGGAGGAGGCAGAGCGCAATATAGATAATGTCGTAAAAGATGAAGAATTATCATGATTAATCCAGAAAGTTATAGTCTTACAATCTCTATAATATGTATGCTATATAAACATACATTAATGAATTGAAATAATAAAATGTGTATGATGAACACTTATTTTATCACCAAGTAATTTGTATTATAACTTTAATTTTGTTTGTTATTAAATTAAATTATGTAGACCGACCTCCGAATTAGGGTTATCCGGAATTATGGCAAACCAACCAGTTAAAAATCGTAAGTTAACTCAATTTACAATAAACCAGATTAAACGGAACTATTTTATGGTATCTCTAATGTTACTTTCATTTTATTGTATCTTTAAAGGTTTTTAACATAATCAACTTGTTTTTAGTTGATTTGTTTTTTCACAAATGTTAATATATAATTAGTGTTACTAGCTTTGGGCGTTCGGATACCCGTTCCAATTCGGATCAGGTTTTTCAAGTTTATGTAATTTCGGGTTTAGAGGTTTTCATACTTTCGGGTATTGATAATTTTTGGTTCGGGTTTGGTTCGGTTCCATGCAGGTTCGGTTCGGGTTCGGATACCCGAAATATTATAATTTTTGTAATTTTCACAATATAACTTAAAAACTTTAAAATATATTGATTTTTAGTATATGAATTTATTAAATTGTAAATGTTTCATACAAATATTGGATTAACCAAAATGACGGTATCAGATAAATATTAAAATCATATTCTTCTTGAAAAGTTTTTTTCGCTAATGTATATGCAACTTGATTCTTCTCTATATATACATGAAATAATGATGATCGATGAAGTTTATATGTCTAATAAATAGTATCTTTCAACATATTTTTAATTTAATTTGTTATTACTTGTTGTAAATCAGTTGAGTAATTTCTTTATTATCACCTTCAAACTATATATATTGTTATCTTTTTATCCAAAATATTTGCGATACATGCAATTACCCACATGGTTTGGGGTTGTAATAAAGTTTGTACTAGTTATAACTTTAAAATATATTAGTTATTTTGGTATTTTGGTTATTATGATCTAAAATAATATATATTTTCAATTAGGTTATATATAATATATATATATAATTAATATATAATCTATGTTTTTAGTTATATAATTATATTTTGGATACTTTAGGTACTCATTCAGTTTTCAGTTCGGTTCGGGTTTTTGGATATACAAATTTAAAATCCATTCGAATATTTTCTTAAGTCGAGTTCGAATTCGGTTCTATTTTTTAAATCGGATTCAGTGAATATTTCGGGTTTCGGATATTTTGTCCAGATCTTATTGTGTTACTATGAAGTTTTTAAAAATTAAACTTTTAATAGTCCTTTTCCGTAGGCTCATAAAAACGGCAAGCAGTTTAATAAGAGAAGAGTATGAATGAAGTACATAATATGCGAAAATCATTTTTACCGTCAATAACGCTCACCAGTAAGGTCCCGGGACCTTCTCCGATTTGCTAGTCTCTCTAGATCTCTCTTGTTAAGTTTCATTCCCCCTTTATCTCGCATTCTAACAGTAAAGTTTTAGCCTTTTCTGAAATCGTGATTTTGTGCAAACTATTTTCCCTATTTTCTCTATTGTTTCATAAAAGTTTGTAAAGTAGTCTTTCTTGTTTAGTAGAAACCCAAAGCTTTAGTTTTGAAACTTGCCCAGAACTTAATTTGACACAAATTAGGCGGAAATAAGACAAACCCCTGAAACCCAATTACATCTGTTTCTTGAAAGGAATGGGATCAGATTGTTTAACACCAGAATGGGCTTCTCAACCTTGTCTCATTGGCATTGATGAAGCTGGGAGGGGTCCTGTTCTAGGTTTTTCTTCTTCTTCTTTCTGATCAATTTTTGGAAGTAAAAAGAAAAATCTAATCAATTTTGTTGAAAAAAACAGGTCCTATGGTATATGGTTGTATGTATTGTCCTCTTTCCTACCAGTCTTCTCTTGCTTCTCTCCATTTTGCAGGTAATAAACTCACATTTCATTCCTTTATGTTGTAGAATTGAGATGCACTGATAGATTCTTGCTATATTAGTTGAATATTAGTAGCCAAAGCTCTTAGCTTTATGTTTCTTAGGGAGATGTACTGTGAATATTTGTGTTTGTATATTGTTTTACCTTTTTCAGTTGTTAGTGTAAGCATGTTATTGCGAGTTGCAACATTTTCAAATTTGGGAGGAGATGATGATAAGTAAAGCATGAAACTATTGATCACATGTTATTATCTCTTGCATCTTTATATTTATTAGAGGGAGATGTGCCGTAGACATTTGTGTTTGTATATTGTTTAACCTTTTGAGTTGTTAGTGTAAGCATGGTTCTGTGACGTTTTCTCCAATTTGGATAAGGGAAAAGTAAAGCATGAAACTTTTGGTCATATTTGTGATCGCTTGTCTCTTTTTGTTCTCCTTTAGACTCTTTGTTGCTATGTTGCAGATTCAAAGACTTTAAAAGAGGAGAAAAGAGAAGAATTATATGAAAATTTGAAGCTTGACAAGTCACTTGGATGGGCTGTTGATGTCATTGATCCCAGGGAACTCTCGGCCAAGATGCTAGCAAAGTTAGTAATTATATAGTAATATTTTAAAGCTGATAGATCGAAAGCATGAAATAATATAGCTTTTTGGTTTGTTTTCAACAGAAACAAGACTAATTTAAATGAGATTTCACATAACTCTGCAATGGGGCTCATCAAAAGGGTACTAGACATGGGAGTTCTTCTAACAGAGGTGATTGGCTTTCAATTAGAACAAATGGATCATCTTTTGAGAATAAGGTCATGTCCACAAGCTTTACAACTCTAAATTATATTTGCAGGCTTATCTGGATACAGTGGGAGATCCTGAGAAGTACAGAATAAAATTATCTGAGAGGTTTCCTTCTATTAAGTTTGTTGTTTCAAAGAAAGCTGACAGTCTATTTCCTGTTGTTAGTGGGGCAAGTATTGTGGCTAAGGTATATATGTTATAGATTCTCATTATCTATCTCGAAACATTCACTAGCTAAAAGTCACTAAATATGTTTACCTGCTCAGGTGACAAGAGACAGAGCGTTGAGAGAATGGTTAATAGAGGAAACAGGAGAAGATATAAACAGACACTTTGGTTCTGGTTATCCTGGAGGTACTGTTTTTCCCACAAATTTTATATGTTCTTTTATACACTATTATGTTTGTAATGCAATTTTCAGACCCTGAGACAAAAGCATGGTTAGAGCAACACAAACATTCTGTGTTTGGATTCCCATCACTGGTTCGATTCAGTTGGGGAACTTGCACTGCACATTTGAAAGGCGAGGTTGAAGTTTCATGGTTAGTTTTTATTTATTTTGTTGCTTCTATGCTCTATTTATGTATATGATCAAAACCTTCACTTATCTCATTCTGTTGCATGAATCTTGACTTGATGTTTTATGCATTTGGGCAGGGAATCAGATGAAGCTGACGAGAGTGGAAATAGCAGCAAGCGACAAGCGAAACTAAGTAGATTTGGGTTCACAAAATGTGAGAGTAGTATCGAAGAAATCGAATCGAGTGGAAAAGGACGCTGCAAATTTTTCCAAGCTCGCAAAATACAACAACTCACTCAGTTTTAGTCTCAGTATAAGACTGAGGCCAGCAGCTTCAAGGAGATGTCTTCTTAGCTTAGATATGCGTATTTCTCTAATGTGTCTTGTTGTCAATGGCAAAATCTTAGATATGCTTATTTCTCTAATATGGTTCTTCTCCACTTTCCCTTTTTGTCAATGGCAAAATCTTTCTTTTCTTCAGTCATTTCTTGGGAAACTACTAAAATTAACATCACCAAATAAACTTAGTAGACTCTACTAAAAATTTACTTCTAAGAATAGATTTTGTTGGCTGAATGGACTATTAGTTTAACCAAAGTAATTATTTGGTTGATTTTTTGGACTATTAATTTGGACTATTTGACTATAAATTTTTATTTTGTTAAACAATACGTCTGTATTTTTTTTGTCGGATACTTAAAACAAATATTGTTTAACAGCTTGAATTGTTACATATTTGTTCACATTATTGACTTCACTGTTTATTACTATATTTTCCAAATATCGACTCTCTCAGTCATTTTTCCAAAATATCTTATTTTCTCATTTATATTAAAAATTGCCATAAGAAACAGTGATGGAGCTAGAAAAACCTACTATGTGGTCAATATTAATAAAAATACATAATCATATTATTTTCAGTATTTTGGAATATTAGTTTAATGTTGATTTTTTAAATATTTTAGATGTTATTTGTTTTAATCAATAAAACAATACAAAATATTGTCAATATTTTTGTAAAATTCATAAATTGTAAATTTAGGATTATGTCATAATATGGTAACACATGAATGCAAAATTAAGTTTTTGGTAATTGTTTTTATTTATTCTCTTACTTAACATTAATTTTCAGACCAAAATACCCATATCACAATGTTAATGAGGTAACTATTTGAGGATCAAAATATTTAGGAGAAGTCATATCTAATTTTAACGGTTGATTATTTTATTTTACATGATGAAATTATATTATGTGATGATTTAACATATATGAATTAACATCTAAGTTATAATTTAATATGGTATAAATATCTCGTGAACATAATATTATATTTATCGCGCGAATGATGGATAAATTTTGATTGATACTGTATTTGTTAACATGATATACATTGTAATATACTTTTTTTTGGTGTGACATTGTAATATACTAATAAACATAGTTTCAATGTTAACAATAAGTTATAAAATTACTAAATTTACAATATATTTTGTACTATGTAATTCTGATGTTAATCCATATATGTCATATAATATTATTTTGATTTTAATAAATTAATTAACTGTTAAAATTAGAATGAATCTGTTTCAAATATTTTGATCGTTAAAATTCATCTATTTTGATCCAGTTTTGACGTCTCGATTAATGATTAATCTTTCAAAGAAATCAGTCAATCGATTACTCTCCGCTATATCTGATTAATCCCCGCCAAATCCGATTATTTTCCAGATAATGATGCATAATCCGATTATTTTTAGATTGTAAGTATAATTTTTTTTTGTTTTTATTATTTAGATATTTATATTGAGAGTTTGTGATGTTTTATAATAAATTATGTTAAAATTTTAAATAAAAATTATAAAAAAATTAATACTACTTTCCATGTGTTTACTATAATTTTAAAAATAATATTATTTAAAAGTTTAATATAATGGATAAATATATTTTTAAAACATTAAATAAAAATTATAAAAATAATTAATACTACGTTTTTATATATTTACTATAATTTTAAAAATAATATTATTTAAAAAATTAATATAATGGATAAATATATTTTTAAAACATTAAAATAACCTAAAACTAATTCTCTATTAATTTTCGTTTATTTTCCGATTAATCTTTTATGCACTTGGCCGACACGGACTACCCGATTAGTGCCTAACAAATTTTAAAATATGGGTTACATGTCAGTCAACCAATTACCTAGTAAGTCTTTAAAAAGAGAACAGTAAATTATAAACAAAGCTTTTTTATTTATCTTGCGTTTAGAATTATTTTTAAATCAACAACGAGAAAAAAAGTTATTGTATATCAAAAGAAAAAAAATAAAAAAATAAAGTTACATACGTCAACAAGAGAAATCAAAACAATCAAATTATTTAATAGTAGTGGTCACTCGAAAATTGGAGGAAAAAAAAAAAGGTATCTTCAAAAAGTGACAGAGAACCAACGGCAGAGAATTAATGTCTAAAATCAACGGTCAGAATTTTTTATGCGACTCTCTGGTTTATGGTGAAACCACGTCTCTTTGAAACTAACCTGTCCGTCCGATGCATGCCAACAAACTTTTATTATTCTTTCTCTCGATAAAGCTTCACTACTTTATCTTTGTTTTTGTTATTCTTTTGGTGTATTCGAGATATACTACACTTCGATTGATTCTATTCGTTATCTAGATCATTTATATTTCAAATAGTTTTGATTTAGATCGAGTTGGTATAATTAACTTTTTCGTACGCGATCACGATTATAAAAATGTGACAGAATGTCAATGTATACTTATTAGGTGATATCCAACGACAAATCATTTCTATATAAATAAAGTTTGATCCTTTTACTGTCTTAAAAAATCATTACTAAATAAATGTATTAAAAATCCAGTAAAAAGAAAAGAAGAAAAAAGAAATGAGAATGCAAATGCAAATGCAAATGGCCCATTCAAATTTAAGGTTTTTTGGATATCTCCAATGTATAACACAAAAATAATGTGGAAACTACACCAAAATAGTGTAAGATTTACACTATATTTTTTTTTTCTTCTCAAACCACAATACCAAATATTACACTAAGAAAATATTCTCTACTATTACACTATTAACTTTATGTTTGTAATGTTTTCATTGAAGTTTATTGTGTAATATTAAATTCAGTTTATATATTATGTTTGATATTTTTAACATAATATTTATTTTACTAAATTTAAAAGCACAAAATAAAATAAGTTTTATTTTTAGTTTAAAACTTAATTATATTGTTAAGTAATAATACAATATACAGTTTGTTTAATCTAATATAGTTAAAACTCTCAACTATAACCTATAATAGTATTAAAATTACAAATATATATATATATATTTAATTTGTTACAGTGTCATGCCAAATATAGCAAGATCTTGTAGCAAAATCTTAAATCACTGCATAATTCTGTGACAGCATAATGTATTAAAATAAATATTTTGACGCTATCATACCATTTTGCCGTCCGGTTTGACACGCCCTCACAACCTTAATTTGAAGTTTCTCTTTTTAAATGTGCATTTCAATCCCGATAGTTTTTAAATCTCATAAATCATTCTATTAACTTTAGTTATTTCAAATATTTCTTCATAAATTTGATGATCACATATAAAAACCATATAAATACAATAAATAACAAATAAAAATAGTTTTTACATAAGATTAAAATATATATATATGTAATATATCTATACATATAATTTATTAATTTACTAAAGTATGGTCTATCCGGATCAATATGCAGTTAACCTAATAATCCAATAATCTAGAAGGTAGTGTAGCTCAATATTCGGGGTGGATATAAAATATTGTTTATAACATAAAACAGTAAACTAAAGTACTAAAAAACAAAACAAAAGTGTTGAAAGTTATGGTGTTTTTTATTAAACTATTATCTAAATATTTTAATAAAGATTATTCCTGTTTTATCAATAGTATCATTTTAAGATTTTTTTTGTTTACAAAAATATTGTTTTGTTTTAAGATAAAATTTTAAAAATAAATCTCAAAATTATTCACATTAGTTTAGTTTATTAACTAGATTAGCACCCGCCCAATGAACAGATTGTAAAATTCTTTTAAAAAAAATTTAAGTTTAAAATTTGTTATAGGTAATATATTTTAAATCTATTTTATTCAATATCTAATTTTTTTTGTTTTTCGTGAATACTTTTCTTCTATGTGTTTATGTTCCTATCCACCGTGTGTTTTTCAAGTAGAAGTTTCATCATCTTCTTCACTCCTTTGGATCACATTTTTTATGAAAATTAGTTACAATGTAATCAACTCTCTTGCAGTACATATTTATTTTCTAAAATTGGCTCTAAAAGTTTTTTATCTTGTCAATTATATGTAATTAATGTTAACAAATCAGAAGACCTGTTTAACTATCGATCTTGAATCTTATTTAAATATTCCTAACATGTATTATATTTGATTAGCTAATACTCTACTTACAACTGATTTACATATTTGGCTTATTGAGTTAATGTTGATGATCTTTTCATGTTAAAAATAACAATATTTAACATATATTAGACAATGAAAGAACTACATTTTTTTTTGTTTTCCTTTTTTATTAAATGAAAATGATCAAAAATATTGTTTACATGTATCAGAATCTAATGGATCAAAAAATGTGTTGTGGTCCAATTAATTATAATTTAAAAACTCTCAAATATCACTTGAAAAGTCATGAATACCACTTGAAAATATGGGGCGACATATTTATAATTATTATCAATTTTTTAGATTATCTAAATATTTATAATTTGAATATAAGATATATCTAATAATTTTAGAATAAATTCATGATTCATATATAAATAAATTTTGAAATCATTTAAATGCAGATGAAAATATGGATAAATAATTAAATTCAAAAGAAATGCATCTCTTGGAAATAAATAGAGTTTCTGGTCAGCTAAAAAAAAGAATGAAACTCAAATTTTATAATATATTATAATATAATTAGAGTTATATGTTTAGTTTAGTATATTATTAAAGAATATAAATAATTACAATTCTAAAACCTATGTGAAAATATAAAAATGATATTATCTGTAAAACGGAGGGAACAATATATAGATTAATGTTTTTTGAAGCACTAGCTTAAAGTTTGTTCGATAAAATTTTGAAGAAAATTAGGGTTTGTTGGTTTTGGTCTTCTGCCAACAAAGAAAAGAGAAGAAATTAAACAGAAAAATAATAATCAAATTGAAGGTAGGAAGACATTAAATACCAATTAATAAATAGTCATATTCAAGGCAAATTAATTGGAAAAAAATAAAAGAAAAGAAAAGGCGAGCTTGTTCCCAATCTTTATATATTAACCTCCATCATCAAAGACCATTCATTATTCACGCTCAGATATCAAGCTCAATGGAGTCTTGTGGTTGCCATTTTTAGCTCATGATATGAAACTCTATAAAGTAAAATGTTCTGTTCAATTCAATGCCTCACCAGACATCTGTTGTCTTTGCATGTAAGAGAGATAAAGAAAGCGACAAAAACCATAAAGAAAGGTAAGACTCTTTCAAAGAGAGAAAGATAAGGTTTCTCTCTTATCTTCTCATCAGATCTTTGTAATTCTCCCTCTCATTTTTTTGCTTTTTTTGGCTGTGTTTTTCTCGAATTAGACAAAAACCCTAGATTTGATCTTCCGTAGTGTGTTTTAAATGCAATCCGTACTCTTTCTTTCTGTCTATTTCTCTTCTATAGTTAAACCTCAGATCTAATACCAAAACAATTGATCAATTCTTCTCATCGTTCTGGTCTCATTCTTTTTTGTTTTGTTTAAATCTTGTAGATCTCTGAAGTTGGATGGATTGTGAGTGAATGGAGTTGGGACAAGAGATACGCAAAGAAACTGACAGAAGAGAGTGAGCACACAAAGGCAATTTGCAAATCATTGCATCTGCTTCTCTTGCGTGCTCACTGCTCTTTCTGTCAGATTCCGGTGCTCGTCTCTTTGGCCTGTCCTCGTTCTCTTTGTCTCAATCTCTTTCTCACATACACAAACTCTCTCCCTCTCTTGTTCATCTTCAAGATAAGAAGATACGATCTAAACGAGGGCTTGTTCTTTGTGTATAGATTTTGGTTCTTGGATCTGTTTTGCATGCGTGGTGAGACATTTTAGCCTTTAATCATTCATTATATTTTAAGGAATGGGTAGTATCGAAAAAGCAATTAATCTATGATTTAACGCGTGATTAGCATATGGTAACCTAGTTTTTAATAGGCTGGTCCTTAATTTTCTCGGTTCATGTATTATATTTATATCGTTTCTTTTTCTCTCTGTCTCTCTCGAGGTGTTTTAATCCCTAGCTAGTTCCATTTGTATTTGTATATATTATTATACCATTTGATTCATGCGATCATAGCATCTCATTTTGCGTGTACAAGATGTTACAAGAGTATTACTGGTCATGATATTTACATTATAAGAATGAGTCATTGGTTTCCGGTTTATTTAAATGGTTTGCTCGTACATTTTTATTCCATCAGGTACATGATTTAGCTTTTATTTTAATGACTTAGTTAGTATATATATATATGTATATACACTTTAACCCCACAAAAAATTGTTAGTATATGTAATTAGTTGTACTTTAACATTTTATATATTTGATTCCACATTGTTACATTTGTGTACACATGAATCTTGTGGTGAATTTGTAGACTAATCTGAGAATTGAGAACATGTTCCTTTGCAACAGCTACTCAAACACACACATTTTGTGTGCAACTAATACAACCTATAATGTATGAGTTTGTTTTATAGGTGCCACATGTTGATGTGTCATGTCTTTCCGCTTTTTTACTGTTAGTGGTGTTGAATTTCTTTGGTGTTTGTCGAGAAAATATCAAGACCACAATTAATTTTGGCCCTACTGTTACCTTTGGTAAGTGAGTCATTGGCTAAAACCACCGGTGAGAACTCTGTGATCTTGTTATCTATTATGGTTGTGATTTTTTTTTTTCTCGTTTTGTTTCTTATTTCTAGCTTTCATTAGTTAGAGTAGTCGTAATATTGATATATTTGAAGAGTTTGGTTAATTTGGAAGACCTAGAAAATTGGTGGACTTTGCCTTTGGAATTCGGACGAGGGATTTCAGAGTAGTTCAGTTTTGCTCTTTATGTAACGTTTTCAGAAAATATGATGTTTCATTTTCGTGAATTCGTTTTGTAAATTTTAAAAGGAAACGCAAAATGCAAATGAAACGCATATTTCAGTTTATATATGTACATTTTTTATCAACGTATATTTAAAATAATTTTGTATGATCTTATAATTAACCTGCAAATGCAGCTCTGAACCCAAACTAAAAAGAAAGAAAGAAACAAAAAAGCGACAGTCATGACCTAGATCATTGAGCAACTAAAGCATTCGTCTCATTGTTTATTTGTTTACAACTAAAGCATTCATGCTTATTGCATGATTAAGGAATTTTCACGGAGACAAGTGTAGAAAATAAAACAAAAAATTGTTAACGAGATTTGATTTTTCTAATGTTTTGTACATATCACAATTCTATCATTCACAAAGTGAGTCATAATTTTTAAGATGCCATTTCGTTCTACTACATTCATTGGTCTTTGGCAAAGACTCTTACCTCCAATACTAGGACACAACTCGTCTAATATATTCCACACAAAATGTATTCCACATATGGGTAGGTCTTCTAATAAAGCAAGATAACGATGACACCACATTTGATACGTGCTCACATTTTTCTCAACTTTTTGACCTCCAATATAAAATTTCTCTAACTTTTGGACCTCCAATATAGTCTGCTATAGATAACAACATAAAAATTACATATTAACTTTCTACCAAAAAAGGAAAATTACATATTCATTTCTAGAAATTTCCCTACACAATTATTTTACTCAATCCTAGAACCAAATAGAATTACTTGATGGCCTTTGCGTTATTCTTTATCACCAAAAGTCTTCAATATTTTCATTTCAATAATACTTGTTTTTCTTGCAAAATATATTTCACCTTTTTTGTATATACCAAATTTCAAGATTTTATTTTTAGTAGACATTAGATTAGAGACAACTTAAATAAGTTATGTATTTAAAGAAATTGGATTGGGTTAGTGGTTCTTTCGTGCGACTACTGCTACTACTCCTATTTCTGCAGATACCTTATTCCCTTGTTCTCTTGATGAAACTCTTCTTGCAATATTTAAATTAGTTTTCCATTGGCTTAGTGGGGGTCAAATAATAATTTTAACTGGGACGTTCATTAGAAGTTTAGAACTAATGCTAAATACATATAATATAAATTTGGAAATTAGTTGGGGTTATATGGTGCATCCGCCCCTGCTTAAACTCATATGTGGTACTGGTGGTGGTGCACATGATGGCTTATTAGGGTGAATTGTCAAATCTTTACACTCTTTAGGTTATACTCCAGTCAATGCTTTGAGTTCGACTAATAAATGTACTGCAAAATTAATGGCATGGTCGGATTTTAATAGCTGGTCTGGACGACCCAAACCCAATCACCCACAAAAGACAAACAGATCGGGCATGCAATTCGAATATAAATAACTCTCGATATTTGTTTCTAGCAACTAGCCACAAACTGTACAATAGATATATGTTGAGATCTTTCCATTTTACTCTTCGTTTTCAATACAGATTTTGTTTTACTATTAATTTGCGTAAAAATTATATGTTGGCATTTATCGTGGGTCCAAATCATGACACATATCACAAAGCTTGTCGGACTAGTGATGCTCGTTAAATTGATTTATTATACTATACTTTTTATTAATCTCTCGACTCCACTCATATCTGTATTTAATTATATATATATATATATATATATCATTGGTAATGAATAATTCGTTATTGTTGACATTGACATAACATCAAGTGTGACTGGTGGAACTGGAACAAGATAGTGTTTTTTTTTTCCATTGTTACGAACAACAACTGAAAAATGAGGGTTGTTGTTTGTAAAATAAATATGAAAAAACCCCCATCAAACCAAGAAATTATCAAAGTGCTAAAAGGAAGATTTGGTCGCCACAGTCACCACTTAATTCATGTAGACAATTAGTAGTTACATATTATATGCAGATAAAATCGTCCCAGTTGTATGAAAAGAGTAAAATCTTAACGAAATATTGAGAAAGGACAGAAAATGGAGAATCTTCTATGATAAATCAAGAAATTATTTTTAAAATATAAGGGCCAAGTAGAAAAGGTCACATCTTGCCTTACCTAAAAAAGACATTTCATTGAAATATCATCGGGACAATTTACTATTTTTAATTAATGCGTATCCACTTCAAAACATGCGTAGCATTAACGGTGACTACTGATTAGCGATTACAAGTCAATGTTCACATCAGCCACAACTTTTGTAGATCAAGGATACTATTTTGATGATTCATCAATACTTAACTATTTTTAATAAAAAAAAAACTTTGAAATTATTACATGAATACATCATACATGGTCAGAAATTTGCGAGAACCAATAAAATAAATGGATTTAATCCGTTTAGAAAGTCTCTCATAAAAACAGAAATCACCAGCTAAAAAATATCAAGCAATTTAATCAATACATATACAGTATACAAAGAGAGTTAATTTTTCTTCTTCTTTTGGCAATGTTACTAATAATTATATAATTATATTTAATCAATACTGATGTATCTCTTATTAGCCTTTTTTTTGTTATTGTTCTCCTATCATTGCATCGTTCTTACTCGATAAGGCCATTTTTATCATGTTATTTAACATCTGTTCTTCCTTTTTTTTTTTTCCTTTTAAGCACTCCATAGAAAAGCGCAAATGCTGAACTGAATTCAAAAGATTGAGATTAATGTTAAGTCCAGTTTTCAAATATAATTTCGTTAATATTAAGCTGCCAGATCTTATGCACATCACTTTGTTAAGATAAGGACAGAATATTTCCAACTTCACTTAGTCGTCGTATATCAAACAAAGTAGATAACATTATAAATAAAAACATTTTCATATATCTCATGTGAATTTGTCTACTTATAACTTATAAGTATATATATATATATATAAACCAACGAATTTTTTTTTACATAATTATTGTTACATTTGTAAGCAGTGAGACAAAGTCTAAAGACAATGGAGGAACCAAACCGCTTTGTCCTGTTCGACAAATACGAGATTGGAAAACTTCTCGGAACCGGTAACTTCGCCAAAGTATATCACGGAACAGAGATCTCCACCGGAGATGACGTGGCAATCAAAGTCATAAAAAAGGACTACGTGTCAAAACGTCGTGGCATGATGGAGCAGATCGAACGAGAGATCTCCGTCATGCGTCTTCTCCGTCACCCTAACGTCGTCGAGCTCCGTGAAGTAATGGCAACAAAGAAGAAGATCTTCTTCATAATGGAATACGTCAACGGCGGTGAGCTTTTCGAGATGATCGATAGAGACGGGAAGCTCCCGGAAGATTTAGCTCGAAAGTATTTCCAACAATTGATCTCAGCCGTTGATTTTTGTCATAGCCGCGGTGTTTTTCACCGTGATATCAAGCCGGAGAATCTTTTGCTCGACGGTGAAGGTGATCTTAAGGTGTCGGATTTTGGACTTTCGGCTTTGATGATGCCTGAAGGGCTTGGTGGACGACGTGGCAGTAGTGATGATCTTTTACATACGCGGTGTGGTACGCCGGCTTACGTGGCACCGGAGGTTCTAAGGAATAAAGGATACGAAGGAGCTATGGCAGATATTTGGTCGTGCGGGATTGTTTTGTATGCTCTCCTTGCTGGATTCTTGCCGTTTATTGACGAAAACGTCATGACCTTGTACACGTAAGTAGCCCTTATTCTTAACCGGGTTTTGGTATAGACCAATCCAAACCGTGTATATATATATATATATATTATGTTTCTTTGATAATATATCCATTTTTTTTTTGATGAATAGAAATTAGAACTTAGAACTACAATCTAGGATTGTACATTTTGGGACTAATTTTCTACTCCGATTATAATTAATTATATGTATGGGACATTTTAGTCCTCCATATTTTAAAACGAATCGGAAATAAAACGTGATATTTGAATTATATGTTTGAGTTTATTTTTAATTCTGGATTTTATTGAAATTGATTTTAATTAGATTTTCAAAAATTTCTAAATTACCAGAGTTACTTGTGAATGTAATTAGTTAGAATTATATGATATTTGTGTCCCCTATTTTCTTGGAAATGTTTACAAGTTTTTAGTGGTTTTTGTATTTAATTTTTTTTTATGGTTTTAGTTTTTTCTGTCAATTTTTTCAAAATGAAAAATAAAAAGACTCAATTCACGTTAAAAATGTAAAAACCTAAAAACATATATTCAGAATTCCCTTCACAGTGTGAAAAACCCATCAAAATTCATATTCCTTTTTTTTGCAGAATCCATTTTTTATTAAATCATGACGATAAATTACTTAAAAAGTATGGTCATTTACACGAAATATCTAGTTTCTAATATTTATCCAGTATATCCCATCCCGAAGTGGAAACCCTTCTAATAAACAGATTGTCAAACCGGTCTAAAATTTTGCTCTTTTTTTTTACTCCAAAATTTGGTTTATTGAACCGGATTGTGAATCGATCAAAACCCTTGGTACAGTTTCTGGTTTAATTGAAGCTTTCTTATGAACAGAAAGATTTTCAAAGCAGAATGCGAATTCCCGCCATGGTTTTCCATAGAATCAAAGGAACTGATCTCAAAATTACTTCTACCTGATCCTGAACAACGAATATCAATGTCAAAGATCAAACATATTCCATGGTTCCGTAAAAATTTTACACCTCCAGTAGCATTTTCAATCGACGAGACAATCCCATCTCCACCAGAACCGCCATCAAAGAAGAAGAAGAAAGACAAACACGACGAGGCAAACAATGGAGTCTCTCCAAGATCCTTCAACGCTTTCCAATTCATCACATCAATGTCTTCAGGTTTCGATCTTTCCAACTTATTCGAGATAAAACGAAAGCCAAAGCGAATGTTCACATCCAAGTTCCCTGCGATAGCGGTTAAGGAGAGGTTGGAGATAGCAGCAAGTGAGATGAACATGAGGGTGAAACATATGAAAGACTGCAAGATGAAGCTGCAGAGGAGAACGGAAGGTCGCAAAGGAAGGCTTTCGGTAACTGCTGAAGTTTTTGAAGTCGCTCCTGAAGTATCAGTTGTCGAGTTCTGTAAATCCTCTGGTGATACCTTGGAGTATCATCTCTTCTGTGAAGATGATGTTAGGCCAGCTCTTAAAGACATTGTCTGGTCATGGCAAGGTGATGATGATGATGAAGATGAGGTTAGCACTAATGATAATGTTAACACTAACAATAAGGCAATAAATAATACTTCTTTGTGAACTGTAATGTTTCAATTTTTGGCATTGGATGTGAGAGCGAGACTGTCTTATTGTGAAACTTTGTATAATTTACATTATAACAAATTATACTCAAATTATTAAAGGATTGGTATAACTTAGAATGTAAAGTATACAAGCAATAACCGGAGATTATCTCACAATTTTCCGGTTATGTTTTACCATTCAGTCTCTATATGCTCTCATGAGCAAGAGTGTTTAAGCGGCAAGCAACTTCTGGATGTCCTTCTGCAAAACAGCCGAAACAATATTGTTTGGTTACATAACCGCGAATCAAACCGATATAATCTAATCGAATCGGAAGTAGTTTCTTAGCCGTACCTCGATTTGGAAAGGGGATGTGGTGGGAGGGTATCTCTCAACGACCTTTCCCTTTTTATCAACCAAGAACTTCTCAAAGTTCCATTTAATGAGACCACCCAAGAATCCTCCAGCGTTTGATTTCAAGAAGTCGTAGATTGGAGCTGTACTTGGTCCATTCACATCAACCTGTCGAATTCAAACTTTATACTAGTCTGCAACACGAAAAGAAGCATGAAGGTTTTGGATTGTTTATACCTTATCAAATATAGGAAACTCTGCTTTAAATCGGGTGCAAGCGAACTTTTTGATCTCGGGATTTGACCCAGGTTCTTGGCCACCAAACTGATTGCAGGGAAAAGCAAGAATCTCAAATCCTATAATAATCCAAACAACAAGTCAGTGTTACTAACTACAATTTTTTCAGGAAAAGGACACGTATATTGGCTGTTGCCTCTAGATGGTTAAAGAGAAGATCCGTAATATGATGAGTTGGAGATTTTTTTAGCTACGAAGGAGAAGAAATGAGTTGAGATGATCATCAATTCAATAAAGATACTGAATTTGCTTGCAGAATAAGTAGCAGAACAATTAATTTACATTGCCATGGAAGTAGCAACAATAGGACCGAATCATAGTGATACCAAGAATGATGTAAAGATCTACAGAAAAATGCAGTATACACAAAACGCATCAGCAACAAACACTAAAATGTCCAAAAAGGGCCTTAACATGTCAGAAGCATCAAAAGGGGACAATACGAATACAAAAATGACCATCTGGTTGCGAATAGATTGCAACAAACAGATCAATGTGATAGAGCTGATTAAAGCTTACCTTGGCTCTTGTATTTCTCGTACAGATGTGAAAGCTCTGAGTAATTTGATGATGTCAAACCACTGTATGTTCATGAAAACACAATCTTTAGAATCAAAAACCTCTACTTGAACTATGAACAGAAGCTACTTATAAATCACATCAAGAGAATGAAGAAGGAGAAAGTTACCATCTTGAAGCAACATTAACAATCAACATAACTTTCCCCTTGAATTTGTTCAAAGAAACATCATTCCCATCAATGTCCTGCCTCCAATAAAAAAACAAATCTCAAATTTCAGAATTTTACAAAGTGTAATCACTAACCTAAAGTGTATAGACTTTAAAATTCAATAAGAATATGAATTTATAAGCTTCTAAGAAATTCCAAATTTAATAAAGAGCAGAGATACACAAGAGAACCCTAGTTTTTATTTCATTCATTTAATTGGGGAAAAGAGTAAGAGCCAAACCTTAACAGTGAAATCATGAACTGTCTTCTCAGCAGCAGCTCTAGCTTGAACAGTGAAATGCTTTGACTTGAAGAGAAACCCAGGATTAATAGGAGATTTTAGAGAAAACCCATTACTCAGATTCGCGAAATTCGATAAGCTCGTGGAGAATTTCAAGGAAGGGACAAGAAATGTTGAAGACGAATTAGGTCTGGAACCGTCGAAAACACCAGAGAGTGGTGCGTAAGAAGAACTCATGGAAGCCATTTTGGTTACCGGAGACGACCTTTTAGACCAGTGTTACACTTCCTTACAGGAAACTCGAATATAATAATAATCGAGAGCATTTTATATTGTTCCAAAACATAATAAAAATAATTATTAAAAATACTAAATTTATTTGAAGATTTTAAATCCATACAAAATAATAAAATTTAATGCGGTCCTAATAAAAGGCATTTTTGTTAATTAATCTTCTTCACAACGAATTTTGAATTTTTGAGAACCAAATCTCCCCGAAAGCATTTTTCACTGACTCGAAGGCACATATTTTAGGGTTCTGATGTTTTTGTTCTTGTCCCAAAATTTACGTGGAGTTTTATTTTGGACTATGTTTCAACCTCATATTTTTGTTCAATTCTTTCCCTAATCCTTATCCTAATTCTCTGACTCGTTTCTGATGAAATGTCATACTCAAATAAATAGTCCTAGAGTTCCAAACCGGTGGCAATGCCTATCCATTATGCAATTTTGTTTTTGTTGGACCACAAAAACAAATAGATAAGATGTGACAATTTTTTATATACTATTCTATATGTTTTTCTCTGCCACTTTTTGGTCAAATGGAAACAATTTTATTACAACTTAATAGAGATTTCATGAAGAAGTAATTTTCTCGAAGACTAAGCTAACATTTAAAACAGAACCTTGGAAGCAAGTGTCTTAACATAGGAGACCGAAAGAAAACATGAACTACAATAAAATTCTCTAAAGATCCAAACCAAAACCAAAAAAACACGAAGTCTAGCAAATAAACTTAGTGAACAAAAAACTTTATCCAATGTACGTATTGACGAAAAGAAGGATGAGTCCAGGGCTAGTCTTGAGTTTTAAGAACATCTTTTATATTTCATATAGTGTGTTATCAATAAAATATCAATAATAATGAATACATTCATGTTTTTAAATGTCTAAAGTGTTTTTATTCAGACATTTTCCATACTATTCATTTAATTAAAGATACTCATTTCATTTTATTAATTATTTTTAATTTTAAAGACACTACTTGGAATTAACGTAGATGCTCTAAAATACTACTAAAAATAAAGTTGTTTGTTACATTTTTGTAAGAAAAAAAATTGCTTAATTAAAAAAAAAGACCCCCACACAAACCCACCAAGAGACATTTCCTCTTTTTTCTTCAAACCTTAGCTAAAAATCACCATTACACCTAAATCAATCAGAGCAAAAACAACAAACCTCTGCTTGTCGGTGAATGAATGATATCTTCTATTGCAACTAAATTCGTCGCTGACATCGGTGTTTCATCTTCTGATATTCGTCGTGAACCATCATGAGGTCCGTTTCGAGGTCTCGAGCATTCTTTTGTGCTAGCCATTGAATATTTAAAGGTATGAGTACAAGCTGCTCTTTTGAGTTTTTATTTTATTTTGTTTTTATAATGCTACAATACCTACTATTATTTTTATAGCTTTTATAGCAAGAACAAGAACACACTAATTCTTTGTTTGACAATTAGGATTGTTTTTTTTGCCGTCATACAATAAATATTGTTTTTAATGATTTTCTTTAAAAAAAATAGGATCAGATGCAAAGTGGAATCGTAGCTCCTACAAGAAAACATGAAAAATGGAAGAGATGGTTCCTAAATATAAGAAAGAAGGATTCTCCTCTTAGTTTTAAGTTCTAACTGAAGCATATAACAAAATTAAACTAAAAAAAAAAGCATTAACCCTTTGATTCATGTATTTTTGGTTTTATAAATTTAGTCTGCGACTCCCTCATTGCTACCCCTGCGATCTGATTTGGGAATATAGGGACGACCAGAAGTGGGATTAAACAGGGAAATGAACATTGTCATGGAAGAGTCTAATGAGAGGAATTAGATATGTCATTCAGGGTGGTTGAAAGTTTGCTACTTACCCTAAAGCCATATCCTTATGTGGTGGTTTAGTGTTCATGTTTTGATTTCCCAAAAAAAAACGGTTATCGCGGGTTGATTCGTCATTATCTATGATTTTTTATAGATAAACCCGCATGAGTTGCGGATTGATCCGTGCACTGATGAGATTATACGGCGAGGACAAAAATATAGTAGAAAATCCTTTTTTAGATTGGTTTTATTTTACAAATTTTGAAGAAAACATTTTGTTTTCTTGTTTCTTAATAAGTTGGAGATATTGATAATGATCAAATCAATTTCATATTTGAATCTTTAATTTAATTTTATTTTTGTTACTATTTTCTTTTTTATTTATGATAAAAACAAAATACATTTATTTTATTATCGATAAATTTACATTTTAAAACTTTATTTTTTTGTTTATTAATTTGATTTTAAATTTTGCGGACAATCCGCTAAACCCACGGTTATAGTGAGGGACGAGTTAATGTTATTAATTTAGAACACATGTATTATAGCGCACCAACCCGCTAAAACAACAAATTAACTCAATCTACAATATGATGGATAAATCTACAATGACACTACTAAGAGGAATAATGAAAAAAAATGAAAAGAATAGAAAGGGGACATGATAAAATTATGTTGGCATGGATTTTGTCTCGGAGTAAAGAAAAGAAAGATAAAGCTTTGAATCTTAAACTACTTTGGGACATACTCACATACATAGTCTTATATTAAGACTAGGATGATCGATTTAACGATATTTTTATTTAATATCAACTAAAATAGTACATAATTTTAGACAAGTAATCCAAAATATAAAACTTAATTGAATACTACTTACAAAAAATTGGATTTATAATTTATTTAATAAACTATCTATATATATTTAACACTTATCTTATTCATTTATAATAATTTTGGGTACTTTAAAATTATATTGATTGAACAGCAAATTTGGTAGTCATATAATAATATAAGGGCTAACTATCTATTTCCTCATGAAAAGTATATCAGTTAGAGTCCTAAAACCTAATTGTATATATCTATGCCAAAACTATAAAAAAACCATAATCAGTTCAAATTAAAATGGACCAATCCAATCCTTATACCTCCCATAAAACTTGACCCATATACATAAAAAAACCCGACTCAACGAATTACACTTACAACTCATTTGTGAAATCCAGAAAGAGATTGATTTTAATTTGAGGATTTTTCACAAATGGGTTCACAGTATGAAGCATTATCTCTTTAACTATAATCTCAATTAATCAATTTTCGATTTAAATACTGTTTTTTATTTTACTTGAATTTTGATTTGAAGTTCGAAAAAACAAATTGATCGGAAGTAGAAAAAGATATCGACATCCTTTATGGTGATGCTTAATTAAATCCCTATAACGTTCGAAATTAACAAATTCATCTAGTTCTTCCTCCACTTCCGTTTTCTTATGTGGTTTGATACTCCTTGAAAAATCCAGAAGAGCACGACCATCAAATCTAAATTAACACAACAATCGTTAATTCAGTCAATCATAACATCTTGCTTCTCATTCTAACGTGTATCCTGATACATAATTTATCCAGCCATCTTCAATAAGGTATAAAAAACCAAATCGAAAATTTTGAATTATTCTATTAAGGATAATTACAGTCTCTGTTGATCCTCGGTACCTTGGTAAAGACTGTCATCACGGAAGATCCAGTAACGAGATCTAATGGCTTGAATCAATTGAATAGGACCTCCATGGCGTTTAGCTAAGTAAATAGCTCGATGTTGTGCTCTTTTCCTAGCGACGGCCATCAGCTTTCTTCTCTAAAGACAACTATGCAACAATGTGAACTGTGCGATGCTAGGGGAAAATAGATATGACTGTGTCCATGTGTCTAATGTTGAGCTGTACGTTGAGCTAGGTAAATGGGGTTTTACTTGAAATCGGGTTATAATCCGGTTTTTAATTTCTAATCAGATCATAATTCGGTTTAAATATAAGTTTGATTGGTTAGATATTATCTTGATTTTGTAAACTAAACATAAACCCGGATTAACGTGGTCAATGGGAATACTAGTTTCGAATTTTAGAAATCATGGGATTATAGGTATTAAATTTTCAATTCATGGAAATTTAGATTTTCTATAGTTTTGGCATAACTATATACAATTAGGGGTTTTTTGGTTTTTTGGGGTTTGATATGTTAAAATAATTTTTTTTAATGTAATGAAAGTTATATTAAAAGGAAAAGTTTATTCATTTTCAGTTTCAGTAATAAACATACAATTGCATTCATATAAAAATCGCAAATTAGATTATGAAACCATGTAATTTATCTAATTATTATAATATTAATTTTGAACTAAGTTATACTCATATTTTATATACAGAAAGTTTAACAACTCATATTTTATAAGCATACCATATTTTACCATCATATAACTTTTACAAATAATTATTTTAGTAATATTAAATAACAGAAAATAATTTTAAAAATCATGTCGGCGCAGGTAAAAATCATGTCAACTCATTATTCTGTTTTAATGTTAAATATAAATCCAGCTAACAACCAAACAGGTTACATGAAACTTAAACGATAAAATATTTACATGGAATGGAATAAATTCACAATTACGGTTTAAATTCTTCTGTAATTTCGCTGTTTCCTATCATGAATACACACAAATTCTCGAAGCTGTGATGATGAAGCAAAGAAGCTTTAATAGCTGTTTCCATCTCGAGTTTTAGTTTAAGTAGTTATTAACAATTAATAACACTATAGTTTAAAAAAAAAACAATTAACAAGACACAAGGTGAAAAAAGTGAAGACCTTTCATTGTCTTTGGGAGAAAATAAGAAATAAAAAACATACTTTTTCAATTTTTTTTCTTATGGATTGATTTGTACATCTGATCTCAAGTAGTTTCGAGTGGTTGGTCCTTGGTATCTTTCCTCGTCCCGATCGAGTTTCTTCTTCTAAGTCTACAAATTTTTTCTGGAGGATCTCAAAAGGCTCTTCCTTTATTCCATTTCTAATCCAGAGAAGTAAGTTGATAGCTTTATTATTTGAATCTTTTTCCGATCCAATATAGTCAAATATTCACATCTAGGTCAAATTGATTCAAACCCTTTTTTGTTTTCTTGGTCTTAGTCGCGAGTTTATTTTGTTTGATTGATTGCTGAGTAGTTCTGAATTGATTATGTCCACTGTGAATATTGTACAAGTTTATGGTGTAAGAGATTGGGTTGTGTAACATTCTGATTAGTTCAAGTTAGCTTCTTTCTGGGTTTGGTGTACTTTGATTTTGGTTGTAGTGCCTAAGATTGATGTTGTTGTTTTGGCAGAAAGAGATGGGAACATACTTAAGTTCTCCCAAGACTGATAAGTTATCAGAAGAAGATGAGAATGATAAGCTCAGATATGGTTTATCATCTATGCAAGGTTGGCGTGCCACCATGGAAGATGCGGTGAGTCTAAACATAATTATTTTGTGCCTTGTTGATCAAATGAAACTTCTTGAAGTTGAAATCTTGAATTCATTGACCTGACTCTCTCGATTGTAACTTGTATAGCATGCTGCAATTCTTGATCTGGATGATAAAACATCGTTTTTCGGTGTGTATGATGGCCATGGAGGTAATGAAATACTGCCTCTTCTTTTAAATAATAATCTCGAGGTTCTTGACTGTTACGAGGACTTAAGACTGTTGTTTACTCTCCTTTGTAACATTTTTCGATATTTCACTCTCTAAATTCCTTTTGGACATGTAACTGAAAGTAAGATTTACTAAATCGTGTAGGTAAAGTTGTTGCAAAGTTCTGTGCCAAGTATCTACACCAACAGGTTCGCTGTAATGAAGCATATGAAGCTGGAGACATAGAAACATCTCTTCGAAGAGCATTTTTTAGGTTTTATATCTCTCTTTGGTATTCTTGTATATTAACTTACTTCTACAGCAGAAGATTGTTCCACTTATAGAGTGTTCATTGTGAATATTGTAGAATGGATGACATGATGCAAGGACAGAGAGGATGGCGTGAGTTAGCTGTACTCGGTGATAAGATGAACAAATTTAGCGGCATGATTGAAGGATTTATATGGTCACCTAGAAGTGGTGACTCCAATAATCAACCTGATATTTGGCCTCTTGAAGATGTAATTTTTGTACCTCCTGTATTTTCTTCATGATATTTCCTAGTGTGGTTTCTTCCCTGTTCAGCCGTGCTTTTGTGATTATACAGGGTCCTCATTCTGATTTCCCGGGACCTACTTCCGGGTGTACAGCATGTGTAGCTCTTATTAAAGATAAGAAGCTCTTTGTTGCAAATGCGGGTGACTCACGTTGTGTGATATCAAGGAAGCGTCAGGCTTACAATCTTTCTAAAGATCACAAGCCTGATCTTGAAGTTGAAAAAGAAAGGATACTTAAAGCTGGTGGCTTTATTCACGCTGGTCGAATCAATGGAAGCTTGAACCTTACAAGAGCCATTGGTAAGTTGTTTTTCTTCTCCATTATCATTCCTTGCGACTCTGTTATTTTTGTATACTTGTAATCTTGATTGAAGCATTGTTTCTGGTTTCTTTATAGGTGATATGGAATTTAAGCAGAATAAGTTTTTACCATCTGAAAGGCAAATGGTTACTGCTGATCCAGATATAAACATGGTACGAATCTAATCTTTTTGTATTGTGCGCTCGATTTTGATTATTTGCTGACTTGTTATTATTTCCTCTCATCAGATTGACCTATGTGATGATGATGATTTTCTTGTTGTTGCATGTGATGGAATATGGTAAAAGAAGTCCTTAGGTGTTTCATATTCTATATATAAAACTTAGTTTCTTGATGATAATTTGATTCATTGCATCTTCCTTAGGGATTGTATGTCAAGCCAGGAACTAGTGGACTTTATCCATGAACAGTTTAAATCTGTAAGTTAATCCATTTCCTTCTACCACTCGATTTACTATATTTTGTCCTGTCTTGGTCTGTGACATTAGTAAAAACCTTTCAGGAAACAAAACTTTCGACGGTATGCGAAAAAGTAGTTGATAAATGTTTGGCTCCAGACACTGCGAGTGGCGAAGGTTGTGATAACATGACTATCATATTGGTTCAGTTCAAGAAGCCTAACCCATCCGAGAACGAACCAGAACCAAGCCAGGATGAGGCGAGCTCGTCTAGCTAGATGTCCTTAAAGAGCCAAAATTTGTGAAAGTATCTTATCATTGACTTTGGTTCAACATTGTAAATGCTTTTGAATGGCTTAGATTCAAGAAGCTGGCGTTTATTTGGATTTCAGCTTTTCATTAGTTCTCTCAGCCTCTGGTATGCACACACAGACTTTGGTATCATCGGTTCTTGTATTCAAAAGCGACTTTGTATAGCTTTCTTGTGATTCATGTTGTTAGTCATAGTTTCAAATTCACAAGGACAAGGCTTCTTCTGTTGGACACAATCAAACAAAATGAGATTTACAAAATGTGTTGAATTCTCACTGTATTATTGCGTCTTGGAATTTGCTCTTCCTTTCTGTGAACATCTTTTACAAAATATTTCTTTTTTAATTCCATTTTTTTAATCTCTGGATATTTTTAGTTTCGAATAATCACTTCTTATTTGGTTCTTATTTGTTAGCAATATATTTTATAGATTTAATTTCCTTCTTAATCATTTTCTGGCAAATCTTGACAAATAATAAATTAAATTTATAATAAAATAAGAGCAGAGGAGCCAAGGACAAAGATCTCTTAGCTAACATGTAAATCATAAACAAAGAAAGTAAAAGAAAATGAGCTTTTTGAAACAAAAAAAAATCATTGTTAACAGCAAACCCACATGGTTCCAAATCAGAACCAAGCCCATAGACCAAGACCAAGACCTAACACAACAACATATCCTCCACCAAGTTTAGCTGAGCCGCTGGTAGGAGCTGGAGCCAAGGCTGGACCATCTTCGAACTCAACCGGAGAAGGAGCCGGAGAGACAGCACTATGACGATGACTAACCACAACGAGACTCAGCTTCTGACCTTTCTCACAGTGACCATTAACTCCACTAATGAAGTAAAATGGACCTGACCGGTCCAATTTCACTTTGGTCTCTCCATCGGTGTAGTTAGCTAAAGGGTTTGTTGTGTTGCAGCTGTTGTAAGCTTCTTTTGTTACTTCCAAAACCGAGTCTTTACCAGCTTCGTAATGGAAAACTGAAAAAAAAACAAGACAAGTGATTGTTATCAGAAACAGAGTATATGTAGTAGAAAACAGAGTATTAAAGAAAAAATAAAGTGCAGAGGAAGTACCAATAAAGTCGCCGACTTTGAATCGAGATTTTTGAGCCCACTCAGTGAATGAGTAAGAAGAAGAAGGAGGGATCTTCCAGCCGCCGGATTTTGCACCGACTGTGACTTCATTTGCGGCAGCAAGAGAGCATAATAAAATGAAGGAGATGATAGCCACAGAAAGTGAAGAAGAAGAAGAAGAAGAAGAAGAAGCCATAGGTTTGTATATTGGAACAGAGTATTGAAAATTTTACTAATGGTAAAAAAATATCAAATTGTTTGGATTTAATTTTACGAATGAGTGGTTCTTGTGACGATTTATAGTGGTGGAATTCGAAAACTAGCCGTTAGGTTATTACTTTTTGTGAAAGAAAAGATTTTTAAAATGAGAAAAGAATAAAGATGTAAAATGTTTGTTACTGTAGCCGTTGGGAAGCTTTGGGTAATGTAAACGTTACAGAAATTTTGAATGTTGTAATAATAGGATACTACTGACATATGCTGCAGCTGAGCCATGAGTGTTTCTCGTTTCTTTTTGCTTTTGGTTTTAAAATATATATAACTAGTTTTTGTTACGCGCTAAGCACGGATTATTTATCTATATGTTTTTTCTATTTTATGTAATAAAATATTTAATTTAATAGAAATTTATTAAAATGAATTTGAAATTTTGTATGTATAAGACAATAACCAAACCAAATTTCACATTTAAAAAAGTGCCATGAAATTATTTTAATGCTTGTAATTAAACCTAAATTTTTAATATATTTTTCTTTGTTAAAAAAATATTGAATTTATCTCACATTCGCATCCTAACTTTATATGTTATTACCTTCTTGCTCACTTTATCATTAAACATTCTTGTTTATTTGAATAGATTGAACTGTAAAATTTTGTGTAGAATGATGACATTGTGATTTGTGAGTCTTATATGCATTAGGTGTGTACATGTGTGCATATGTCCTGTAATGGTAAATATTTTTTGTACACTTAAAATTTTCACAATTTTAGGTTTTTTGTTTTGTATCTCTGTTTTCACTTATTTTTATGATATATGATGCTCAAAATGACTAACATGAGACTTGGTGTAGAAAGTCCCAAATTATGACAATGACCATCAACATCAACAGTAACATATGGTTCTTAAAAAATTATATGTCATACTTATTTGTTTCGTTTCTATGAACACATTGTTTGGATCCTAACCAGGTTGAAAAATGTTTTACGTCATACTTCATAGCAAACTTTATGTAACTTGAAAATATTTTTAAATTAAATGATCACGAGTTTCAAATCTTATAAATGTTGATCAACTAAAAATGGAAATATTCTCTTCTCGTATGGTAAAACTCATGAGCTCCATCCTGCATGAATATATAAATCCTAGATATTTTTCAACAATATATACCGAACATATAATATGCCCAACTGTTGTCTGTCATAGAACAAATAGGAAACACGTAGGAGAAATTCTCAGTATATTCTCGGCAAGACATAAAAATTTATAATGTAGGTAGCTGAAAACTTAAGGGAGGAACATAGACAAAAAATTATTGAGAAGATTAGAAAAGAAATAATCTTTGTGATCTATATTCACTATGGAAGAAGTGGCTTATTGAACCTCAAAACTTTTAACTTCAACTCTACTCACACCAATGACAAGAGATCAAAAGTACACACTACAGATTGAAAGAAACACGTAAGATGGTAGAAATCTGGTGAAACACATTAAAACAAATTATCATAGGATATAGTTCGATGTATCTTTTTGTGTCTTTCGTATGATTATCATCCCCTGGAACTACAATCCGCTTGATCTACAATTTTTATTTGTCATGGCTTCATACATTTATTAAGCCAGAACAAATAAAACGAACCAATAGAAGTGAATAAAAGTTAAAATGTATATTTATGTATTTTAAAATTACTATACTAATAAAAAACAAATTTGATGGGAGAGAATGAGAAGAGATGAAAAGATTGAAAAATGAACTATTTTTTAATAGGAAAAATCATTTAATTAAGTAATTAACATTTGATAATTAATATTTGATATTGCTGATGTGTCAAGTTTTTAGAAATTTTTTTTTGCTGATGTGTACAGCCAATTGAGTCTCAAATATCCCTTTTATTAGTATAGATTTTACAAATTTCAAAAGAATTTAACGTAGTAAAAAAAGTAAAATCTAGTCATTATTCTTCTATTACTCCTGAATTGTATAAATAACTTTATTTTTGTTTACTACACTATATGAATTCTATCTGGTGATGGTGATGTATTGGTCCTATTGGGTATTACGTATATATCACATCCACATATGTACCTCTACAATTTCGGATATATTTAGATTGTCATTGTTGGTAAAACTCCTGTCCCAACAGATTATTTGGCCCACAGCAAAAAGAAAATTTGGGATAAATAAAGAGTAATTTTTTTTAGAAGAATTCTTATTTTCTGAACGATTATTTTTCAATAAAAACTTTTACCAAAATTGGCTCTAATTAGGATAGTTTTCTTTTATGAAAGAGAGACCAATCATAAAATGATACGTGCAAGATCAAACGAACATTCCAATAATTTTGGAAATCACCCTAAAATAATTTTCCCTAGATAAATCTTCCTTTGGTATGCAAAATCAACATTGTCATGTTGAATCACAAAAGCAACAAATCACTATAAAAACATTTAAACAACAAATGCAAACCTGCCCACCACCAAATATGGGACACTCGGACTAAATTTACCATCACCTCTTACTATAGAAATCTCTTCTTCACAACCTTCAATCAGGGAGGGAGATGACAACTTGACCCAAGATTTTCTGACACCTTTCATTCTAGGTCCAAAACTTTTGGAATAGACTTTTACAATCTACTGAGCTGTTGAAGTTGTTGTCTTGAAAAAATTTGAAGTATAAACGTTGGATCTTTTTTCGGTGAGCCTAAGGTAAATGATTCACCCCACTTGAGATGAACCAAACTAGGCATGGTCAGATTGGCCCATGAAGAAAAATAAGTTTGTTTTTCCAAAGATTCTCAAGTTGAATTCGTCTTATGAAGAAAATCTGGTCTGCTTAGCCATTTTATAAAAGGACCTGCCGTATTCTAGCTTTTGCAAGAGGCCAAAAGTATTTCATCAACTTGTTTTAGCGAATCTATAATAAAGCTTAACTCACAATGACATTGAATCGTCCCAATAAACAAATGCTATTTTTCTTTTTAATTACTTAAAAAATAAACCATGGTACATGGTCATCTAGTGTGTGTACTTATTCAAAGATTACATCTAATTATTTCCAAATTTTTAAATGAGGTTCATTGCAAAAAGCCAATTTCTTAATTAATAAATTCATGTTTGGGAAAATTAAAAAAATCTTAAATAACTCAAAACAAAAAAGGAATGAAGACATGTATCATAGTCCTTAACAAAGTAAGAACAGATCCTTTAGGACCGTCTTTGATTTTTTCTTTCTAAATGAATCAGACATCCTCAATCTTTGTCTCAAATCCGCCATAGCTACAATCTTGTTGTTCGTAAAAACATTAGAAAGAAAAAAAACCCTAACTTTTTCTTTCTACATAATAACCTAACTCTATCTCTATATATACATCCCTCTCTCTTTTTCTGCATCATTCTTTTCTTCTTCTTTCGCATGTGCAAAGCTATCAACATCTGTTTGATTGAAAGCTAAGTTTCCAAATCCAAAACAGAAGAAATTGAAAGTGTGTATGTCAAGACATATCACCAAACTACTAGAAACGATACCCACAACGCATTGTTCCTTAAAGACCCAGCAAGCATCTCATTTCACGTCTCTCTTCTTCTTCCTGACATTTTTCTCGTTTTTTGTTTTCTGGCCATTTGGGCTTATTTCAACTTTCTGCAATGTGGGTCGCATTTGGTAGACGGTGATTATTTCTAGGTTTGTGACCTCTGCTTTTTGGGGTTAGCATTTAAAGAAATCTTCAATGGCGTTGTTTAGAAAGTTCTTCTATAGAAAACCTCCTGAAGGTTTGGTTGAGATCTCTGAGAGGGTTTACGGTACGCTCTTCCTTGTTTAAATGCCTTGTTCAGCTTTAAGTGTTTGAAAGTTTGAGTTTTTGAGTTTTAATGGACGAAGTTCTGTAGTTTTTAGGAAAGTTTTATTTTTTGGGTCTTAAATAATCAGAGTTTTCAAGTTATGTCAGCCTAAGTTTGAAGTGTAAAAGTTCTGTTTTCGTTTGTAGTTCTTGTCAGGTACATTGGTTGAAGTTAAATCTAACATTTGATAGCTTAAGATATCTAATTCTTTATGGTTGAGATTTATCTCATAGAAAGTTTTCAGTTTTTGTGTCTTAAATATCAGATTTTTTCAAGTTAAGCCAGCTCAAGTTCTAAGTGTAGGGGCTCATTGGCTGAACTGAATCTAATATTTGATAGGTTAAGATGTCTCATTTTGGATGGTTGAGTTTTAGCTCATTAATTCTGTTAAGTTGAGTTATCAAAGATTTGTCAGGAAACACTTTCTTTTGTATGTTCACTGGGTTGGGTTCAAATTCTTTTGTTTGTCTTATCCCATGGTCTTGAATAGCTCTGAAATATTAGACCATTCCAGTGATATACATACCAAAGATTGCTCTATAAGTTTGCTGACCTTTGATGTTTATATTTCCAGTCTTTGATTGTTGCTTAACCACGGATATGTTGGAAGATGAAGAGTACAGAGTCTATGTAGGCCGCATAATGAGTCAGCTACGAGAACAGTTTCCTGCTGCATCATTCATGGTGTTTAATTTCCGTGATGGAGACAGCAGAAGCCTGATGGAGAGTGTACTTACTGAGTATGACATGACTATCATGGACTATCCTCGTCATTATGAAGGTTGCCCTTTGCTTACAATGGAAACGGTCCACCACTATCTTAAATCAGCTGAAAATTGGTTATTGTTGAGTCAACAGAATATCTTATTGTCGCACTGTGAGCTTGGCGGCTGGCCGACTTTAGCTTTTATGCTTGCTTCGCTCTTGTTATACCGCAAACAGTTTAATGGAGAACAGAAAACACTAGAGATGATATATAAGCAGGCTCCTCGTGAGTTGTTACAGCTAATATCTCCACTAAATCCGCTGCCTTCACAATTGAGGTTTCTTCAGTACATTTCAAGAAGAAATGTTGGATCACAGTGGCCACCACTAGATCGAGTCCTCACATTAGACTGTGTCAATCTTAGATTTATCCCTGATTTTGATGATGAGGGAGGTTGCCGACCCATATTCAGAATATATGGTCAAGATCCTTTTTTGGCTTCTGATCAGACTTCAAAAGTTCTTTTCTCGATGCCCAAAAGAAGCAAAACTGTTCAGCATTATAAGCAGGTGATACTGAGACTTTCTTTTCATCCATGGTGCGTTCATTCGGTCTCTTCCTACTATGCTTGATGATAGTCCTAACTTTCATCCACTGTTGCAGGCAGATTGTGAGCTGGTAAAGATTGACATCCATTGCCATATTTTCGGTGATGTTGTGCTTGAATGCATTACCCTAGATAGTGACCATGAGAGGGAAGAGATGATGTTTCGGGCTGTGTTCAATACTGCATTTCTTAGATCAAACATTCTAATACTTAACCGTGATGAGATTGACATACTATGGAACAAAACAGATCGGTTTCCCAAGGATTTCAGAGCAGAGGTGACTATTATGTATCTTTGTTAATTATACAAGGTTTTGGTTTCTCAACTAAAAGAGACTCCTTTCCTCTTAACTTTATATGAGCATTTCAAAATATGAGACTAGTCTTTTCCATGCCGTTAAAGATCAATTCTAGCGAGTTCAAGCATTTCTGATGCATTGCTAATTATCTTTCCATGTCAAGAAAGGAGTAACATTTTGTGTGTATGTTCAGGTTATATTTTCGGAGATGGATGCTGATAATAATCTTGTCTCTGTTGATCTGCCACATATGGAAGACAAAGATGGCCTACCTATGGAAGCATTTGCTAAGGTTCAGGAGATTTTTAGTGATGCTGAATGGTTGGATCCAAATTCTGATGTTGCGGTGACTGTTTTCAATCAAATAACAGCAGCAAATATCATTCAAGAAAGCTTGGATTCAGGTTCTCCTCGAAGCCCTGATTCATGTAGCCTGTTGGAATCGGCACTTGAGAAAGTTAGGGAGAAAACCAAGTTGATGATATCTGAAAATATTGCTATAAGTCCTGATGCATTCTCTCCTGTGTGGAAAGAAAAAGATACAGTCTCCTGTCATAAATCTTATGCAGATCCGAATTCAATCCTTAAGAAGGTTGATGACTCACAAGGACTTCGAGTTTCAGTCCAAAGAAAAGCTCACTCGAATATAATTTCACCTCGACTGGTCCACAGTCCAGTAACATCACCAGTTCCTAATCGTAGCCCCACACAAGGATCACCCGCTTCAATATCTAGATTTCACAGTTCCCCCTCTAATCTTGGGATCACTTCAATATTACACGATCATTGTTCATGTAAAGGTGAAGAGGCTACTTCATCTTCACCAAGCTCACCTTCAATTTCGTTTCCACCCACGTTGCATACATCTGGCCGTTCAAATGGCCCTCCTCCAGCAGCAGAAGTGACGCCAACATCATTGCCACCACTGAAGCAAATTAAGATTTTGCCTCGTCCTCCTCCACCCCCACATCCGGTATCCTCTCTGTGTTCCACTCTTTCACCAGGTCCCACCAGAAGTTCCTTAGCAACACAAGGGCCTCATCCACCTCCACCTCCACCACAACCTCAACGTTCTGTACATTCAACTATTCCTCTGCCACCAACGTTACCTCCAAAGAAATTGGTAGCCTCAACTAACCCTCCACCTCCACCACCACCAGGTCCACCACCACCTTTGCATTCTAATTCTCTATCAGGAGATGTGCCACTTAGAACAGGCCCACCAAGTTTGCAGCCTCCAAATTCTTTGGCGGTGAAGTCCCCTCCTATTCCTCCTCCACCAGCCCCTGCACCTCTGTCTCGTTCTCATAAGGGGGGTTGCAATGGAAATATTCCTCCAGTTCCTGGACCACCATTGGGTTTAAAGGGGCGTGGAATTTTACAGAATCTTAGAGGTCAGAGTCAAACAAGAAAGGCCAACTTGAAACCATATCACTGGTTGAAGCTTACTAGGGCAGTGCAAGGAAGTTTATGGGCTGAAGCACAGAAACCTGATGAAGCTGCAACGTATGATTATATCTTCAAATTTTCCTTTATAGAAGTTTGTGATTTTCTTTATTATGCTAACTCCGGCATCTACTAATTGTGAATTTTTAATTCTAGTGCTCCAGAGTTCGACATCTCTGAGCTTGAGAAACTCTTCTCAGCAGTGAATCTTAGCTCTGACAATGAAAGTACAGGTGGGAAATCAGGTCGACGTGCTCGACCTAAAGTTGAGAAAATGCAGCTGGTAATTTACTGCATTGAGCATTCTAATGTTCTCGAACTTCCTAAATCTTCTAAATTGAGGTCTCACAGCATGAAGTTAAGATCTATCGACAGTTGCTCTATTTTTGTTCTCTAACTTTGTCTATTAGTTTTGCAGATTGAGCTCAGACGAGCATACAACTGTGAGATTATGCTTTCCAAAGTTAAAATACCTTTACCTGATTTGATGGTAAGCACAAAGATTTCTCTTGTATTGCTCGGCAATTTCTTGATTTAGTCTCTGTCTTGTGCTCCACTGCTGGGTTAATGCAAAATTTAATCTGCCATCATCTAGTTATTTAAAAGCTATTTAAATCATATTTTCTTACCTGAATGATCATGGGTTACAGAGTTCTGTTCTTGCATTGGATGAGTCGGTGATAGATGTTGATCAAGTTGACAATTTAATAAAGTTTTGCCCAACAAAAGAAGAAGCAGAATTGCTCAAGGTATTTTTATTTCTGGTTCTTTAACTAAAAAATTTCTGTATCATGATATGAAAATATAGAAGTTATTATCATATGATGGTAGATTTGTTTTATGAGTACACTGATGCTACATCTCCTGTACTGCTTTTGTTGCATTCCGTAGGGCTTCACTGGAAATAAGGAAACTTTGGGACGGTGTGAGCAGGTCGGTCTGGTGCCTCCACTTTCATATGTTTTCCTTTTTGTGTGTGTTCAAGACCATTCTCGTCTTTCTTGACTAACCACCATTCCTTCTACGCAAATAAAATATCAACAAACTAATAATCACATTATAATCAGTACTTTGCTCAACTTACTGATTCCCTGGTAGTTCTTTTTTGGTCGAGAAACAAATAGCCTTTCCTTTTTAAGTTGGGAGTGATACCTTCATAAGAGTTTCCTCACTGACAGCTATTTTCTGACTTTTCTTGTGACAGTTCTTTCTAGAATTGCTGAAAGTTCCTCGAGTGGAGACTAAGCTAAGGGTTTTCTCATTCAAGATTCAGTTCCACTCACAGGTAGGAGAATCGGCTGGAGTTTTATTTTTTGAATGCTTTCTAGTTTCTAAAAACTTGGCTCTTATTTTCTTCAGATTACTGATCTTAGAAGAGGTTTGAACATCATACATAGTGCAGCCAACGAGGCAAGTTTATTTTTTGTGCAAATAGTTTGTGAACCACACAGATTCATGTTGCTGATTTTCCACTCTGACCGTTTATGTTACACTTCCCAGGTTAGAGGTTCGGTTAAACTAAGAAGAATCATGCAAACTATACTTTCCTTGGGCAATGCCTTGAACCACGGGACTGCAAGGGGTGAGTATATATCTATTGCCTTTAGAATGCCAAGTAGTGGTTATCTTAAAGAGAGATTTTGGTTCTATTCAAGAGGTTGAATTCACTATCATTTATATATTGCTTCTCTTTTGACAGGCTCAGCTATTGGATTCCGCTTGGATAGTCTTTTGAAACTCACTGACACTAGATCCCGCAACAGTAAGATGACTCTGATGCACTATCTCTGTAAGGTAGATGATTTTTCGATCGTTTCCCACTCCTTTTCTTTCTTGGTCTAATGTTAAAATCTCTTTGTTCTTAAACAGTATTAATATATTCTTTGCATGCATTAATCTTTGTTTTTGTATGCCAATGGTTTCTTCTCACAAAAGGTTGTCATGTTTGTAATTTCAGGTGCTCGCTGAGAAACTCCCAGAGCTACTTGATTTTCCGAAAGACCTGGTGAGCTTGGAGGCTGCAACAAAAGTAATTTTGCTTTTCTTTATCTCTGCGTTTAAGAAAAACACCCCAATTCGCTTTGTGCCTTTGGTGATAATCTCTCTGAAAATATTCTTCAATGGTAGATTCAACTAAAATACTTGGCAGAGGAGATGCAAGCAATTAGCAAAGGTTTGGAGAAAGTTATACTAGAGTTGACTGCATCTGAAACTGATGGTCCAATATCAAAACACTTTCGTATGGTAAAAAACCATTTGAGAAGCTTGTCTAGTTATTAATTGCTCGAACTTTATCTTCTGCTTAGACTTTTACTTTTTTTATGCAGAACTTGAAAGAATTTCTTAGCTTTGCTGAAGGAGAAGTAAGGTCCTTGGCTTCTCTCTATTCAACTGTGGTAAGGATTCTGTGGCTACTTTTTTGTATTGTTTTGTTTTTGGTGAAGCACGTTACTTTACTTTTAACATATAGAAAGCTTTGCTCTATCATTGAACTGTCTTTTCTCACGGTATTTTTAGGGTGGAAGCGCCGATGCTTTGGCGTTATACTTTGGAGAAGATCCAGCTCGTGTTCCTTTTGAGCAAGGTAACAATTTGATGCAAACTGGCTTCTTTTCCTCTTTTCTATTCATATTCTCCATTTGGGTTCTTTTATGTCCCTGGCTTGACCTATAAGAAACCAATTCCTTGTGTTTGATTCTGAATTTACAGTTGTATCTACCCTGCAAAACTTTGTTAGAATATTTGTGCGGTCACATGAGGAAAACTGCAAGCAAGTCGAGTTTGAGAAGAAGAGAGCACAGAAGGAAAAAGAGAACGAAAAACATAAGAAATGTGTGTACAATGAGAATTAGAACATAACTGCACACACAAAAGGATGTTGTTCAGTTCTCTACTCTCTCGCGACCTGCTTGAGTTACATTTGGCAGTCCCTGTAGCCGGAAACTACATATTGCGACTCCTAGTTTGGGGATTTTATTCCAAAGTTAGAGAATTTCTTCCATATTTAGTTTATCATCAGACAACACAGTGCTTTGGATTTAGACTTTTAGATTAGAAGAAAGAGGAGGAAACTTTATTCCTCTAGTCCTCTGTCAGGTAAGGAAAAAAGCTGGAATGGGTTAGTTAGCTAATGAAGGAGAGATGAAGAAGAAGTGAAGATTCAGCTTTGTGTTTTGGTGAAAATAGATTAGATAGACATTTGCAGGAGTTTGAATCCCTCTCTTGTTTAATACAGAAACAGAAATGTAACTTCTTGTGTATAAGTTTTGGGAGGGATTAAGAGATATGTAAATATTGTGTGTGTGTGTGTGTGTGTCTCATCAACATTTACGAGTTTACATCCAATGAAATATTTAGGCTTTACCTTTTATGGCATTAAGGATGACTATTCAGCACTTCCACAATTTTCGAACCAATAGATGAATATTTTGATAAAATAAAAGAAAACAGTTCTGACGAAATACAACACTTTAATCTATCTTTGAAACAAAATAAATTATCCAAAAATAGATTGAGCCATTGTTGACTTGCATCAATAAATAATTCCAAGAATCTCTTTTTCTTTACCTGAAATGAAATGCATAAAAGTTTGGTTAAAAATCATCTAAATTGATAATAACTAGCTGACGTAAAAAGAAAAGATAATAACTAACCCGGATTAATTATTAATATAAACCTAAACCAAACCCCAAAACCCAAATTTTAAAATATGGTTTTGATGTCCTCCCATTCCTATAAAAATCGTAAGAAAATATGTTTTTATGTCATTGACATTTATTATATAAGTAACACATATTTTTATATTAATTTATATTTATTATTCTAACTTTTATATAATATTAATTTCATTGATCAAAAACATTTTTATATAGAACTTCGAGTACTGTAATTTAATAAACGGGGAATTGTTTGTTATTGGATTAACAACAATAAAGGGTTGATTTTCTTAAAATATATATCATAAATGTTACTATTATAAAAACATTGCAGTTCGAATCTGATTAAAAAAATCAATTAATCCTACCAATCATTCAATGTGTTGAACACATATATTATCTCCTTATTAAGTGTACAATCGAATCTACTTTTTTTTACTAAACTCTATAATTTTTTTGCCAATTTACTTTACACTCAGTTGTTTCCTATCATAGAGTGGATCTTCATATAGTATAACTTCTAATTGGTAGTATATGAATTTTACTTGACATATACTTTTTTTTTACTTGACATATACGTGAGGTCTGTATACATATACGATTAAGGAGGATAAATAATTTATCAGTTTTTTCGAAAAACTCGGAGAATAAAACTTAGAGACATATGTAGGCATTGAATAGATGGACCCAACGGCTGCTCAGCAAGTTTATAGTGACACATACGACTTCTTTTCTTAGGGCCGGCTTTAACAAATTCTACAAGAACTGTGACATCAATAGTATAAGGTTGGAAGTTGATTTTTTTATGGAATTCTTTTAAAGGTTTAGCTCCAGTGAAATAAATGTTACGAGAAAAGAGTTGAGATCTATTTACAATATCACCTACTTCGAATATTAACAATATTAAAAATACTGTTAACCAACATTTTTTGAGTATTATATTGAAATTAAAAGAACTTCGTTTATCATTGTTTACTTAACAGAAGTTTTCTTAAATATCACTCCAATTCAATTTAGTAAATTAGGCAAACCTTGCACTTAAAAAGACGAATCATAATTTATTGTTTTGATAATAGTATAATCATAGTTTAATGTATATTGTAAATATGATTAAATTATTATTTAAAGATAGTAAAATTTAACATTCTAAAGATATTAAATGTTAAATTATTTAAAGCTCAGTTAGTAAAAAATAATTATCTAAAACTTAAAGATATTAAAAACATATTAACTTTATATTTATATATATATATATCATTTGGTCGGATTTAGTATCAACTTTAATGTATAATTATTCATGTGGTTCACAAATTGTGTATCCCAAAATATGTGTTCATCTGATGGCAAACAAGAGATCGTTTGACAAGGCCGCATAAACTTCCATTGGCAAATAAGTTTATCATTATGATATGCAACTCTTTTTAGAATTGGCATCTTAAGACAGCTAGCTACTTATTGGAGCCTTGCTTTATGTTTTTATCATTTAGTTACTATTGTTTATTTATTTTTATTTTTTTTAATAAAGGATTTAGTTAGGAATTTCATTCATTCTTGTTAACAAATATCTCAGATATGATGTAGAAATTTTTGGCCGTAACCTTTTCTAGCAGCCCTAACGTTAATTTGTCAAAGTTTGGCTTACAAAAAATGGACCTCAAAATTTCTCTGGGTTAGATAAAAAAAAAAACCAAAGTACCCATTATCTACCCCTATATATATACCTTACAAACTCATACTTCTCATCTACAAAACAAAAACCAAAACATGGGTTTCACAAAAACCTCCTTGGTGCTTTTCCTCTGCCTTTTAAGTTTCTACTCTGAAACCGTCAAGTCTCAGAACTGCGGCTGCGCCTCAAACCTTTGTTGCAGTCAGTATGGTTACTGCGGTACCGGCAACGACTACTGTGGTACCGGTTGTCGATCAGGTCCTTGTTATAGATCCGGTGGTGTTGGTAGCATTGTAACACAAGGTTTCTTTAACAGCATTATCAACCAAGCCGGTAATGGTTGCGCCGGGAAAAGCTTCTACACTCGTGACTCTTTCATTAGCGCAGCTAATACTTTTCCCAACTTTGTCAATTCCGTTACTAGACGTGAAATTGCTACCATGTTTGCTCATTTCACTCACGAGACCGGACGTAAGATTTCTTTCGAATTATTATTACTTATGTTTTTTCGAATACTACAAAAATAAATAAAAATTGTTTTTGTTTGTACATGTAACATATACTCTAGTCAATGTCATGACTGATTCATTAGTAAACTAATAAGGACACAATTGTTCTGAAATATCTAAGGATATCGGATTTTTCTAAACGTTTGCATTATTTGAAATTTATAAGTTACAAATGAAGGTTAAAATATTATTAAGTTTATAACACGTGAAGTAATATTTGAAGCAAAACAATATTAATTGGTATACGACATACATATAAGATTCGAAATAGCTGATAAAATTTAACATTTGAGTTGATCTCAATTAAATTGAGATGATTCTAGCTAGCTAAAGCATTCTTCTGTTTCATGTGCATTAGATTTCTGCTACATAGAAGAGATAAACGGAGCGACACGTAACTACTGCCAGAGCACTAACACACAGTACCCATGTGCACCGGGCAAAGGCTACTTCGGTCGTGGTCCAATCCAACTATCATGGAACTATAACTACGGGGCATGTGGTCAGAGTCTTAGTCTTGACCTTCTACGCCAGCCAGAGCTTGTGGGTAGCAACCCAACTGTAGCTTTCAGGACGGGTTTGTGGTTTTGGATGAACAGTGTAAGGCCGGTACTCAACCAAGGATTTGGAGCCACCATTAGAGCCATCAATGGAATGGAATGTAACGGTGGGAACTCAGGTGCAGTCAATGCAAGGATTAGATACTATAGAGACTATTGTGGACAGCTTGGTGTGGACCCTGGTCCTAACCTTAGTTGCTAAAAAACTGTTTTAAACTAAACACGCACACACGTGATAATATGAAATAAGAAGTGAGATAATAAAGTTAAATTTCACTCTCGTATGTACTTTATACTTTATGTGGTGATATTAACGTGGAATAAAAAGTGATATAATAAAGTTAAATTACACTCCTATGTAACTATGTTGGGTTGTTGGGTCTCAGTGTTCCTAGCGTCACAAGAATGGACGTGCCTCATGTGTAAAAAATAAGGGTTTTGTAGGAAACTTAGGATTTTGTCTTTTAGATTAGAAGAAAGAGGAGGAAACTTTGTTCCTCTAATCCTCTGGTAGGTAACGAAAAAAAACTGGAATGGAATAATTAGTTAATGAAGGAGAGATGCAGAAAAAGATGAAAACATTCAGATATGTGTTTTGGTGAAAATAGATTAGATAGACACTTATGCAGGAGTTTGCAACAAAATAAAATACATAAACATAGATTGAGTCATTGTTGACTTCCATCAATAAATGATTCCAAGAAGCTCTGTTTCCTTACCTGAAATGAATCACATAAAAGTTTGGTTAGAAAACTACTTAAAAGATAAATTAAGAATGTAAACCAAAAAAAAAAAAAAACCAACCTTTTGTATATGGTTTTGATGTCCTCTCTCATATAAGAAGCACCAAGGAAGTTATCATTGCAATAGTCTCCATCAATGGTTGGAATCTGAAATATTCCATCGACAGGATAAGTCTTTCCATCAAGCCATATTCCAGAAACTATCTCCTTTGTAGCTGCTCTGATATCCTCCTCTTCTTCTGATGTATCCGCAGCCACAAGCCTATAAGAATAAACTTTGTTATGTTGTCCTGGATGATGTGCTAGCTCAATAGCTTGTCGAGCCATACAAGGATTTGCGATAATGTCAAGCATTACAATCCTTGTTGCACCAGTGAGAGTGATTTCCTCATTACAAGCTTTGATGGATGCGAAGAAGACTTTGGCATCAGATGAGTTGTTGAAATGATTGATTGACATTTCTCGAACCGAACGAACTATTTCACCTTTGATCATGAAGGTTTCTATTCCATCTTTCCAGCCATTGATCTTAGCCAAGAGTCTCTGGAGGAATATCAATGGGATAACATATTGGCTCACAACAAGAATCTTCTCATTCGTATAGCCGCATAACTTCACTAAACCCATGAAGAACTTTGTTTTTACACCATCAGCTACATCAACATCTTTGAGAATCTCATCCATCTCAGCATCATTTGTGTCGGAAAGACCTTTTATCTTGTCGGAGAAAGCACTTAGCGCTGGATGAAGAGTGATCCCGCTCAAGTTAGAATATGTTTTGAAACCCTTTCCTTTGGAGTTTCTTTCAACCATCCATGCTGACATTTGGCTTAGCGTCGGTTTTAAGACTACTGTGAAGTCCATCAAGTCTGGTACTTCAAGAAGACACTCTCCTTTGTAGTTATAGATAACCTTGTTCATCAGCATTCTTAGCTCCGTTAAGTAACCGATCTTGTCACCATGCTGATCAGTATCTTGGCAAAGAAAACTTTCCTCCAATTTATCAAACAGTTGCATCTTTGAACTCCCATCAGCTTGATCACCATCAACGTTCAAAAGTTTTCTGATATTTTTCCCAATATGATTATGTTTCAGAAACTCGGGGAAGGCAACATCAAGAACGTTGAATACCTCTCTTATGTGGTTTTGATAGAGTGTCCCAGTGAGTAGAACTTTCAATGGCGTCTTGATACAAGCAACAGCTTTAAGAAAGCTCAGCATCTGGTTCCTCGGATCAGTTCCTCTGTCGAAGATAACAAGTGAAGGAACATTTAAGATAATGTCCTTACATTCAGCTCTTTTACCAATGCTATCAAATACCATGCTGGAGAATTGCCTATGGCCCAACAAGAGAATACTCCTGTCTGTGATCCATTGTCTCAAAACCCTTAACTGCTGAGATCGGCTTTTTGCTTTTGCTGAGGAGAAATCAAGCAATAGAACATCATTGACCTTGAATTCATCAAACTTCTTTTTCCAGAATTCAATCATTGAATTTGGAAGCACTATTAGAGGTTTACTGCTTGGGTGCTTTGCAAGGTATCCATCGATGAAACTGATCATTAGAAACGTCTTTTCTGATATTGGAGCTTGAGCTAAAATGCAGCCATTAGGGTTTTCTACAGCCAAGTTACTGCATAAAAAGCTTAGTATCTCAATGTGATGAGACAACATATAACTTTTATGCATACGTTGAGGGAAAACACCAGTTCTTGAAAACCCTTCTTTAGGAACTCTCAACGTTATATCTTTGTAGTTGCTGGATCCGAATCCGGGTGGCACTGGATGATTCTGATAGAAAGTTTAAACTTGAGTTAAAATGTAATCATGTAGTTTTTTTGTTTCCTTTCCAAAAGGTCGGTCTGGTTTCGATTGTGAATGGGATCGGTGGTTGGGTTTATAAAAAGTTTTTGAGCGGGATTAAAACAAAAGGGGAATTTGAGATTAGGGTAGTTTTCAAGATTTTATATTCAATTTAGGTAGTTTTAAGTTTTAGTTTGGAAATGTGTGGTTTTAACTTTAAGGGTAGTTTTTAATTTTAATTTAGTACCCTTATTTTCTTAGAGATATTTTGGATTTAGGGTAGTTTCTAATTTTTTATATGTTATTTGGGTAGTTTTAGTTTTTGTTGTTCTAATTGGTAACTTTAGATTAGTTTTCAATTTAATACCCTCTATTTTCTTTTATAAACTATCTTAAAACTACATACTCTCCAAATTAAAACTTAAAACTACCTAAACTGAATATAAAAACTTAAAAACTTCCCAATTTGCAAAACACCCAAAAAGGTATCCGATGATCCAAAAACACCCAAAACACCTTTAACAACAACAAAAGCTGCCAAGAAAAAACACATATAGTCGAGGATCCAAAATAACCAGTTATATTATATCCCATAAATTATTAATCTAAAATAGTAAAATCGTAAGCTTTATTTAAAGTCTAAAACAATTTTATACTAAAGTATGATTAGGGTTTTTGATTTATTTTTCTTTCATTAAATAATATTATATCTTTTAATATTTATCTGATATCTTTTAATTTTATATAGATAAAAAGGTAAAATTATTCTTTACATTATTCCTCAAAAGAATATTTTTTTTCCATAGATATATAGTTGTCGATGATAAATAATTTACTATGATATCTGATTTTTGTTCTTTTTATCATTTTAATATTTTGTTTTTCTGTTGTGTTAAATTAGACAATTTTCTGTTGCAAATATAATATTTTCACATACATATATATATATATAATTCAAATATTTATTTTAGAGTTGTATGTAAAAAACATTTGACATTTGGGGAACCCCGTTAGAGATGGTCGAATCACGTGACCCAAACGTTTTACCCAGTTTAGCTTCAGGCCGGTTTAAATAACTTTGTAACTATGTGAAAAATAGTTAATTTCTAACGTAATCAAATTGTAACTGACCTTGTTTTTTTTTGTTTTTTTCTGAAATTATTTACTGACCTTGTCAATAATGCCACATATCCAGCAACGATGACCACAATCTTCCTTCCATATCCAAGAATGCTCACACTCTTTCAAATTTTCTCCATTGTTCTACAAAATAAAGAAATAAAGTTAGAAAGTCATCAAAATATGTAACCAAATAATTGGTAAAATACAAATCGTAACCTCAAATGTGTTTGTAAGTGTTTCTTCGTTTGGCCAAGCAGGTTCGTTAAGGTCGAATATGGCTTTTCCTTTGCATTTACTTTGATTTATTTCTTGATCCCTTCTTACATGAACTTCGACCAATTCATTTTCCTAAACATAATAGGAATTAGAGCATTCACCAAATTAATTTCGACAAAAAACTATGTTAAATATAATATTACAACAACAACAACAAAAACTCTATCACCATAAATTTTGTCTTTACATACAATATTTTAGAAATAATGCACACTTACTTCCAGACCCAAATTGTTGGTTATCCCTTCAATACTACTGCTAACTCCTTGGCCACTTCCACTGTCTCTTTGAGTTTCCGGTGTTGCAACCTTTGTCCTTTTTTCGTTGTTCTGACATATATCTGAAAATATAGACTTGAGTGACAATTTATACTGTGTTCCTCTATGAAATAAATATGGTATGAAAACTTTGAACAATAATAAACTAAAATTAAATAACTAAAAATTATAAAAAATAATTCTTTCATAAACTATTATTTCCAGGAGAGGAAAATTAACTTCTCAATTTAACATCCTAATCTGATGAATCAATCATCATATGGCCTTTGAAATATTTACATGTACTATTATTTTGTTATGTTATCTTTTCTACAATTCTACTTTTCCCATATAAGAGTTTAATGTCTATGGTATATAGATGATTTAAGGGTGGATAAATGTACTCGGGAAAAATAATATAGATACAAACTATCTGGAAAACAATTTGAGATTTCAAAACATCACCAAACTGTCAGTAACTTTGCAGCATACAGTATATTTGAGTATATGATAAAATCATATATACACTGTATAGGCAGATAAACTAAAGTACATACCTTTCCTTTGTGACAATCCCCTCTTTGCATCCATTGAAACGACCCTGAAGATTTATGAGTCAAACTATAGCTTAAAAATCAGTAAGAATTAGAGGAAACATAAAACTTTCTGAGATATATATTGTGAGATTTAAAGTTCTCTGCTCATGTATTTATATCAAACACAATGATTAAAATAAGAAATTATCATTTATGTAGCTAGCATTGTAATATGTGCTTAATATGTGATTAAAAACTAAGTAATAAGTTTTGGTTTAATTTCTTACAATTACTGTTAGGAACATATCAAACAGTAATTTCGTAACAGTTTTACGCGCGAATATTTGAAATAATATAATTTATAAACTTTGTGCACAACATTGAAAATATCATATAAGGAGTCATCATTTAATTAGTTTTCTCTATGAAAAAGTATTTGAAATCAAACTAATGAATGAAGACAATTTTCCAATAGAAAACTAAATTTAAAGCCAAAAGCAAGAGATTTTTTTCCTATTTAAATACACCTTTAAAAAAGCTTCTTAAATATATATTTTTATAAAAAGAACTACTTACTTTCGAATAGGCAATTGAAATTTTCTTAAATGATTTTACTTATTTTAATGTAAATAAAAGTTAAATGATCTTCTGCATGTACCAAACAAATATTCATGTTTATATTTTAGATGAAACTTTGCGATTATTTTTATTTTTATTTAAATTTTAAAAAAAAAACTGCAGTTGAAGTATTGAAAACTTAAAATTGGATTTACTCATATTTCATTGTGGACACAAACATGTACAAAAGTAAATAATTTTTACTGAATTTTCTTTATAGGATAATGACAAAATTTAAGATATATACGTTATATTATTTACAAAAAACAAAATTCTTTTCTGACAAGAAATGAAAAAGTGTGAATGTTGTTGACTTAGCAGTTAGAAAAGAAAATAAGAAAAGACAAAATTTAATTAATTCCACTCACATATTATTATAAAAACGGTCATTTCATGTTATATGGAGACAAAATTTGAAGCTTCTAATAAAAATTTAATTTAATTTACAATTCTACCCTTTTAAAAATAGCCAATGCATGGTATAATTAGTTGGCATAAACAATTTATATGGTTAATATAAATGTCCAATAAATAATAAGGAAGTAATGAATTATATAGCTATTGTACAACAGTTTTGTTTTTTTATAGATAAGTTATTTACAAAACCTATATCTTTCTGATAAGAAATAAAAAAAAAGTGTGTATGTTTGACTTAGCAGTTACAAAAGAAAAGAAGTGAAAACAAAGTTTCATTAGTTACAAACTTACAATTATATCTTTTATAAAAACGGCCAATGCATGTAATACTTAGCTGGCGTAAACAGTATATGAAGACAAAATTTGAAGCTTATATTAATATACATTTTAATTACGGTTATAAAATATAATTTTTGAAATCATGATATAATTAGTTGACAGAAACAGTTTGAGTTAATATCAATTTAAAATAAATAAGAAGGATTTAATGAATTGTATACATCTATTGTAGTCTTTCCAATACTTTATATATATATATATATAGAAGCTATTAATGGGTTTTTTCAAGTAAATTAAAAATATGAGTAAATAAAATAGTTTGTTTGACTGGAAAAATTGGATTCTATGTTAATAGGGGGTGTTAAAATAGATCATGAATCATTGAGTTTGACATAATCTAATGGAAGCTATGAATGCTATTTGCTAAAGGGTTGAAAATTATAACCCTAAGAGCTTGATGAGTCAAATTTTCCATATCACCATATTTGAAAACAGATTTCTTGCTAGTTCTTCAAGTTTATTTGATCGTAATAAATCTAAAAACGGGTCTTCGGGACCAAGATCACGAGCCTGAATATGAAAAGGGCACAAAACAGATTGTTTAGAAGATGCAAACATCACTGAATGCAAAACACTAACCGTGTAAAGGAGGAAGAACAATGTGACTCGAAAGAGGATGTAAAGAGTTTGGTGTTGGACCAGTCATCCCCACACTTAACAACAGTGATCTATGAATTGGCCTATGACATGAAAATATTGAGGCCCTATCTTCAACTTGTATATTATACACCATCACCATAGTTCTTATGCCTTTGGCCAAATTTCATGTTCTCTGTTTTATGTCATAATTAAACTACATATGTAATTGGTTTTCTAATTAAAGTTATGCCATTCCTTCTAACCAAATGGCCAAATAATATATACATAATATTTTTGAAACATTTTAAAGATGAAGAAAGCAAACAAAAAGAAAGAGTCATGTCTCCTTTTCAAGCAGAAGAGCTGAAAGATCATTACCAACACCACCATTATTTGTTGTAGTCGGAGTTTGTTCATTCCGACGCCGGCGTTTCCCATAACTACTGTTAACAGCTACCTCTTGCCATCCTCCAAATGTCAAATTATTAGCAAACGTATCTTTCACACTCTCCATTACTTCCCTCTCTACCGGAGACAACCTCTCCAGCGAAATCCCTGAAGCAGCTTCCTCATATTCCCTCATACAAGCAATCTACACACAACAGATGTACAGTAGATCAATATTTTGGGTTTCAAGTATAAAATGTTTTACAAAGCAACAAAATGATAAAGATTTCATCTTTGTTTACCATATTCATGACTTGCGACTCGAGAAATGCTTCACGGTATAGTTTGGTGATACTGATCCGAGCATACCATTCCATGTAAGCTCCTTCATCCACCACATTACCACCTCCAGGACTGTCCACGATGTGATCCCCACGTTCAGTCCATTCCTCGCATGCTAGACTCATTGATGTGTCCAAGTCATCAAGCCTCCGGTTCTTTCTGTCACGGCGTTTCACTCTCTGAGGTATCGGCTGTCGTTTTCCAAACTGCCTCAGACACCTATCTGGAAAATGTAGCTCTATTTTCTCGAAGCATACAAGAGTTGTTTTCGATCTTCCTAGAATCAGCTTGGCTTTAATTTGTGGAGGGATCATGTTCTCAAACCTCTCATACGGACACCAAGTAATCTGCATTTAACAACCATCAATCAACAAGAATAGCAAAATAACAAATTCCTAAGGGTGCACTGAATGGTTTACCTTGCTTGGATCAAGATCGTCAAGTTCTCTGCGGTACTCAGATAAGTCGGTTTTTGATCTGCTGCCTTTACCCTTCCACAAAAGGGCAAGCGGGAAGCACGCTTCAGATTTCTCTAGCCTACCGATATCCAAGTGAAAATAACTCCAACACTACATACACATATGAGACAATCATTACCAACAAACTATGTTACTTCCCCTAAACATATCAAATTCTCAGATGGATATAGAACAAAAAACCGAAAAACAAAGATAGTAACCTGCAGCAAGGTCAAGCAGCCACAAATGTTACTCTGAGACTTAAGCGACGCATTACCAAGCGCACGGTAAAGACAAGCCAAAGCTGCAGCACCCCAAGCATATCTCCCAGCTTGATCAAAATCCTCAAACAAAGGCAAATACTTAACAGAGACTTTATCACCATCAGTAGTAGCAAAAATGGTACTACCAATAAGATACAACAAATAAGCTCTTGTATGACGTTTAACATCATCAAAAGAAGCATCTTCAGGACACTCAGAGAAAGTTCTTTTAAGCCAATTAAGCTTAACCCTAGAACAATTAACCTCTTTATTAGCAGCAGATGGTAATTTCCCTAAAAGTCTACCACACATATCCATCGCAACTTCATCTCCTACTTTAGAACCAACAATAGGATCTCCATCAATCCCAAGTCCAAGTACTAAACCAACTTCATCTAAAGTTATAGTCATTTCTCCTAGAGGAAGATGAAATGTATTGGTTTCTCTTCTCCAACGCTCAACAAGAGCAGAGATTAACGAATTGTTTAAACTCATTGGACCAATTTTGCGGAAGAATCCAAAACCAGCTTTGTCAACGAGCTTAATTTGTTCGTCAGTTAGCTTCCATTGATGAAGTAATGAGGTGTGTTCTTGACAACGAAGTAGACCTCGTTCCTGAGGAAAAAGGGGTAATAAGATTAAGCCCTAATTTCAAAATTTGAAATTTCTGAGAAAGAAGAAAAGGGAATTGGAAACAAACAAAAAAAACCTGTCCTTCCCAAACAGCAGAAGAAACATGGAGATCTTGTTCGTAGAGAACAGATGGATCAACGGGCCCGACATCAATGTCCATGGCGAATTCTCAAACTCGAAATCAGTGGAAACTAACCAAATTTCTCAACACCACTCCTCTGAATTCAGAAACTGGACTTAAACCCAGATGAAGAAGAAAGTACCCACCCTAAATCCACTCGGTTTATATTTTTATTTTACAGTATTTTGGCTTTAATCAATTGTACCGACTAATTTGGTTTGGTATTGTTATACCAATTTCGTAAACCATATACAATATATAACCTTTGCTGCTAAGCATAGAGCATAGTTTAGACACGAATATATGAATGTCTTATCATAGTTCTACTATCTCGCAATGTAACCATGAGCGTGGCTTGGACTTTCAAAAGCATTTAGCAAATTTGGAGAGTTCAGGTCAAACACACATACATGATCACGTGGTACAGAGAACAGAGCTAGACAAAAGCTTTAAGAGTTCATGGGACAATCATTTCCATAGACATAGCTATGTGCTTTTGAGAAGTTTAGAACACAAAGATTAATATTAAAACTTAAACACCAGTGATTTAGTCTTCATCATATCACCAATCACACAAGATACAGACTCAAAAACAACGAGTAACATCAGAGAGCACAAAATCTAACTAAAACAAAACCAACAGTATGTTCCAGGTAACCAAAGCCAGATTTTCATCATGAGACTCAAACCGGAGCGCCAAAACCGGAAATGTGTTGACGATCATCACTCGTTTCTCTCTCGAGTATCTCCAAATATTGAGGACATCTTCAGCTCTTCCTGTATGAATATGTACTCCCTACTATTTATATACAAAAGCCATATAGCCTTCATTGATGAACAAAAATGAGTTTCCACTCAAACCACAGCCATACAGAAGCTCCTTAGCGGAGCAACAGACATTTCCAGAGTGTCTAATAAACAAGATACGGTCTCCCAAATCAGAGACCACAACTCATTTACCAGCCTCCTCATCTAGCCTACTCACTCGACATGTAAACTGTTTAAGTCATCATATTAAGGAAATGGGTTGAAATTCTCAACCAGGAAAAGCTCATCCTTGCCAGATGGAATCGGATAAGTTAGTGAATTCAGAGGCGGTGAGGGCATCAGGGGAGTTGATTCCAGTGAATAAGGATCAATAACGAAAAATGTCATCACTGTTATTAAAAGGTTGCATAAAATCTGCCTCTAAAAGTTACCAAATCCGTGCATAACGACGACGAACATTCTCGACTATGGTATGATTTCAGCAAGAGATTTTCAGTACATAAAACGATTCACGTCTCTGTTTGCTTTACTATATAATCTCCAAGTTCAAAGTGTCGTTTTAGTCCGGTTTACACGTGCCATGGTCTGAATTTGGATGCGGAGAAGATAATATTTAATATAAAAAAAAGTTCATTAACTTAAATACTAAATATCAGTCTTTTTACCCATGTTTAAGAAAACTTTATACTCTATTTGGCGGGTCACCTTATCTTAATTGTTAGAACTGATAGTCGGAGTTTAAACAATTTTAAATGTTTTAAACAGTTTAAGTAATTTTATAATAAAAATATAAATTTAAACATATATATTAACATAATATAATATAATAAAATTATAAGCGATATATACGTTAATCGGGCGGTTTAAGGGAATAGCGCATAGACGACGCCAAAACCGTTTTTAGAACACTCGTTTTTATATGTCGCCTAGTAATAGATTAACCCGTAATTCCTTTAAATTTTCTTAAAATCGATTACATTATACGAATAATTATATTTAATGAAATACAATATTATTAACCGAATTAAACATTAATTATGAGAATTAGGCAGATTTAATATATAATCTAATATTCATATTTTTATAAAATAAAATAAAGTAGTATCTTTAAAAAAAACTTAAAATTATATTATATTTTATTAATATATATATATATATCTAAAATATATTTTTATATTAAAATCATCTTAACCGCTTAAAATCATCGCTTAAAATAATCTAGGTTATGGCTAGTCATTCTATACGGTAAACGAAAGTTCACTCCAATTAGCGCATATCAATTTTTTGAACGTTGCTAAATAATAGTTATAACAACACAGATCACAACATTTTAATAGACAAGAAAACTAATACAGTATGTCTCGGGTACTAAGGCAAGATTCTAAGCTTGGCACTCAAACTGGAGAGCCACAACTGGAAATGTGTTGAGGAACCTCACACGAATCTCTCTTGAGAATCTCCAACAATTGTGGTCATCTTCGAAGTTTTCTATGATTGGTCCATATTTATAAAAGTGGGTTGTACTGCCTGCCACACTGGAAAACAAAATCGAGTTCCCAGTCACACCACAATTTTCAGGAAGCTCCTTAACTGAGCAGCAGAGATTTCCCAAGAGTCCAGCAAACAACACCCGGTTCCCCAAATCGCTGACTTCAACCCATTTACCAGCCTCCTCATCTAGCCTACTCACTCTACATTCTGACCTTACACTATTTAACAAATAATTTCTTCGGATGAAAATCTCAACCAGGAAAAGCTCATCATTGCCAAATGGGATCAGATACTTGGTTGAGCCCAAAGGCTGCAAGGGTATCAGCAGAGTGGCTTCCAGCGAATAAGGATCGATAACAAAAACATCCCCATTAAGAAAGAGTGCATAAAATCTGCCTCTGAAAGTCACAACACCAGTACATAAATCATTTGAAGTTTTCTTAAGCCGCATCCATCTCATTTCCGCACTTCTTAACACCAATAATGTTTTGGTGTAGTAACGGAGCACAATATATTCTCCTCGTCCTCCTTCCTTGTTTAGCGGAAGAAAAGCTACGCCTCTTGTACAATCTTCAGGATCCCAACCGATCATTCTGTACTGATACCCCAGAGGGAGAATTTGGCAGTCGAGCATGTTCAACAAAATTGGATCAGATCTTGAAATCTTTACTTTCACTGAACATTGAAGGGGAGATGAAAGAAGCTCTACACGATCCTCTGACTTGACTCGGCTTATTCCTCCCAAAAAATACTCAGAAGGCAACACAGCAGCAACAGGAGGAGGTAGGACTCTAAAGAGGAGCAAAGGGACCTTCTCGAGGATGCGCACGGCCTTGCTTTCGAGAGGGGAATCAGAAAAAGCCGGAAGAGAGTAACTTGGGCGTAACAGGGAAGAAGGAAAAGGAAATGTGGATCGCCATGAGCTGCAAACAGATCGAGCATGAACAACATCAAAACAGTTCCCTAGACGCTTAGAGATAAGGTGAAGTAACTCTTCATTGAGCTGAGACCAGTCTGGCATTATAGATGATGTTTTGTTTTTCCTTGCAGATTCTGTTGTTGTCATGTTTACAGAAACTGCTGCAAATTCGAAACCCTGAAAGAGAGATTAAAGCTTCCAGGATTTAGGAAATTGTAAAACAAACATGAACAGAGATGGTTCATCGCCATAACTTATACGAATCGACTACTTCACATAACACCATCAGAATTAAGCATAGGTAAGTATAAAGGTGACTCAGAATTAAGCTTAGATAAATTATAACGGTGACTATTTTTCAGAATCAATCACTGAAACCATAAGTTTCTCTAAGAATCCTAGACACGATTACTACAGTTTCATACAAAGGAATATATCCAACGAACATCAGATCCAATTCAACTAAGCTCAATACAGAAACATACCTGTCGTAATTGAAGCACTATTGACGACGTGAGGAAATTACTCCACTATGACTGTAGACAATAACGATTTAGGGTTCAGTGGATTTCTTCGATTTGGGAAGATGGGGAAGAAATTAGAAACGACGTCGCTTCCAGTAAATAAGAAACGATAACATCTCTCTATTCACTACCGGTTTAATTTCATATTTTTATCAGAATGTACCTTAATTGTTTTCCTTTTTTTAAATTACTAGCTAGAATTTATAATTATCAAGTTAACCCATCAACATGGCTGTTCTGAGCATAGGTAGTTGTTTTGGATCCCCATTTTTAAATTATATATATATACATACTTTTGATTAAATTTATATATTCTTTATAATAATGATAAAAATTTGTGTATATGGTGAAGATAAAGAACAAAACAAAAAGATGATAGAGATCTCTGTTTTTTTTTTTAAGGGTTTCGAATTCTCATAATTGGTTATGTCTATCAAAGGTGTAATATCTCTTATCTGAAATCAATGAGCCAACATGGATTGACTTCAATACTAACAGTGAAAGAAGATTATTTGTTAATCAAATCGATCGAAGCTAAGCCACTTATTCTGTAAGTCCGCACTAACCCCATTTATAAAGTCATTATGTTTATTTTTCATTTATTCCATATGTTTTTCAATATATATTATTATGTTTTTCAATACTATTTTTTTTTTTCTTATTATGAACCTTCAGGCGTCAACGATTCACAGGTGTTAATAAAATGATAATAACATACGTACGGCTATGAGAAAATGAGGTCAAAATGTTCCGTTTGCCAATAACCCAGATGTTTCAGTAACATGTAGCAACAGGGGGCAGAGGTATGGTCCATCATCTAGGTTCGTTCCTTGGACCATCATTAATAAAACTATATTAATTTCATATTTGCCTCCTATAATTTTTTAACTCCTTTCATCTCAACTAGTGAAAATTTAGATGAATGGTTTATTCAACCATTTTTTATACAACTAATTGGGTTACCATTTGCACCCTATATGATACGCTCCAGGAACGTTGGCTTCGGAATCAGGCTGAGTTGGGACGAGACCGGGACGGAGACGGTCGTACGGGTGCCGGTACGGTACCTCGGTTGGTGGAAGGGCCGCGGTACGGGTCCTCGGCGGTACGGATGGGAGAAACGAGATGGTAAAGTGGTGGTGTTACGGCGAGGGTTGGACGGCGGAAGGATTGAATGAAGGTAGAGATGGAAGAGGATGGAGATAAGTGTTTGGAGAGTGGGAAGGGATGGAGCGAAGTGAAAATGGATAGATGGATCGGTAACAATGGATCGAAAGCCGGCCACACGGTGTTTGGACAACGCCGTGATACGACTGATCGAAGTCCGAGCCGAGCTTCGAGGACAACGATGTTTAAACTACTTGAGATTCGAGAGCAAGCTTTAAGCTAATTGCATTCATTCAAATCTGAGTTCAAAGGGAGAGGTTACACGCCTTTATATAGGCGGGAGAAATAGGGCAACAAGCCCCTTACAAAAGACCAGCGTGTCCTTGGGTGTTTACATACCCATAAAACAGTAACTTAAATTCTTAGTAAAATGGTAAAAACAAGAAAACAGGAAGGGATAGAGATTAGGGCCGGACGACAACCACGCGGACCATGGACGGGTAAGGTGATGATCGGCTCGGTCCTAATGCGGCCGGGTCGTGAACCTCGTTAAAAACCTTGATGGGAAAACCACTTAGGGATAAAACCCATCAAGGGAAAAAGAGTGTTCCTTTCCCAAACGACTTTAGTGGGACGTTTTCACCGGGTCAAGGTGAAAACGCTAAGGACTTGGTCCTTGGTGTTTGCCGAGGTTGCCAGCTTGGGTTGTTGCCATTTGCCTTTCTTCATTCCTTGGGCAATCGCCATGTTCATTCTTGTTTGGTACGGCCGCGAGTGCGCACGGTCAATGACCGATACCGGCATATCTGGCAACGTTCCTTGGCTTTCGCCCGTGTTTGTACCGGTATCGTCCGGCTGGCTATCCTCCGGGTCGGATGCGGCTTGGGCCTCATCACTATATATATAAGAAACCTCGACTAGTTTGCTTTTCAAGGAGAAGTGGCCAAAGTCAAAGAAATAACCATGTGATACGAAGAAGAACACAACAAGACACGACTTTGAGAGTTCATGAAACAACCATTTTCATTATCCATAAAACAAACACAAGAAAATATTAACTTACTTATATACCAGTTGATCTAGTCTTCAGCATACCGTGCTCATAACACAAGATACTAGGGGTAAACATCAGCTAATAAATTTAAAAACACCAAAGCAAGATTCTAAACCTACCACCCGATCCGAAGAGCCACAAAAGAAACTCAAATCAATAGAAACTCTTGATTTAAAGAAAAATTCGACTCTTTGACAAAAGAAAAATTCGAATGTGGCACTTTTTGATACTTTGATTTGATGTAATTATATATAAAACACTTAATTTGACTTCTTTGTCTCCTAATTAAGATCAACCCAAAAAGTCCATTTTCTTATTCTACTAGGAATGCAATAACACAAACAGAAAAGTATAAAAATACTCTACAGAAATTTTATGTCCTTGATATAGCAGCCGCAAGAGCTGTAGTGAACTTAGGATCTTTGGTCAACGAAGAGGTCATTTGTTGCACCAATACCTCTTGAATCGTTCCATTCTCTTTCTCTTCCTCAACTGGTCCAATACCACCTTGGACTAGGTCAAGCTTCACTGCCCTTGACCCACTTGCATGAGGACCCGGGTGGTTGTGTGTCCCTTCGTAAGTAGCTACCAAGAAAGAAGGATCATCTGCACTTCGCTGAACCTATAACAAGTATATGTGTCAATTGGTCGCTCGGTCCGTGGGCTAAGCCCAATCCAAATTATTATGGGCGGACCATGGACACGACCGAAACTTAAATGGACAATATGGACGGACACCAATTTCGCCCACATTTAAAAATGGGCATGACCGTATGGACATTGGACACGCTCACGGTCTTTAAAATCTAGGTTTTTTAATTTGGGGAAAATTAAATTTTATTGTCTCTCTCTCACTTCCTCTCTTGCTTCAAATCCGTCGTTCCTGGGTTTTGCTTCTTCGATTGCCAATCTCATCTTTTCCTTCCTGGGTTTTGCTTCTTATTTGGTAAGATTTGATTTTTTTTTGTTTCTCTCAGCCCTTTTCTATTGATTTTTCTATTGATTACCATTAGTAATCGATTTAACAAAATATGACCACACGTTCAATGGTTCTGTATCTTATAATCAATACAATCTTGCTTAGGTATTGTTCTGTTACATAGGAATCTAATGGTTTGTGATTTTATTGTAGGAAAATGAATTTTGATACTCCAAACTTGGTTGATGAAGACAACTTTAGTCTTGAAGATATGGATGGTGATAATGGTGATGAGAACGAGATGACCAACTTAGCAATAGTACAAGAAACAACTTCTTCACAGGCAGCTGAAAAACAGCAAGGTACGAGTAGTTCTAGTAGGCGTCGTTCTAATTGTTGGAAACACTTTAGAATAGGAAAAAAATATCCTGATGGTAGAACTGATGTTACATGCATGCATTGTGGTAAGAACTATTGCTTGAATCTGCGTAAGAATGGAACCAATACAATGAATCGCCATAGTAATGCGTGTTCAAAGACTCCTAGAAGTACACCTAAAACTAGTATTAGGAAGTTAGATATGATGGTTTTTCGTGAAATGATTGATGTTGCTTTGATTCAGCATAATCTCCCATATTCATTTGTTGAGTGTGAAAGGATTAGAGAGGCATTTACTTATGCTAATCCTTCCATAGAGTTTTGGAGTAGAAATACAGTAGCATCAGATTGCTTTAAGGTTTATGAGAAAGAGAAAAAGAAGCTTAAAGATATCTTGAATAAAATCCCTGGTAGGATCTGTTTAACAACAGATCTTTGGCGAGCGATAACTGTAGAAGGGTATCTATGTTTGACAGCACATTACATAGATGTTGATTGGGTTTTAAAGACGAAGATTCTAGCAAGATGGCTTAGTTGTGATTAGTAAATCATTAGAAAAGATCAGAGATAGTGTAAAGTATGTGAAGGGATCTGAGACTAGAGAGAACATGTTTCTAACTTGTATGGAAACAATGGGGATTCAGTCTGAAGCTAGTCTAGTTTTGGATGTTAGTACTCGATGGAACTCGACTTATCTTATGCTATCTAGAGCCATAGAATTCAAGAGTGTGTTGCGTAATCTTGCAGAAGTAGATAGGAGTTACAAGAATTGCCCAACTGATGAAGAATGGATTAGAGCATAATTAATATGAAAATATCTTAAAACCGTTTTATGAGATTACAAAGATGATTTCTGGTTCATCGTATCCCACATCAAACTTGTATTTCATGCAAGTGTGGGCAATTAAATGTTGGCTGAGAGACCATGAAGATTCAGATGATGAAATTATTTGTCAAATGGTGGAACCTATGCTTGAGAAATTTGAAAAATACTGGGAAGATTTTAGTGACATACTTGCAATTGCTGCAGTTCTTGATCCAAGATTGAAGTTTGCATTTTTGGAGTATTGCTACAATACTTTGTATCCATCCACTAGCCATTCAAACTTGGCTCATGTGCGTAACAAAATGGTTCAGCTATTTGGAGCTTATGAGAGAACCACAAGCAACAGTGTCACTACCTCTTCAAAGGTTTCTTGAGATGACATTCCATCAGGATACGGTGTAAGTCTTTTTAATTTTTTTGTTATGTGAATTTTGTTATTAGATAAGTTTTGGTTTTGACAGTTTTGTGATTTGTGGTTGTTAGTAATAAGATGTTACTTGTTTCTAATTTTTTTGACTAATCATATTTCAGGGGTTTTATTCTTATTTTTCTCAAAAGACTAGTGGTAGTAGTGGAAAATCACCACTAGACACATATTTGGATGAGCCGGTCTTAGATATGGTTACTTTTAGAAGTTTTAATGTGGTTGAATATTGGAAGGATAATGCAACTCGTTTCAAAGACTTGGCATCAATGGCGTGCGATGTTCTTTGTATCCCAATCACAACTGTAGCGTCAGAATCTTCCTTTAGCATTGGCAGTCGTGTTCTCAACAAATATAGGTGTTGCCTTTTACCAATAAATGTCCAAGCTTTGATATGTGCAAGGAATTGGCTCCGTGGCTTTCAAGAAATTGGTAAGAATTATACTTTGATGAATGACTTTTGTTTTTGGTGGATGATCAAAAGGATTAATTCACATTAGATATAGATTCTGATCTTATAACATTTTATATTTTCTGGTCACATTAGATATATGATGATAGAGATTTGGTCTTTGATTAATTTGTATTTCTTATTTTTTTGAACTTGATGTGTTTGTTAATTACTTGATCGGTTACACTGAGCTTGGTATTGAGTTCTAACGATATTGTTTTGCATATTGTAGGTGACGAGATTGAGTTTTCATGATTTCTTTTGGAACAACATTCACGAGGACAGTAAGAGAGGACAGTAAGTCTCAATTTAAGTTTTATGTTGATCAATATTAAGCTTTGATTGAATATTTATTTTTAAGCTCTGTTTTTGTATTGAATTTCCAGTTTAAAATTATGGTTTCTATTGAATTTTAAGTTTAAAATTATGTTATTGTATTGAATCTTAGTTTAAAACTATGTTTTCTATTGAATTTTATGTTTAAGACTATGTGTTTTTGAATTAAATTTTCAGTTTATTATTTAAGAATTTTTCATAATTTTAAAATTTATTATTTGCAAAATTACAGAAAATGACAAAATTTATATTGGACGCCCATGAACATGCCCATATGGACATGGGTTTAATTGGGCGTAGACCATTTTTAGACCATTGTCCATTACGGACCAACCAGTTATAGCCCATAAAAATAATGGTCTGTATGGACACGCTCAATTGGGCGTTGGACAGCCCAATTGACACCTATAATAACAAGCACACACACCACAGGATCTCAACCACACAGCAAGATATCAAAGAATTCGTTTACAAAGTTTAAACAAGAGTTTAATGTAAATAAACCTTCTTCTTGACCGGACAAGATGGTGAAAAAGAACATCTAAAGTAAGCTCTAGGAGATGGATTATCTCGCGTAATCTTTTGTCCGTATTTCCTCCATTGATACCCATTTTTCACAGTCTGCAAATAAGTATTTCCATAAAACATTCATTAACCTATACATCCAAAGAAGATATTCATATGAAAACTGATACAAAGTACACAAATGCTTACCAAGCTTGTGTCAGACATATCAGTAGGGTAATAGGCAGTTAAAACCGTTGATTTCTCGCTGGTTATATCCTCGATTGTTCCACAACTGAGTCCAATTGAGGTGTTTACAAACTCATCCAAGTCGTGTTTTCGTTTCCTCGTTAACTGTTCGTTCTGAAAGTTTACATTTTCAGGACTCTTCCGACTCTGCAACTCTTCAAAAAGATTACTGATGGAGCGGAATCTTCTAGGGATAGAACTAGAGATCCGTTGATTTCTCAGAATACCGGATAACTAGGGTTTGAGAGTCTTCCTCTCAGGACTTTCGCAAAAACTCTTGGGTATGTGAATACTCTTCACAGTGGTTTGTCAAAACCTCTTTAAATCTTTCGATTAATCAATTCATTAATAGTCTGTCTTACAACAGTAGGCATATGAATGCTATTTATAATAAAGCATAAACCCTAAATGCTTATAATATTCTAGAAAGCTCTAAAAGATAAACATTAAAATATAAATAAATATAAAGAATATCTAAATAATAACAATATCTGGAAATATTCCAAATATCTCGCTGCATCAGGTCTCGCTGGCCAAGAAAGATTCGTCCCCGAATCTTCAACCGGTTTTTCCAAATCATCGGATTTTGCACGGATTTTGCACAATTCGAATTTCGCCCGAATTTTGCACGATTCGAATTTCACCCGAATTTTGTACTTATTTGATCTTGCTTGGATTCCATATGAATTTGATGTAGCATGGTTTCTGCACGAACATATTCTGCATGTCTCAGATTCTTGAAATCACCTTCTCGGAGGATAAAGTCTACAACCATGACATCTTCTTCATATATATCAAAGATTGGATCACCATATATCTTTCTGCAGATCTCATGGTTTTCTTTTCTGTCAGAGAATGGACTTTCATCCTGGATATGATAGATGTTTTGACTCACCATGACCACCAGAATCGTTCTCTGATTCAGAAATCAAAGATATGCAGCTCTGATACCAACTGATGGAGCGGAATCTTCTAGGGATAGAACTAGAGATCCGTTGATTCCTCAGAATACCGGATAACTAGGGTTTGAGAGTCTTCCTCTCAGGACTTTCGCAAAAACTTTCGGATATGTGAATACTCTTCACAGTGGTTTGTCAAAACCTCTTTAAATCTTTCGATTAATCAATTCATCAATAGTCTGTCTTATAACCGTAGGCATATGAATACTATTTATAATAAAGCATAAACCCTAAATGTTTAGAATATTCTAGAAAGCTCTAAAAGATAAACATTAAAATATAAATAAATATAAAGAATATCTAAATAATAACAATATCTGGAAATATTCTAAATATCTCGCTGCATCAATTACGTAGAGCATTGTACTTCTCACAGACTTTGGCTAACATTTCGGTTACCGGAGAAATGAAGGTCGAAAGGGTTGGTGTTGGGATCATAGTCCATAAAATCTAATGGCCAAGAAAAAGTATTGTTAAGGAAGAGAGAAACTTAGAAATTAATAGGGAAGACCAAATTCATTTTCGTTGGTCTCCTTTGGTTTTATAGTAACTGAAGTCGAGTGTGTGTATATGGTTAATTTATCAAGAAGCCATCAATTCAAAACCGGTTATTTCACTCCATGTTGTGTTTTCTTACAACAAACGGTTATATTTATTTGATTAAAATATATGATGTAAAACTTGTAATGTGCAGTGCGCACAAGAAAATGTTTGATAATATTATGTAAAATCAATAATTATATGTGTTAGCAAAAAAATAGAGGAGAAACTCTTATGTTTATAGGTAAAAATCTTCGGCTTACATTGAATAGTTTTCTTAAAACTTAGAAAAAGGTTAGGTGTAAAATCGTAGTCCAATATTTTGTTGTCATCGAGAAAACAAGTAGAAGAACAGTCGAAAATCAACAATTTCGGCGGCTGCCCCATGTCCAAGAAAAATCACTACTTCTTGCATTAACTTGCATTGTTTAGGTCCTATCTGTTTTTTGTTTTTTTATGTGAAATATTCGTTTTCAATTTGGTTTATTTAAACTCAAAATTATACTTGATCCAGACGAACTTTTCCCTTGACTTGACGCACTGAGTCATAGCTTGACTATGCCTGGAGGCCAGTATATTTCTCAAATAGTTTATTCTATGTTTTTTTGTTTCTTTGTTACATTACGTTACATTTATTACGTCAGCTAGGTCAGATTTTTCTTTTCCATTTTTATGTTCATTAATTTAGAAAGAATCTCATTGTAGGATTAGGTTTTGTCTTTTGAATAATAAGACAAAAGACATATGACCTCGAGATCTAGAGAACAATTCTAACACTATTGAGTTGGAACTATTACGAGCTAATCAATTTGTATTACCTTTTTATCTTCATTTTTCCAAACTCAAACTTCTAACCAATAATTTGTTTTCTTGTAGTGAAGGGAACATATTAATTGTTTCTATTCTTTTACTCTTAGCTAGAGCCAAATTATGACACTATAATCTAAGGTAACAAAGTATGGTGAGGAAGATGAAATTGGCTAGAAGATCAGCATAATGATTGACGTGTCTCCTTTGGTATTGGAATGAACATTAAAGGCTTCAAAAATCTTCTTATTACTTCGCGGGCTTCGCTTATATATAGTTAACCTCATCTACTCCACGATTGTCTAGACAATTCTTGGCCCAAAGGAGAGCAGTTGCTTCTGTATCAAGGTAAGACTATAACCTCGGATAAGATTTTTCCCCAAAAATCATTTAACAGTTCGCTGTTTATTTCTCAACACCCATCATATTCTACACCTGCCAGATTTTGCTAAAATGGTATGTGGCATTATTAACAATAGATCAAATCAGAGGGATATAGATTAAAAAAAAAGGTCAGCTAGATGAGACAAAGCCTACACCAGTTGGGCAAGTGGGCATTGAAATAGAACATGGTTAACTGTTTCATTAGCTGCACCTACACATTTGAGACATTATGATTTTGACCAGTCTCCTTTGAGGCCATATTGTCAGCTAACCACGGCTAAACAGTTTGATAAACTCCTTCACTCTAAAATTCCTCCATTAATATTCAGCTCATTCACCCAAAAAAAAAACAAAAATACAAGTAGGGGTGTCAAAACATGCTAACCGGTTCCACTTAACGAGTCTTGTGGGGTTTAGAAACTTTCTTCTTTCGCTTCTTCACAGATTTGGGTGTTTTGGTCTTCCTAGCTTCTCGTTTCTCCTCTTTTACTTTCTTCTTGTGCTCCTTCCTTGCAGCTTTCTTGTCTTCAGGACCCAATTCTTCTTCACTCTCTTCACTTGTTTCTTCTTCTTTCTCTTCTTCCTCTTCCGCAGCCACCTCTATTTGCTTCTCCTCTACTTTAGGAAGAGCATCCTTAAGACCCGTTATTGTTTGATACAGCATGTCTCCTGTGTCCTGCCCACTTGTTAACTTCTCCACATCAGCCTCCGGGTTCTTCACAGCATCTAGAGATTTCGGTATGTATGACTGATCATACCATAACAAACTAATTAGATTAAGATGCTTCTACAGACAGCATCACATATCGGTACACACGAGTGTATACACTTCACTAACCTTCATGAATACAGAATCGGCGATTTCATCCTCTACGGATATTTCTCCTCGCTCTATAACTTTGCGCTGGGCCTGCTCATTATTACATGCTTCATGAATTCGACTTTGCCAATACAAAAAAAGCTCCAGAAACTTTCAAATCAAAAGGTTATATATACCTCTTCTAGATAGCTATCAACATTTTCGTCTGAAATCGTCGGGTCAACTATGAAGTCAAATAGTTCCCGTATTGTCATAACAGCCACACCATGTTTCTTAAAAAAAATCCTGCACGTGAATGTCAAAATGATCCACACATGAGAAACCAGTTTCCAGTCAACTTAAGCATTGTTAAAATGGGCAACTATTAGCACTTACTGAGACGTGGTCACAATCTTCCCGAAGAAAATTGAGGGCAAGAGGATGGTCGAGATCCACGGATTGAGAAACATCAATTATATAAAGGTGCCCCTGAGAAAAATTCAAGATAATATCAATATATTAGCTTTGATCTATTGTTTAAAACTTGTTTTTGTTTCCTTTTGCTGCCTGTAAACATCAAACAAATGAGATCATGTATGAACAAATTAACACAAAGCTCACCTCAAAATAAAGAATATTATACTCACTGAGATCACCATGCACCAATTTGCACTTCTGATATAATGTTCGCATTTGAATTATCAACTGAAAAGCAAACAAAAAGATGTCAGTGGATTCCCGATATGATTGCGATGAGACTATACAGAGATAAATTGTAACTGTAATGCCACCTGATATGTTTCAAAGACAACAGGTATAATAAGTAAAGTATTACAACGAGACACTCGTGACCCTTTAAATGAGAAAATAAGCCACAATAAGATATACCTCTAGATAAGACTCACGTAGCTTGTCCAGGGATAATGCAGCATCCTTGAGACGAGGTGCAGCCCAACCATCCCTCCCTGCGAATATATATAAATAAAAACAATCTTAGTCATCATTCCTATGTTTCAATGAATAATAGTGACTAGTGACCAGTGACCAAAACAGCAGATAATGCATTAGAGCGGACCTATAAACTCCATGACTAGAACATGAAGGCGTAGAAGTATAACAGTTGGACACCTAATTCCTGCTGCCTGAAGCCTGTCAATGAAAGATGTATATAACCAACTGAGTTACAAAAATTACATATAAATAGACAAAAAAGTGAGTACATATCCATCCAGCTTCTGTTTGGAAAACAAGATCTGTCATACTACATTAACTAGATTTCATATGAACTAGTAAAGCATAGGCCATAGAGGACTCCTAAAATTAAAGATTCCTTGTTCTAATTTCAGTATTTCACTTAAGTACTAATAATATCCATTATCCAGCACACCCCCACAACAAAATTGTAGGTATCATTACCTCTTAAGATTTCTCTGTTCTTTTTCAGCCCATGTCTTCACCATCTTCCGGGGATTGTGGCGACAGTAGCCATTTCTAAAGCGGTAATCTCCTTGAACATATCAATCTCGATCCCTGACATCATTAAAGTTGAAAATGGTATTTCAAAGGGTCAACAACAAAATCATCAAGTTAAAACTTTCCAAAGAAGATATTAAAGAACATCTATTCCTGTATAAACTCACTTGAAAACCAGAACGGATGTCTTGTACACTTTTATTGCAAGTTCCGAACCGTCAGATTTTGTAGCATGATAAACATTAGCCTGAAAGAAAATAAAAGAGAGACGCATCAAATAAAAATGACTACAGATAGCTAAACCATCAAATACGAGTGTAGTGAATGAATGTGGCATACTTCTTTGCCAGTCGAGATACAGCCATTAACATCATTGAACACACCACGATTAAGCATTCTAAACAAAACCATACGGGTCCTTGGATCAAGAGCCTGTAACAAATAACAAACAAAATCAGCACATTACAGAAACCACTTGATGAATTACTGAAACTGATATTTAAAACATTAGAAGTTTCACCTGTTCAACAGTTGCTCGATCTGCTTTATCAGTATTTCTACTTCTGCCAATTTCTGTATCTCTAAGAGATCCACGAATCGCAGTTGTCACAGAATTTGACATCCCAACTTGAACTCTTCCTTCCCATCCCTGAATCCATAACTAACTCATATCAATTTCCAGATACATAAACCCTATAAACTAAATGTAAACGAGAAAGCTTTCAAAATTACATTCTTTAACAAAGCTTTACAAACTATAAACCCTAATGTTCAACATAGATGATTGAAATTAATAAACCTTCAATATCAAATCAATAAAATCCATTGTAGGAGAAAGCAAAATATCAAATTAACCAATGAAAGCAAAGACTTTGAACTTCAATTGATACTCAACATGAAAACACTAGCAGAGATAAGAAAACGTCACCTCTAAAGGAGAAGCACGGACATGACTAGTAAGCTTCTGAGCTTTATTTGATATAGGTTGAAGAGCACTAGAGTTAAGGCGAGCTCCATGTCCACCGTGAGCATTAGGACGACGAGCATGGAGAGAGAAGCCACCCCCAATGAGCTCGTCGTCGTCTTTACCGTCTAACCAATCAAGAGCTTCAGCGATATCAGAATCTGATGAAAGAGAGAGATCATCGTCCTCATCGTCATCATCTTCATCAATTGCTTCTTCATATTCAATAACCGGGGGTGGTGGCTCTGGTATTACAATTACTTCTTCCATCGTTGTTTTCGTAGACAAGTGGTGAGGAGAAACACAGGAAGAAGGTCTCTTCTCCAGTCCAAAACCCTTGTTCCTCTGTTTTTTTTTGTTTAGATTAATTTGGATCGGTTCAATTTGGAGACTTCGATTTTGGATTGGCTTTTATGATATGTTCTAAATATCTCCGATTATACCACGTCTAGTCGCTAAACTCATTCTCGCCGCCTCGATTAATGACTAATCCCTCAAAAAAGTCAATTAACCGATTACTCCATGCCTAATCCGATTAATCCTCACCTAATCCGATTATCTTAGGTATAATCATGTATAATCCAATTATTTTTAAAATTTCAAGTATATTCAGACATTTATATTGAGAATTTGTGATGTTTTATAATAAATTAGGTTAAAATTATAAATAAAAATCATAAAATAAATTATTAATACTATATTTTCATATATTTACTATAATTTTAAAATAATATTATTTAAAAGTTTATTATAATGGATAAATATATTTTTAAAATATTAAAATAACCTAATACTAATCCTCGATTAATCCCCGTTTACTCCCCGATTAATCCCCTATGCGGTAGACCCACCATCACCGCCCGACTAGCGACTAGCGAATTTTAAAACATTGATCTTGACTAACCACCAAATGTAGACATTCACTTCTTATTTTTTTGGTTCAGGTTGGTTGATTTTTACCTTTGGTTCAATTCTATTTACATTTCTTTAGATTTCAAGTTTTTAATTAATTTTTATCTGAATTCAGCTTCGTTTTCTTTTATCTCAAAATTTTTGGTTTGATTCGATTCAATTTAATTCAGATTCAGATTTAAAATTATATTTAAAAGAATTATAATTTTGATTAATATTATTTATTTTCAATACAATTTGTTCATAGTTTTATTTAGATCTATTATATCATCAGCAAGAACTTTGACCTTTTGAAGTTTGGACTTGATGATAACTGCATTTGACCTGGGATTTTGAGAAATAAATATGAATGAAACATAAAAGCTTTTTTGAATGGTTTGGATGGAGGCACTCAATGTTTTCTCCATAATATAAATAAAATTAACTATTAAGCAAATATCTCAAAAGAAAAACAAATATAATCAAATTTCTAGTAAAACGAATTATAATCTTAGTTAGTATTATTAATTTTCAATACTTAATTTGCAAATATTAACTTTAATTATTATTTATTTTATTACTACGGTTGAACCACAAAATTTGTCTTTGTTCTGATTGTGTACAAATTCTTTTTATTGTTTGGTTTTAATGAGGTTAAAATATGTTAAGAGTCTATGGTCTAAACAAGTTCAATATAATAAAATAGGTTCAAAATTTTTTACTTTGTATAAATTAAAATAGATTTAAAAATTGGTCGTGGTCTAGACATTTGTAAAATTTTTAAAAATTTACAAATAAAACAATTTGCTCAAGTTGTTCTTCCCCAGCTGAAAATATATTTGGTATGATTTTGGGCTTCATTAGAAATTGATGTAAATGTCAGTAGTTAAAATATAAACTTATATCGAATACAAAGATTTTTTAATTATATGTTTTACATCCAATGACAAAATAATAATTGCATTCCCGACAGTAACAACACGCGATATTCAGATTTTCAGTCTAATGCTCTCTCACTTGTCAATTATTCACACATATATGAATATAAGAAAAATATTTGTTCCTCTAAAAATTCTTTTATTTTTGTAGAAGTAGAGAAATATTTGGTGTAGTTTTGTGCAATTTTTCATATTACAAAATATTTCTTTTTTTTTTTTTGCTTCAAACTTTTCCGGCTAACAAATTAATTAATACTCAAAATTATTATCATTATGTAGAAGATGTAGATAAAAATGGCTAAAACTAAGGGGTGATTGGTTGGAGACTTTGAAGGCTTTAGAACAATTTAAAGTCTTTAAAGTAAATTTTCATCCAAACAGACTTTTAAAACTTTTTTTGTTTTTAAAGCCTTAAAAGTCTAACTGCCATTTCTAAAGTTTTTAAAAAAGTTTTAGTTTAATTTTTTTGAAGTCTTAAAAATGAGATTTTCAAAACTCTAAAAAAAGTTACGTAAGTTTTACATATTTTTAATTTATTTGTTAATTCAGAAAAGACAATTAAAAATTAAAATAAACAATGGAAATTAATATGTTAACTAGTAATAATAATACATCCAATTCTTATATTGGTACTAATTATTCAAATAAGTTTTTTCTGCCAATCATTAAATAATTGAAAATAAATAATAATTACAACTAATTAATAAGTTTATGTGGAAGACCTAATTAAAATCATACATATAAATAATAAATAAAAATCATATATTAAAAATAATTTATTATTTACTATTCAAAATAATTTATTATTCATCATTTAAACTCATATTTTATTATTAATATTTAAAATAATTTAATCTTTATTATTTTGAATCAAAATTATTTAAACTAATATATTTTTAATAGATTTAGAATAAAATCTAGATGAATAATTTAAATTAGTTTAAAAAAATATAAATACTATTAATTAATAGTTTCTAATAAATATTGTATTAAATATATTTTATTAGTTATTTACATCAAAATCCTTTTAGTAATTAATAAATAAAATCTGATATTATTATACTTAGCAATTAATTTATCGTGCTAATAAAATTGGTTAATATATATATTATGAATTTTTATTTTATTTTTTAAATATATTATTGATAAAGTTTATTTATATTATTACTTTTATTTAAATATGGTATAATAAACATTATTGATATAAAATTACAGTTTTAATAGTCAGAAAAAAATATTTAAAATCACAACTTTTAAAGTTAAAAGTTTTACAGTTAAAGTCTTTACACTCAAATGTCTAAAGCGAAAGTATAAAATAATAGTAATAACCCATAGGCGACTAGATCTTTTACACATAAAAAAACATGCAGGATTTCTCGACCAAAACGTGTTAGCGGGTTAACTTCTTTTATGTTCGGGATTTAATTTTTCTTTGGTATTGAGAGTTAACTTTAAAAGAGGAGACCGGCTCTGCCGTATTGACATCATTAATATGTATGAATTGTGTTTGATGAATTCGATTCGGTTCGGTTTTCAGTCATACACATCATACTGTTCTTAAAGTGAACGCAAGAACTCCCTGCCGTTTTAGGTCGCCGCTCGCTTCGTTTGGGTGAAAAGAGGCGGGAAAATAGATAAACCCTAAGAGAGAAGAAGAAAAGGGAATCGAGAAAGCTAGAGAGGAACGAAACAGTGAAGGAGATGAGTCATCATCATCATCATCAAGCTGTTGATAATCTGATAAATGTATTCGCCAGAGCTTCTCATGATCTTAACATTGTCCATTCCAAACTTGACAAGGAGTTCAAGCAGATTTATCCTGATAATGTAAGTAAAATTTCGAATCTTTAATCTAGAATCTTGAATTTCGAATTTCTCAATTGTTCAATCTTATTGAAAAATGTTCAAATGTTAAATCTTGAATTTCTTAAATACTTGGAAATTCAAACTCAATGTAATCTTATGGATGGTAGGCAAATCCGATGAAGCTGATTCAGAGAATCAAGAAATTGCAGGAAGATGTAACTGTTCTTAAAGACCAATGCCTTGAGCTATTGTCTGCTAAACAGGTTTGTATTAAATATAAAAGCTTCGATTTTTAGACCAATGGATTGTTCAGTCTTGGTGATTTCAAGAACTTGTTAAGCATCTATCTGTAATAATCTCTGTGACTTAAACGAAAGGATGAGCTTAGTTTTTATTTATCAATGGTTAGGATTAGCTAAGGCTTCTGCAAGATCTGATTTTTAAAGCTAGTTTTTTTTTTAAATAAAAAAACTGAGCTTGACTGTAAGTTAAATTTATATAAATGATTGTTTATTTTTTCATAATAGGATTTGATTGATAAGGCACAAACTACGCTTGTTGGAAATTGCAACCTTATTCAGAAAATGAATGTATCTTTGGGAGAATCAACAAATGGCGATGCGGATGATGCATTGGCTGATTTTAATCAGGTTTGTTGCTCTTTTCTTCATTGGTATTGCAATGGTTTCACGAGCTACTGTAGTTTTCCAATTCAACATCTTATAAATCAAATGCACATGAGCATCCTGATGTGGAGAGATGCTTAAGAAAATTTTGCATAATCCCTTAGCTTTTCGTTTCTTGTTTTTTTCAATAGATCATTGACGAATGGACAATGCAAGTTAGATCAAGAACAGGTAACCAGAACATCTATGTAGATCAGGCTTTTCAATCTGTTGTAATATCTGAGTTATTTTTCTAAGTGACCCTTCTTGTTTCTGATACAGTGGGAGAGACAGAGGAGGCAGATATAGAAGACATCAATAAGTTACTTTTCTCAGCTATTGTTCATAACAATTGAAGATTTTCATGTTTATGGTTTTGTTCAGACCTACACAACTGAAACCGTGCTTTAGATATTTGTATCTAAGATCACTTTTAATTTTACAGTACCTAATATTACAGAAACTATTCTGGACTTTTGTACTCAAAACTTGGGTCGCTTGTGCTTGTATAGGAGAAACCCATTGGCTTATAAGTTAGTCGAAGGACGAAGCTTTCTCACTAACCATTTCCTCCTTAACGAGACATCCAAAGCCAAGAACGTCTTTGCTTTCCTCTCGTCTTCCAAAAGATCACAAGCATCCAGCAGAAGCTCATCATCCATGTCAGGCAAAGCTTGCAATGCATCAATGGCATTTCCTAATATTGAGTAAATTTCGTTCTTGCAATCATCATCATCATCTTTTGTCTCATACAAAGGCTTCCTCGTCTCTAGTCCAGTCTTCTGAGCTTTATGCACGATTAGCCCCAAAGGTGGAGCTATTGGGTTGGTTCGCTTACTATGCTGCTTGTAGGGCGAACTTGAGTCATCGACTATTTCTATCTCATGGCCATAGTTTTCCAACTCTATCATCAAATTCTCACAATTGAAACTTTCTTGGGAAAGATGTCCATATATCTTGCACAAATTGCCGTAACTATCCAAGATTTTACCTTTATATATGGCTGCATCTGGATGCTCCTGCAAAATCAGTCAATAATAGCTTTAGAATCACATCTCTATATTATTCAGTTTTACTCTTTCTCATATCCAGATTAAAGTTTAAATAAAAAGAAAGCAAAGAACCAAGCAAGAGTGTCATTAGTTAGTCTTACCTTGATATATGCCTCCCAACATTCATCTTCAGCAACAATCGTTTGCTTCTCCTCACTCCAAGAAAAGCCATCGAGATTGAGGATATTGTTGATATCGTCGCGCTCTTTCATCATCAATATATAACGATTCTCCAACGTGAACATGTCAGTCTGCAATCTGAATTTTTCATTGAAGGATTCTGCCATATCAGCCCAAGCTTGCTCTGTGAATGTCTCACCAATCTTATTTCCTCTATTCACCTGCTCTAGCATAAGATCAATAAGACAGCGGTCCATGACCCGTGTCCATTCTATGCAAGGAGGACCAATATTGCTACAGAGGTAATCATTTTTCTCGTCACTGACATGAACCATCTGGAAACTTTGAGTTTCTCCTAGAGTATCTTTGAATCCATCTGTGCTTCCACTTTCTGAGAAGGATTCACATAAATAGGGTTAAAACACAAAGAGATCATTTGTCAACCATTTCTGCGTCACTAGTCTCACATGCACAGCCTAATGGTACACAAGGAGCTAGAGAGCACAACGTTGCAGTTATAAAACTTAGATAAATCCAATAGAAGTTTCACCTTTAGTTGAATCTCAAAGACCATGCTATAGAGAAGCTTACCGATCATCAGTACAGGTTCTGCTGAACTAGGATCAAAAGCTTGAGCCAAGCGTGTGTATCTCCCATCTAACATTTCCTTCCCAAAAATGAAGCAAAGATTTGGGTAGCTTGGAATTGTTTTAACCCGATATGATCGAGCTTCTGGATGTGCCTGCGCATACTTCATTTGTTCAAGGCACAACCATATAACTAATTTCTTAAAAAGGAAAGAATGTGGCATGCCTGTATGTAGGTATTCCAAATGCCATCATCTGCAATCACCATCTCTCTCCTTGTATCCCATGAGAACCCATTTTGCTCGAGAAGAAATTTTATATCATTGTACAGCCTCCTCAAGTGTTTGTACCGGTTCTTCAGAACGTCTTTGCTGTGTTTAGACTCGAATTTGGCATTGAATGCTGTAACCATTTCATTCCAAGCACTCGTTATGAAAGTCTGCCCAACTCTGTTCCCATTGTTCACTTGGTCCACTAACAAGTCAATTAGATAGTGGTCCATTGGCGGAGTCCAAAATGTCCTTGTGCGATCAGAATAGTACACCTGGCTGGCCTTGCTCTCATCTGGAGAAGCAAGTTTTTCCTAGTTTAGGTATCTATCACAATCAGGCCAATCCAAAAATTTAGTGCTGGATAAAATTTAACTAACTTGTTTGTACAGCCGAACCATCATCTTTGAGAGCTTTGCCTTGGACTGGATGAGGTATAATCCCTGGCTCAGCTGAACAAGCAAATATCGTGTCCAAATCGTTGTAGCTCGGTAATGTTCTCAACTTATATGTTCTAGCAAGTGGGTGCTCCTGCCTCATCACATCTAGATTTCAAACTAATGAACTGAAGTTCAAAGAGTATTTAAAACACGAAACAACATCCTAACAAGTTCAAACCTTGATATAAGCATCCCAAACAGCACCATCCGCAGCTATCATAAGCAGATTCTCATCCCATGAAAACCCGTCTTCTTTCAAAATTGCTTCCACATCCTTGTAGTACTTGAAAAACTTATTGTACCGGTGCCTTAAAACTCTTTTCCCATATTGACCAGTAAATCTAGCATTAAACAAAACAAGCATATCTGTCCATGCTTGTTTACTAAAAGCATTACCAATCTTGTTACCTCTTCCTATCTGATCAAGCATAAGCTCAATAAAGTATTGATCCATAACAGAAGTCCACTCAGTTTTCGAGCTTTCTTTACTCGAAAGAAGTAGACCACCACTAGTTTCACCTACAAGAAAATCCCACATTTTAACCAATCCAACAATGAAGATATGCATAAAACAAGAATTTAAGAATAACAAAGAACACACCAATATTACTAACTCCATTAATCTCATCTTCAAACAATAAATCATGACTTGACATACTATATCTCCCATCTGCAACTGTATACCCATAAATCAAACACAAATCATTAAAATTCAAAACCGGTTTCGTCTTATACACACGAGCTTCAGGATGAGCCTGTAATAAAAACCACACAAAATCAAAGTCAAAAAATCATATAATCAAAAATTCAAACAAATAAAAAGAAAATTCTAATTAATGAAGACCTTAAGATAAGAACTCCATAAACTCTCATCACCAATCACAATTTGATGAGTTTGATCCCAATTAAAACCACCATGATCAAGAAGACTCTTCACATCATTATACTGTTTCCATAGATTCGTGTATCGACTTTTCAACACATCTTTATCGTACTGTGACGCGAATTTAGAATTGAAAACACTAAGCATCTCGTTCCATGCTTGTTTGTTGAAAGTGTGACCGGTTCTATTACCTCTGTGTAAATGCTCTAACATTAGATCTATGAAGAACCGTTCCATTGTTGGAGTCCAATAAGTTCTTGTTCGATCATTACAAGTGATCTGACTACTCATGTTTAGCTTGAAGATGAAGACGATGTCTGTATATATAGGTAGCGGTTATAGTTTCGCGCGGCGGAGAAAGAGAAAGAGAGAGAGAGATTGGGCGGAGTTTGGAAGAGAGAGTAACCCTAATCCCGAATTATTATTCTGTTTGGCTCCACTGTTTCGTTTCTCTTTTCTTTTCTTTTAGCTTTATGGGCCAATTTTTATTATTGGGTTTTTACTCATAATAATAATGTAATTGTAATTGTATTTAATATAGTAATCGTATCGATTTTCAACCGTAACTGAATTATAACCATATAAAATAATTAATAATTATAATTATATATTTATGGTTAATTATAAATTTTTTAATCGTAACAATTAATTACCGTAATCATATAAAAACTATCGGTTAACCATTTAGTTAACCATAACCGTTTTAAAAATAAAATAATTATTTTTATTGTAATTTTATATATTTTAATTTTAAATAATTGAATCATATTTAAACATATATAACAGTAACCGTATATAATCGTAACTGTGTTTATGGCTAATTAGAACCTTATCTCTCCATGTACATACTCATATGATTTGAAAAAATAAAAATGATTCCGATAAATAAAAAATGATCCATACAACCAAAAGTTTTTTTATTTTTTGAACCAATCTTAGTCATAAATTAATTGGAATTTTTGACACATCAACGGTAATAATTATTTCTCGACAAAAAATAACGGTTATAATGATCTGATTTATCAACGACGACTTTCTGACTATATGTTCCGACAAGATTCCGATTAGTAATATTTCATCTGAAAGTAGTCGAAAGTTTGTCCAAACGTTGTCAGAATTTTTCCAATCTCATTGATTGATCGGAAAAATTAGTCGGAATTTTGAATGTTTTTTTAAGTGGTTATTTATATTAACATTCCTTTAGTTTTTTTTTAGTTAACTTCGTTATTTATTAATTTTTGATCCCAAAAAAAATATTTATTAATTTCACAATTTTCTTTAAATGTCTTATTGCATGGTTATAATTAATGCCACACTTTTCCAATAAATTCTTTAACATACAACAATCATGCCAAATCAAAATATAGAGCAAACCAACATTATCTAGTATTTGTTTAACAAAATAAGTTTTTATATGTTCTATGGATAGGCTTAAAAACATTTTAATTAGGAGAAAAATTCTTTTTTTTTCAAGAAAATCAATAAAAGAAAATAAAGAAAGAGGAAAATGAAAGAAAGATAAAGAATCAAATCATCTTATGAAAGATAATTGTAGATGTCATTTGTCATCTCTTATTATTGGTTAACTTTATGTTTGCTATTTAAAATGTAATTATATAGTTAAAATATTTAAAAATAGGATATTATTATTATTATTATTATTATTATTATATTTGTGAGAATCCATCTCCTTCTAAGTATGGCTTCCTAGACATGTGCCACAAATTGATGGATAAAGCTGCAATTGCACCTGATAAAAGGTTTCACATATTGTATTCAAAGGTGCTATAAACTACAAGTAACTACACCTTCAACAAGGATTATATATGAAAGCCATATGTAGCTTCTTCCATTGAGACACATTGTTGGCATCTTCAACATGTACACAACATTCGCACTGTCAGTTTTAACTTAGCTTATCCCAGTCTTAGCACTTTGTTTGGAGATTTTGGTTGTTTCTTTGGCCTCTATATATTATTTTATTTAGATGAAAACAAAGGTAAGATAATTAATTAAAATAGATTTCAAGACTAATTATATAGTAAACAATCTTATTATAAAGTATATTCCTTTATGTTTTGTAAAACAAAAGGACAAAAGAAACTGGTACTTATAACATAAAAGAGAATAACCATAATTATTCTCCCTGGACATAAGGAAAGGCAACTAAATTTAAATGACGGCAACAACGTTCTTGTTGATGTTATGCCCATTAATGAGTTAGATAGGTTTCTTGAAGATTGCATGGCGATCATAGAATATTTTCAACCTGTCAAATATTTCATTTAGCACTGTTGGGTCGGTTCCAATCGACATTCGCACCCAATGATCATCAGCCCCTAGAGCCACTCCTACAAAAGTTTCAAAACTAAAATGAATCTATAGAAAAATTTCATCAAATGTTTGGGAGGCCTAAGCTTAAATGTATAAAAGGACTACCTGGAATCAAGAGGACTTTTTCCTCACTAATTAGCTTCATGCAGAAATCAAAGTCATTTTTTATATTATCCAACATTGATGTGTCAAGTTTTACCTATATTCGGATCATAAATTTATGAATATAATATAAATAACACAAAGTGAGATGAAATAGAGAATCTTGAATATAGAAAGTACCCATAAGTAAGAACAAGATTCAGGTTTTCTTAGACAAGAGAGACAAGGTATGTCCTTGAGCCTCTCATATGAAAGCTCTACGCTTTGTCTCATGGCTTTAATCTTATTCTCGAAGAACTCCTTAGGTGTTTTCTCCAATATATCAGGAAGTGCCTCCTACCAAATTCCCCACAAACAGCTCATTATTTGTAAAAATTCAATATATTTATATAAATTCACATACACACTATAGTGTAGCCTTTGTCTATACATATTTGATGAGATTTCAAAGATGGATAGTTAGATAGATGACGAAAATTGGCTCAAAATTGAAAAAAAGATGGCAAAACCTTAAATAAAAATTATTATTTTTGTGTGCGAATTTTAATAAATTAGCAGAGATAATGTAAAACAGTGTTATCTGAAAGTAAAATATATATATATATGGCATCAGAAATAATACACGAAATTGGCCCCAAAACCCCCTCACGGAAATGCTTCAACCATTTGAGAATATTTTGCGAATAATAAGAGATCATAGTCAATTTTCCAATTTTGACCTAATTGTATAGTCATCTACTGCATAATCTGCATATTCATTATAAAAATACGATAGCTAATGTAAGATCACAAACCTGGAGAATAAGTGAAGTTTGTGGAGTAAAGTCAAGAAGATCATCTATTGCCTGAACCACCTGTCATGAACAAAGGACAAAAACATTACTTAGTCTTTCTTTTTTTTTTTCTTTTTTTTTTTAAATGAACACGTATCCTATAACTTCGTTCTCATTAAGAATAGTAGAAGACTAATGACTAGTTAGTGTATTTATATATACTCTAGCAGATGTTTGTATTTGTGTAGTAGGTACGATTATAGTAAAATGGTTCATATATCAACCCTTATTGATATTTAGGTATTAATAAAAGAGTTTTGGACTAACCCCTGTATGTTTAAAAATGCCACTAGGATCGTTCATGGCGATCCAGCCTATTCTCCATCCTGGGACGACCCATCCTTTAGATATGGATCCAAGCGTAATAACTGGAGCTATCGAAGCGAACTTCCCCATGGGAACAAAAGGCCTATCTCCATATACAATATGATCATATACTTCATCAGATATCACCATTATACCAAGTTTCTTAGCCATTTCCGCAACCTAAATATTGATCCACACAAATAAAGAAAAAAACAAAGTTAGTTCATTTACTTATGAATTTTCTTATATTTATATATGTCAATACACATATAGAGGCCATGCACAGTATATAATATATTATACCTTGTTGAGGTGATCATAAGTGTAAACGTTTCCACATGGATTGTTGGGGTTTATGATAACCATTGCTACGGTATTTTCATCTACAGCAGCCTCGACTCCGTCGAGATCGATCTCCCAATCTTTTTCAGGAAGGAGATCGTATTTTCGAATCTCGAGGCCGCTGTAGATAGCACGAGCATCATAGTGAGGATAGCTCGGCTTTGGAAGCAGAATATTGGCGGCTGGACTTCGAACTCCGGCAAGAGAATCTAGTACGATCTCTATTGCTTGGTTGCATCCTCCGGTGATATACACATCATCTGCCTTCAGCTTCGTTGGAAGTTCTCCATTTAAATAATCAGCCACGGCTCTGTGAGAAAATATATAAATAAATTATCAAACGTTTTGTGTCAAAAAAAAAGGTACGTGAAATTCAACTTAACTATATATACCTTCTAGCCTTGAGAATACCAGGGCTTGGTGCATAAGAGTTAGCCATGCCAGAGCGTGCGGCTGCAGCCACGGCTTCTACCGCTTCGGGGCAAACTCTAAAGCTGAGTGAGACGTCAGGGTCACCAGGACTTGGGGCCAAAATGGTCTTTTCACTGTCCAAGCTGCAGTTTTTGAACATCCCGAAGGCAAGCTTTCTCAAAGCTACTGCTGCTGCATCACTAGTTGCTGTGTTTCCTTTGAAATGCCAAACGCTGCCGTTTTCGTCACTGTTGTTATTGCCGTTTTTCGCCATAAATCTCTTGTCTTGCGTTTAGCTATTTTAGTTGTTCGTAAACAATTGTTGTTGTTGATACATTTCATCTTCATCGCGCCTTTTATAGGGTCACAAGAAAGACTAATATAGTATAATAAGAATTTTCAACAGTTGCGAATATTTTTCTTCCTTTTCTATTGACCAAAGCTTTATTAATATAAAAACCAATTGGTAAAAATACACGGAATTAATCCACCGATATATAATTATAATAACATATGTGTTATAAATATATTTATTTGTAGTTGACCATAGAATAATCTTACTTACAATGAGTTACAATATGGACATAATTTATGATAGATATAAATAAAATAATAGATAATAATTTAATAACATTGGTAGAAATATAAATAATTATAGATCGGGTAACTTGAATTAAAAAAAAAAAGAGAGAGAGGAAGATTTCTTTTTATGTAAAGTCGTAGATGTAAGGATATTTTACAACTATGAAAACAGAGAGTGGGAAAAAAATTACTATGCATAATGCATGTATATTGAATTGAATAGCGATGGTGAACTCGATAAATATTATAGAGTATAATATAACGAATGGTTTTTCCATGTGTATGATATGCATTCCTCTTTTATTTGACATCTACAACACCGACAATGTTTTCTTTTGTTTATATCTTTTTTTGACAAATGAAATCAATTTTCAAAAACAATAGGCATATGATCCATGAAATTAATCAAAATTCAAAACCCTAGGGTTAACATTAACCTACAATTAGATATCTATGTACGCTACTCGATCCACACGGTAATTGTTGGATTGTTTGGCTTAAGGTAATTGTTGGTATTTTATGGGGGTCATATATTTATATAAATGTATAATAGTATTAATTATTAAACTGAATAAAATTTAATTGTTTGTCGCAAAAAAATCTAAAAATGTAATTGCTGGTTTTTACAATATATATTTCTATGTATAATAGTATTAATTATTAAACTGATAACTAAGTGTTGTTATCTGATTGGTCAAAAAAAAGTTCTGATAAAATTATATATTATATATATTTATTTTTGTAAAATCTCTATTTAACATTTTATGGGATAAAGATGGTCTTACTCTCTTGCCCTTGTCGACAATAAGAATGCACGTCAGCTTCTCGTGCCTTTTACATGTGTGAATAACCTTAATCACCGATTAAACCCTTTACCCCTCCGTTAAACCTTGGTTACAACAACTAAACTCGTTTAATTCGGCACATTTTATATCTATTTTTAAAACTATTTTTATTATTTTATTAACAAAATAAATGAATAATCTGGCGATATGGATAATGTCATCACACTAAAAAAGTTTTTGTGTAAAAATTACATTAAAAGGGTATTTTTGAATTCTATTGGAGATGGTCTTATACCCAAATATATTCCTAATATTAGATCCTAATATTCATAAAAAGAAATTCATTATATATACTTTTGGTCTAAACCTCGGAAACCATTTAATGGATGAGGTTATGGCAGAACAAGTGCCGGCACAATACTTTGAATTGCCTAAAGCAAAAAAAATTATGACACATAAATATATATATAAAAGGCTAATGAAATTAGTAGTGAAATGACGAATAATGCTCATCTTGGTTGAAGAAGTTAATACAAATCACTGCACTACAATAATTTTTAATAATATTGATGCTCTGTAACCCATGTTCTAAAAATCCTCGCCTAGCTTCGATTATACCTTGCCTAGTCGCTAGGCCTACTCTCGCCGCCTCGATTAATGACTAATTCCTTGAAAAAATCAGTCAACCGATTACTCCCCGCCTAATCCGATTAATATGTGCCTAATCCGATTATCTTTCGTATAATCATATATAATCCAATTATTTTTAAAATTTTAAGTATATTCAGACATTTATATTGAGAATTTGTGATGTTTTATAATAAATTAGGTTAAAATTATAAATAAAAATCATAAAATAAATTATTAATACTATATTTTCATGTATTTACTATAATTTAAAAATATATATTATTTAAAAGTTTAATATAATGGATAAATATATTTTTAAAATATTAAAATAACCTAAAACTAATTTCCGATTAATCTCTGTTTACTCCCCGATTAATCCTCTAGGCGCTAGACCCACTCTCGCCGTCCGACTAGCGCCTAGCGAGTTTTAAAACATTGCCTGTAACACTAATATATGTTTTGGTGACTAAAACCATTGCTTTCAGAGGCGGGATTGTGCATAACAATTAAATAAATAGACACTTTTGACCCATTTTGTTTTCTAAATATCTAATATTTACTTTACTTTTCGTGTTTGGTCATAAAATTTGTTCTTGGTGTGAGTTAGGATGATCAATTAGAATCCCCGTTTGTCCATGATTATATCATCCTAGAAATCATTCCTAATATTAAATCTACCTAAAAAGAAATTCACCACTTAATGGGTGAGGCTCTGGCAGTCCAATTATCATTCAGGTAAATGATAGACCCTTGTGACCCATTTTATTTTCCAAATATCTAACTGATTGTTCATAAAGTTTGATTTTGTGGTGTGAGTTTGGATCATTCAGTTACATATAAATATGGGGGTAGTTATTTTTTGCTTGTTAACTGCATTGAACTAAGGCCTTAGTGATGATAGTTAGTAATTTAGACCGAGAAGCAAGAGGGAGAGAGGGCACACACCATCTTCTCTGAATCCTTACTGATCATCACAACTAAATTAAATTCTACCAAAACTCAAAAACCCCATGACCATACTCAGATTTCAATAAAGAACCTAACAACTAACTTAAGAGTAAGAGCATATATAGTAATGTTGTAAAACTCGCTAGGCGCTAGTCGGGCAGCAAAATTGGGTCTAGCGCCTAGGGAATTAATCGGGAAGTAAACAGGGATTAATGGGGGATTAGTTTTAGGTTATTTTAATATTTTAAAAATATATTTATCTATTATATTAAACTTTTAAATAATATTTTTTTAAAAAATTATAGTAAATACATGAAAATATAGTATTAATAATTTATTTTATGATTTTTATTTATATTTTTAACATAATTTATTATAAACATCACAAACTCTCAATTGGATTATGCAGAATTTAATCGGTTAACTGACTTTTTGAGAGATTAGTCATTAATCGAGATGGCCAAAATGAGTTTAGCGACTAGACGGAGTGTAATCGGAGCTAGTCGGAAATTTTTAGAACAATATATATAGTAACAACATAGAAAGATAACAGAATTCATGTGACTCCACCCCACATACATCTATCGAAACAAAATTCCCAAATATGTATAATTACGAGCAATAACAACAACTAGAAGAATCGATACCAAATCACCAATTTATTATTCCATACATAATCTGATTCTTTATGTTCGTTGTATCAAATCGTTTCATCAAAACGATCAGATCCAAACCACGAAAACCATTAGTAAATTACCAGAAAATTCAGAAACACACACAAATCCTCAAACCATAGTTACATATCATTCATCATTATTCAGATCAGAGATAGAGAGATAAGGTTTTTGAAACCTAAGAGACAACACGGCCAACGACGGGATACTTAGCTTCAAATTTCTTCTCCCAGTCATTAAGAGTGTTGATCTCTTTCTCAGATAGATCTTCAATTGAAGGAGAAACGTCTTCTTCCTTCTTACTCATCTTTCCCAAAGCTCTACTCGCGTCTTTTCCGGCGAACATAGCGTAATCACCTCCGGAACCGTAGAAGGATTTCCCAGTGGTGACGTCGAATACACGGCCTTTGATTGCGACGTAAATCGGCTTTGAACCGTCGGTTCCGTTGTACTGGCTTAGCTGCTCTGCGGTGAACTCCATTTTTTTCTCAGGTTTCGATCGAATGTTTCTGGAAAGAACTTTAATTATTTAATTAAAGGTATAGACTGTAGAGAGATAGTGTGGGAATAAATAACTTTATTCTCCACTTAATCACCACTAATGGGCTTCGATGGGCTAATGTGATTGGGCTTCATATTGGATCAGTAATGACAAAAAATCTTTTCTATTTTCAGTGCAAGAGAACTGAGCTCATCCATTTCTAATTTTCTTTTTAGTTTTTTTTTTCCTTTTGCTAATATGTTAAGTATTTATAACATTTTTTGAATTTGTGTCAGCCATTACAGGGAAAACATCTAAAAATCTACAACAAAAAGCTACAATTACAAAAAAAAAAAAAACATAAAGCTAGAAGAACATTGATGAAGAAGGAATGATGTTATTGTTTTTCAATTTGGAGAGTTTTTAGATTAAAAGGAATGATGTTGTTTTAGTTAACTGAGATTTAGAAAAGAATTTAATAAGGTTTAATAGTTGAGTCAGTAAAGTTAATGATATGATTATTTTGATTTTGATAACAGAATACTGATATGCATATTTTAATTCTGATATCAGAAGCTTGTAATTTAGAAAAAAAAAATGTCAATTAAAGTTAGGTATTTATTTACTATGCTTATGTGAAAGTTGATATTTTTATGTGGCCGAAATTTGTTGGATAAGTTTGAATATGAATCGGTCATTTGACCTGAAACATATGCGACTTGGCCCACTAAACCAATTGGGCTACTCGTAGACTTTTCTCTTCCAATTTGGTTTTGGTATGCGGAACAAAAACCAACGACAAATTAAAAACCTCTGAGAATTCAACGAAGAAGGAAAAATGGCGATTTGCATGTGTTACGAGTCACATATTGCAACGAAATTGATTGTTAATCAATGGAATCTACCGAGGAGAATCAAGCTAGGTTTTGTACCGGTTAACCGCCGGTTTCCGATTACCGTCAGATCTTCGTCGGTAGATTCCCCTGAGAGCTCTTCCAATTTCGCCAAGCGTATGGATCAAGCTTGGATTATCTCACAGGTTCGTTTCTCCTGAGATTCCTTGTATTGCTGCTAATTGTTAATTTGATGTATACGATGTGTGTAAACCTTCTTTGATTTTATTGAATCTGAGCAATTATAACAACTGATCCTCACAATCGTTAATTGCTTTTAGGTATAAATACGTATTTGCTCCATGAATTGTGTATTTGTCTGTATTCAAGTTTTGAATGAAAATAAGAACTTGGGTGATGAAATATGGTTAATTTCATATCAAGTTTCAGCAAATTCAAAATGTCTTTTTATCTTAGAGAAGCTCAATATCCATAATATCTCATTGCAATGTACTTTAGCATTTGTTTAACTGGTAAAATCCTATTTAGCTGGCGAAAATTGTATAGTTTACAATATTGTCTTGTTCATAATTTATTTTGTTTTATTGACTTATGATGACAATACGTTAGCTCCTTAATTGGACTGTATCTTGTCTATGTTCATCGTGATCCTTGGGTGATGAGGCTTTTTCACTTGAATTTAATTGACTAATGTCCCAACGCTCAATGTAGTTTTGTGAAAACAGATCTTTGCTTTTACAATTGTTAAATCCTCTGTTTTTTTCTCTAGTATTGCTCTCAAAGATCTATCCAAGTTAGGGTTTTGAACTTTTTCTTCTAGCATTTCAAGTTCTATCAAGAGTTAATATTGAACTCTGTGTGCTGTTCTCTTCTGTTTCTAGATGAAACAAGACCAGAGTTTCGATTCAATGATTTTCTTTTTGACTCTTTTTTTCATTCACTGCAGCAACCAAGACCCGTAGGATGTTCATCGTGTAATTCTAAGGGTCATGTTGAATGCAAATGGTGTGCAGGTACAGGATTCTTCATACTCGGTGATAACATGCTTTGTCAGGTACCTTCAAGGAATACTTCTTGCGTGATCTGCTCCGGACAGGTTTGTAATCCAGTCAAACTAAATGGTTAATCGTTATTTTTGTTGTGTCTTCTGGTTTGTGTATATCTTCACAAGTATGGACATTCGATTCTTTCAATGGTTCTAGGGTTCTGCTTGCTGTAGTGATTGCAAAGGAACTGGGTTTCGTGCTAAGTGGTTGGAAAAGCCTTCAGTGCCATCGTAGATGATGAACAAAAAAGCAAGTTAAGTGTTTTGGTCTTTGATACTTTTGTATGGTGCAAAAATGTTTTTATTGATTCAAGTGGAATGTGAATTAGATATATTTGTACATGTATTATGTATATATATGTCAATTTATCTTCTTTATGATTATTCATTTCCCCTCAGTTCTGTCTGTATCAACCAAATGTGATTTCATTCTAAGGTTACTTCATCTATACTTAGTATAAAGCCTAAAGGAATGCGTTCAAAGATTTATCTGAAGATTGGATGAGAGAACTAGAATCTGTTCCACCTTGTTGTAACAAGGTCACATGTAATGTTATAATCACCGTTGCTACATGGAGAGAGATTCTTCTAATTGTGAGATCTTGATTCAGACATACCAAAACTTTCAAATTCAAATGTCATTAAGTGTGTTGGTTTTTCTCTGTACATTGGTCTGTTTTTTCTTGATTATGTTCTTCTTTACTCTTCTGTTCTCCATTGCGATTGGTTTATTGTTCGAAGATAGTCCATCTCATCATCTTGGTCTCGTGAATTCGGATATAGAGTAGCTTTCTACCTTTCATGTGGTAGTGTTACTAGTGTTAATTCAAGTGAATTATATTGTTATCTTTACTCCTAGTTGAATCTAAATACGATTTTTTCAAACTAAACTGTGTGATTGTATATTTTTTTCAGGTATTTCAAGTTATTTAAATATTAAAATCCAATAACTTGGGACCCCATAAAATCGGAATTTATATATTTCAATATATGGGGTCAGGCACCAAGTTATCTTTCAGCATATCTTTCTTTCTTCTAAGTTCTAACGCCAAGTGTTTTTTAGATGCCATATGTTAGTTTATTATAGGGGATATAGGTTTATATAAAAACAGATGTACATATAGAATTTTTAAAAATGAAACAACTATATTTTCATTTATTTATTTTCAATTTTTATCTTATCTTTCTTTACTAACTATGTTTTGTGTTTTTAATATTTTTTTAATGCTAACTATATATGTTTGATATGATGCATATTATTTGATATTAAAATTTCGGTTCTTATTAAGTAATATAGACGGTGTTGGATTGAAATTTGGGTTCAATAAAACGAAATATGTAGTTAAATTATATTTGTGATATGAAATTTGAAGGGTTAAAATGCAGTTTTATAACGAATTGCCAATGAAATACTAACAGAATCTTAATAGAATTTCATACACATCAATTTTTTACAAAACATTTCAACAAAAAAACATGTATAACATTTTAATAAATTTATTAAATGTTACTTATTAATGTGCACATTAATACATATATCAATAAAATTTCTTAACTATTTTTACAAAAATTTCAACAACAAAAAAACTAATTTATATATTTTACATCCACATTGACAAATCCTACTTTAACTAAGAGTTGAAATAGAATTCATATATTTTCTTTTCTCATTTCATTATTATTGTATAAAACTGTTCACAAAAATCTATCACTTGATATATGATTTGTAGACTTAGTAGATCTCATTTGTGATTGGAAGAAGAATCAAGGTAGAAGAGTCTTCCATGTGGAAAAGTATTCTGGCGGATTTATTTAGTCTGCCAGTCATATACGTAATTACTTTTATGTCAGCCATCATTCGCTCTATTTTCCTATTATTCTTTGAGTACTAAAAAAAAAACCACAAAAGTCTTCAGAATATTTGAAAAATTCAAAGTTTCATGATTTTCAATTTCGTGTCTTGTACCTGTATCTTTATAAAACACGATTTATATTAAATTAAATTTGATTATGCATTAGTACAAAAAGTTTATTTTTTGAAAAATAACCATTTTCGGTGATAAAAGTAACAAAACATTTAACTAATAACTATTGGCTTTTGATCTTCAGTTAACATAATTTTTTATTTTTAACTAAACCAGTATTATGCATTCATATGAATGTTTGATATACTTTTTAAGTTTTTATGAGGCTTAGAATATCTATCATAACTAGGAATGTTTCATAATCTTCAACATTAGTCAAAGTCTAAGATGTGTTTTATCAAGTTGAATAAGGATAAAGATAAGATTGAACTAAAAGAAAATAGAGTTCTTAGTATAACTAGGAGATACGTAGTTCTAATAGGATTAACTGAACCAAAGTTGTGTTATCCATATAAATATTAATATTGAATTATGATATTAATTAAGAGAAACTAAAGGAATTTTTGTTTAATTTTGAGTTATATTTTTAACATCAATAAAGATGATTCTTTCTTTAATTTAAAATTAGAATGTTTAAGAAACTTAAGGATTTGGTTGGTTCTGAGTTATGGTTTTTTTTTTGTATAAATGGGGCAAAACACTATTGGTTTCATTCAATGGTCTCCTGATGAATGTGTTACGCAGAAAGTTCGCCGATATTTACATTCACTTTGTGATGGGCAGAGAGTCGCTTTAGAGGAAAACATTAAAACACATATTATTATTTTTTTGAAAAATAATTAAAACACATATTTGAACCCTTTATTTGGGTAATATACAAATATTTCAATGAGTCAATAAGACACGGCCGTAGACCATAGTAAAATAATAGTTACGTTAATTCAACGGCGTGTTTTAACTTATTTTTAATATATATATATATATATATTATTTTACTTATTATTTTATTAGTATATCAATACACAAAATGGGTCGAGTTTCACGTAGTTGAATAGTTTCTTGTTTTTTTTTTTTGGTATAAGTAATGTAGATGAATTGGGTAATTGGATAGTTTTAAAATTTTATTTGTGATTTAGGTAGTTTTAAATTTTAATTTGAAAATGTGTAGTTTCATATATACTTCATTAAAACTACATAATTCTTAAAAAAAAACCAATAATGTATGCATCGACTAAAACACTATTAATTTCATATAATAGTCTTGAGGACTAAAGTATTGCTGCATTTTAAATATGTTGAATATTATTCTATTAGATTTCTGCATATAATAGTCTCCTCGTGATTCGTCCAAGAAAATATAATATTAGCCTCCTTGTGAGCATGTGACCCTTTATAAAGGTATCGACCAAGAGGTCCAAGACATACCCAGAACACAAAACTTGTACTCACAACTAAAACAAGAATCCAAAAACTCAAGACTAAGAGATCGATGGCAAGCAACGGCGATGACAACTTCGATCAAAACAACAGCATTTGGCGGTTCAAAGGAAACGGTGCGACAAGTGAAGCGGCGGCTGTGACCTTGAGAAAACTTGCTTTTGGGATGTTCAAAAACGGTGGCTTAAACAGTGGAAAGACCGTTTTGTTCCCAAGCCCCGGTGAGCCTTCCGCTTCACCAAGCTTCAAGACTTGCCCTGAAGCGGAGGAAGCCGTGGCCGCAGCCGCACGCTCCGGCATGGCTAACTCATATGCACCCAGCCCCGGAATTTTTAAGGCTAGAAGGTCTGAATAAAATTCCTAAAAAAAGATATAACATCTTAAAATGGCCTATCATTCTATTTATAGTAACTCATTAGTTATTTGCTAATATTTTTTGTCTCAGAGCGGTGGCCGATTATCTAAATGGAGAGCTTCCATCAAAGCTGAAGCCGGAGGATGTATACATTACCGGAGGATGCAACCAAGCAATAGAGATCTTACTAGACTCTCTTGCCGGTAATCCAGCCGCCAACATTATACTTCCAAGGCCTGGCTACCCTCATTATGATGCTCGTGCTGTTTATAGCCGCCTCGAGATTCGCAAGTACGATCTCCTACCCGAAAAGGGTTGGGAGATCGATCTTGACGGCCTCGAGGCTGCTGCGGATGAGAATACCGTTGCTATGGTTATCATTAACCCCAACAATCCTTGTGGAAACGTCTACACTTATGAACATCTCAACAAGGTATAAATATTTTTCATATACTATTCATAACCCCGTTACATACGTACGTGTGATATTAATAAAATAAACTACTAATATTGTTTTCTTTCTTTTTTTGTATGGATCGAACAATCTAAAGGTTGCAGAGATGGCTAGAAAACTTGGTATAATGGTTATATCTGACGAAGTATACGATCATGTCGTATATGGAGACCGGCCTTTTATTCCCATGGGGAAGTTTGCATCGATAGTTCCAGTAATCACGCTCGGATCCATAGCTAAAGGATGGGCCGTGCCTGGCTGGAGGATCGGCTGGATCGCCATGAATGATCCTAATGGCATTTTTAAATCTACAGGGGTTAGTCAACTTCCTTCATTTGAAGGATTTATTTTACAACGAAAAATAATACGATCTTCAATAAGGTGTTTGTGCACATTCATACATAATTGTCTAGCTAATATATTTGGGCCTTTTGTTAATATACCAGGTAGTTCAAGCAATAGAGGATTTTCTTGATTTAACCCCACAACCTTCATTTATTCTTCAGGTTTGTAGTCTTTCACTATCAAACTATGCATATCATCAGACTCATCTAATACACACAGTAGAGTTAAGGTTACATATATACAAACGTTTCTAAATGATATTAGTTTTTATATATCTTTATGGATTATAATAGGAAGCACTTCCGGATATATTGGAGAAAACACCTAAAGAGTTCTTCGACAAGAAGATCATAGCCTTGAGACGAAATGTCGAGCTTTCATGTGAGAGACTCAAGGATATTCCTTGTCTCATTTGTACCAAGAAACCCGAATCTTGTTCTTATTTATGGGTAAGTTTTTTTTTCTTGGATTCTTGCATATTCTAGATCTTTGATCTTTAGATTTCCGATTTTTTTTTCCCATTTCCCATTTGTATTTGACAAGCATGAAGGATTAAAATCTCATAATGGATATAAAACTTATAACTTAAACGATTTATTTTACAGGTAAAGCTTGATGTATCATTGTTGGATGATATCAAAAATGATTTTGATTTCTGCACAAAGCTAGTTAGTGAGGAGAGTCTTGTTCTGATACCAGGTATATATTGAAAACAATATGTTAAAAGCTTCGGGATTCCATAATTATTTAACTACCCACATGATTTCAATTTATTGGTTTTAAATTTTAATAATTATTTTATGGAATTTGGCAGGTGTGGCTCTTGGGATAGAGAATTGGGTGAGGATATCTATTGTAACGGACGAGTCAGTCATAGAAGAAATATTTGATAGATTAAAAGGGTTTTATGATCGTCATGCTATCTCCAAGGAACCTGTCGAACTCAATGATCCTATCATTAACCATATAGTTGTCTCTGTCCCCTAGTTGAAGCAACGTCGGCCCAGCATTTCGGATTGCTTCGCATTAAAAGATGAATTATGTCCTTATTGCTTGCTCTTTTTTTTTGTTATTGTTAAAATACCTAATTTTTTCTCAAAAGAAAAATATCTCTTAAAGTCTGAAACAATGGCTTTCTTTGTAGTCAAGGCCGGATCTGAGTTGTAGTTGCCTGCCTTGCACCACAGGCAATGTCAAGACATATGATGAATGTATGTATCCTATAGGCCTATACCATGGCTCCATAAATTTGTAATGTACGTTGTTATATTAAGTTTATCAATGTATGTGTATTATTACGAATATATTCTAAATAAATGATCTACATAAATAATTAAGAAACTAAGAAATAAAAAGAGAGATTTTGTATTCCATATATCGTTATTACTTTGAACTAGGGGTTTGTTCCGCGCTACGCGCGGATTATTTATTTATATGTTTTTTTATTTTATGTGATAAAATATTTAATTTTAGTAGAAATGTATCAAAATGAATTTGAAATTTTGTATGTATAAGACAATAACTAAACATTTAAAAAATGGCATGAAATCATTTTAATACTTTTATTATAAACTTTTATTTTTACTGAGAAAAATAAAAATTAAACCTAAATTTTCAACATATTTTTTTTGGTTAAAGAAATATTGAATTTATCTCACATTCGCATCATAACTTTGTATATGTTATTATCTTCTTGCTCATTTTATCATTAAATATTATTGTTTATTTGAATAAATTGAACTGTAAAATTTTATGTAGAATGATGACATTGTGATTTGTGAGTCTTATATGAAGTAGGCTTTGTACATGTGTGCATATGTCTTGTAATGGTAAGTATGTTTTGTACATTTTAAATCTTCATAATTTTAGGTTTTTTTTTGTTTTGCATCTCTATTTTCACTTACCTTTATGATATATAAAGTTTAAAAGAACTGACATGAGACTTGGTGGAGAAAGTCTCAAAAGATGACAATGACCATCACATTAACACATGCTTCTTAAAATGTTATATGTCATACTTATTTGGCCCATTTTTATGAACACATTGCTTGAATCCTAGCCAGATTGAAAAATGTTTTACGTCATACTTCATAGCAAAGTTTATATAATTTGAAAATAAATTCAAATTAAGTGATCACGAGTTTTAAATCTTATAAATTTAAGATCAACTAAAAATAGAAATATTATTTTCTGCGTTGGTATGGTAAAACTTATGAGCTTCATCCTGCATGAATATATAAATCTTAGATATTTTTCAACGATATACCGAACATATAATCTGTCTAACTGTTGTCTGTCATGGAACGAATAGGAAACACGTAGGAAAAAATCTCAGTTTGTTTTCGGCAAGATATAAAAATGTGTGATGTAGGTAGCTGAAAACCTAAGGGAAGAGAAACAGGGCCAAAAAATTATTGAGAGGATTAGTAAAGAAAAAAACTTGTGTGATCTATATTCAATATGGATGAAGTGACTGCTTTAACCTCAAAACCTTTAATTTTAACTCTACTTACATCAATGACAAGAAATAAAAAGTACATATTACAGATTGAAAGGAATACGTGAAATGGTAGAAATCTGGTGAAACATATTAAAACAAATAATCATAAGATATTGTTCGATGTATCTTTTTGTGTCTTCCGTATAACCATCATCTCATGGAACTACAATCCGTTTGATCTACAATTTTTATTTGTCATGACTTCATATCCATAAATCCAGAGCAAACAAAACGAATCACATAGAAGTGAAAAATGTTAAAATATATATTTATGTATTTTAAAATTAAGATACTAATAAACAAAACAAATTTTGATAGGAGAAAATCAGAAGAGACAAAGAGATTAGAAAATAGATTATTTTTTTAATAAAAGAAATCATTTAATTAAACAATCAATATTTGATAATTAATATTTTGTATTGCTGATGTGTCAAGTTTTTAGAATTTTTTTTTTGCTGAGGTGGACAGCCTATTGAGCATCAAATTGCCCCTTTTATTAGTATAGATTTTATGTTAGGTTTAACAAACACTTTTCTTATAGTGTATTAAATATGAAACATGAGAAAAACATTATATGTATCCAAAGAGTAATGACCACAAGTAGGCCTGGACATAAAGTCCAATATCCGAAAACCCAATCCAAACCGATCCAAAAATATTCGATACGAATCCGAACCGAACATCTTATAAAATCTGATCGGTTTTTATTCTAAAAAATTTTGGTTTCAATTATAATCCGAATCCAATCCGATATCCAAAATATATAATATATAGTTATATATATATATATATTCTTAAATATATAAAATATATATTAGTTATCAATATTTATAATTATATGACATATGATTTAGGGTTTGAAAAAGTTTTCTTATAATTTTCGATTAAAAATCTTTTTCCCGATTAAGTTTCTTATTTTTTTAAAAAAAATTGTATTTGTTTTTGGATTTTTTTGGATTTTTGGATTTTTTCAGTTATTCGGATTTATTAATTGAATCCGAAATTTTATCAGTTTTTTATCAGTTTACATATAAAATTTGTGATCCAAATACGATGAAATCCGATCCAAAAATATAACCGCATAGTATTTGGATTATAAAATCCTATATCCAAATAATTCAAATCCGATCCAAAAATATAATAGCATAGTATTTGAATTATAAAATCCTATATCAAAATAATTCAAATCCGATCCAACCTCATCCGAAAATGTCGAGGGCTAACACAACACCTTCCAAGTTACAAATAATGATCACACTAAAAATCACGGGGCAATCACTTTACCAAGAAAGTGAAAATTTTAATTAAAGCTTCCAAACTCGATTAAATGGGCCAAATGGGCCAGTTTACATTTTTGTATGGCCCAATAAGTTGTTTTCTTCTTCATCTTCTTCCTCTCGACTCCTCCGCGGGAGATTCGAGACTCATCTTCGCTTATGGCGACCGAAGAAGACAAAGCCCTTGAAGATCTTCTCGAAATTCAGCTAAAAGAGCAAAAAGAATCTCTTTCCGCCATTGTCGAAGCCCTAGCCTCTGATCCATATGATCCCGAATTCCTCTCGGTAAAAATCCTCTTCTCCAAAATTCAGATCCCAAGTTTCTCGAAGAATTTAAACTACCACGATTCATATCTCCAAAATTCATCAATTTATTTATTGCTGATTCGTGAAAATTTATAGATTATTTATAATCAGAAATTAGTTTGAACAATTCATATTTATTTAATCTCATGTTTTGTCGTTTTCTACTTCAATGTGTGATTAGGTTCATGAAGAACTTGTCAGTGCAATCAAAGAAGCTGAGGAAGTGCTTATGCACTTAAAACGTGCTCGTTTATTGCAAGAAGCTGACATTGTGTTGCTGAGTCAGTGCCGGCCCAATACTTTGGCTTGGCTAAAGCAAAAAAAAAAAATTCTGCCATATAATATCCAAAATACTGAAAAATATAGTAGTGAATGAACAAATTTATCTATTTTGGTTAAAAAAATTGAATCAAATCACTGCAGTACAATGAATTTTAGCAATATTGGTGTCTTCTAAACATTAATATACGCATTGGTGCCTAAAGCACTTGCTTTCGAGCTTTACCTCCGGGCCTGGTCTGAGTAATGATGTTGAGATTAAAGCTGAGAATTTAGATACTGATAATGAATTGGAGCTAGAGAAAAAGGATTTAGATGGATCGAAATGTAGATTTCGACATTCCGATGGCCGTTGGTATAATGGTCGCATTATTGGGTTTGAAGGCTCTGATTCTGCAAAGATCTGTTTTCTTACACCTACATCTGAGAGTATGATGGTGAGATTTTCTGACATTTACTTTACCAAATTATTGTATCATCTGTTATGTGTTGTACTCAATTCTTGTATTGGTCTTAATCTTACAAAATTTAGAAAGAAAAACATGCTCGTTTTGGGTTAGATACTAATGCGAACTGTTGTTCGGTAAGCGAGGTGGCTAGAGTTTATTGAAAGGTTCAGTTTTGCTTGTATATATAGCTGGATTAGGTTATTGTTGGCATTGTTACAATAGATATTTTAGGTCGTAGATACTAACACTGGTCCGCAATGATGCAGATGTGCAAGTTTTTCATGCAACAGAGATGTCGGTTTGGAAGTTCCTGTCGTTCCTCACATGGTATGTATTGGGCATCATAGTTGTATGACCATAATATTTGTTTGTACATTATATGTTTATAGTGTCACCACATTAGAGTTTTACAAGTAAAAAATGTGCCCGATTTGTCATTCTTATGGTAAATTGCAAAACATAAATGCAGGACTAGATGTGCCGTTATCTTCTCTGAAGAACTATGACCAAACTGAGTGGAAGCAATCAATGGTAGGCTCCAAGATTTGGGCAGTTTCTGGCAGTCAATATGACATATGGAGAGAGGCTGAACTTGAATCATGGGATGATGAGTTACAAGTTGGCGTAGTTGTTTTCAGAGATGATGGAAGCTCAGCAAAGCTTGGATCTGATGCTATGACACTATCAGAGTACGCTCAGATGACTGATGATGATGGGGAAGTAGAGGATGAAGACGACGAAGGGAGTACTTCAGATTCTGACGAATCTGTTTCAAGTGATTACGATGAAGAATCTCCGCAAGGCATAGGTTTTTTAGAAAGCACAAATCAACTGAGAGGTGTCCAAACTGACACTGCCATATTTGCAAAGTGGGAGAATCACACCAGAGGAATAGCTTCTAAGATGATGGCAAATATGGGTTACCGTGAAGGAATGGGACTTGGCGCCTCTGGCCAAGGGATATTAAACCCTGTCATAGGAAAAGTACTTCCAGCAAAGCGATCACTGGATTATGCTCTTGAGCATATTAAGAATGGTAAAATCGAGAAACAAAAGAAGAAAAGGAGCAGAGGTGGGAAAAGAAAGCGTGAGAAGAAGTTTGCAGAAGCAGCTAGAGCAGCAAAACAAGAGGAGGAATCGAAGCCAGATTTGTTTAGCTTAATCAACGACAAAATATTTCCTACACGCCATGAGAAAGTAAATGGACAAGAGTCTGTAAAAAAGAGGCAAAACAAAGGTCCAGTAGACAGGAAAGCTCTGGTTGCATATGAAGACGAAGTCATGGACTTGAAGTCACAAGTGAGGAAACTAGAAGCGATGGTTAACAGAAACAAGAAAGATGAAGTTGTTGCAGAAGCTACAACAAGAAGATTGAACGAAGTTCGAAAGGTATTGGCAAGTACATTAGCATCTCAAGAAGCTGCCTCCAATGCTGTAGAAAGGAAAGAAAAAGAGAAGAAATGGCTCAAGTTTTAGAACATAGACCCTTAAATTAGTATAATAGAAATTTCATGGTTAAACATTGTAAGATTGGGGCAAACAATGGAACCTTCTGGTTTATTATTAGTTTACAAGCAAAACAGTATTTCATGAAATACATATTGAAGAAAGAGGAGGAGACATGGCAATGTACATTTTCATAATCTTCTGTGTGTTCTAATGAAGTTATTGGTGTTTAGTTTTATAGCTGTTAAGCAAGCATAAGCTCCGCCCGAGCACAATGCTGCCGAACCTAACAGTACAGCCTTCCACTGTCTGCTAACCACCAGAATCGCCAAAACTGTCAAGGCCACAGCCGTGGCAGAGAGAATATTTTTCCAGAGTTCAAAAGATTTGATCACTTTGCTGCAGCTTCTACAATGGATTATATGTCTGAAGTACCGGTTAGCCAAATTTGGAGCGTGCATAGTTCCAATCCCACCTTTTGCAGGGTAAGTTGCCGATAGAGCCGCAACGAGCCCTGCAGGGGCGTGTTCAACTACAGGAGGGATCTTTGGGAGAGAGATGGTCCTATGTCCGAAATGGTAAGGCATCCCGTGACCAACTTTGTCCATCCACTTTCTATATTCAGCAACCCATGTGTCTGATGACTTAAGATTTAAGTACAAGTCCTTAGTTGGTACTTTCTCCTTCATCAAAACCTCATTTTGAGACGATAGAAACCCCATGTCCTGTTCAAAGACCTTGCAGGCATTCTGATGCCAGAACCATTGCGGTAACGTCTTAACCAACCGTGATCTGATTGTGGAACCAAACCTAACAATAAGCATAGATTTCCCTTGCCCTGTAGGTCTACAAAGAAACAGCCCTGAAAAGTAGTTCTTCACCCCATTCTTGCCCTCAAACTCTCTATTGTTCTGCAGAACACATGGAGCATCAAACCGGAGAAAATTCATCCCTTTCCCGTCTTTAGCCCGTCCCCAAGTCCCTGCAAAACCTCGGTTGGTTCGCTCAATAACCTCAAAGACCAAAGGCTGCGCATCTTCTCTTTTAGCTGTAAAATCTGTTCTATCATGAGAAATAGGTACATGAGCCGGATCCATGAGATTCTCAAGAAGAATGGAGTGATCATAAGGAAGCTCATGAGTAGTCGAAATATCGAAGAAACCGGGTCTATCAAAATTCTCAAACCAAGGAAGCTTATCAGGGTTTGAAGGTGTCTTTGTTGACATCCAAACCCATACAACTCCTTGTGAATCCTTCACCTCATAGGTCTTCACACAAGCCGCCTTTGGGATCTTAGCACTCGCAGGAAGCTATCAACCAAAACAAAATAAGACAGAAAGTAAATACAAAAATCTCTCAAACTTTAACCAAAATTAGTGAAAACAAAACCTGAGGAATCTTGACACATTTGCCATCTCCTTCAAATTGCCAACCATGGTACAAACATTCTAATCTCCCATCAATTAATTGTCCTTCAGACAACTTAGCCAACCTAAAAAGACACAGAGTTGCATAAAGTTCAGATTTTTAACTCACACAAATATCAGATTTTTATAATAAATTGAGTGTTTGTGGTTTGTGTATACTGAGTGACTCTTACCGATGAGGGCACCGATCTTCGTAACATCGAAGAGTTCCGTTACCATCTTTATACAAAACTATTTGACGATCGTACACAGTGAGGCCAAGCGGTGCATCGTCAGGAACGTTTCTGGTAAGGTACAAAGGGTACCACTCCTCTGTCCAATCGTAATCCGCCACTTCAACACGTTTCTCCTCTTCAGGGTTTAAAAGAACCTCTCCTCCTCCACCTTCTTCAGTCGGATCTGCCACGGCAGTGCCAGCGGCGGCGGAACGGCGGAGAAGACAGAGACGGGGTTTGGTGGGTTTGGTGCATGTTGTTCTTTGGTTGAATAGGTTGTTGGTTATTGGTGTTGTTAGTTTAGTGAAAAGAATTGGAGAAGTGGCTGTGAGTTGAAGAGAAGAGCTTAGAAAAGGAACAGCCATGGCAGACTCGTTTATTTTACAGAGAATTCGATTTCAATGTTACGTTTAGTGTCTTTTTCTGTGTAATAAAGATCATAGGTTGCTTGTTCAACCGTTGGACCTCGTTCCACCACATACATACCAAACGGTATCGTTTTCTAATCTTCTTGGAAATTATTTCACAAATATCTTTTAGGATATCTATGTATATTTTATTATTTATGTCTCTCTCCATTCACACATAATTTTCCACTTTTATAGATTTTAATTTTAACAAAAAAAGGTTTTTGTCCCCTACAGTACAAATGTATAGTACATTTATATTTTTAGGACCCAACATAACTCGAACACAGACAGTAGACTTAAGTTTAGCAAATTTACCTTCAAATTTAATTCTTTCAAGCTCAACAATCAACAAGTCAACCTGTTTTATTCTGCACTATGTGTATCAAGCAATGATTCACAAAATCTCACATTCATCAGGTCACCTTATTACTTCCATCGGTCGTATGTTTCGTAATATGATCTGTTCCATCTAATCGCTCGACTTGTCAAAGATAGAGGACGGCCTCATCGTTTGGTTTGGCTCTCGCGTCTAAAGAGCACATTGGGTTCATTATGATTTCAATTAATTAGCAATGTTGGTTTTCTTTTATTCCAAAACTCATTCTAAACAAGGATACTTATAATGTAACAGAGGTTTTGTTTGAATAAATTTTACATTCATACAAAGATAATTACCTTCACATATATGACTTCATGCGTTAACAAAAAAGTAGCTTACATTGTTTACAGATTTCAATTAAATTTTGTTCTTTTCACCAAATGAGATATTACAGATCTCTTTTCGTTGTGTACAAAACTGGAGTATACTATAAAAAGGCAAAAAAACAAAGAATTACTCAAATGATTAGCATGAGTGATTATTTATTCGAAAAAGGAGAAATAAAAAACCTGAATGTGTCTAACTTTTTCATAATATTGCAAAAAATTTTTTATCAAAAATAATGGAAAATTCATATACTATTTTAGGGTTCTTTTCCTGAAATTCTCTGGCATGCAGTGATTGGATACACCCTTTAATTTCAATTTCTGGCATAAAACCAAAAACCCAAAATCTTGTTTTGCAGATTGATGATGGGAATGAATGAATGATGATTCTGATAGATGCATAGCTGTCATTAAATTCTCCTGACTCAACCATCACTCACTTTCTCTCTTTCTCTCTCTGACACAAACACCAAATGCAATTTACAGTTATCATTTATCACAAGAACTACCACTTCTCTGTCTCTTTTTATCTTTCTCTGCACTCAGATTAAGCAAAACCTCACTATCCTTCTTCAAAGAGACACACTCAAATAATGGCATTTCCATTTTCTTTCCCAAAATGTATATTTCTCTCCTCTCTTCTTCTACTTGTGCTTCTTTCTTCCTCAGTAGCTGATCTCTCTTTCAACTTCTACGGTGGTTCTTGTCCTGGAGCTGAGTTAATCATCAGAAACACAGTTAGGTCTGCTTATGCCTCTGATCCATCAGTCCTTGGGAAACTTCTCCGTCTCATTTTCCATGATTGCTTTGTCCAGGTATATATATATATTACATTCCTCCAAGACCACTTCTTTCTTGCATAACAAGTCTTTGTCCAATACAATGAGATTTTTCGTTTTTATTGCTTTCTTAGGGTTATGATGCCTTGATATTGATTCGAGGGAACGGTACAGAACGAAGCGACCCTGGGAACGCCTCTCTAGGAGGATTCACTGTGATAGAAAGCGCGAAAAATGTCCTTGAACTCTTCTGTCCAGGAACAGTCTCATGCGCTGATATCCTTGTTCTTGCTGCTAGAGACGCAGTAGAAGCTGTAAGAATTTCAACAAAATCCAAATACATAAGAAATGCATAAAAACTCTGTTTCTTGATGTTTTGAATACTTTTTCGGACAGCTCGGAGGACCGGTAGTTCCAATACCAACAGGTAGAAGAGACGGGACAGTGTCAATGGCAGCAAATGTGAGACCAAACATCATCGATACCGATTTCACAGTTGATAAAATGATCAATGTCTTTTCATCTAAAGGCTTATCTGTTCAAGATCTTGTCGTTCTCTCTGGTATGTTCTGTTTCTTGATATTTAAAAAAAATGAATCAAGCCTTCAAATTTTAATTATGTTACGGTGTCAGGAGCACATACTATAGGAGCTGCACATTGCAACACATTCAACAGTAGATTTAAGCTTGATCCCAAAGGCAACTTCGAGCTAATAGACTCGTCTCTCGATAACTCCTATGCACAAACACTTATGAACAAGTGTTCATCTTCATTAGATCCAATGGCTACGGTGGTAAAAAACGATCAAGAGACATCGTCCACGTTTGATAATCAATACTATAAGAATTTGCTGGTGCATAAGGGTTTGTTTCAGACAGATTCGGCTCTCATGGAAGATGATCGGACGAGGAAGATTGTTGAGATTCTTGCGAATGATCAAGAGAGTTTTTTCGAGAGATGGAGTGAGTCTTTTATGAAGATGAGTGTTATAGGTGTGAGAGTTGGTGAAGATGGTGAGTTCAGACGCTCTTGTTCTGCTGTTAATTAAATTAAACAGATGTCTCAAGTTATACAAGGAGGGAAAAAATGGAATGTAGTGTGTGTTTTATTGTTGTTAATTTTGATACGATTTCTTGATGTATTTATTTATTTTTTTGTTTGTTTTTTCTTTCTAAAATATTTTATTATTCATATTGAATATTTCTCACACATTACAAAAAAAAACATCAACCAAATATAATCAGAACTAATAGAGGATATTTCGAGTTGGTCTGCATATTTGTTATGTTGTCAATTTCTATAAATAAACTTGTTCTCCTCAAACTGAGTATTCTATCCTCAAAATGAGTGTTCCAGATATTGATTATTTCAAGATAAATATGTAATGTTATGTTTGTAGTTTGTCTATTAATTACAAGGTCGAATTATCTCCTTGGTTTATTAATGTTCAACTGTAGGGTTTTGAAAATGTTTAAATAAAGATTGGGCCGTTAAGATAATGGGCTTTGAAATATGAAGGTCCATTTAATTTGACAGAAGATTCTTTGTCCATCACCCTTATCGGTAAAAACACTGCAAAATCTAAAAACCCTAGGCTCTCTCTCTTTGACATTCGAACGCTTCTTCCTCAAAGCTATTCCTCTCTCGATATCTACAGAGAGAGAATCTTCGATCTAAGTTTTGAAATCATGGCGGGCACTGATATTGATGCCCGTGCGGCTCAGTTAGGGATCGTTTGGTCTCAGGTTAATCTCGATTCCATTCAACTTCCTTCTGGAGACAACTTTGACATTGAGAGGTGAGTTTGAGTTTTTTTTTCTTTCTATTAGATCTCTAATTCTTGTTATAATCTGCATCATTTCTGTAGAAAATTCGTTAAGAAATTAAAAAAAAATCATAATAGTTTCTCTTATAATTTGAACATTTCGATTTGTAATATTTAGCTTCATGATTTATATTTTTGATATGGTGTTAAGCTTATTGTGTTTATGAACAGTGGAACTGATTTGGTTATGCCCTTTTTTATTGTGTGTGGCGAATTGTGGTTAGTGATGATGAAGATGTTTACCACGATGACCAATCAGAATTTGAAACTGGATTTGGTAACATTATCATTGTCGATCATCTTCCTGTTGTTCCCAAGGAGAAGTTTGAGAAACTTGAAGGTGTTGTGAAGAAAATTTACAATCAGTTAGGTGTAATCAAGGAAAATGGACTTTGGATGCCGGTTGATCCCGATACGAATATGACATTGGGTTACTGTTTTATTGAGTTCAATACCCCTCAGGTTATTATCTATCTACTCGTAGCAAAGATGACATTTGATCCATCTTTTAGATAAGTGTTTGTCTTAATGGATGTGTTCCTTTGCAGGAAGCTCAAAACGCTAAGGAAAAGACTCATGGCTACAAGTTGGATAGGTCTCACATATTTGCTGTAAACATGTTCGATGATTTCGATAGATTGATGAATGTGAAGGAGGAGTGGGAGCCTCCTCAGGCCCAGCCGTATGTGCCTGTGGTATGTTTAGTTTTCATCATATTACCTATGGCATCTGTGCAATCAATTCTATATTTCTGATATTCTCTAGTTGATATAGTGATATCATCTGGTTGCCAGCTGCGTTAGGGTTAGAATCAGTTGATGCATTTGATGGATACTAGCAAATAGTTTGAATTGCCCCACTCTTGTTGCTTGTACGTTTGTTTGGAGGTGCTTGTCTTTGTTACTTATATTAAGTACATTTTCAGGAAAATTTGCAAAAGTGGCTTACTGATGAAAAAGCCCGGGATCAGTTGGTCATTCGTTCTGGCCCTGATACTGAAGTTTTGTGGAATGATCCTAGGCAGAAGAAGCCTGAACCTGTTCACAAGCGTCCTGTAAGTTACATCTTCCTGTTTATACCCCATATTTTTCTTGCCTGTTTGGAGCAATGTATCTGAAATGATGATATTCTCGTCGTATGCAGCATTGGACAGATAGCTATGTGCAATGGTCTCCTCTAGGTACATACCTTGTAACACTTCACAGGCAGGGGACAGCTGTATGGGGTGGTGCTGATACTTTCACCCGTCTCATGCGTTATCAGCATAATATGGTTAGACTTTGATTTTCATTGCTACGTAGTGTTTCTGTTTTCCTGACTTTGATTTTCATTGCTACGTAGTGTTTCTGTTTTCCTTCTGTTTGACACTTTTTGTTGAATCTGTTGAAGGTAAAACTAGTTGATTTCTCGCCAGGTGAGAGATACCTAGTAACTTACCATAGCCAAGAACCAAGCAACCCACGGGATGCAAGTGTGAGTGCATCTTTGCTTCTGTTATTTCCTTTTTTTTTGTATTTCATTATTACACAAAGGATTCTGATTTCTGTCAAATTTTCAGAAAGTAGAGGTAAAGATCTTTGATGTGAGGACCGGGAGAATGATGAGAGATTTCAAGGGTAGTGCGGATGAGTTTTCAATTGGAGGACCTGGTGGTGTTGCTGGTGCCTCTTGGCCTGTTTTCAGGTAATTTCTTGACTGCTTTTTAATTTACTAAAAATGTATTCTCTATTCCACTATTATGTTTGTGTTGATATCTTGTTAACTTTTTCTGCAGGTGGGCTGGTGGAAAAGATGATAAATACTTTGCTAAGCTCAGCAAGAACACTATATCTGTCTATGAGACTGAGACTTTCAGCTTAATAGACAAGAAATCTATGAAGGTTGATAATGTTGTGGACATCTGTTGGTCTCCTACTGATTCCATCCTTTCACTGTTTGTTCCTGAACAAGGCGGTGGGAACCAACCTGCCAAGGTATGTGTATTATTTCTTATGCAAATGAAAATCCACAATTTCTTTCTGTTTCTCGGCGAGTTGATTTTTATTTACATTTGGATATCCCTTTCTTCAGGTTGCTCTTGTCCAAATCCCAAGCAAGGTGGAGCTGAGGCAGAAAAATCTTTTCAGTGTGAGTGACTGCAAGATGTACTGGCAGAGTGGTGGAGAGTATCTTGCTGTCAAGGTTGATCGATACACAAAGACAAAGAAGAGCACGTACTCTGGATTTGAGCTTTTCCGCATCAAAGAAAGGGATATTCCTATTGAGGTTCTTGAGCTGGACAACAAGAACGACAAGATCATTGCTTTTGCATGGGAACCAAAAGGTCACAGGTTTGCTGTGATTCATGGTGACCAACCAAGACCTGATGTCAGTTTCTACTCAATGAAGACCGCACAAAACACCGGAAGGGTTTCAAAGCTTGCTACCTTGAAGGCCAAACAAGCCAATGCCCTCTTCTGGTCGCCCACAGGCAAGTACATAATTCTTGCTGGGTTGAAGGGTTTCAATGGCCAGCTTGAATTTTTCAACGTGGATGAGCTCGAGACAATGGCTACAGCTGAACACTTCATGGCCACAGATATCGAATGGGACCCAACTGGAAGGTACACTACTGCTTAAAACTAAACCCAGTCCATTTGTGGTTTCTCTCTGTTCCAATTGCTTATGGTTGTTTGCACTTCTCTTTATTTTCAAAGGTACGTTGCAACCGCAGTGACATCAGTCCATGAGATGGAGAATGGGTTCACCATATGGTCTTTCAACGGGACATTGCTTTACCGGATTCTGAAGGATCATTTCTTCCAGGTATGTAACAAAATAACGGAAATGGTCTCAAACTAGCTTCATCATCCATTGTGAAATCTAATAAACTATTGGATTGTTTCAGTTGCTTTGGCGTCCAAGACCGCCATCATTCTTGACCGCAGAGAAGGAAGAAGAGATTGCAAAGAACCTGAAGAAGTACAGCAAGAAGTATGAGTTAGAGGATCAAGACGTGTCATTGCAGTTGAGTGAACAAGACAGAGAGAAGAGGAAGGCATTGAAGGAAGAATGGGAGAAATGGGTGATGCAGTGGAAGTCCTTCCATGAAGAGGAAAAACTCGCGAGGCAGAATCTTAGAAACGGTGAAGTTAGTGATGAGGAAGAAGATGAGTACGAAGCTAAAGAAGTTGAATTTGAGGATCTTATTGATGTCACTGAGGAAATTGTTCCAGACTCGATGTAAGTTTCTCAGTCTCCTCCTCCGGCTCTTTCTTAGTGTTCTTTGGATATTTTAGACTTAATATGTTTTTCTTGTAATCTTGTTCTCTATACTTAAAGAGAATTTTGGTTCCTTTGATATTGTTTTTATTATGGATATATGAATTTGTTGTCAACGTCCAATTTTATTGATTTAAGCATTTGATTAAGTTATGTCTAAAACGTGATTATTCATGTCGTGTCTCATACTAGTAAATAATTTTAATTATACATATAATCAATTTAAATCTGTAAAGATAAGGTGTAACACCACTGATCCTCACCATTTACCAAAGTCAGATTGTTTCACTATTTGAACTGTTTTTTTAATAACATTTATTTGACTAACAAACATGAAAAAAAAAAAAATGATATAAACACACGACTTTATTAGGTTCAAAACTTCAAGTATAATACAATTTAGGATTTAATAGCGAAAATTTATAGAAAACGAGAATCTCCTAATGACTTAACACTTGATTACATTGAGAAATATATTAATAATCCATAATCTTTCTAATAACCGTTAATACTATGCTTCTATCAACGGAACACTTGAGAGTCAGAAACTAGGAACGACGCCGAATCCGCCATAGACTCCGACGTCTCCTCCATTATTTTTGTCTCTGGAATCAGTTCGTTTAGCAAAACGTCCTTTGATACGCGGCCTCATCTCAGCGTAGGCTTTACGTGATGCATACCTAATCGTCTTTTCGAATTTCCTATTCTTTCTCTTCTCTCTGTACCTCAAAACCCTAGCTTCCCTCTCCGCCGGTGATAACGGCACAGCTAGCGTTGCCGTTGTTGTAGCTCCGGTTTCAGGTACCAACGCTACATCGAGTGTTATTGACGAAACCTAACAACAACATTTCATAATTCTCCATCAGATCAAAATTTTCAGATCCAGAGTCAGAACTCAGCTAATTCCAACTCCATGGTAGCTAAACAAGAAACTATTAGATTGATCAACGAAAGAGAGAGAGATAAAGGACTCGTACAGTTTGGGTGAATTCGTGAGGAAAGGTTTTGGAAGAGGAGAGATCGAAGTTGAAGTAAGCTTCGTTGAGAAACATAGCTTGATGATGATGAGAGTTTTTGTTCTGCACAGGAACGACTCCATCATTACCGGAGCAATTCTCCGACGCCGTCTCTATCTTGGGAAAATCAAGATCCGAAAACAAATTGGGGATTTCAACTCCTCCTCCATTAGGTAAAAGCCAAGACGTAGCTTCAATGCTGACGTCAGCATCTTCGTCGATGAAATTAACAGAGGAGGCAGATTTAGCCGATCCGGGAGCAACATCGTAGAAAGGCGTGACGGGAACGCGCTCGTGACGGCTAGAGAGTGGATTAGCGGAGTGGATATCTCTATCGCACGTGACGCAGAGCGCGGCGGCGTCAGCTTTGCACGTGACGTGTGCGGGTGCTTGTTCGCAGACTTGGCAGAGCCAGACTCGTTCGTGACGTGAAGCGAGTTTGTTAGCTGTGTGGATTTTCCCGTCGCATTCGTTGCAGAGAAACGCTGCGTCTGCTCGGCAAAATAGAGTCGCCGTTGATGATTTGCAAGAATCGCAAACTTTTGACGCCATTATTGTTTCTCTCTCTATCTTCTCTACTGTTTTTTTTTTTGTTTTTATTAAATCCAGAGAGAGAGAGAGAGAGAGGAATAATAATGGAGTCAGCTTTTTCTCTTGACTCTTCGTTCTCTGGAAGTGGCGATTATCTTGGACGCGCCGGGGCTTGAGTGGGTCCTGGAAGATCTGAGAGTATTCAATAGGAAGACGACACGTCATCGAATCTTAGCCGAATGGAGGAAGATGAATTGAATTCTGAGAGACATTGCAAAGAAATGGGCCCAAAATATGTAAACATGCATTTTTTCAATTTCATGACTCTCATAAAAAGGAAAATGATAGTTTCGTTTTTTTTGTCGGCAAGGAAATTCACCAATTATTATTTGAGTGTTAACTGTTAAGACTTAAGATATATAATTATGTTTTTTTTCCAATAAGGTGGAGAGAGACCGTGCCGATTTTGGAAGAATTTTATCATTTCTTAGGTTATAGGTAAATGAAATATTTTGGAACACCAAGGAGAGAAAAAAGCTAGATCTTTTCAAGATCAAAATCTAACATGTATTACACATATTAGTATGTGAAAGAACAATATAAGAACATTTCCACTGATTAGATCCCATAAACGTCAATAACGATTAGACATTTAAGCGGTTAAATATTGTTGGTATCATCAACATTGATTCATATTCCAGTAAAATCCATATTTATTTTTCTCACCGTCTATAGAAACATAAAAATACTAACTCCAAAGCACGAGACCGAACAAGACCACTAATCTGTCATAAACCATTAAACCTAGGTCGAAAATAGAAAAAAAAAACCATTAGGAGAATGTCTTGTCGTCATAGGATGGGTTAATTGCTAGCCAGTCTCGACATGAAGTAGAACTGGAACCATTGAGCTTGGCCAACTCCAGTGACCCTAAAAACAGAAGAATATGCCTATTGGTTCCAGCTCGTATGCTAAAAACTCAGTGTTAACAATAAAAATTCACCCACCAGGACATCGGCTCTCCCATATTTACTAGAGCTTATATATGCAAGGGGACAACACACTCTTATCTAACTCCATGCTAGAATGGAGACAATTTGAAAGAGCTCAGCTTCTGATATGGCATACATGATACATTCGGTCAAGACAATGAACATCATGAACACAGCCATGATCTACTACTATTCTAAAAATGCATGTTTATTGTGACCGTGATAGTAATTATTAGGTTGAACCACAAAATCCACTGTCACACAAAAATATTTTTAAAAGTCAAACGATAAAACATGGTTTTAATTGATTTTCTTAAAAATCACTAAGGATTTAAACCTAAACCTAAAATTGTTAATGTTGTTGTAAACCCATAACCTGAAATTATATTCAACACTTTTGAGTTTTGATATACATACAAAACAAGGAACCTTCATGTTGTATTTGAACCCAAAAAAAAAAGAAAAACTTGAAAGCTAAAATTTATCAGGCCAACACGTAAAAGTAGGATTGGACAAAATATTCGTTAGATTCGATTCGATTCGAATCGAAAAATCCAAATATTTGTAAAATTTCGAAGCAAATCAAATATCAAAAATAGTATTCGTAAAAAACGAAGCAAATAACAAATATCATTTTCAAAAATACCGAATATTCGCTTTGATTCGGATATATATAATATAATTATAAATATACATATTATATATAATTATAAATATATATTATATTATTAATTAGTTTTGTACATATAGTATTATGTTGTTAGTATATTTATTTTTGTAAATAAATTATTTTTTACCATATGATTTAACTATCATATTTAGTTTTAGAAATTAATTTGAATATTTTTTTTTTAAAAATAAATATTATTTTTATCGAATCGAAAAGAATCAGATAATTCGCGAATAGCAGCAAAATTTTCGAATATTCGTATTTTCTGAATATTCGGAATTTTTCAAATCAAAGCGAATCTCTAAATTAAATATTCGGGCTGATAAGTTATGTGTCTGGATTCCGATAATAGTAGAACTTTGGGTGGCCCACGAAAGTTGAAGCTAAAACAAATGGCTGTTCTGCTCTGCTTCGCAACGGAGATGAAAGCACATAATGGAGCTTCTGTACAGAGAATGCATAAGCAGAAACAATTCACAGGCACTAGTCTTATCCACCAAAAGAGTTACATGTTCAGGTGACCATAGGAAGCGAGAATGCTCGATTACGGACTAGTGAGCCTCAAAGATATAATTGTAACGTGTAAACTCAGATTTTGATTCATGCTTTGCTAATTGATTGTTAGAATAGAAACTAGCAACTGATTGCTGGCTTACTACTTTTTCTACAAAATGTGTATTAGTTGCTACTGTTGTATGTGGTCCAGTGTTAATAATAATGGATGTTGTGACTTATTTGAACTTTCAAAGATTGGTACAGCCACATTTAATTTCAACTTCCACGAAATTTCAAGAATGGTGGAGCCTACATGCTTTAACATTCACATCTTTTTTTTTCTTGGAAAAACAACTTCCTCTTGCTTTTGTAAGTCAATGGAGTCTACGTTGTTCTTTGTAGATATATATATACAAAGCCTCTTTCCTGTGTTAATTCTTCCTCCAAATAGCTCTCAGTTTTTGTTGGTCTTGATCATCTCTCATAATTTACTAATGGATTTTTCTTTTTTCCTTATGATCTTTGCTACTGCAATAGCCCTCTTCACGTTGTATAGAAAGTTCAGATTCCATCAAGAACGGAAAGAAACGGATTCTTCCTCTGTATCTCCTTCACCACCTCCATCCTTGTGGTCCCATAAATGGACACACAATGTCTTTCCGAGCTTCCGTGGGGAAGATGTCCGCATAGACTTTCTCAGTCACATTCAGAAGGAGTTTCGAAGAAAAGGAATCACACCATTCATTGATAATGAGATCAGTAGAGGGAAGTTCATAGGTCCTGAACTCATTCAGGCTATTAGAGAATCTAAGGTTGCGGTCGTGATTCTCTCCAGGAACTACGCTTCTTCTAAGTGGTGTCTTGATGAATTGGTGGAAATAATGGAGTGTAGGGAAATACTGGGTCAAGTAGTGGTGCCTATTTTTTATAAAGTGGATCCAACTGATATAAAAAAAGCAGACCTCAGATTTTGGTAATGTTTTCAGAAAAACTTGTTATCCTAAAACAAAGGAGGACATTGGGAGATGGAAACAAGCTCTGGAGAAAGTGGCCACAATTGCTGGTTACCATTCAAACAACTGGTTCGTCCTTCTGATTACCACTTAGCTCTTAATCTTTCCAACATATCATCATATTTTCTTGTAAATGTATATGACTAGAATTTAACTAATCTCTCTCTCTCTCCCTTTGTTAGGGATAATGAAGCTGCCATGATCGAAAAAAATCACCACTGATATTTCAAACATGTTGAATAATTCCATGCCGTCAAATGATTTCAAAGACTTAGTTGGGATGGGAGCTCATATGGAGAATATGGAACAAAGGTTAAGGCTAGATATGGATGAAGTGAAGATGATAGGGATTTGGGGGTCCTTCAGGAATTGGTAAGACCACCATTGCCAGATGTCTCTTCAACCAACACTCTCACAGTTTCGATTTGAGTGTCTTTATGGAGAATATCAAAGCTTCCATGTGTACAACAAGTCCAGCTTGTTCTGACGACTACAGTTTGAAGTTGAGCTTACATAAGCAGTTTATGTCTCAAATACTCGACCAGAAGGATATAGAAATTCCTCACTTAGGAGTTGCGCATAACAGGTTAAAAGACAAGAGAGTGCTTGTTGTTCTTGATGACGTGGATCGATTAGTTCAATTAGACGCCATGGCGAAGGAATCTAGTTGGTTTGGTCGTGGAAGTCGGATTATCATCACCACGCAAGATAGAAGACTTTTGCAGGCTCATAGAATCAAAGATATTTACAAAGTGGATTTTCCAGAAACATATGAAGCTCTTCAAATCTTTTGTATGTACGCTTTTGGTCATAAGTCCCCTGAAGATGGTTTCGAGGAGCTTGCCTTGGAAATAACACAAATTTCTGGTGAACTCCCTTTGGCTTTAAGGGTTATGGGCTCTTATTTTCGGGGAATGTCTAAGCAGGAGTGGATAGAGGCGCTGCCAAGGTTAAGGACTCATCTTGACTCCGATATCCAAAGCATGTTGAAGTTCAGTTACGATGCCTTAGATGACGAAGATAAAAGTTTATTTCTTCATATAGCTTGCTTTTTTAGAGGTCATTACATTGATCAGAGATTGGAAGAGACTCTTGGAAAGAATATCTCAAATATGAGGCGCAGACTTAGTGTTTTAGCTGAGAAATCTCTTATATCTATCGACCAAGGATATATAGAGATGCATAATCTGCTAGCGCAACTAGGTGTAGAAATTGTTCGTAAACAATCCATTCATGAGCCTGGTCATCGTCAGTTTTTGGGTGATGCTAGAGATATTTGTGAAGTACTCACTTATGATACAGTAAGTTTTGACATTTAACCTTCATTGTCTTATTCCTTTGTACATATTGAATTCATTTGACAACTTTACCATCTTTAATCATAATATCTATTTGTCTGTTGAATTTTTCAGGGTAGTAGAAATGTTTTAGGCATACAACTAAAACTATATGAGACTGAAAAAGAAATAGATATAAGTGAGAGCGCTTTCCAAGGAATGACTAATCTTCAATTCTTAAGTATTTAACAAGAAGGATAACAAGACAACTAAGGCCAAATCAACCGCTGCTATATTAGCCAAACGGGAAACATAGATAAAACCGAAAAAAGCATACATAACACCTAAGAACCTAACGATGTAGACACCCTTAGCGTTGAGAAGTGATAGCAGGTCTTCGGAGTCAGCAATCACCATTGGTGATCTAATGTCAGTGAAAGGGCACTAGATAGTGCAGTACTCACGACAACGGAATCGGCTTCAAGATCCAAGGTGACATAGCACCAGCTTGTTGAGCCTACGAAGAGATTAACATCCACTAGCTCTATAACACCCAAATTTGTCCCACGAGATTTAGAGAACCATGTCCTCGAGACTATCATGAATCCGTGAAACGCATAAAGAAGAGAGATAAATGGAGTTGCGAAAACCTGAGTTTCGCACACTTTGGGAGATGAACTGGAGCATTAGATATTTCCTTATAAAGAGATAGATGTCTCCGAGAAAAAGGTAGCTTGCAAGCAACCGTAGATGGAACAAGAGTATAGCCATAACCTTTGGAAGCACCTTCTACCACAGTAACATTGGTAAATATTCTGCATTCAGCAGCAATGATCCGCACCAAAGCGGTAAGGAAGCCACAAAAAAAAAAAAAAAAACTTGCCAGCAAAAACAACTGAGACAACCTAGCTAAACTCTCATTCCACAAAGCCAGATCTATATGCTTCTCCATACACCAATAACATTCCAAAGAGTGGAAACCGGAAAGGGAAGAAGAGAATACCTGGGGGAATGAGATGGTAGGAGGTGTGGTTTGTCTGGCGGTGATGGGAAGGGAACTAGATTCAGAAGCCATCATAGCGATTATCCAGTCCGGCGAGACGAATCTCAGCAACAGAGAGGAAAGAGACGCTCCTGGGTAAATCAGAAAGGTGGTTGGAGCTTGCACTTGTTTGCGGTCGGTGAAGATATGATCAAAGAACTCTTGTACTGTTGTCGATACATGGAGCGAATTGGATCCTTGGCCAAACTTTACCATATGTCGACTCCAGAAACAAGGAACATTAATCAAATTAAGAAAATAGTTGGATCTGGAACTAATGAATTTTGGAATTAGGCCGCCATCTAAGGAAATGGGCTCAAAATAAAAAATTTGTGAGCCAACTTGGGTTAGACCCAATAAGAGAAACCCTAGGTTTCCGTTGGATGCAGCAGCGATAGAGGTTTGTCTGTAGCGGCTGAGCGACGATTCTGTTGGATTCGAGGAGTGGGGCTTCGCTGGAGTTTGTGCCGATATAATTGCACTATTCCAAAAAAGACTGATACATTTATGACATAGTTGATACCAGAGAAAAGTGCACACAACAGTAGAGGTTCGCAGAGACACGATAAGAGTATCACCAGAGGATACATAAACAGACACTGGAACTCCTACACCTAGAGACCTCGAATTATTATTATTATTATTATATTTTAATGGATTATTTGTTGTTTTAGATTCTAAACTTGTAATTGTTTATTTTTTTTGTTCAGCCGCTTAGAAATCTGAGGGTGTTAGATTTAAAATATTCTAAATATCTGAAGGAGCTTCCTGATCTCTCAACAGCCACTTATCTCCAAAGGTTGGATCTTAGAGGATGCTCAACTCTTTTTGAGCTCCCCTCCTCTATCGGAAATGCAACTAATCTCCAAAAGTTGGAACTTAGTGGATGCTCTGCTCTTCTGGAGCTCCCCTACTCTATTGGAAATGCAACTAATCTCAAGGAATTGTATCTTAGTGATTGCACAAGTCTGAAGGATCTCCCCTCTTCTATTGGAAACCTTCATAAGTTGCAGAAACTGTATTTGATAGGATGCTCCAAATTAGAGGTTCTTGCCATCAATATGAACTTGGAATCTCTTAAGGAACTTGATCTCACTGGTTGCTCATTGTTGAAATGTTTCCCCGAAATCTCCACAAACATTAGAAGTATTTGGCTTCTTGGAACTGTTGTAGAAGAAGTGCCTTCATCAATCAAGTCTTGGTCTCGTCTACGAGACTTGTATATGCCATACAGTGAAAACCTCAAGAGATTCCCGAATGTTCTTGACACCATCACTGTTCTGGACCTAAGCAATTCAGAAATACAAGAGATTGGGCCATGGATCAAGGACTTATCTCGCCTTGACCAACTTACACTCGATGGATGCAGAAATCTGGTATGGCTGCCACAACTTCCAGATTCCCTATTATTCCTAAATGCAGAAAACTGTGTAGTCTCTAGAGAGACTAGATTCAAGAATCAAGAAGCTAAGGACCTCATCATCCAAACACCAACTAATAAACATACGGTCTTACCCTGTGGAGAAGTCCCTGCCTACGTTAGTGAGAAAGCTAATGGAGTCTCTGTAACAGTGAAGTTAAATGAGATGCCTCTTCATACATTCTTGAGATTTAAGGCTTGCATCTTGCTGGTTGATAAGGTTGGGCATTTTGACACTATGGATAGGATTAGAACTGGCCAGATACATATCAGACAGAATGGCTCCGTTGTTACGTGCAGAACAAATGACTTTGTTCTATGGCCTATGTTAACGGAGCATTTGTACACATTCGAAATTGAAGCAGAGGTGACTTCCAGCGAACTTGTCTTTGAGTTCCAATTCTACGAAGATATATGGGAGATAAGAGAATGTGGTCTACTCCAACTCTTTGAAGTCCCTCGTGACGGAGACTGTGAAACATGTTCTCACGAAAAAAACTAGATAGTATGCAACACTTGAGAATGAGTCATTATGCGAGCCTGATCCAATCACTAAAGGTGACTGAGACCAAAGAATTAGTTGCGCTAGTTTTGCCTAGTTAATAAACTTTTTTTGTGGTTTATGATAATAATATTTTTAACGTATGATGTTTCTTTCCATAGTTATGTGATGACTAGTGACTCTGTCTGGAAACAGAGAGTTATGAAGAAATCAAGCCTTTCTCTCAACGATTCCTAAGACGAAAGGTACAAATTCAGAGAGAGAAATAATTCTCAGATAACACTTTATAATTTTGTATTCATTTTGCAGAGAAATTGGATGTTGAAGAGGAAGAGCTCTGTTAACTGGTCCAGTGGCAGTGATCTTCCAATTGGTTTATGGCCGGTCCAATTTAAAACAGTATGTAAGTACTGTATTGTGAGCATGTTCTTGACGTTCTTCTTCTTCTTCTTCTTTTTATACGAATCACAAAGAAACTTGTGAATTTCGAAATTTATATGTATTTATTCTGGATGAGTGTTTTTCAAGCAACTGCGGCCAGCAAGATCTCGAGATATATCCATAAAATCGAACGATGACACCACAGAGATGATAAGGCGTGTGCAATGTAAACTTTTGGCATAAGTAGAAATCAAGAATTGCAGTTTTTTATATCGACTTCTTCTCGTGTTTGTAATTAATTTTCCTCCTAACGATGTATATGACATAACCAATTCGGCAGGCCTTGGGAATCCATTCAATTAATATTAGTAATTTTGTCATTGATCACTTAAAACAAAACAAATATAAGTAAAAATGCAAAATTGAAACACAGGAAACAGATGAATAACATAAGATTTGGACTTTCAAAGCAACCCCCCACCCCACTTGAGCCCTTATTAGTGTGTTGTCTTTATTCATTTCAATTTCATCTTAAAAGGTGGTATATCTCTTTTAGGTCCCAATCACAAATCCTGTTGTGTTTTTCTTGCAGAAGGAAACCCAAAAAAAAAAAAAGAGAGAGAATATGAAGTAAACATGTCATTGATATTAACTCATAAGATGAAGAACTAAGATATGCCATACTAAACAAACCAATAAGTAAATTGATCGAAGATACAGTCTTTGAGAGATGATGACCAATTGGCGTATGAATATTGTTTTACCCACTTCCCGACTTTAATGTATTACTCAACCTGAAGATCAAGATGGGAGAAGAAGAGTAATAATTTCAGATCAAACATGTAAAGAAATGGTTCGATTTTGTCCATCGGGATTAAAGTTTGCTTTGAAGCACAAAAACGGGTGTTGTAATGGAAAACAATATGAGCTTACCAGTCCAATCCCTCGAAAAGTCCCTCGCCTTTCACAGCACAAGTTTTGAAGATTGCCCATTGACGACTCTTTATCTTATGCAACTCCAAGGCTTCTGTGACAGCAGCATCATCGAGTGCACCAGGAAGATCCTGTTCAATCAATTTAAGGAAGCTCAGAAACAAACTTTCAAGATGAAAAAGCCAAATTTTTATAGAAGAGCCAACATTAGATCCTACTAACCTGCTTGTTTGCAAATATCAAAACCACTGCACCTTTCAATTCCTCTTCCTATATACAAAGTTGAAAAGAGAGTCAGAGTTAAATGCTGACAGTGGCAGAGCTACACTCAAGTAAGCTTTGTTACATAATGAAACAGTAAAAGATTAGATCATCTACGGAGCGATGTGTTCACTTGTTCCTTTCTATCCAGCAGTAACTTAGATAATTCAGTTTTAGTGTCACCTACTAGAAAGCTGTTTGAATATTTAAGAATAGTTGAGTAAATAAACTTACAGGCATCTCTAACAGTTCCTAAACAAGAAACTGAACCATTATTGTATTTCCATATAGCTACCAATAGACGCCATCAAAAAAATCTTTGCATATATTATTTTTGGATGCAAGAAGTCCATAAAGCACATAATACAGCAGTAGAAGAAGAGTAAGCCTCAGCAGATGTTTACCTCCAAAATTGCATGAAACTCCTCTTTCGCCACCCCAATTCTATCTGTATCACTTGAGTCAACAACATAGATAACTGCTTGTGTATTTGGGAAGTAGCACCGCCAGTATGGTCTGTCACAATAATCATTAGAATTTAGGAAAGAAAAAAAAAACACAAACAGTATAATCTTGATGGAGCCACTTCTGTTCTTCATGCCTTCACAGTACAACTAATTGTAATCGTTTCTAGAAATGACAAAAGAGATGATGAAGCTACCTGATGCTCGTTTGTCCACCTGTCACAGCAAAATTCTAGTTAATAATGTACTGTGTTCCACCGAACATGTAAAGTGAAAATAGCAATCATATGTAAGAATCTACTTGAAAAAAACATGATTGTACACAAAAGATTCATTTTTTTATTATGTATAACAACCAACAACCTCCATAACAAGAGAAGTATGGTACTTTATCAAATCATCACTATCTCCAAACTACTTATTGAAGATCTAGGGAGTCTAAATCAAAGATATTTATAATCATGTGATTGATCCATAGACAAACATTCCAAGTATTCAAATGTATTATTGAAGATCTGCTAACATGAAGCCAGTCAACAACTTAAGAAAGAAGACTAAAGGAACTAAGAGAATCTTAAAAGTATTCAAATTTCAAAATTTCATGAATTCAAAACACATTGATAGAAACCATACCTAAATCCCAAACCTGAAACTTGATATTATTGTACTGCACCGTCTCAACATTGAATCCAATAGCTGCAGATCAGATCAAAAGCCAAAAATTCCACAAAAATTAACAATAATCAAAATCCAAAATCACATAATCTAGATCCAAAATCTATACATAAATCTCGATTTAATATATACATACTTGGAATCGTAGAGACTACTTCTCCCATCTGAAGCCGATCTGAACAAAACAAAATCAACGCAGCTCAAAACCAAATCAAATCGAAAACCCTAATAACTAATTCACCAATCTATTGAAACAAAATGCGAAAGATTGAGATAGTGAATTTACAGAGAATTGTGGTTTTTCCAGCATTGTCAAGACCGAGAACAAGGATACGAGCTTCTTTGTTGCCAAACACTGAAGAAAACATGCGTGTGAATAAGATTCCCATCTTCTTCTTTGGTTCAGATCAGATCAAACGATCAAAGAGAGATTCTTCTTCTTCTTCTCTAGGATCATTCGACCTCTTGGAGATAGTGCGATGACTGAATTATACAATACCGAATTGGACAAGAATTATACGTTTTTAGCTAACTTTCATAATTTATTTGTTTCTGACTCGATTAGAGGATTTGTATAGGCTCAAATATGATTTATCGTTAGGCCCATTATATTTCTAATTGGACCTCTTCTTTTCTTAATTTATATATAGTCCATGATGACGGTTTTTATTTTTTTTCTTGGCCCATTAACATAATTTGTTTTAAGATTTTGTCTCTGTCAACTGGCAAGCTGAGTAAGTACAACTAAGTAATTTTGATTGTTTGTTATATTTATTCATTGGCTAAGTCATTCGATTTATATATGTAGTTAGGTTATGCAGAAAATTCACTAATTAAACTAAAAAAAGCAAGACTTTAAAATGGATCAACTTAAAAGCTTTTTTTGTCAACAATTAACTAAAAAGGACTTTCTTCTTCTTCTTTTGTTTGTGCAACAAAAAGCACTTTTATAAGAAAGGCTTAAGAAGGAAAAGAAAAAGGCATAAAAATGGATTTGTGCTCTTTTTTAATCATTAAAAGTTATTGTATTTTATGTTATTTAAAAAATCATTTTGAACAGGAAATGCAAATAAGATTATATATATATATATATGCAGTTATAGTTAACAGTAATAGTTTATAATAAAATCACCAAAACTCACTAATAATATATTAAAAATTCACTAAAAACATGCACTTAAAAACCCCCACCATAATATAACAAATTTGAATACAAAAGCATATAAATAAATACAGTAAGATAACAACTACGGACTAATGCTTAACAGTTCAGTGAGGTTGATATGCCTATTTTCTTAAATTGTTCTTGTTCTTGTTTTAGTTTTTTTTTGTTTTACTCTGCTTTGTTTAAAATTTTAAATTAATCGTATGTACATTTATGCGGCACAAAGTTTAAGATGGTTATAAAGTTGAGGAAATAAATGCAACAGAAAAAAGAGTAAAGAATTCGGATTGCTTTGGAACTTTCTTGCGGGAGACGCGGCTGCTCGGCGCCTCGAAAGACAACTCAGCAATGTCAAATAAATAGTCAAAACAGAATCATTGTCTTTTGCTTTGCTATAATAACTCTACTTATGAAACGTGTCCCATTTTCCTAATGCAACTCTTGGGTACAGAGAACAAACAGCTAATTATAAAATTCATTCGTTGCTTACTAATGGACACGATAAAATATTAAATTATATTTTTTGCATATTTGTTTAAATCAGTGGACTATATAGCCTGTAGGTTATTTATATGTAAATGGATTCCAAAGTGGTTTTTGGTTTTCTTTTTTTCACTAACTGATCGAGAAGTATAAGTTCAAAAAGTCATTATTATACCCAAAATAAATTTTAATCGAAGACAATGCACACATCAGTTTTAAGTTTTAAACGGTTGTGTGGAGTGCACTTCACTTCAAAATCTTTATACATTAATAGCGTGAGAACATAATAATATTTTGTCTTTTTGATTGGATATCATCAAATTAAAAGCAAATCCTTGTAAAGAAACAAAACAAATTATCATCAAATTAAAAGCAAAGAAGGGTGAATGTATTAAATTCATATACGGGTACTTGTATATTCACAGTGTGTGTGTGAATAATAATCACGTTTCATTGAAACATTGCAAGCTTTTGACTTGATGATCACTTGTGCTAGTGATCCCTGATACTATGATTAATTATAGTATGGAAAGAAAATTTCCCTGGGGAAAGAAAATTACAAGTAATTAACACAAAATTCATTAACCATAACTCCCAAAATTTCTCTCAGTAAGTAAAATTTACATTCCTGGGAAAACAAGAAGGAAAATCTCCCAAGAAAAATTGCCCAACAAAAGAAAAACCTAACAAAAAAAAACAAAAAGAAGTAACCTAAGCAAAAACAAAAACAAAAAACTGAGAGATAGAAAAAAAAAAAAAGAAAGCTCAGTGAGTTGTTGTTTCTTCATTTTCTCTAGCTTTCTTTGTCTCTACCATTTTCTCATCGCCAGCACCACCGTCATCCTCCTTCAAATTTACCATTTTACCCTCGTGACCACAAACACACTTATTCACCGCCGGCGTCGCCAGAAACCTCGGCAAGTCATCTCCGGCCATTATGACAAGAATCTTCTCCTCGTACACCGCATTCGCCGCCTTAACACCAGACTGACTCTCTTTCTCTTCGTCAGCTCTTCCGCCGTTTCCTACGCCGGAGTCATCACCGGAGGTAGACAAGCGCCAGTAGGAACAAGCAAGGATCAGTAAAGCGAAGGCTATGAGGCCTAACATCGCAGCAAGACCACCGAAAAGGTACGGCACCGGCGAGTGCCACGGCGATTGCGGAGCTCGGTGATTCCCGAATAATTCTGCTGACGTGGCATGTCTTGATACATCTAATGATGTTGGTTCAACGCTCATAGGCCTCATTGTTTATTTTTCTTCTCTCAGAATTTTTTTTCTCTTCTTTATTTTCTCACTTTATAGGAATAGAAATAAGTAAGGTAGAGGATGAATGAAACAATGGGTGCGATGAGGTGTTATATTTATAGGTAGGACTAGGAAGTACCTCGGGAAAAATATAGCAAGTCACTAAGAATATATTTATTAATTATATTAATTTAGTAAATTTAAGCCATTTGTTTTGTTGCAAGTGGGTAATTACTTTTAGTTTTGCCGCATATAGCCATATATGCATCATTGCATGCAATGTCAATTTTACTTTACTATCACTAACACACATTTTAAGGTGATTTGTTTATTAAATAATAAATACAAAGCGACCATTTTTAAAATAAACAAAAAAAAAAATGTCATTTTGACATTTTCTAAAAGTATGTATTTTTTTATTAATGTCATTTTTAGTATGTATCCAAATTTAAATAACGTTTCGATGTCGAATAACTTTTGAACTGTATTTCGAAGGTCATCATTCTCAATTTTCATTGCCCATGGTTTACATAATGAAAAAGACAAATGGTCTATAGTGTTTTTGTTAAACAAAAAAGACTACATATACTTTTCCATTTCTCAAAAAATTTCCTTCTAATACTTTTCACAAAAAAAAATCCTTTGATTATAAAAATATACCCTTATTTATTGTGGCAATAAATATATTATAATGATTGAAATTTAAAGAATTTTAGCTTTGAATAGAGGTTAAATTATATTTATGTTTAAAAGTACATTAAAAATATAAAATGACATTCTTTTTTTGAAACAACAATTCAAATCTGTATTATATATCTCTCTTTGAGAAACAGAAAGAGTATATAATGTCTCAATTCTCATCGTCAATTTATTTGTTAAAATTTTGACACATCATTTAACTTGTTGGAGTACGGTTTCTTAATTAGATAGAATGCATATAGTTATCCCCTAGAATATCATCAACATAGTGTAGTAAAAAATAAAAACTACCTAATCGTTTTTAAGCCTAAAATGCTAGTTAGCATTTTTTTTAAAAAATTTGAGAAAACTTTACTTAGAAAGTTGCATCAATTTAAAATCTTTGAAATTTTGTTTTTGGATTATAAAATATACACTTAAACCTATATAAATTTAAAATCGATTACTATCTACAGTTAAACCTATATAAATTAATATTATGCTAAATTAATTTTTTCAATCCTAAATTGATATTTTGATCTAAATATTATCTATATAAATTAATAAATATCATAAATTAATAAAATTTTATAAAATACATTAGATTATTTGTTTTTGATTGAAAAGACATTTTATTTTGGGTTTCTATGTTTTTCAGGTTGTTACTCACCTGTCACACCCAGAGAGTCAGGTAATTGTGCTCGCTCTATATGTTGCTCAATAGTCTGTCTTATCATGTTCATGAAAGGTCATCATATTAAAATGTAAGTGATCAGTGCAAATTTATGATGTAATGCTATAAACTTTCATATTTATCATATGATCAATCGTTCCATTTCCAAGGACCATATATCTTATTTTATTTCTTCCATTTTTACTTATATGCAATCCTTACAAATATATATATATATATATATATAGAGGCATATTTTGAAATCATTTATGTACACCTACAGGATCTAGAATTTAACTTTATCCGGAGCAATGACATATAAAATACATAAACAATAGGATAATAATCAAAATTCTTTAAGAAAATATATCAAAATTTTAAAATTTATGGGGGCAACTAGATCGGCCTATGTGTAATGTCTATGTATACTATTCACATCGGGTTGGTGGATAATATTATCTTTTTCACAAACTAGGAATTAGCAATATTTTCATTTATCGTTGGAATATAGGCATTTACATCATTAAAAAATTGGCAGCCAAAATTATTATCTATGACATGAAATTGAAATAGTTTAAAGACCCGAACATACAAAGTTCAAAATTTTCAAATTTGTTGCGCAGTTTTCTCGAAACTTTTAACTGATCTTTCATTCCAATCTTTTGATCGACCAGTACCAGAATCAATTTTCAACAAATATCGATTTTTTTTTACTAAGTAATAAACAAGATTAACTCTTATATTTTAAAAAGGCTTAAAATGCAGCGTTATAATAGTTTGATACATATACATATATAAAATATTTTGACCTTTTCCCGTCGGTATATAACGGAAAACATGTGATGATTGTAGAGGCCCACACAGATATTAGTGCGACATAAGGCACAGTGAAAGAGCATATTGGGTTTGGTGGTAAATGACAATGTTTGCACAATATAATAAGAGAGACATAAATGATTACAAAGGACGAAGAAGAAATGACGATTGTGGGTTAATGTCTCAACAAAAACCGCTTTGTGCATCTCGTCTTTATTGGTGCGTTGATGTGATCTAATTTGCTTTTCTCTCTGTGTTATAGATTGTTGTTATTTCATCTTTGCATAATAGGATATGGATAAGACTACTAAATATCTTGTGTTTTCTGTGTCTTCGATTGTGTATGAATGACCTTTGAACAACTCCTTATAATTTGTTATCATTGCCAAAATGTCACAATAGTTTTAATATAAATGGGCAGATTTGAGGACTTGATATTATAACCAGATTTTGAGATAAAAATCCATAATTAACATTCCTATCAGTATATCTACATGCATTACGGTTTTTTAGAGCGACCATTTATACATTTTTAGTTGAAATGATGAATTTTCGTTCAAGGAGCAAGAAATATATTTCCTTGATTTCTTTCAATATTATTTAATCTTTCGTTATCAGTTTTTTCTTAATATAAACAAAACAATTTAATAAAATGATGTTTTAGTAGTACAAATAACAGTGCCTTATTTAAAATAAAACAAAAATAGAGAACATATTCTATTGAGTGATTTTACAAGCAAAAAAGGTTAAATGATACAGTTGAAAGCCTTTCAGTTTCTATAAAAATTTTAACACAGGACAGAAAACATCAATCTATAAATAAACGGAATTTATATTATAGAATAAGCATTACATATCCCAAGAACAGAAATGTAATTATGTAAATATCATTTGACCAACATTGCATGTCAGAAAAAATGAAAAATGACATAAAAGTCTTTCATATCATCATATGTCATTCATCTATATTTTACCTTATTTTTTAGTAATCTAGTTATCTCCGTCATATTATTCTCTGTTTTTAAAAAATTATTTCGATTAGTATTTATCATTTCATCAAATTTTTCTTTTTATAGAATATTGTTTTTATTTTATCCCAAATTTCAAGTTAGTTTATATTGTAACGCTAAAGTTTTCTTTATATAACTAAATTTATCTATATATATAGTGTTATTTTAAAATGATGTGTGTTTTCGTTTAATCATGCATTCATCATATTTTTCTAGACCACAAATCATTACTTCTGTGTAAACATAATTGCCAAATGCAACATTATACTTTTCATATAACATTTATTATATTATAACGCTATATATTTTTTATATCACTAATTTATCTATATATACTGTGTTATTGTAAGAAAATTGATGTATATTTCATTCACGGGCTTAAAATTATATTCAACAAAGAAAAGTAATTGAAAGAGTTGATGATTGAAAGTACAGATGATAATAGAACATAATATATAGTCAAAAGACTAGGGAGTCTCACGAGTTCCAAACCATATAGTGATAAGAATGTTCTACTTCTGATCGCCCATCCTATGAATAGAGCGATAAACATCATACCGCTTATCGATTAAAACCATGTAAATTTGCTGATACTACTCCATATAAGATTATCTAGTTATAGTTTTTAACTAATACTCAAAACATTAGAACACAGGACGTGCTCGTTTATTTTCTCTACATGACAAGATTAACATGATTTCCTTTTATTAATCGAGAGTAAGAAGAATGTTTTACAGACTAATAATATTAACATAAACTTTGAATCTACCCGTCGTTTTCATTACGCAAATTCAGTTCAATTTTATATTATCAAAGCTCACAACTAAGATTATATTCGAGCAACAATATCTTTGGTCCAAACTGATTTGGCACATTGTCACAATGAGAATCATTACGTTTGTCATTAAAAAGAACTAAATAAATATTCTTTTATCTTTTGAGAATATAAGAAACCAAGCACCGTGTCGTTATTGCAATTCAGCAATGAATTTAATTCATGTTTAAATATTTTTGTTTATATATGTAGGTAACTATAGTTTTCTGTGCATTTAAGAGTAATCAAGAAACATACAAAATGTATTCGCACTCTTATATTGTATACATTCATTCATGTCCCACGTTTCGTCAGCTTCCACTAGCACCTTTCAGGATTTCAGCAGTGGAGGTACAATTTTGCACGATCGATCATTTCGTAGTTTTATTTATTTATACTATCCAAGATTTTTTAGACTTTTAATCATAATCGAGAAAAAATCAAAGTATTCGAATGGTGAAACCTGATCAAGTAATATGAGTTAGATTGCTTTAAATGGTTCATACAAAACAAATGTGGATATCATGTATATCCAATGTTCTAAAATATTGCTAGATGTACCAGAGAACACCGCATAACGTAGTTGTATATACAGCCGTTTGTGTTAGGACTATATGGTAGATATATATATATATATATATATATATATATACATATGTAGTAAAATAGTCAATACATGTATTTATAATTACAATGTCACAGTAAATAAAAATTATGAAGATAGTAATTATAATTAAAACTATAAAAAGGATTTACGCAAAAGATATATTTACCATGTAAACATATATATATTTTTATAAACCTAGTTAACCAATAATCTAAAAACAAATTACGCAAAAATTGTCAGTGAGTAACTTAATTAAATAAAAGAAAATTTGGAATAATAACCGTAAACGTTAATGTAATTTTTTAAGTAAAGGTAAAAGTAAAACAGTAGGATCATCCTCTTGGGAAAGAATATTCTCTATGTATATAGTGTATATGTCAATCATTTTATAATCCATGGATGATGACAACAATTCATATATATGCAATATTCCACAGATCGTTACATCCACTTCACAAAGAGCTAGCTCGGTTGTATGAGACATGACCACTTGAGTTTGAAATGCTCCTCGAACTTTTATTCCTTTTCATAAGTTACACAAATAATAAATTATGAGTTTCTGATGGTAATCAGACTCCATTTTTGTGCTTGGGCCATCCTTACTTCGTAGCCACATTTATTACAATTTTTTTTCTTTTTCAAATGCAGTAATTTCATTTTGATTTTCAAATTATGATCAAGTTAAGGTTCACAAAACAAAAGTTATCCGCGTGTGGTAGTGGGTAGTTGAACATCAATATCTCAGGATATAAACTTGCATAGGTTTCAGATTTGGTTCTAAATCCTACAAAGTCGTCGTGCATTTGGCCATTTGATTCGGCATTTTACCTATCGGTGAACTTGCAAGAAACTCCTACTAACAGTTTTGCTCACCCGGATAAGTCGGACTTGACCCGGAGACCCGACGGTGATCAAGAAACACAAAAGAAAAGGCAGTAACATGTTTTTTTATAAAGTAAAGCATTAACATGTTGTATTAGATTAACAATTATTGGCAAGATTTGAAATCAAAAAGAAACTCATGATAGATTGCATTGCATCCGCATATTTTAACAAGTAAAAATATTATTTAATTTATGTTGCTATTGGTAATTGCTGACCTTAGTTTATACGTTAATTAATCAAGGATGAGCATTTTAAGAAAATTATATTTAAATTGGAGCCAAAACATTACTTTTAATCATTTTTAGCACTCTAATAGATAAAGCACATATGCCCAACTTGGGATTTTTTCTACAGGTGTTTCGTGACGTACGTATACAATATATATTGTTCTAGATAAAGAAAAACCTCGCACTCAAATCAGTGAATTGATTATTCTATTTATTAATATAAGTAAACAGATATTTGGATGCCTTTAGCAAAAATAAAAGAAGGTAAAACAGATATATATATATATATATACATACTTTTAGACTTTTAACAGAAACATTAGTTTTGTGCCTAGTTAAAAACTCAGGTTTTTCGATTGTTTCTTTTTCTTTTGATAAAATTTGTTGGGTGTCTTAATGGTTGCTGGACGTTCGGCCATCTTAAGGTAACCCAATCTTATTCTATATAGGGCAGAAAATAACAAAAAAAAAAACAAATATTTCTTTATTTCATACTATTAAAAACTTCATGTAAATAGGAAATATTTGGGATTAGTGAGCAGTGTTTCTCTACAAGTTTGTGAAATCCAAGACAAGAAATAACTTCCCTTGGGATTATAATATCAGCTGAAAAGTCTATAAATTCTTCTTTCAAAAATAAGAGTCTTCTTCGAACAAAAGTAATACTAATTCATAAACATACATCAATTAGAAGTATCTCGCTTTAACACTGACTGGTTCCATATGATCAAAATGTTGTTCTCATTTTTTTCCCTCTATTAGATTTTGTTTTCTTTGTTAATTACCTTTTCTAATTTCAGTTTTCTTATAATTTATATATTTACAATAGTTCGGCCAATATTTAGTTCGAAATGGTAGACCATTGAAAATTTTCTTATGCAAATCATTGTACTATGAACCGGCTTAGTAATTTGAACTTCTTTTAGTCTTGTTGAGTTGACAAAAAGAGAAAGCTAAAAAAGATAATTAACAAAGATTTTTAAAATGCAAGGAATATAATGAGTGTCGTTTAATGACGGAGATAGTTACAACTCTACAAGTTAAAGGTGATTGTTCCCTTTATGTGAATATACGTAATCAACACTGCTGATTTGCCTCGTCCAAATCATCATATTTGATAGGCCACGATGTTTTGCTTCCCCTGATTTATTATTTCTTTCCCATAATTAACTAAAATAAAAATAAAAAAAGATATGGCGTGTATTGTTCGATGTTGAATCAATATAAGTTTAAGCAATGCTTCTTGTTCCTTTTTAAAAAAAAATATCTCTTATATTTTTGTTTGACGTTGTTTTTTTATATGGCTGTCTTTACAAAATTGTACTAATACATTTGAAATCTAAAAGATCATTTCATGAGAATTTATTTCATCATCTTGTAGTCTTGTATCAATCAATGTAAATTTTCACCTTCTCTTCATTTTTAAAGATATCTCTCTGAAAACAATTTGAGGGACTCTTAACAAAGTATGCTATGACAACGGTATAATTTTTGTTATGGACAAAGTCGAGTTACATCTCTTATAATTTAGTTCATGTCTCAAAAAGATGTTAAAAACCTATTATATACTAGTGTCTTTAGTTTTACCTTGGTCATCACATCTTTTCCGAATATCCGTTTCAGTTTTGATAAAAATAAATTATTGTTTTTCAATTATAATATATATATATATATATATGTATATGTATGTATATATTTTATTTAGTTGGTGGATTTGAGTGCTTTCATGTCATATATTCTTGTCTCCCAATAAATAAAAGAAAGCGATTTCTGCAGAAAATTGAAGATGCTAATCATAGTTTCGGATTTCATTGACTGATCAACGAAGAATCATAGTCATTCTCTGCTTCTTTTTTGTTTGTTCTTTCTTTTGCTAACCCTTGTTTTATTAGATCAAATATATTCTCTATCTTTTGTTATCTCTATAAATTAATATTCGGTAAATTAATAACTATCTAAATTAATAAATTATCATGGTTTCGAGTTGGATCCGTGTAATATTTGACATATTTTGATAAAATAATAAGATAATAATTTTCTTGAAATTTCTATGTAATCATATGGTTCCACTAATAACATAAATTAATAATCATATAAATATATTATATATATAATATATTTTAGTGAAATATGATTTTAATATTGTTTATTTATTAGTAAATTTATAATTTTGTGGGATTTTATTTTTATTTTTCTTAAAAACATAAAATTATATGATATTATTTTTTCAAATTGCATCAAAATTTATTTTAAAAATTATATATGTAATTATTATTTCCTAATATGTACATGCATTAAAACATATTGAAATATTATTCTCATTTTTAAAAATTTTATGAAATAGTTTTTGAAATTTAAAAAACTCTATAAATTAATAATTCTCTAAATTAATAAAATTCTCCTGTTCCAACATTATTAATTTATAGTTTTACTGTATCTAGGAATACATACCCGTATAAACCTCTTCTAAAATCCAAAGGCTCTGAATCGCCCAATTTTTATTTCTGTAGGCCCATCGAGTTCCTTAATTCCATTTTTATTTAATTATCTAGTTAATGTTATATTTAAGTCCCATGTTATACCAAACCGGAGAAAACCGACATATGTATCGCGTAACCGGTGCATTAATTATTGCAAATTAGTACAGTGATGTCTTAAGAACATAATAGTTTCAGAATTTTTCGTATTTTCAAGTGATTAAATCTTGGAAACCCATATACTTATCATGTTTAATTGCTCTCTTTCAGTTTCATAGTGGAGCATTACTTGGCTAAGGGTAATTTTTAGTGTCCCGACGTTGTGTGATTATGTGAATTTTCGTGAATATGTCACATGTGGATGCTGAGATATATACAATGAAATTTTTTGACTAGTAACATAATCATGTTTTATAGAAGGTTTTGAGCTAGTAGAACAGATGTTTAGGTTCATATCTCTTTAGATGTTATAGGTTTGCCCTTGCAGATAGTTCTCTCCAAGAGAACTATGACCAACCGATCGTTCATCGAACTTTAATCATTGATCTCTTCTGGTCATAGTTTTGTGGAAGAGCGGACGGAGATGCGATTTGGGACATGAGCTATACGCTGCGTTTCAATGCGGTTTAATAGATGCTTGCGTTTCGAGACAAAACTTGTGTGTTGTTTGTTGTGTCCGGAAGAATAAAGCAAGGCGTTTTTAATGCTTTTGGGAAAAAAGAAAAGAATACAAAAAATATTTTCTGTTGCTGGGCTTTGAACCCGCAATATTTCTATTGATGAGAGATTATAAGCCTATGAAAACAATTATTTAAAAAATTCTCATAAGATGTTACTTATCTTCAAACGATAAAAAATAATAATAATAATAATTTGAAACTTTTGGAATAATTTGTGAAAATATCCAGAAATTTAAGTTATCTTCCACGTTTCCTGTATACTACTCCATATCTATAGGCATAAGTTACATTGCCTGGCCCATTCGTAAACAAAATTGAGTTCCCACTCAGACCACAATCATCAGGAAGGTCCTTAGCCAAGCAAGAGAAATTTCCCAGCTCTCCAATAAACAATACAAGGTCTCTGAAATCGATGACCACAACTCATTCACCAGCCTTCTCCTCTAGCTACTCACTCTACAAGCTAACCGAACAAAATTTAATACACCATAACCTGGGGCTGGGATGATTTTCTCAACCAAGAAAAGCTCATCATCACCAGATGGAACCAGATAATTAGTTGAGTTAAGAGGCTGTGATGGCATAAGTGGAGTAACTTCCAACGAATAAGGAATTGTTTAGAAAGACTGCATAAAATCTACCTCTGAAACTAAACAAATCCCAACATGAAGCATCTGAGATATTCTTAAGCCGCATCCATTTCATCTCTGCACTTCTCAACACCAACAAAAAAATTAGTGTAGTTAAGGAGCACAGCGAAATCTCCTTCTCCTCTTCCCTCCTAAATTAACAAAAGAAACGCCAGGCCTAGGTAAGCTGATGTCCATGCTTCAGGATCCCAACCAATCATTCTATACTGATAACCTAAAGAGAGAATCTGACAGTGAAGCATTTTCATCAAGGTTGGATCAACAAAAAACAATCTAAATGATCATTAGAATATGAAGGAATAAGTTACAGCTTCAGCAGAGAAACAAAGCCTGAGGGAGCTACAAGATCACATTACAGTTTCTAATAGATTCTATTAACTAAACAAAAGCAACTTACAATTGTCCTCTTCACACAAAAAAACAAAATAACAATACAGAAATTGGAACTTGTCATCACTAATTTAAAAACATTGATTTATGAAATTCAATGACTTCACTACACTTTCATATGAGTTGTTTCATCACCTTGGAACAGAACTTAAGAACACAGTTTCTTTCTGCTTTCCAAATTAGTTCCAACTTAATTGATTCTCCTATCTTCACACCATTAGCGTCACAAAACTCTTTCCATCCTCCTACCAATATCATTCTCTCACGTTTTTTCTCTAGCCTCGTCTTCGAAGACCATTTCACGCCGTGTTTATCCAACAGACTCATCTTCTTTGCATTTTTTAGGCCATTCATCTTTGTGAAAGATATTGGAAGAACCTGAGATAGATTTCAAACGAGGGAAATAAAGATGAAGAATGAATAAGATCTTTAAAAGAACAAGTGAAAGGCTTGGTTATGAAACTAACCAATTTTGATGATCTGATATTGTAAGGTGTAAGAGTTACAGTCACAAATCGGTTTTGAGATTGTGAAGATGAAGAAGCTTTCCAAATCAATCCACCTTTTCCTTTTGAGCATTCCTGTGAGATCCTCTCTTCTTGGCTGCTCTCTTTATCGCTTCCCGGTTCTGTTGAAAGAGAATCTACTTCATTAGTTTCTGAGTACTCTTCTTCTTCTTCTGGCTCTATGGAGGAGAAACTTAGAACAAAATTTGCTCCTCTTTTGCTCAGTTTGAAAGTGACAGTATCTCCAGCCTTGAGTCTATTGGCACGACAGAAATTTCTCCACCCTCGTCTGATGTAAGTAGTATTACATGATTGCTTTTGTTTCAAATTTAACGTCCATGGTCTACCCTTTTCATTCATCAGAACAATCTTTCCAGATCCATTGTCTAAACCATTTGCCCTCACAAAACTTATTGGAAGATTCTGGAAAATTCATCAAAACACAACATGAGTTTGATCTCATTCAGACCCTAGTATAAAAGTTACTTTTGGGTACTAACTAGGAGTAGAGTCTCATACCAATGAGTCATAACGTAGATTCGCAGAAGTGACATTAGCCACGAAACAAGATCGATCTAGTGACGAAGACTCTGCTTCTCTTCTTGATTTCTTCTTCACTTTCTTCTTCCTTTGAACCAACCCTAAAAAAAAGAAGAGTACCAATGCAGCTAGTAATAGTTACATGAGCACATCTCTTAAATATCAGTTAGTTACACAAACTCACCGAAATTGTTCTGGTCATCTAAACTCGACCTATAGTGAATTGCACAACAACTAGGTCCGAAGACTGTCACGTGGAAAGACATGTCTCTCTCATGTCTGAAAATGACAATGTCACCGATTCGAAGATCATGTGAAAGAGCAAACTCTTTCCAACCGTTAGTGAGTCTCAGTCCATCTACCTTTACTTTCCATGTTATCTTGGACGCGTCTGATCTTAACTCAGCACTCTTCGGCTCATATCTTCTTTCTATATACTTCAAGAAGAAAGCTACAGGAATAGTCTGAGCAACATGCAAATACAAAACCAGATCCATCTTGTTCAATTAGCTTCTCAAAGAGAGAGAGACAGATAGAGAAGAAGGAAGCCAGAAAGAGAGAAATATTACCAAGTGGTTGTGAAAGCCAGGAAGAAGAGGCTGGAAGAAATGTTGATTCGCCATTATCAAAGAACTTTAATCTTTAGCGTCTACACTGAAATCTCATGGAGGAAAGAGTGTAGGAAAAACAACATTTAACTGTCAAGATTATTTATTTCTGAGCTTAAAGACGGTTTGGTTTCCACTGGTGAAACCTCATTGGAACTCGTAGAGCTTTAAAAACACCATCCGTCTTCTGACTATAGGCAAATAAAAAAATACTATATATACATAGTGATTGTTGAGATATTTTTTTCACCGTATATTCATTATTAATGCACTCTACATGCTTTTAAATTAACATGTGACCATCATAGTATAGACTAGTGCTTGGAACTTATTCAAAATCATGAATTTTTCCATATAGTGGAATTTCATAAGTGAATAAACGAGTGACTATAGCTAAAAGTTTAACATACGCTGCCAAACAATTTCAGGAAGGGATATTTGAGAAAATAATTATTCATTAACCTTGATATTTGAGCCATTCGCTCCAAACAAAGCCTAACAAGAATCTTCCTAGGCTAGCTAAACGATTGCTTTATCAAACTTCCTATTTGTGTTCATTGCAAAATATACACAAATATTTTAAGCTGGTTTTATCTCGTGGCACAACTTTGGCTCCAATAAAAGATACACCCGACATATGTGTCATTTGAATACCCTAAGATAGGATTCCTTTCCAAAGGATCCGACACATTTTGGTCAAACACTTGAAGACTGACACGGTTTTGAGAGTTCATGAGCCGATCATTTCCATAGACATGGCTATGTAGTGTTGACAAGGATGTGGGGATAGTCAAACAAAAACACATTAAAACTTAAATACAAGATACTGTATGTCTAGATTACATACACACTCCACAACCATCAGAGTTCACAAAATATATACCTAAAAGCAAAGGATAAGGTTGTTTGTCATCTATTAAAAAACAAACCAAGAGAATGTCTCAGGTATCCAAAACGAGATTTTCACCTTGGCACTGAACTCGAAGAGCCACAATCAGATATCTGTTGAGGGGTCCTCACACGATTCTCTCTTGAGCATCTCCAATAATTGAGGTCATCTTCCGCCCTTCCTGTATGTATTCCAGCTTTTGCCATTCAAGGCACAACCATCAGGAAGCTCCTTAGCCGAGCAACAGACATTTCCCAAGTCTCCAATAAATAACACACGGTCTTCCAACTCATTTACCACAACCCATTTACCAGCCTCCTCAACTAGCTTACCAGCATCCTGGGATCTACACTTTAACTGAACATTGAAGGGGAGATGAAAGAAGCTCAATACGATCCTCTGACTTGTCTCGGCTTACTCCTCCCAGCAAATAGTAAGAAGGCAAAGCAGCAGGAGCATGAGCTCGAAGTCTAAAGAGAAACAAAGGGATCTTCTCTAAAAGTACACAAATCTTTGCTTTCACTAGGGAAATCAGCGAAAGCCGGAAGAGAGTAACTTGGGTGTAATAGACAAGAAGGAAAAGGAAATGTGGATCGCCATAAGTTGCAAACAGAGTGAGCATGAACAACATCAAAACAGCCCTCCACATTTTTGGAGATAAGATGCAGTATTTCTCCTGGGAGCTGAGACCAATTTGACATCATTGATGGTGTCTTTTTTTTTTTTGGAGCTTCTGCCATATTTGCTGATGAATACAGAAACTGCTACAATTTTGAAATCAGTAAAAAAAAAAATACAATGGAAGGGTTAAGGAAACTGGTAAATAGACATGGACAAAGAAGATCTATGGCATAAAATCTGCAATTTAAAACCCCGCCAAAACTATTACCAGATTTCATCCTGCAAGCAACAATGTTTATCTTTTATAAAAAGGAATCACTGAAAGAAAAATTATAAGTAATATGGAGATAAAACTCATAAACAAAGATTAAAAAGCAGCCAATACACTCAGATAAAAAACCAACTTGAAATCTCACTTTGGACTTTGGTTTCTTCATATTTTGGGTAAGACACTCATTAACCCCACATTTGAATTGTATCAGTTTATAAGTTAAGAAACCACTTACTTAAGAGAACACAACAAAAGTAAGCATTGAAACAAACATTGAAACAGGGGTAAGAAGTTACCGATTAATCAATAACACATGTTCACTCAACTATTAAAGAAACAACAAAACAAAATAAAAGTTATAAAACAAAACAAAAAGTGAAAAAATCTTTCACATTTCACCACCAGATTTAAGGACAAGTACATTTTAAAGGTGACAATTTTGTGGAATTAAACGAGAGCCCAGAAGAGTTCTCTAAGTGCTACGATCTATATGGATAAGGTAGGTAAACAATGAAACATGCACATTGTGTAATGAAACAAAACAGTAGCTTGAACTAGAATTTGAGAACTTACAGAAACTGAGCAAGCAGCCGATTTCTGAGATTCAGCAAGAAATGTAGAGCCTCGAATAGATGGGGATCGCAAGAAGACCGAAATCGTTCATACTCATTAGTGAAAGATAATAGTGGACGTAGGAATATGAAAAGTTTCGTGTCAAGTAACTTCAACAGATTCATTTAGTGTTTTTTCTCAAGTAAGTGGGTAATTAGGTTTCAACTTAGTTTGTATTTTGGGCTTCAAAAATCAAAATATTAGACCTCTTGGGGCTCTGTAAACTCTTTTGTTTCTGACATATGTTCAAAGTGTAATAGTTGTTTTCGTGATAAAAAAAAATATGGTCACGAGTATCATTAGATACCATTAAAAATACATATTGAAAAGATAAAGAGGATAGGAAGATGTTCTTATTTAAAAACTTGTGAGAAATCTGTAAAAATCTCATTTAATACGTGTACATCATTTCTTAGTTCAATTTTTAAAATCGTTTAAATTTAATTATAAAACCAAATTTTATTAAAATATTAATTACTTTTTTAGAGACTAAAACAAACTCTCACCACTACATGCTCTTAAACTTGGATGAAAACGAAATTTGGACTTTCCAAATATCCCACAAACCCTGCATTACTTTGTCCCATAGATCTTGTGTAACAAAATTATACTCTTACAACAAAAATACTAAAATATACATAAAATAAAGGCGACTCCAAGTAAAAAAAAAAAAGTATAAAATAATAAATCCAGTCCAATTCACTAAATAATAAAGAATGTATTTTTAACTGTTTCCAAAATAGAGTAGAAAACCGATTCAGAAAAGCTCAACCAGTCGTCCGTACTCTTAAAACCGGAAAGATAGGTCCCACATGAGAGCGTGGGCCAGTCAAAATCCTAAACTCGTGGCTCGACCGTGGAATGTCAAATTCGGTCCCTACGTTGCACTTCACTTGTCCCCTTACGTGGCTCGCTCCAGAGCTCCCTAACACGTGTCATGTCAATTTCAAGCTTTACATTCTATATAAAACCTTATTTGTCGTTTCCTGCTCCTTACCACTCTTTCCCCCTCTCTGTATCGTCTTGTTTCTCCAAAGATTTCAATAATGACGTGAGAGATTTGAGACTGTGAGGTGACGACCACAGTGACGTTTTTTGTAACCGAATACGACCTGAAGATATTTTATAGATACTATTGAGCTATAGATATTTTCTTGATCCTTTTGTCAAACTGGTTATTCTTTAACTAATGAACGGGCTTTCAATGAAAATTAGATATAAAATAACATAAATTGTAAAATAAAACTGAACAAATTTTTTTAAAAAGTCAATTTAGTATAATAGAAAAAAATAAATCAGAAAGTTAACTAATATCATTAATTATTCAAAAATAATATATCTATATATCATATGGCAATAGTAATGTTTTATCTGGACATTAAATATAAAAAGAAATAATAACATGTCATTACAGTGATAACATAATTAAAAATGTGAACAGAAATGAGTTACATGTGATAAATAAATGCTTCAACGGTATTTTCTATGAAAGCAATTATTATTTTTTTAAACTTGAATTATCTATTGCAATTTCCCATTTATTTACTTAATGATTTATTCCTATAGCACACGATATCTAGTTTTTATTAAACTGAATATCCCCACGCTAGATTTGTTAAACACATGTTAGACTTAATTACTTAAACATGTACATATTAGCACTACACTAATGCAAAATGACTTTCGGCGGGAAGGATAAAACAGAATCGAGTCACATTTTGTATTGATCAAAGAAAAGTCATCGGCTTTTTACCCCCCCAATTTAGAACAACATTAAACCCTAGTTCAACACAAACAGTCATGTCTTCCAAGCAAGGAGGAAACTTGAAACCTTTGAAGCAGCCAAAAACTAATATGAAGGAATACGAAGAGCACGACTTAGCTAACATTCAGAAGAAGAAAGACGAAGAAAAGGCGTCAGTTAAGGCATCGCAGAAGGGATCCTTTGGTCCGGACCTAAGAAGAGCGGGAATAAATGATCCGTTATTTCTATTCTCCAAAAAAAAAACTTATTTTGTTGGACTTCAGATTAATTAATCTAAACTGCCACTCGATAAAAAATACTTGTTTTTGCATATTCCAAAAAAATAACGAAGTGATGGAAAACAAATATATTTCAAATTTTACATTACGTAAGAATATTCACAATCTTAACTCCAATGAGGGTACCTTTTATATAGAAATAATTAACATTTCAACTCGCTATTTCCGACAAGTTTTTCGACAAGAGAAGGTGGACGAGAGGTAGTTGAAGAGGAAATGAGTATTAGACATATATATGCGTTGATCGAATGAGAGAAGATAAGAGTGAAGGCTAAAGCTCTTCCAAATGAGGAGCCCTTGGCGGAGGTGGAGGAGAAGGAAGTGCGTTGGTCGTTGAAGGAGCTCACTATCAGGCCACCAGAGATAAGAGAGAAACTAGACTAGAGTGAGAGAGGGGATGAGAACTGTGATAAATTGCATGCAAATTGATATTTTGCGTGCTTATTATATTCTCCTTACACCCCCACAGAGGGCCCAGCTACTCAAAGACTAAAGAGATCATTTGACACCAATAAATCATCTAGTTGATTTTAAGATATTTTTGTTTTAATATTACATTAATTTTAATTAAATTAGTATATATACCCTTATAAAATCAAAATTTTAAATTTTGACCTATTAAAAACAATTTCTACCTCCCCATTGTTCTCAGTCCACTACTTGCCAAACAGACCATGCTTATTCTTTTTTAGAAGATTATAGATAATTAAATATATATATTTTTTGTGCAACAAGAATTGACTATATTCGATCAAATTCAAAGCTCGTTACTAATTCCCATCCGAAACCACCAGTTTTCGTCTTAATGCATTTTTGTTCTTTGATTCAAATAGTTCTAGAAATTCCAAGTATAACTTTCATAACTTAAATAAATTCAGGACATTATTCTTGAATATTTGAAATTTTAAAGATAATATAGACACTTATAAACACAATACCATAAGTCCATAACTAGTCCTGGCCATTCGGTTTCGGTATTTTGGTTCTGTTCGGTCCGAACCAAAATTTTGGTTTACGGATTTAATTCGGTTATAAAGCATAAACCGATCGGTATATATTTTAATTTTATTCGGTTTGGTTCAAAAACAATAACCGATTAATTTTTTCGGTTAAGGAAAACATTTTATAAATACAAAAAACTCAAATTTTTCTTTTTTTTTCCTTCATTCTCACTCTCTTCTTCTCCACTCTTCTTCTTGTTCTTTCCTCACGATTTTCTCCTTCTTTCTTATTCTCTTCCATCAATCTCTCCTTCTTTCTTCTTCCATTTCTTGGATCTTCTCCTCTTCACTTATACTTCTTATTTTTCTCCATTTTTCTTTGTTTTCTAATAAATCTGATATCGTCTCACAGCCACCGTCGCAGTCTAAGCCGTCATCGCCAGTATCGCCATCGCCGGTGTCGCCGCAACCACCATCACCGCAGCCGCCGTTTCATTGAACCCTAATTTTTAATGGGTTAGGGCTTAGTCCCATAATTTATTTTGATAATTGAGCTCGTTTTAGACTTTTCGGATTAAACCAAAGAAAAAAAATTATCGGTTGTTTTCAGAATAATTTTTAAATTTAATGACCGATCCAAAAAACCCGACTACCGAACCGAAATATGATTCGGTTTAATCGGTGGAATTTTAAATAACCGAAAACCCTAAAAACTCGAACCGAACAAACCGAAAAAACTGGATGACCAGAGCTAATCGTAACACTGGTTATATCATGAAGATTATAGCAAGTTACTTTAAACTGTATTTGCTGGGGATAACATGTTGGAGTAAGCTCAAAGTTAGCTTGAGAGATAAGTTATCCTAATCCAAATAGATTTAAGATCCTTTAGAGATAAGGATCAATATGTATTTTGGAGTTATCTAAATACGGGTGTTTACTATTAGGATTAGGATAACTATAATGCTATATAAATCATTGTCGGATTAAGGGCAATGGTGTGTGATTTGAGAGAGAGATTGAGAGCTTAAGTTTTGTGTAAGTTTCTTAAGCAATAAAAAGAGAAAGTTCTTATTAAATCTCTGTGCATTATAATCGTTTGAGAACAATAATTGGTATGAGAGCGCTTGCTTATGTGTCTAAATAATGAACCAAGAAACTTCGAAGAAGCTAAACTGTACAGCGAATGGCTAAAAGCTTGCGAAGATGAGATAGATTCTATAACCAAATTAGATTCATGGACTCTTGTAGACCTCCCAGCTGGAGCAAAACCGATAGGCTTGAAATGGATTTTCAAGATAAAGAGGAACGCCGATGGAAGCATCAACAAATATAAATCTCGACTTGTGGTTAAGGGATATGTTCAGAGGTATGGTATAGACTATGAGGAAGTCTTTGCTCCGGTAGCCAGATTAGAAACAATACGTTTGCTCATTAATCTCGCTGCAGCAAATGGATGGGAGATACATCATTTAGATGTAAAAACAGCTTTCTTACATGGAGAACTGAAAGAAACCGTCTATGTCACACAACCAAAAGGTTTTGAAGTCAACGGGAGCGAGCACAATGTTTATAAGCTCAAAAAGGCATTATACGGTCTAAAACAAGCACCTAGAGCTTGGAATGAAAAACTAAACAAGTTTCTGCTTGGTCTTAAATTCTCTAGGTGTTTAAAAGAGGCGTCGGTATACAGAAGAGAAACGGGAGGAAGTCTTTTAGTTGTGGCTGTGTACGTTGATGATTTATTCGTCACAGGGACATGTATGACAACAATTAACGAATTTAAGGGGAGATGTCTAGTAAATTCGAGATGAGCGACCTTGGTAGACTAACCTACTACCTAGGAATCGAGGTGAGACAGCATGATAAAGGGATAACGCTATCTCAGAACATATACGCAAGAAAGATATTAGAAGAGGCAGGTATGAATGAATGCAACCCCGTGCATGTTCCTATGGAGTCTGGGCTGAAGTTGGCAAGGTCCGAGGATGAAAAGGAGATCGATGCAACATAATATAGAAAGATCATTGGTTGTCTTCGGTATCTACTTCATACCAGACCAGATCTATCTTATTGTGTGGGCGTGTTGAGTAGATATATGTCCAGTCCAAGGGCATCTCATGGTACAGCAATAAAGCAGTGTCTCAGATATCTAAAAGGAACTACATCTTTTGGTAATACTTTCGAGAAATCTCCAAGATTTGCTACGTGAGATCGTTGGGTCCTCACACGAGAAGACAGTCATACGCATTGACAACAGATCAGCCATAGCTCTCACTAAAAATCCGGTGTTTCATGGGCGAAGCAAACACATTCATACAAGGTATCATTTTATAAGAGAATGTGTTGAGAATGGATTAATGGAGGTGGAGCATATACCCGGAAGCGAGCAGAAGGCGAACATACTAACCAAAGCTCTCGGAAGAACCAAGTTCAGTGGAATGCGAGATTTTATTGGCGTGCGTGATGTGGAAGAGAAGAACTTTAAGCTTAAGGGGGAGATTGTTGGAGTAAACTCAAAGTTAGCTTGAGAGATAAGTTATCCTAATCCAAATAGATTTCAGATCCTTTAAAGATAAGAATCAATATGTATTTTGGAGTTATCTAAATACGGGTGTTTACTATTAGGATTAGGATAACTATAATGCTATATAAATCATTGTCGGGTTAAGGGCAATGGTGTGTGATTTGAGAGAGAGATTGAAAACTTAAGTTTTGTATAAGTTTCTTAAGCAATAAAAAGAGAAATTTCTTATTAAATTTCTGTGCATTATAATCGTCTGAGAACAATATAACATGACTTGGTTTTATGTAAAATCATGTTTTATAAATTATAATGATGACTGATAGAGTTTTTTCGTAATTCGGTAATAAGGGATGCCCACAACTGAATTTGATTGATTTTACTTTTAAATCAAGAAAATGATGTTTTATTATTTTGGCTTAATATGGAAGACAAATATCTATTCTCACTTATTTGCGATGCACGATATTTCGATGGAAAAAAATATCTTCTTCTTTCGTTACAGATATTTCTGTCTACTATAGTACTAGACTATTCATGGAAAATAATTTAATAAAGGAACGGTTGTCCAACGCTTAGTACAGTACTCAGTACCATAAACAACAGCCACACAATTAGACTAAATAAGTAATAAAAGTTCAACGAGTGAAGAGTCAATAACGTCATCGAGTCAAAATGACACATGTCAGACTCTGAGTGAGTGACAGCCTAAGCACATTTACAAAACCGTGAGATTACTTAGCTGTGTCTTGTCCACGTGTCAAAAGCTCCGTGTTTGGAAATTTCTCAAATAAAAATATCTCCGACCACTATAAAGACTAACGCTCACTTCTCTTTATCTTAAGAAAACAAAAAAAACACAGAGATCGTTAGTTACCACTTAACTAAACCTTATCCAGTTTTTTTTCAAACAGAGTATTCATCAATGGACTCATTTTCGTCTTTCTCTGAAATGTTGGAATCTCAAATTTATATAGGCAGCGAGTATTGTCAGAAGTTGGCGACAAGCTGTCCCAAGAAACCAGCGGGTCGTAAGAAGTTTCGTGAGACTCGTCATCCAATTTACAGAGGAGTTCGTCTAAGAAACTCAGGTAAGTGGGTGTGTGAGGTAAGAGAGCCAAACAAGAAATCTAGGATTTGGCTCGGAACTTTCCAAACCGCTGAAATGGCAGCTCGTGCTCACGACGTTGCTGCTATAGCTCTACGTGGCCGATCAGCCTGCCTCAATTTTGCTGACTCGGCTTGGAGACTCCGGATTCCTAAGTCAACCTGCGCCAAGGATATTCAGAAAGCGGCTGCTGAAGCCGCGGTGGCTTTTCAAGATGAGATGTGTGATACGACGACGGATCATGGGTTTGATATGACGGAGACGGTAGTGGAAGCTATTGTGACAGTGGAACAGAGCGATGCATTTAATATTGATGAAGAGATTATGTTTGGGATGCCGAGTTTGTTGGCTAATATGGCGGAAGGAATGCTTTTGCCTCTTCCGTCTGGACAATGGAGTCATAGTTATGACGTTGACGCCGATGATGACGTGTCGTTATGGAGTTACTAAAAAGGAATTTAAAAAAAAAAAATATATACGATGGGTTACTAAAATTCTATATTCATTAACATTTTTGTAAAGATCCTTTTTTAGGATGGATCCTTCATTTTGTTAGTAGTGTGAGCAACAACAAGTGCAAATGATTCGGTAAAGTGTTTCCTTCAAATTTTGGTGGGGAAGTTAGCTTTTACATGCTCCAAATATACCTGGATTATATAATTATATTCAATTCATACTTTTATTATAAAATATTTTAAAATATATCTCAAATAATAAATAATTTCAATATCTACCTTTCAGTTTTAATTTTGTAATAAATGTAACATTAATCATTATGGTCTTAATATACCGTGAAATTTTATCTTCCTGAAATTCACGTTAGATACGATTTTGTTTAAGATAGAGAAAAATTTGAAAAAATAAATATAAAACGACTTCGTAAAAGTGTATAACATCGTTGTTTTATCAAAAATTTGAAAAATGTATCTTGTTGTTTTATCATAAATTTTATAACATCGTTTTATAATAAAACAACAAAATATACTCTTACGAAGTCGTTTTGTTTTTGTTTTTTTCAAAATTTTATTTATCTTAAACAATATCGTATTTAACACAGATTTTACGGAGGTAAATTTTCATGGCATATTAACACTATAACGATTAATACTGGATTTAGTACAAAATTAAAATTGAAGACTCGATATTAAAATTATTTGTTATTGGAAATATGTTTTAGCTTACTTAATAATGTTAGTATGAATTGAACATAATTATATTTGGTGGATATGTAAAAACTAACTTGTCTGTTTTTTTGTGCAATATAATATCGGTCTCCTAATAAGCAACAAAAACACACACTGTCTAATAATCCATCGGTTTGAAAATATAAACCAAATTTTCGAACTCGTCCGAATATTTCCGACCACCTATATTAGTCAAAAATGATGGTCAGAAATATACATGTTTTCTTGTAATGTTTTGACAAACTTCTGAATGTTGATCCATTATCATAAAACTTAGTGGTGTGCATGAATATGTTTCCTTTTGAATGAAATTTACTGTTAAATAAACTCATTATTATCTAGTCAAACGTGGATCCAACTTGATAACCTTCGTCTAACTTTTAATTTGATGGTTTCTCCATAGTAGATAAGATTAATTTTTCTTCGAGATTTTTATATTTTTGCTGTTTTCTCTTTAGATATTTGCTGGTATCATCTCTTATGGGCTTGTTTCATAACCTGTATAATCTGTTATCTTTTATGAATAAGAAAATTTACGGGAAAAAACTAGAATACTCATAGACAGTACGATAGATGGAAAAAATAAACAGCACAATAAATAACATTAAAAGATAAATGAAATAAGCAAAATGCAAGTGGAGGATGACTAACGAAGAAAGTTCCATGAACTGAAAAGTGAGATTGGAACACAGCAAGACACCGCTTTCAAAGTTAATTAACGAGAACCGATCCCATAATTTATACATAAGGTCTTTGGTGAAAGTCTATAACAAAGAAATATTCACTTGAAATTCCAGTTGATGTAGTCTTCCTAGAAATTATAAAATTTAAAATATTTAGTAAACAAATTTACATTCAATTTGTAGTTTACGCTTTAATGATAACTTTGACGCATGCACAATAAATATCACTAAAGATGTAAAATATTACACTGAATTACATGTTTATGTTTTAACGCGCGCATAGTAGTTACCTTATGGATGTAAAACAGATTTACACTGGATTTTTTTTTTTTTTTTGCATATGTTTTAATCTTTTAATGATATAATGTTGGTAGATAATAATAGTAATAATAAATATATACCACTATGGACGTATAACATATTTACGTTCAACTTTTTCTTATGCTTAATATAATAGTGACTCTTGTAGTATACAGTAAATACTAATTCGGAGATAAAACATATTTACATTAAACATTTCAATTTCGTATGCATCACGTTTTCGTGTCGTCGAATATCCGTTCTAATGGGTTGGATGTGTACTCAATCTTTAAGTTTTTTTCCTAATTCCGAATCATTTTTATTTCAGTTTCACTTTATCCTGTGAACGACATTCATTTTGTGATCATTGTTCATCGGCTAACTACAATGTATTTTACCTTTATATACTCCAATAACTATACTAATTTTTAGACAAGACTGCTTTCATACTTTCATATGACTGTCGCTTTAAAAGTTCATTTAAATGTTAGCGGTGAAGCTAAATTTGGCCACTCTTCAAAGCAAGAGATTATATAACATAAGAACACTCAGATAATTGATTGGTAGTTTAGACTACCTATTTTGTTTTTTTCCATTGACTTAAATAGAAAAGTTTGGAGTCGTAGCTCCTTACAAGGTGCACAAAGGAAATGGGAAAATGGAGTCACCAACTCCTACAAAACAGGAATGAATCAGAAAGTGGAAGTTATCTTGCGAAAAAGAGTTGCTCCAATATTTGACTAAGCAATAAAAAACACAGAAGTCTAGTGACTTCAATTATCCAGATATTTCTTATTTGGAATAATCCATCTTGTGGGCTTTCTAGGTTCCACTTCAAGATTGCCACTGCTAATGTCACTGCCACTGCCATTGCTAATGCCACTGGCACTGGCACTGCCACTGCCATTGCTAATGCCACTGGCACTGGCACTGCCATTGCCACTGCTGCCATTACCATTGACTTGAGCTATCCTATCAAAGTACGTGGTGTAGTTTGAAAAGATATTTGTTCCATTTGACCATATCTTCTCTTGTTTTTAACATTAATATCATTCTTCTTCTTCTGGACATTAATTAATGAATTTACGATTTTTAGGGTATTAGCTAAGAACTAACTTATACTACACATTAAAAAAAATACCGAGTGGCCTAGCTTTCAGCATATCACTATATCATCCGAAATGAAAAACCTTTATTTAAAAAGTCATAAGAATTTTTTTGAAGTATTAATAACAACAAAACAACCAGATGTTTCATGCATCTAAATTAAGATTTTACAGTTTAGGGCTCAACCCGGTGAGCAACACCGGGAGAGTTGCTGACAATCTCCAACAACTGGGCTCATCTTCATCATCTCCTGCATGAACATATTGATAGGAGTGAGTTGCATTGTCTACCTGATCCATGATCAAAACTGAGTTCCCACTCAGACCACAACCATGAGGAAGCTCCTCAGCCGAGCAAGAACAATTTCCCAGCAATCCATTAAGAAACAAGACACGGTCTCCTAAATCAGTGACACCGATCCATTTGCCATCCTTCTCATCCAGCCTACTCACTCTTAATTTTAGATAAAAGCGTGGTTGCCTAGTTCTAGGGATGATAATCTCAACTAGGAAAAGTTCATCATTGGCAGATGGAACCATAAAATTGCGTAACACATATAGAGGCTCCAAGGAAATCAGTCGAGTTGCTTCCAGGGAATAAGGGTTGATAACGAAAATGTCCCTGTTACTTAAGGTGACATAAAACCTGCCTTTAAATGCCACTAGATAATCGCATGGAGCCTCTGAGATGATGTTAACTTGCATCCACTTCATTTCAGCACTTCTTAACAACAGCAGAACTTTTCTGTAGGAGAGGAGCACAATGAACTCTCCTCTTCCCTCTCTAATGTTAAGAGGAAGAAAAGCTGCACCTCTGTAATCTGTTTCCCATGGTTTATCCAAACCCCAACCGGTCATTCTGTACTGATGGCCAAGAGGAAGAATCTGGCAGTCGAGCACCTTCATCAAGGCTGACCTATATCCCAGGATATTCACTTCAACTGAACATTGAAGGGGAGATGGAAGCACCATACTATCATCTATCTTATCTCCCAAAAGACATGAACTATAACTATAGGTAACAGGAAATGTAGGAGTTAGGGTTCTAAAGAGGATCAATGGGACCTTTTCGATGGTGCACAACTCTTTGCTTTCACGAGGGTAATCTGAGAAATCTGGAAGAGGATAACTTGGGTGTTCTAGGCTTGATGGAAATGGAAATGTGACTCTCCATGGATGACAAACTGATCGAGCATGAATAACATCAAAACAGTTTTCTAGATACGTCGAGATAAGTCGCAGTAGCTCTTTAGGGAGAAGAGTCCAATCTGGCATGGACAATGTCTCCTCTTTTGATGGCTCCAGTGAAACCTACATAAAACAAATTCTGCTGTTAACGAATTATTTGTAGGATAGCAATCCTTACAAGTCATTTACCATACTCCATACATATAAAAAAACCAACAATAACCAAGAAACATGAAATGGAGAGTCAAATCACATTTACGAATGGATGATAAAAATTCTTACACATTCTGAAACAATAGATGATATCTTCTTGTCTGTTGCAGGTGCCGCCATGTTTACTAATTGCTGCTGTTTCGGAATCTGAAAGAAAACAAATGTTTCTTAGGGTGTAGGAAATTTTAAACAAACGTACATGAAGACATATATTGTTCTACCGGAAATGTAAAAAAGCAGCTACATTAATCAACAAATAAACTAAATGTAATACTATGAGGAGAATGAATCAATAATGTAAGTAAGTACTAAAAAATCATTTTTAACAAAAAAAGAAAAAGAAAAAAGTATCTAACAAGTATTGTAGCAATCTTTACAAGTCATTTACCATACTCCATACATATAAAAAACCCCACAATAAGCTAGAAACATGAAATGGAGAGTCAAATCACATTTACGAATGGATGATAAAAATTCTTACACATTCTGGAACAATAGATGATATCTTCTTGTCTGTTGCAGGTGCCGCCATGTTTACAATGTCCTGCTGTTTCGAAATTGAAAGAAAAAATGTTTCTTAGGGTTTAGGAAATTGTAAACGAACTTACATGAAGAGAGAAGATTTATTGTTCTACCGGAAATGTAAAAGCAGCTACATTAATCAACAAAGTAAACTAAATGTAATACCTTAACTTTGAGGAGAATGAATCAATAATGTAAGTAAGTACTGAAAAATCATTTTAACAAAAAAAGAAAAAGTATTTAAAATCATTAACAACTAAGAAAAAATATTTTAAAAGTGAGAAATGACATAAATAGTTGTAAACACACTTTCTTCGGAAGCAATAACATTCTTGTTCATATCTTTGAACTCTATCGGGAACGAGTTTGTAAAAAAAAACAAACTGTATAAAACTTCCGCCCTCCGGTTTCCGTATCCGTCTTGCCGGACTGTGGAACTTTCCGATGAAGAGAGGACTAGCTCTTCTCGGATCTGGTCATAGATTAGGTTAGGTTTAGAGTAGGGTTTTTTGTAACCATTTTCGATTCTATAATTCTTTATTATTTTCGGTTTGAGTTTTTTAATTAATATATATATTAAAAACAAAAAATAAAGCTGTGTAAAACAAAACACATCAAAACACTGAAGGTTCAATTTTTCCAGAATCCTGATTCCAAAATTTATAGTTTTTGAACATAACTATGCATTTTCTTAAGCAAACTAAATCACTAAATTTCTGATGGCCAAGAAAGTTTATCAGAGCATAAAATCACAGGAGATAGAGAATTAATCCTTTGTTACCTTGGTGTAGAGAGCGGATTGATTCGACCGGAGAATTGAAGTCCGAACAAGTCAAAGTTCTTTGTCCGAAGAGGACTGAGCCAACTCAATACTGCAGCGATCCTCCCATTGCAATAAGAAGATTTTAAATAGGATTTAGAAATATGTCTGGTTTAGGATTTAGAGAATCTTATCTTATCCTTGTGAAATTCTTCTAAATTTCTCATTATCCACTAATATTGTATTAATATATTTTAATATTTTTATTTAAATTATTAGAAAAAACTAGTTTAGGTTTTAGAAACCCTAAACTCACGAATTATAAAACCACGTCGTCTTGTCTTGTCTTTTTTTCCTCTCTTATCAAAACAATGAAACCCATATATAGTACATGAAATAATAGATCGTGCAAAGAGCTTCTCAAAGTAGGGAACAATCTGCAAGCTCGTCCGGAGATTCAGTAATTGCTAATATATTTTTGTAATCGATCACAAATGAGCAACAAACAAATTTCATACAATGATGAATCGCATAGTCTAGATAAGAGCTAAGGATAAACATCAGAAAGGCATATGAGACAAATAGACATGTCGGTCTGCTATTGAGAAGGTCATGGGTGATATATTGTAGTTTAGAATAAAAATACACTAAAACTTAAATATTAGTGATCCAGTGTCCAAAACTATGACTAAAGTCATATACAAAATCATAGGATTATGCTTAAATTGCGTCAGCTCTAGTCCGCCGAGCGTTTTTGGGGACTAGATGGGCATCTCGCATTTCAGAACATTATCTAAGAGAAAGAGCTTTTCTTAAAAACAAAAAAAGTTTTATGCAATTAAAATAATATCTTATTGTTCTTATTTTTTAAAGCCACAAAACTTCTTAATCCTTAGGTTTGTAGTCTCACATCAATTTTTTCTTCCTCTAAGATTACGTTTTACAAAATAAAATAAAATAATAAATTACAAAATCATGTTTTCTTCTCAAAAACCAGGTGAAACATCTTGTCACCACCCTCAGATCACTATCTTCACAAAGCACAGTCAACGGCGACAACACAATCATGCTCGGTCAAATAATTTCTGTATATTATGTACATCATATATAGTTTAGTTGATAATGGCCTGGATATATTATTAAGAAAACAACGAAGCAGGGTTTGGAGAGTTCATGACAGAAATAGACATGGATGTCTCTGATTTTGAGAAGATTGTGAGTGATAGTTTAGAACAAAAATAATATTAAAACCTATATACCACTAATACAGTCTTCAAGGCTAATATCAAATATTACAAAATCATAGGATAAATAAAACCAACAGATAGCTGCAGTACTTATCCAAAGTGAGACCTTTCGGCCTAGCGTTCAACTTGGAGAGCCACAACTGGAGACCTGTTGGTGATCTTCACACGATTCTTCTCCCTTAAAGCTCTCCAACAATCGAGGTTGTCTTCTGCGTTTCCTGTAGGTACTCCATATTTATAGGCAAACGTTGGCTCATTGGTGAACAAAATTGAGTTCCCAGTCACACCACAACAATCAGGAAACTCCTTAGCCGAGCAACAGACATTTCCCAAGTGCCCAATAAACAACACACGGTCTCCCAAATCGCTGACCTCGACCCATTTACCAGTCTCCTCATCTAGTCTACTCACTTTACATATGAACCGGCTAAAATCTAATACATCATAAGGTGGGATGCTTACCTCAACCAGAAAAAGTTCATCATTGCCAGATGCAACTAAATAGTTTAGTGACTTTTGAGGTGATGGAAACATCAGAGTCACCTCCAGCGAAAAAGGATCGATAACATAAATGTGTTTTGTAAGAAAGGCTGCATAAAATCTGCCTCGGAAGGTGACTAAATTCGAGCATAAAGCCTCTGGAACGTCCTCGAGCCGCTTCCACCTCATCTCAGCACTTGTTAACACCAGCAAAACATTGGTGTAATTGAGAATGACGACGAACTCTCCTTCTTCTCCATCCTTGTTTAGCGGAAGAAAAGCCACGCCTCTGTAGTCTTTAGGTTCCCAACCATTCAATTTGTACTGGTGGCACAGAGGCAGGATCTGACAGTCAACCATTCTCATCAAGGTTGGATCCGATCCTTGGATCTCCACTTTCACCGAACACTGAATTGGAGATGGAGGATCGATATGATCCTTAGACTTGTCTTTGCCTATTCCTCCCAGAAAATACTCCCACGGCGATGTAGCAGGAGGAGCTCGGACTCTAAAGAGGAACAAAGGAAGCTTTTCCAGAGTGCACAACTCTTTGTTCTCGAGAGTGGTCTCGTCGAATGTAGGAATAGAGTAAGTTGGGCGTAACAGGCAAAAAGGAAAGGGAAATGTGGATCGCCACAAGCTGGAAACAGACCGAGCATGAATAACGTCGAAACAGTAGTTATCCTCGTTCTCCAGGTTCTTGGAGATAATGGGCAATAACTCCTCCGGTAAAAGTGACCAGTCTGGCCTCATTGATGATGATGATGTTGTCTTCTTTTTTGTTGCCATGTTTGTTTGATAACGAAATCTCAAAGAAAAAAAATTAGTAATCTAGGTTTGATGGAGCTATTCTTATGAAACAAAACTCTAGATTAGATGTATAGAACCCTAAAAGTTATTTTCCGAAATAGTCAGATTTTTAAATGAGGAAGGAGCCGTTGATGGAGCTATTCTTATGGTGATTTCCATTTTATTGACTTCCGTTAACAAAATCACTGACGAGTGACGAGGTCAAAGACCATACATCTTTGTGACCGTTTTTTTTTTAAAAAACATTCGTATTTTTCAAAAACATCTGAACTACATTTATATTTTCATGTGGTTCAATAAAACTATAAACAAGGGGAAAAAGAAAATATAAGCCAGTCAATCACTTAACTAAATACAAACAACAATAAGATAATGGTTTAGAAAAAGTTAATTTTGATGAAAAGAAGTATATTTACAGGTCTTTAACAAAAAAAAAAAAAGACTTGATGTTTATAAGGAAGAGAGAAGAAAACATAGCCAAAAATCCGGAAAAAATGAAAGTGGCAAAATGGCAAATGAACCAATTGACAATTTATTTACCCTTAAACTTGGCATGTGGTGATTGAGTTCTTTGATTCTATTTATTGACTTTTGGATCCAAGACGTTGTTTCTGCAAATAAGTCAAATAATTGATGTTTGACCTTGCTCAGATTTTCCATGATATATGCTTATGATTCAGCTCCTACAAGACAGACTTACATATTAGTGAAGTAACAATATAACTGGCATAGGCTCCCAGTATAGTTCGAACAGAGTTGAAAAATTATAATTATTACTCATGACACTTATTTAGATAAAGTATGCATCCAACTTCACGTAAACTAGTATGAAGAAATGAAAATTGAGATATCAACTTCACGTAATGGAGACAAGGACAAGTAAAAGTTAAAAGACGATTGACCATACCTAAAAGGCTAAAACCATTTCCATAATATACATATAAACGACTGTGTTACCAATTAGCAACAAAGTGTATAACACAGTCTTTACCTTGAAAGTCATAGGAAAAGTTTGTTTTTTGACCTAACATAAACAAAACCAACAGATGTCTTTCTTTGTATCCAAAATAAGATTTTACAGCTTAGCCCTGAAACTGGAGAGTATCACTCAATCCGCAGAGCCACCACTGGAGGAGATTTGTTAAGAACTTTCACATCATACTCTCTTGAGTATCTCCAAAAGTTGAGGTCGTCTTCGGCGTATTCTGTTTGCACACCATATTTATAGAAGTAAATTACATTGCCTGGCCAATTAATGAAAAGCATTGAATTCCCACTCACACCACAACCATCAGGAAGCTCCTTAGCCGAGCAAGAGCAATTTCCCTGGTCTCCAATAAAAAAAACACGGTCTCCCAAATCGCTGACCATTATCCATTCACCAGCCTCTATATCTAGCCTACTCACTCTACAGGTTAACCGATTAAAATCTAATACATCAGCTTCAAGATATGGGTTGAAATTCTCAACTAGGAAAAGCTCATCATTGCCAGATGGAACCAGATAATTACTTGACCTCAGAGGCTGCGAGGGCATCAAGGGAGTCGCTTCTAGCGAATAAGGATCGATAACAAATACATCCCTGTTAAGAAAGACAGCATAAAACTTGCCTCTAAAAGCTACTACTTCCGAGCATGAAGCATGTGAGATTTGCTGAAGCCGTATCCAACTCATTTCAACACTTCTTAACACCAACAAAACTCTAGTATAGTTGAGGAGCACAACGAATTCTCCTCCTCCTCCCTCATTGTTTAGCGGAAGAAAAGCCATGCCACTATAATTTTTAAGATTGCAATCAATAATTTTGTACTGATGACCCAAGGAAAGGATCTGGCAGTCTAGCACTTTCATCAAGGTAGGATCAGATCCCGGGATATTCACTTTCACTGAACATTGAAGTGGGGATGGAAGCTCCATATGATCCTCGGATTTGTCTCTGCTTAAATCTCCCAGATAATACATAGAAGGTGACGTAACAGTGGCATCAGGAACACCTGGAGAAGCTCGGATTCTCAAGAGGAACAAAGGGACCTTCTCGAGGATGCAAAAGTCTTTGCTTTGGTAATCCACTAAAGCAGAAAGAGAGTAACTTTGGCGTAATAGGCAAGAAGGATAGGGAAATGAAGATCGCCATGTGTGGCAAACAGAGCGAGCATGAACAACATCAAAACAGTCTTCCTCATCATTTAGATTCTTGGAGATAGTGTGGAGTATCTCCTCCGGTAAAAGAGACCAGTCTGGCATGGACGACATGGATGGAGATAGACAAGGCTGAGATTTTGAAACCTAAAAGAAAAAACCTCATTTATAAAGTTAACAAAACTGAAGTTGTGTTAAGATATGATTAAAACAAGAACAGAGAAGACTTAATCACATATCAATTCTAAAAAGTAAGTTATATATAAAGCTACATCTGGATTATTCAAATCTTTATTTCATCATACATACACCAAACTAAATCTTAAAAAAAAACATTAAAATGGAGAAAATCAAATAAAATTTCCCAAGCAGATAATACTAAATTTCTAGTCATGCCCATAATTAAGAAGTAGCAAGCAAAGAGAAACAGAGTTCATACATTATCGCAACTATGATGTAGAAGAGAGCATTCTAGCAGTGATTTATTATTTTCTGTTACAGAATCTGTCATGTTTGCTGATTGCATTCTGGAAAAAAACTAAGCGTCTAGGGTTTAGAAAAACTGTAGATAAACGTGAACAGAGATGAATGGTGATGATTAATCGCAAAACAAACATGAACGCAAAAAGAATTCGTACCAAATCATCGATTAGAAGTTATAAACCCAAACCATATGACAGAGACCAAAGAAGTTGTAAAGAAGGTCAAAATGAAACCGTCACTTGAACTCGGTCGTACTTGAGAAAAACTGCCACATTTTAGACACGTTAGCTACCAAGATTACGTGGCAAGTTTTCAAATTTTAGTGAACACTTACATTTTAAAATTAAAATAAAATACTTATAACTATCCTAATTATCATACTTCTAAAAATCGTCCGTCTAACCGATTAATCAGTTGTTTAGATACTAGATAAAGATCGACCGTCGCAATTTTCTTAAAATCGGATCGGTTCTGCGGTCGAGCGACGGTCAAAATCCGATTAATTGCCGATTTTTTTCCGATTTTTTTTTGAAAAGATTAAAAAAAAAAACCAAAAATTGTTTTTAATTGAAATTACTAGTTTAATTACTTTAATAATATGAACAAAATTATTTTCATGTGTCTTTGAAACTTTAATTATATATTTTAAATATATTTATAATGAATGTTATTTTTGTGAAGTAAAAATTTAGAAATAATCAAAATAATTGAAAAATTTTTGTAATGACAAGTTTATGAAACTTTAAATGTTATATTATATCAAACTTATAAATTTAGTGAGGATTTATAAATTAAAATAAGTTAAAAATACTATAAAAAACTCTAAAACTAATCCCCTATTAATCCCTGTTTATTTCCCGATTAATTCCTTAGGTGGTAGACCCACCTTTGCCGTCCGACTAGCGCCTAGCAATTTTTAAAACATGGCTAATTACTAGAAGCAATGGATCCCTGAAAACTAATGAAAGTGTCTTTACAATTAATTACTAATAAAATAAATGAAAGCAGCATTTTAAAAATAGAATTAATGTTTATGCAGACACACTACACTACAGACCCTATAAATTACCGTGTATATTATAATGTCTTTACTTAAAATATTAGTTAATATTAAAGACCCCATAAAAAATTAGGATGGTCTAATCTTAGGATTTTCTCGCCATATCTTCCATGATCTTCATATTTACTAATGGTTTTTTCTTTTTTTGTCTGGGACGTGCTACTACTATACAATGTTTGCGGGCCGTTATGGTTGCATGCATGTGTTTTCAACAAGTCAACAATTATAGAATTTGACATAGACTACATCAAATCTTTTGAAACTTCTAAATTTCAAAAGTTTATTTCACATAGTGTTTGCGGTTACATACAGTTACGATTTGTTTAATTATTTTTTTTTTTATTTTATTTATTTATTATAATAATAAAATTTACAGAAATAAATAAAATTTTATTATCTAATATCAAATATTATCATGGTAAATTCTTCAATATTTTATATTATAAATATATTCATATACTTTATATATGAAATATATTTATTAGAAAAATATTATTTAAACTTAAATTATATTTATATAATCTAAAAATGTCTAAATATTTAAGTATAAATTCTTAAATACAATATATATATATACATATATATTGATCTTAAATATATTTATTAGTATGAAAATACTTTTACTAAATTAAAATGTTCAAAATTTTTAAAATAAACAATTTGATGAGTTATTATAGGATTTCTTAAAATTTTGATTTAATTCTTTTCTTATAATGATAAAGTTTGATTTTCTTATAAAATTAAAGATTGTAAATATTTTTTTGTACGTTTTATGTAAAACCACCGTTCAAAAATTTCATGCAAACACATTCGTAGTCAACTATTAGACTAGTTGTCTAAATTATTTAGTATTGTTTGAAACCGCAACGGTCCCCTTCCATAATCTATCCCACACATCCATTATTAGGGATAAATGTCCCACATTGAATGATGGAAGGGATTTTAACTGATATATAAAGTATATGGACCAATCCACCCATTGCTAATTGGTTTTGAGTTGGAAGCCCATAGAACTTATATGGTATCAGAGTCCGATCCACACATGTCCAGCCCGATCCATAAGCGATCCGACCCAATAGTTGGTCCACTGATCCTTGTCCGAACTACCGAAATTTCTGGTTTAAAGGAACCATCATCTCGAGGGAGCGTATTAGGGATAAATGTCCCACATAGGATGCTGGAAGGGATCTTGACTAATATATAAAAGATATGGGTCAATCCACTCATTACCAATTGGTTTTGAGTTGGAAGCCATAATCTAATATCCACAACCGTGCACCAACGCATTTAAACGAGCCAGAGCGACTAAACTGTAGTCAGAGCAGATCCTGAATTATCAATGAGTAGAAGCAGGAAAAAAAATTGGTCACTTACACATCGAAAAAGAAAAGAAAAAACCTATTTATGTATTCAAATTTGAGACTTTAACATTGTGATTTATACTTATGATTCAGCTCCAAGAAGAAAGACTAACATATTACTGAAGTAACGATTTGAATGTCTCATAGGCTCTCAGAATAGTTAGAATAAAGAGTGAGATATTATAATTATTACCCATAACAACACTTAAAAAGACGATTGACCATAATTAGTGTGGAAATACAAAAAGCAAAGTACCTTATTGAGATAAAGTATGCATAACCTTCAAATAAACTACATTGGAAGAGATGAAAATTGAGATATCAATAAAAACGTATAACTAGCATTCATGAAATTCAATAACCTCAAACACTTTCATTTGATCTCTGGCATCATCTTGGAACAGAACTTTTGTCTGATTCCCAAATCAGCTCCAACGTGATCGATTCTCCAATCTTCACACCATTAGCCTCGCAGAACTCTTTCCAGCCGCCTACCAATCTTATTCTTTTACGATACTTCTCAATCTTCAGATTTGTAGACCACTTCACACCGTGTTTATCCAAAAAACAAATCTTCTTTGCCTTTTTTATGCCACTAAGCTTTGTGAAAGTTGCTGGGAGATTCTAAGAAAGATTCAAACGACAAAGAAAAAGGTTCAAAATCGTTAAGGCTGTGAAAAAACAGTGGCCTGTGACAAAACTAACCAGTCTAGATAAGCTGAAGCTGGAAGGTGTAAGAGTTAGTCTCAGGATTGGATTTTGGGATGCCGAAGATGAAGCTTTGCATATCAAGACACTCTTCATTTCCTTTCTTTTCGAACATTCTTGTGAGCTTTTCTCATCTTCGCTGCTCTCTTCAACGCTTTCCACTTTTGTTGAAAGAGACATTACCTCATTATCTTCCGAGCTCATTTCTTTTTCTTCTGACTTTGTGGAACACAAACGAAGAGCCAGAGTTTTTCCTCTTTGGATCAGTTTTAAAGTGAAGAAACTTCCAGCTCTAATTCCATTGGCATGACAAAAATTTCTCCACCCTCCTCTGATATAAGTAACACGACTTGAATTTTTTCCTTTCAACTCTAATGTCCATGATCTACCCTTCTCATTCATCAGAACAATCTCTCTACACCTTTTGTCTAGACCATTTGCCTTCACAAAAGTATTTGGAAGGTTCTGAAAAATCATTCAAATACAACTTGATTTTCATCTAAAATAAGACCCTAGAAGGCAAGAATGAGTGTTTTTTGTTCAAATTAGGAATATTTACTAGTCTATCATATCGGAGGGTCGCAGGCGAGACATAAGCCACAAAACAAGAGGGATCTAGTGAAGAAGACTCTATTTCTCTTCTCGGTTTCTTCTTCATTTGTATCTTTTCTGAAAGAGAAAGGAATAATCACACTGATTAGCCCTACTTACATATCCACATTCCATTATATGAGCAATTGAGTACATTTCTTCAATGTCAAGTATCATTGGCACTGTTAGCGATAGACAGAACACAACTTACCAAGGTTGCTCTCTTCATCACTTTCTGGTTCTGTGGAAAGAGACTCTACTTCACTAGCTTCTTCTTCTGGCTCTTTGGGGGACAAACGTAGTAGAGTCCGAGTTGCTCCTCTTTGGCTCAGTTTGAAAGTGACAATATCTCCAGCTCTAAGTCTATTAGCACTACAGAAACTTGTCCACCCTCCTCTTATGTAAATAGTTCCACATGATTGCTTTTGCTTTAATTTTAATTTCCATGATCTGCCGTTTTCATTTATCAGAACAATATCTCCAGATCCAGTGACTATACCATTGGCCCTCGCAAAACGTTTTGGAAGATACTGAAAATTCAACAAGATTTAAATTTATTTCAGACCCTAGAATGAGATTTTCTTTTGAGGTTCGAATAAGGAGTAAATTACCAGCGAGTCATAACGTAGAGACGAAGGCGAGACATTAGCCACAAAACAAGAAGGAACTAGTGAAGAAGACTCTGCTTCTCTTCTTGGATTCTTCTTCATTTTCTTACGCCTTTGAATCTCCTCTGAACAAGAAGAGAATCAATCCAAAGTGGTAAATAGTCAAACTGATTCTCTTTACTTGAGAAGGGAGAGAGACAGAACAGAACTTACTGAGGTTATTCTTGTCTTCTAAACAAGATCCATATTGAATCTCACAATAACTAGGTCCCAAAAGTGTCACGTGGAAAGCCATGTTTCTCTCATGTCTGAAAATTACAATGTCGCCCATTCGAAGATCATGTGAAAGAGCAAACTCTTTCCAACCGTCAGTGAGTCTCCTGCCATCTATCTTCACTTCCCAGATTTTCTTGAACGCATCTGATCTTAGCTTTACTGTCTTCTGCTCATATCTTCCTTCAATATTTTCCAAGAAGAAAGCTACAGGAATTTTCTGAAACAACATGCAAATATCAAACCATTTCTCAATTAGCTTCTCAAAGAGACAGGGAACAACGGAGGAAGCAAGATAGAGAGAGAGAGAGATAGAGTACCAAGTGGCTGTGGAATCCTGGGAGAAGAGGCTGGAAGAAATATTGATGCACCATTATCAAAATTCCTGAATCACTCAGCCTCTACACTGCAATTTCATGAAGAAAAGATTCATAAAACACAAAACTTTTAACCAAGCTCAATGAGGTTTATGGAACTACGAGACAGTTTCCATTGGTGAACTCTCATTGGAACTCGAGAGCTTCTAAGAAATTAAACCATCAAGTTAAAAATAAAATAATATACATATGTTTATTGTTGAGCTTCTTTTTTTCAGAGGAAGACTAATGCATGTAGTTGCTTTTGTGACCATTAAAGTGTTTGACAAGTGTAACTTCTTCAGAATCATTAATTTCACTGACACAAGGACAAGTAGAAATGAAAAGATGATTGACGATACCTACAATTAACCATTTCCAATACAAGTAGAATTGTGACACTAACTTCATCTATAAGTCATCGAAAAAGTACCTTTTTTTTTTTCTTATCTGATAAATACAAAAACAACACATGTCTCAGCGTGAGACACATTGTAACACTGTCTTTACCTAAAGAGAAAACAAACAGTTTCAGGTATTCAAAGTTGGCCTTATACAGCTTAGTCCTCAATCCCAAGAGCCACAGGATGAGATTTGTTAAGAACTCTCACACCATACTCTCTTGAGAATCTCCAAAAGTTTAGGTCATTTTCGGCGTATTTTGTATGTACTCCATATTTACAAAAGTAAATTTCATCGCCTGGCCAACCAGTGAACAACATTGAGTTCCCAGTAATACCACAACCATCAGGAAGCTCCTTATCCGAGCAAGAGACATTTCCCTGGTCTCCGATAAACAAAACACGATCTCCCAAATCGCTGACCGCGACCCATTCACCAGCCTCCTCATCTAACCTACTCACTCTACATGTTAACCGGCCAAAATCTATTACTTCAGCGTCTGGGATGGTTCCTTCAACCAGGAAAAGTTCATCATTGCCAGATGGAACTAGATACTTCTGTGATCTGCCAAAAGGCTGCGAGGGCATAAAGGGAATGGCTTCTAGTGAATAAGGATCTATAACGAAAACATCCCCGTTAAGAAAGACAACATAAAATCAGCCTCTATAAGAGACTACATCCTTGCATCGCCATGTGCGGCAAATAGAGCGAGCATGAACAACATCGAAACAGTCTTCCTCATCCTCAAGATTATTGGAGATAATTTTCTGTAATTCCTCTGGTAAAAGAGACCAATCTGGCATGGACAATGTGTGTTCTTTAGTCCTGGATGGAGAATGCTGTGATTTTGAAACCTAAAGGAAAAATACCATCTGTAGCGTTAATTAAATTGTGTTAATTCTTCTACAAATGGATTGATTCAAATCTTCCTTTAACCATATATACACCAAACTATATCTGAAAACAAACTTCTCAAAGTGGAAAAAAAATCAAAGAAAAAATTTCCAAATATAAAACGGGGTGGGGAGAAAGAGTTCTTACACAATCAGAACTGTGCGGTAGAAAAGAGTAGTGTACCAGTGATTTCTTCTTTTCCCTTGCAGATTCTGCCATGTTTGCTTATTGCTTCGAATTTCAATTCTGAAAAAATTGAAGCTTCTAGGGTTTAGAAAATTGTAAACAAACATCAACAGAGTTACATAGATGATGATGAATCATAAAACAAACACGAACATAGTAGATTAATCGAAAGAATTATTACCCAAACCATGGATTAGAAGTTTAGACCCTAATGACAGAGACAAAAAACATATGTAGTGATTCCAAATAATTTTGAAAGCTTTAGATTTATTTTAAACTCTAAAAAGCAAAACAAGTTACAAATTACACTTTTAAGTATTTTTACTCTTCAAATTTCTTTTTTTATATTTTAAGTCAAGTAAATGAGACTATGAGTCTATGATATCATATAGGACTACACTGAGTTTGACAACTTCACCAAGTGGCTAGGTGTAGAAAAGTAAAATCCGCTACTACATCCCTAATACCACTTACGAATAAATGAGCGAGTCTTTTAAAACTAAAAAAAAAAATGTTTTAAATTAAAAAATAAAGCTAACTAATTAAAAAGCTACAAGTGTATGTAGAGTTTTTTATTGTATTAAAAAATGTTTCTTAAATTTCTTAAAATATAACTAACTATTTAGGTTCTGTATACTTTTTCTTTTATTCATTGTTTTTTAAATTTAAGAACCACATAAAAACAACTCTATAAATGTTATTTTAATGGTTCTTAAAAATATATAATTAAATTTTAATAAAAAAATAAAAAGATAAAGCAATACATCATAAATATTTGTCAAGACCAACTCCAAATTTGGTTCTGAGACCAGCTTTATCCTATAAAAAGTAGACAGTGTTCTTCAAAAAAATAAAAATAAAAAATTTTATTAAAAAGAAATTTTGGCCAATTAAAAGACAACATATGTATAACTGAGGTTCTTGAATTTTGGATAAAAGTTCTTCAAACAAAACCTAAACTACGATTCTTCATTTTTGCTATACTTTTTCTTCAATTTTATTATTTTTAACATAAAAAACTTGTGTGAAAAACTTCCACTAGAGTTGTTGATCTTAAGAGTTCTTAAATGAGTTTCTTTTAATAAAAACATTAAAATTAAATCAAAATAAGAAAAATTGCACAGAACCCGTTCTTCATTAGGAGATTGTAGAACTCTTTAGAACCTCTGATGTGGCACTTTGTGATTGGACAAAAATTTTAACAAAAAAAAAAAAAAATTGGTGTCCGTTTTCGTCTCTTCTTCTCTGAGAATATCACTTTGTTCGATTACCAACTCGGACCGTGAGGGACAACAAGTTTCAGCGAGAGAGAGCAAATATCACTCTGTTGTTTTCCCTCTTTTCTGACAGGTAGTTCAATCCCTTCAACAAAATCTTGTCATAACTCCAGATCCTACCGCAATGGTTCAGGCTGCGCTTCCAGAGATCCTTGGGAAATCGAACAGAGAGATGTTTGCAAAGACGAATTTGATACTGAAACAGGACATTGTTGGAGCTTTCATTGTTGGAGGACATAGAAGATGACATCGATTCTGTATGAAGCTAGCCAATGAAGAAAACCTAGTATTTCTACCAGGTTAAATCCAATAAAATGAAACTGTGTTGGAGTTTTCGTGTTCCTCAAGATATCAAAGGTAACTTCTTCTTCTTCACCGTATTCTAACAATAATTCATCAAAATGTCTGTTTCCGGATTGATGAAGATATCAATATTGCTAAGGTTAATTGATTTCTTCGTATCCATACTTTTTTTAATTTGTTGCTTCAATTACACAGGTCATATTCAAGAAGTTATGAGAAGAGCTTCCAATAAACGATCGATTGATGATTGGATTATGATTACACAGGTTTTAGTATTATGATTACACAGCAAAATCAGAATTTCATTCTTAAGGTAATTTTACTATGATGGTCTACTTCATTGATTTTTTTTGTGGAAGTGCTTTACAAATCATGTGTCAGTTAATTTAAACACCAATTTAACACACTTAAACATCATTTTATACACTTAAATACTAATTAAATTTTCAAAAATTAAAATTTCAAAAATTAAAATTTTATTTTTAAGAACCCTATTTAGAGTTTTACCATTGGAAGTAAAAAAAATTAATAACTCCTCTAGAGTTTGTTAAATTTAAATTTTTTAAAATTTATAATTAAAATAACTTTAAGAACCTTTAATGGGGTTCTATGGTTGGAGATGTTCTAAAGTTTTTAATAAGAAACAAATAAAAAATTAAGAACCTTTCTCGATCTCTCTTACTTACTTACTTTTTATTTATTTAATTAATATATGTTTAAAAATTCCTTGATTAAGAACCTCTAGTATCAAATGATACATTTTTTTTAAGCTTTATGAGTTGACATTTTTATTTCTCTAGTCTCGTCCTCGTGTTTTATGAGACATGATAAATTGTCCCTAAAATGTGACCTTCTAACACAACTCTCCCATTAATTAATTATTTGACTTTGGTAGAAATGAAAAAATATAATAGTCATATTTTAAGTACAATACAACGTACGACGTGCGTAAATCTATTTTAATCAATTAACGGGAGAGTTGTGTTAATTAAAAGAGAATAAAACTTTCATCTTTCAATCAAGTAGTCCCTATATTTTAGTTATGTACGACGTGCTTAAGTTTCTTCGTCCAGTATATACAGAAATTTATTTTAATGCAATTAATACAGCCTGCAAAGCAGTCTCCTACAAAACTGGAAATTTACTTTAAAATTAAATATTTGGATTAGAAATGGCCACCAAGTATTTTTATCATTGTTGATTGCTTATTTGGATTTAGTCTAAGAAATTAGATGAAATAAAAAATTAAGCAACTAGTCAAAACTTTAATATATACATATACATATATATATATACCTATAGCATCTATCAATTATTATAACTTGAAAGTTAAAACACATTTTCAACTAAAATTCCTAAATGAGAAACAAGAAGCTTATCTTCTTCGTCTTGTTATTATTCTTCTTCCCCGAATTCTGTGTGGAACTCAGCAGAGGACAGGACAACAGAAGAACCGAAGTCCATGTGGGTGTTGTAACAGATGTCGGGATCACATTCTCAGATGTTGCCATGCTCTGCATCAACATGGCTCTCGCCGATTTCTACTCTTCTCGTCCTCAATTTCAGACAAGGCTAGTCGTCGACGTCAGTGACTCCAAAAATGACGTCGTAGGTGCCGCAGCTGCAGGTACCTTCTCTTCTCCTCGCTCTCTATACATGTCTATATATATATATTTATATATTATATATTACCGTTGCTATTTACAAAAACGTCAACGACAAGAATTAGATTGACAAGACAATCCTCACTGAGCTAAATATTTCCGGTTAATGTGTGACATAATGAACCTGAATTTTCTTGGTTTTGACATTGTCACAGCTATTGAGCTAATAAAGAACAAACAAGTGAAAGCGGTTTTGGGGCCATGGACATCTATGCAAGCTCAATTCTTGATCGAGATTGGCCAAAAATCCCAGGTTCCGATTGTTTCTTACTCTGCAACAAGCCCGTTTCTTACATCCCTCTGTAGTCCATACTTCTTTCGTGCTACATACGAGGACTCCTCACAAGTGAAATCCATAAAAGCTTTTATTAAGTTGTTTGGTTGGAGAGAAGTTGTGCCTGTTTACATCGACAACACCTTTGGAGAAGGTATAATACCTCATCTTACCGATTCACTACAAGAGATTAATGTTCGAATACCTTATAGATCTGTTATCGCACTCAATGCGACGGATCAAGAAATCTCCGTGGAGCTTCTTAAGATGATGACAATGCCCACTCGAGTCTTTATTGTTCACATGTACTCTGCTCTTGCCTCAAGAGTCTTCATTAAAGCAAAGGAGATTGGTTTGATGAAACCTGGATATGTCTGGATTCTTACCAGTGGAGTTACCGATGTCATAAGTTCTATAAATGAGACGGGTATTGAGGCTATGGAGGGTGTTTTGGGAATCAAAACTTATATTCGAAGATCCAAAGATCTAGAAAAGTTTAGAACACGATGGATGAAGAGTTTCCCACGGATGGAGCTGAATGTCTATGGATTGTGGGCTTATGATGCTACCACCGCACTGGCGTTAGCCATTGAAGAAGCTGGAACAAATAATTTGACTTTTAGTAATACGGATCCGGGGAGAAATGTTTCGGAACTTGAAGCTCTTGGTTTATCTCAATATGGTCCAAAACTTCTCCAGACACTCTCAAAAGTTCAGTTCAAAGGACTTGCAGGAGATTTCCGTTTTGTCAATGGGCAACTGCAACCATCAATGTTTGAGATTGTTAACGTAGTCGGAACCGGAATAAAGTCAATAGGGTTTTGGACAGAAGCAAATGGTCTTGTGAAGAAGCTAGACCAGCAACCGAAAAGCATGGGGGCTCTATCTACTTGGAAAGATCATCTTAAACACATTATATGGCCTGGAGAGCCCAATTATGTTCCCAAAGGATGGGAGATCCCAACGAATGGGAGGAGGTTGCGCATTGGAGCTCCAAGTAGAACCGGTTATACCGATCTGGTTAAGGTTTCAAGGGATCCTATCACCAATTCAACATTAGTCACTGGTTTCTGCATAGAGTTCTTTAAGGCTGTGGTTAAAGAAATGCCTTATGACATCTCCTATGATTTCATTCCTTTTGAAAAACCTGATGGTACACCAGCCGGGGATCACAACGATCTAGTTTACCAAGTGTACCTCGGGGTGAGTAACACATTACCTTTTCAAGAGATCCTCTCCATGAGTTCACTAATTAATAATTCCTTTGCTTTCTCTATCGTAGACATATGACGCTGTTGTGGGAGATACGACTATCCTGGCAAACAGGTCTTCTTATGTGGACTTCACACTTCCATTCATAAAATCAGGTGTGGGATTGATTGTCCCTGTTCAAGACCAAGTGAAGAGAGATACTCTCAGTTTCTTGAAGCCTTTAACATGGAATTTGTGGATGACTTCCTTTATCTTCTTTTTTCTCATTGGTTGTACTGTTTGGGCTCTTGAACATAGGGTTAATCCAGACTTTCGTGGACCAGCTAGGTACCAAGCTAGTACAATATTCTGGTTTGCCTTCTCTACCATGGTTTTTGCTCCAAGTAAACTCAATTTCTCAGCATATAGTGATTATTCTCTATATGTATATCACTTTCCTTAATGGTTAATTATGCTCTCAAGTTGTTGTTTGCAGGAGAAAGAGTTTTCAGCTTTGGAGCTAGGATTTTGGTAATCACATGGTACTTCATCGTGCTGGTGTTGACTCAAAGTTACACGGCTAGCTTGGCATCCCTTTTGACATCAAGACAACTTCATCCAACCATAACCAGCATGAGAAGTTTGATTGAGAAAGGAGAAAATGTGGGATATTCACGGTCATCATTCATCTTTGGAAAACTTAATGGATCAGGTTTCACTCCATCTACCCTCATACCCTTTGATAGTGCAGAAGAATGTGACCAACTTCTAAGAAAAGGACCAGAAAAAGGTGGTATATCTGCAGCTTTCTTGGGATTACCGTACATGAGGCTCTTTCTTGGACAATACTGCAACACTTATCAAATGGTTGAAGAACCCTTTAGTGTTGATGGATTCGGCTTTGTGAGTTTTCACAACAAAACTGATGCGGCAATTTTTTCACTCGATGCTAAGATTAGCACTTGTGTCCCTCTTTGCAGGTTTTTCCAATTGGATCACCTCTAGTTTCTGATGTTTCAAGGGCTATCCTAAAAGTAGCGGAATCACCCAAAGGGAAGGAACTTGAGCTCGCATGGTTCAAAAAGAAAGACCAGACTTGCCCGGATCCAGTCACCAACCCAGATCCAAATCCTTCTACTTCATCTAGGCAGCTTGGGGTAGACAGTTTCTGGCTTCTGTTTCTCATTGCTTTCCTAATGTGTGTTTTCACCCTGGGGAAATTCACTATTGTTTTTCTCAAAAAGAATCGGGGTAATGATCTGTGGAGACGTTTTAAGAGACCAGATGTAACTTCTTACATCCGCATGGTGGTGCAATGTCCTCCAGAAAGCCCAGACCAAGAAATGATGGATTTGGGTCCTCGAGGAGTTTATCCATTCTGAGAATCTAGAAATGACTAAATTCTGTTCTTTTTCCGAATCTTGAGTTAATATCCTTATCCCTTCTTTTTAGGAATCTATTTTACCTTGTCTTAAATATTTTTTTCAGTTTGAAATAGTTAATCGGATTTGGATTGTGATCAAAATTATGTCGAATAACAACATATTCTAGCATGCATTTCGGTGAAAGTAATGTGCTTGTAAAATTATGGTGCCACCGAGCTGACGAGCGCAAAGAGGAGGAGAAAAAAAGACTGGCCGAGGAAGTTGGCTAGTGATTGTTGCATACAATTGATTATGAATGAAGAATTTGATTGTTACATAATGGATGAATCGTTTTGGTTGTTAGATTGATTGTTTCTTGTGCCATAAGAAATGTTTAAGGATGCATATATATATTATAGTATGTATTTAGAATCATATGAAACGAAATTATTATTGTCATTGAGTACACTGTAAAATAATTTACTCATATTTCCTTATTATTGGATCTGTCTTTGACCCATGGAAATATAGACAATTAGTTTGCATAGGGTCTAATTTGTTTTTTTTTTGAGGCGGGATATTGGTTCAGGTAGTTTAAATCCAAAAGTAACAAATCAATGAACCGGTTTCCTATGAGATTTCTTAGGAAGTGACATGTGGCATCTGTTAACCGGTTATTAGGCAGTTGGGATATTAGAATGTAAACAACAACTTTCAGAAAAAGGATAAATTATATATAAACAATCAAGCCACCACTCTACATCCTTTCTGATGTATTTTGGAAACATGTGCCGTCACTGCCGTGGTGCATGTGGTCTAGTGTTAGCTCCGAAAAAGACTTATCTTTGTTGGCACCGTCACGTCAATGATTTGAGAAGACACCTTATAATCATTTCTCGTAAAGATCCATTGATTGTTTATGGTACTTAGGGAGCTATGTTAGTTAAGGGGTTAAGGAACACGTGAGGAAACTCAAGCTGAATGAGGGTGGCACGTGATGATTGTGTAACCGCTTCTGATTGTAAGATGCAGTTGAAGTATATAAATAATAGTAGTAGCTTAGATAAGAAGTTATGCTTATACTTGTGTGAAGTTGTTAACAAACGTGATGAGTTTGTTAAAGGACAGTTAGGAGATTTCTTGAACGAATCTCGATTGTTAGGGTTTAAGAGTTTGATTCATTGTAATGGATAATGATTCAATAAGAAATACAGAGTTTAATACCTTGAATCTTATCAGATTGATTTATGTAATTTGGAGAGATTAAGTTTGCTTAAATCGGCTTTCGAGAAGTTGTATGGTTCCTTTGAGAAGCTATCAGATATGAAGAAAGGTTGTGTTATTCCTAGGGCTAAGAAGGTTAATTCTGATCTTGCTAGGATTAGTATTTCTGTTGAGGTTCAGAGTGTTGTTAGACCGATTAAGAAGGATACGAAAGAGAGCTATGTTGAAGAAGAATCCTCTTAAGAACTTGAATGTGATGTTGAAGCTTGACCCATATACTAAGGCTGCGAGAAGAAATTTCTTTGTTGGCTGAAGCTGAGAGGGTTAAGTCGAGAAGCTCGAGAGGAAGAATAAAGTTATATGGTAGGTATCCAAATTGTTTATACTCTTCTCTTTGAGATCGATGATTGGATTTTTTATTAGATTTCACTCTGGGAAAGATGATTTGATTGTTATAATTGGGTTTATTAGGAACTGTTTAGACTTGATGAGCTTAGAAAATCTATAGCTCATGTGATTGATCTTCTTTGAAATCTTCGTGTGTTGTAGGAGGAGGCATTGAAGATCAAAGCAGAGGTAAAATCTTGGTACCAGACTATGATATCAGATAGTGACTACACTGAGTTTGATAACATTACCAAGTGGCTCGGTGTGGAGCAGGAAAATATGCAACCCTAGGTAGAACTACTTTTTTGTTTTTAACAAAAGTCGGAACTATTAACAAATGTTATTATTGTGTTCATTGACTATTTTTATATCTCTTGTTCTTCTGTTTTAACATGATAAATTGTCATATTTTAACATGATAGAACTACGTTTTTTGTTTCTTTTTTCTTTTTCTGAGATCAAAAGTCAGAACACTAAACAGAGGATTTATTCTTCTGTTCATTGACTTTTTTTTTAATTTATTTCTCTCGTTCTTGTGTTTTAACGTGAGCTGTTAAATCGATTAATTTCCCCAGTGTTAGATTTAGTTTCTAACACAACTCTCCCATTAAATAATCTTATTGTTTACTTTCTTCGTCAAATTAAAATATACGAATAGGTCATTTTTAATTACAATACAAGTTACTACGAGATTAAAAAATGCATCTTTGAATCAAGTAGCCCCTATATTTTACTTCTGTACGACGTGCCCAAGTTTTTTAGTCGAATATATTTAGAAATTTATTTTATCACAATATAGAATGTTAAGTCGTCTCCTACAAAACTGGAAATTTACTTTAAAAAGAAATACTTGGATTAGAAACGGCCACTAGCCTTTGAACTTGTATTTGATTCGTATTTTTATCATAACTTGATGCTTGTTTTGACATTGGCTAGATGAGAGTTTAAAATAAATAAATAAAACCAGCCGCCGCTTATAATGTATATATATATATATACATTATAAACAGATCAATATTCATCACTTCTCACATTTAACTTAAATGAGAAACAAGAGTGTTTTATTATCCTTCTTCTTCTTGCTCTTCTTTGTGGAACTGAGCAAAGAACAGAACAACAGAAGAACAGAAGTCAATGTGGGTATTGTAACAGATGTCGGGACAATGCACTCGGACATTGAAATGCTGTGCATTAACATGTCTGTCGCAGATTTCTATGCTTCTCGTCCCCACTTTCAGACAAGGCTTGTCGTCAACATCGGTGACTCCGGAAACGACGTCGTTGGTGCTGCAGCTGCAGGTACCTTCTTTTGTCCTCTCTCTCTTTCTCTATATATTTGGTTTCAATACATCCGCATTGTATACATATGTTTACTCTTTCCTGTTTTTGATCATCGATCTGCTTATGCACTGGATCGTTCTCATTCAACTCTTCACATACTCAACCCACACATTTTCATGGTTTTTACATTGTCACAGCTCTTGAACTAATAAAGAACAAGCAAGTGAAAGCAATTGTGGGGCCATGGACATCTATGCAAGCTCATTTCTTGATCGAGATTTGCCAAAAAGCACGGGTTCCGCTTGTTTCCCACTCTGCTACAAGCCCATTTCTTACTTCTCTCCGTAGTCCATACTTCTTTCGTGCGACCTACGAGGACTCCTTTCAAGTACATGCCATTACATCTATCATCAAGTTGTTCGGGTGGAGAGAAGCTGTGCCTGTTTACATCGACAATACCTTTGGAGAAGGTATAATGCCTCGTCTGACCGATGCATTACAAGAGATAAATGTTCAAATACCCTACAGATCCGTTATTGCTCTCAATGCAACGGATGATGAAATCTCTGTGGAGCTTCTTAAGATGATGACCATGCCCACAAGAGTTTTTATTGTCCACATGTCCACAGTTCTTGCCTCAAGACTCTTCATTAAAGCTAAAGAGATTGGTTTGATGAAACCCGGGTATGTCTGGATACTAAGCAATTCTGTTACCGATGAATTAAGTTTGATAAATGAGATGGGAATCGAGGCAATGGACGGGGTATTGGGTGTTAAGACTTATATTCGGAAATTCAAAGATCTTGACAAGTTTAGGGCTCGATGGAGAAGAAGATTCCCAAGGCTGGAGCTAAATGTCTATGGGATATGGGCTTATGATGCTATCACAGCACTAGCTTTAGCCATTGAAGAAGCGGGAACAAATAACTTGACTTTTAATAATGCAGATGCTGGGAGAAATGAGTCTGAACTTAAAGCTCTTGGTTTATCTCAATACGGTCCAAAGTTTCAACGGATACTCTCAAGAGTTCAGTTTAGAGGACTTGCAGGATATTTTCGTTTTGTCAACAGGCAACTACAACCATCGGTGTTTGAGGTTGTCAATGTGATTGGAACCGGAGAAAGAACAATAGGATTCTGGACAAAGGAAAATGGTCTGGTGAAGAAGCTAGACATGCGACCGCGGAGCAAGAGTGCTTTATCTACTTGGAAAGATCATCTTAAACATATTATATGGCCTGGAGAGGCTGATTCTGTTCCGAAAGGATGGGAGATACCGACAAATGGGAAGAGGTTGAGCATTGGAGTTCCAAAGAGAACTGGTTACACCGATCTCGTGAAGGTCACAAGGGATCCTATCACCAATTCCACAGTGGTCACAGGTTTCTGCATAGATTTCTTTGAGGCTGTGCTTCGAGAAATGCCGTATGACATCTCCTATGAGTTCATTCCTTTCGAGAGACCCAATGGTAAACCAGCTGGTGATTACAACGAATTGGTTCACCAAGTGTACCTTGGGGTGAGCAAGATCAGTAACTAATATTCCCTCAATTTTTCTTTAAAAATCCATCTTAATAAGAAGAAATCTCTTCCTTTCTTCTTTCTCTCGCAGAGATATGATGCGGTTGTGGGAGATACAACCATACTGGCGAACAGGTCTTCTTACGTGGACTTCACATTCCCATTCATTAAATCAGGCGTAGGATTAATCGCCCCCATTAAAGACCAAGTGAAAAGAGACTCTGTCACTTTCTTGAAACCTCTGTCATGGAATCTATGGTTAATTTCGTTTTTATCGTTCTTCTTTGTTGGATTTACTGTTTGGGCTCTTGAACATAGGCTTAACCCGGACTTCCAAGGACCAGTTAATCACCAAGCTAGACTATCCTGTGGTTTGCCTTCTCTACCATGGTTTTTGCTCCAAGTACATTCAATCTCCCCTTTCTGCATCCACTTATATAGATTTTTTACATATCACTTTTCTTAATGATTATTCTCATGTTGTTGTTTGCAGGAGAAAGAGTGTTCAGCTTTGGTGCTAGGCTTCTGGTTATCACATGGTACTTTATCGTTCTCGTGTTGACTCAAAGTTACACAGCTAGTTTAGCGTCGCTTTTGACATCACAACAACTTCATCCAACCATAACCAGCATGAGTAGCTTGCTTGAGAGAGGAGAAAAAGTGGGTTATCAGAGAACATCCTTCATCCTTGGAAAGCTTAAAGAAACAGGTTTCTTGCAATCGAGCCTTGTACCCTTTGATACCTCACAAGAATGCGATGAGCTTTTAAGAAAAGGACCAAAGAAAGGCGGTGTCTCTGCAGCTTTCTTGGAAATACCATACTTGAGACTTTTTCTTGGACAATATTGCAACACTTACAAAATGGTTGAAGAACCATTCAATATTGATGGATTCGGCTTCGTAAGTTTCTATAACAAACTTATGTAAAAGTTGCATTATTTTATATGATTATAATTAACATTTTCTATAGGTTTTTCCTATCGGGTCACCTTTGGTGGCTGATGTCTCAAGGGCTATATTAAAAGTAGCAGAGTCGCAAAAGGCAATGGAGCTTGAGCGCGCATGGTTCAAGAAGAAAGAAAAAAGTTGTCCAGACCCTGTCACCAATCCAGATCCAAATCCATCTTTTACCTCTAGGCAGCTTGGCTTAGACAGTTTTTGGCTTCTGTTTCTTGTTGTGTTTGTTGTGGGCATTTTAACACTCGGAAAATTCACATTCTTTTTATTATGGAATGCCGAATGAATTGATTTTTGGATATATTTCCTACAATATGGACACGATTCGCACATCAATAGGGTACCTCGGCATGCCTGAGAAAAGTTAGTCGAGCAATGAACTAGAAAGACAATGGTCAAGACACATGACAACTGTTTTAGGATCTCCTCTGCACTTTCTCTCAATGCTCTCCTGCTCCTCTATTTTTTTTTTTGGTTAAACTTTCTTTCGTTACTTAAAATCAAGGGACATAGTTCGACAATGGTAAGAGTGATCTAGATGAAAAAAAAGATAAAGCAGATCTTGCTAGGCTATCTACTCTGCGGTTTTCGCTTCGTGGAATGAAGAAAAAAGAGATAGCTTCAAACCGTAGTGATATCTCCCTGATTTCCTTGAGGATGCCATAAAGAACCGTCGAGAGGGCTGAGGAGTTGAGTGTTTGGACCAGTTCTAGGCAGTCTGAGTGACATACCAATCGTGAGACGCCAGCTGCGGTAGCGGCGAGCAGGGCTGCTCTGAGAGCCAACGCTTCTGCAGTTATAGCAGAGGGCACAAATGGCCTAACATCCGAACCTTGGAGGATCGGTTCTTTCTCTGCGTTAATAAGTTCCCACCCCAGACCTACTACGGCCTGATCCGACTTCCATGATGCATCACAGAAACAGCTTACAAGTGTTTGTTTTTCTAGATGCGTCGGAGGGGCGCTTGGTTTTAAGGGATTGGGTGGGAGAAGAAGTCGAGCTCCGTACCAATTCCGAGCTTCTATAATGGCTTTAGTTATTGTTTCTTCCGTTGTCATTGTCTTGTTTTCGAAACCCTTAGATTCCTAGCTTTCCACAGGTACCACATGATCCAAGGGGGGAGTGGTACTGGACCTAGCCCTGTTGGTGGAAGGTTTATGAGGTGTTTTGCTTCCTGCAGTAGCTTTTCCATAGAAGTGATTGTCGTAAAGGATGGAAGTTGGGATATTGGACTGAGCTCCCACACTTCCTTGGCATAAACGCAATTCCAGAAAATGTGGAGGGCAGATTCCTCTCCTGCTCCTCTATTAAGAGTTAATTTCAATTGCATATTCAAATTTTCTTAGCAAAGATGAAAACTGTTTGTAAACAATTTTTTTCATATCAAAAAGAAAAGAAAAGAAGATGATCCACGTTCTGTAAAATACCATATATGAGTGAGGCTAACATTCACCATAGAGAGGTTGATATGGTTAAGTGTTTCGCAAGAAAGTAAACCTAGAGCTACCGTTTCTCACATGCGCTATAGAGTAATAACGTATTAACTTATCTTCATATATACTACTACAAGGTTATAGGCACATAATCTAATGGAGCGGTTCATAAGATGATGGAAAATTAATTAAAAAGTGAAATATGTTTAGTCGTGTTGGAATAAAAAAATATCCCACATCAAGATTTGGAAAACTTGAAGACTAATACACAACTGTATGACAATCTTTCATTCTTGAGCTATCTTGTTGGGTGTGAATTATGTCCACGCTTAATAATATGGTACCAGAGTGTTAAGCTTGTGGTAATGGTCCACTCTTAAGCTAGTTTTACGGTGTGAGTTAGGTCCACACTTACAAATAAGCCACTTTAGATATTTAAGTTAAACGCATTAGAAATTTAAAATGCAACATTGCTTAGGATTGATGATCCTAGAATCTTCGATCTGGCTTGTCTAACTGATGTTCTTCTTAATCTTCATGTATTGTAGGAGGAGGCATTGGAGATCAAAACAGAAAGAAAAGCGTAGTACGAGACTATGATATCCGACACTGACTACACTGAGTTTGATAAGTACTCATAGAGAACTTTTTTTCCTTTTTTCTCTTCTAACATCAAAGTCACATGATTTTACTTCTTTCTTCTTATTTTGCTTGATCAGTTAACCTTTTTTATTTATTTTGTGCCTGTGTTTTATTTTACCATGATTATTGTAGAACTGGACAAAATATTTGTTAGATTCGATTCGGTATTCGCTTCGATTCGATTCGGTATTCGCTTCGATTCGATTCGGTATTCGCTTCGATTCGATTCGGTATTCGTTTCGACTCGATTCGAATCGAAAAATCTGAATATTCATAAAATTTCGAAATAAAATAAATATCAAAATATAGTATTTATAAAAAAAATGAAGCAAATAACAAATATCATTTTCAAAAATACCGAATATTCGCTTCGATTCGGATATATATAATATAATTATATATATTATATATATAATATATAATTATATATAATATATAATTATATATTATATATAATTATAATTATATATTATATTATTAATTAGTTTTGTATATATAGTATTATTGAAAGATTTTAAATACTTTTATTATTATCTTATTTTATTTTTATTTAGATATATTTTGTTTGTAGATTTGAGATTACGAGAATAAGAAAAAGTGTTTTAATTTATTATATTGTACTATATTTACTTTTGTAAATAAATTATTTTTCACCATATGATATAACTATTTGGTTTTTAGAAATTAATTTGAATATTTTTTTAAAAATATATATTATTTTATTATTATTTTTAACGAATCGAAGATAATCGAATAATTAGCGAATACCAGCAAAATTTCCGAGTATTCGTATTTTATGAATATTCAGAATTTTTCAAATCGAAGCGAATCTCTAAATTAAATATTCGAGTGAAGCGAAGCAAATCATGAATACTATAAATTTTCTGAATATTCGCTTCGTGCCCAGACGTGTAGATTATTGTTATGTTAAATCAACTCATTGCCTAGTTTACGTCTAACTCAAGTCTGCCATTGAGTAATTTATTGCTCCTCTTTCGTAGAATTGAATCTATTGACAGGGTCATGTTTTTATCTGCAACTACAAGCCAAGTAAATTATAAGATAATACTCTTTGTTTTCATGTTACTTTCAATCAAAAAAAGTCCACTATATATTTTACTTATATACTACTTTCAACTTTTCGTTAAATATAGGTATATGTATATATAAACCTAACCAAATTTTCTTACAAATATATAATTCTAAATACTTGCTTACAAAAGTAGACAACCTGTAAATGTCATCATATTTGATAGCTTGTTTGGACTGAGTCTTAAGAATTTTAATAAAATAAAAAATTCTGCAACTAGTCAAAACTTTGCAATAATATATGTGCACACAAACCTATACAATCAATTAGACACCAAAGTTAAAACACATTCGCAACTAAAGTCCCCAAATGAGAAACAAGAAGCTTATCTTCTTCGTCTTGTTATTAATCTTCTTATCCGACTTCTGTATGGAACTCAGCAGAGGACAGAACAACAGAAGAACCGAAGTCAATGTGGGTGTTGTAACAGATGTGGGGACTACATACTCAGATGTTGCCATGCTCTGTATCAACATGTCTCTCACCGACTTCTACTCTTCTCGTCCTCAATTTCAGACAAGGCTGGTCGTCAACATCGGTGACTCTAGAAAAGACGTCCTAGGTGCTGCAGCTTCAGGTACCTTCTCTTCTTATCTCTCTATATATATCTACATATTTTGTTTGGATACATCCGCATATTTATATATATGTTACCGTAACTGTATCCAAAATCGTCAACGGCAAAAATTAGATTGAGAAGACGATCCCCATCGAACTAAATGCAATCTGTTCATGTTTGACATACTCAACCCAAGTTTTCTCGTTGTCACAGCTCTTGATCTTATAAAGAACAAGCAAGTGAAAGCGGTTTTGGGGCCATGGACATCTATGCAAGCTCATTTCTTGATCGAGATTGGACAAAAATCCCAGGTCCCGATTGTTTCTTACTCTGCAACAAGCCCGTTTCTTACATCTCTCCGTAGTCCATACTTCTTTCGTGCTACATATGAGGACTCCTCACAAGTGAACTCTATAAAAGCTATCGTTAAGTTATTCGGGTGGAGAGAAGTTGTTCCTGTTTACATCGACAACACCTTTGGAGAAGGTATAATGCCTCGTCTCATGGACGCATTGCAAGAGATTAATGTTCGAATACCTCATAGATCTGTTATCGCTCTCAATGCAACGGATCAAGACATCTCCGTTGAGCTTCTTAAGATGATGACCATGCCCACAAGAGTGTTCATTGTCCACATGTACTCTTCTCTTGCCTCAAGAGTCTTCATCAAAGCAAAGGAGATTGGTTTGATGAAACCAGGATATGTCTGGATCCTCACAAATGGTGTTACCGATGACTTAGGTTCGATAAATGAGACGAGTATTGAAGCTATGGAGGGTGTATTGGGAATCAAAACTTATATTCAAAGATCAAAAGATCTCGAAAATTTTAGATCTAGATGGAGGAAGAGATTCCCACAGATGGAGCTGAACGTCTACGGATTATGGGCTTATGATGCTACTACTGCACTGGCATTGGCCATTGAAGAAGCTGGAACAAATAATTTGACTTTCAGTAATGCGAATCCTGAGAGGAATGTTTCAGAACTTGAAGCTCTTGGTTTATCTCAATACGGTCCAAAGCTTCTCCAGACATTCTCGGCAGTTCAGTTCAAAGGACTTGCAGGAGATTTCCGTTTTGTCAACGGACAACTGCAACCGTCAGTTTTTGAGATTGTTAATGTGGTCGGAAGCGGAGTGAGGTCAATAGGATTTTGGACAGAGGAATTTGGTCTTGTGAAGAAACTAGACCAACAACCAAGTAGCATGAGCGCTTTATCTACATGGAAAGATCATGTTAAACACATTATATGGCCTGGAGAGGCTAATTCTGTCCCGAAAGGATGGGAGATCCCGACTAATGGAAAGAAGTTACGCATTGGAGTTCCGAAAAGAACTGGTTACACCAATCTCGTGAAGGTCACTAGGGATCCTATCACTAATTTATCAGTAGTCACAGGTTTCTGTATAGATTTCTTTGAAGCTGTTATTCGAGCAATGCCTTACGACGTCTCCTATGAGTTCATTCCTTTCGAGAAAGGTGATGGTAAATCAGCCGGTGATTACAACGACTTGGTACACCAAGTGTACCTTGGGGTTAGTAAAATCACACACTAATCATCTTTCAATATATCATTTACAAAATCAATCTTAGTAAAGTCTTATTTTCTTCTTGGTTGCAGAGATATGACGCGGTTGTGGGAGATACAACAACACTGCCTGAAAATAGCAGTGAAACAACAAACAAGACAGACAACACAAACCAGACAGTTCACACAAACTAGACAGACAACAAGGAAGACACACTCTAACAAAAAAAAGGTATGCTTATATCAGAAAAAAACTGTTGTAGTTTATATACAGATACGTGTTTGTTAAAATTCAGTTGATCTCAACATTGTTGATAACAATTGTTCAGAAAAGAATGATCTATATTCTGTATAAGTGACATTGAAAATTAAACGTGGAGGTTGATAAGGTTACATGTTTTGCAAGAAAGTAAACTTAGGGCAGTGAGTTTCTCAGATGTGGTAAAGACAAGTAGCATATTAACTTATCTTCGATAGACTACTGGAAGGTTACAGGCACTATATCTACTGTACCAATTGACAAGATGATTAGAGACAAATTAAAAGCACATATTTAGCCACTAGTTTTTCTTACTCTTACATATTTAAGTACATTCAAATGAATGTTTATTCTTATTAATGTATGTAGTTATAAGATACTAAATACATGTAGGCCAATAGATTATGTTGAATGGGTAGAGAACTTGTTTAAGGATCAAGAGCAGGGTTCAAGTAAACAAAAAATAGACAATGACAAAAAACATAGACAAAAAACAGAGGATAGACCAAGGAACCAAAAATAATTACACAAAGGTAACCGGTTTTTTCAAGGCAAAGAGGGTCTACAGCCTCATGGTATACCAGAGGCAACATACGACTGTGGATGGTCTTCAAGCGTTACACATAGAGCGATGAGAAAGGCCACCTTATTCGCATTCTGTCTTCCATAAACTACATTCCACAACTTACTAGAAATTCTGAATAGAGACTATAAGCAGGCCAACATACTGGATTTTTAATGTGTCCAACAATATAGAGGCTTCCGATGCAAATATGATGTTATAGTTTATGACTTGCCATGCTTTTAATAACCCATATATGACTTCTTGATTTAGCATCCTGCAAGTTATCAATAAAGCTAAATGCACGCCGGCTATGAGTTATAAAGGTTCCCATATAATAGAATATTATCTTAAATTAAATGTATCATCTAAAAAAAGAACAATCTATTCTTTGGTTTTCACAAGGAAAAAGACAATGTTGGGGAATTGTTCATATTTTGGTGTTCTTTGTAATGATCTTTTTTTTTTTTTTTTGATAAAGTCTTTGTAGTAATTTGTTTGGATTTTTGTGTTTTTATTTTGGAATAAAGCCATAATGTAGATGCACGTGATACTGCTACAAATGTACAAAGTTTCTACTCGTGATTTTTGTTTCCTTTTTCAAGAGAAACTTTGCTGAAGACACAATATCTAAGTTTGCTTTTAACTTTACATAAATTTGCTAATACATTCTTGAATATAAAACAATTTTCAGCTTTACAATGTAAACTCAAATAAAAAGTCTAGGTTTCCCATCAAAAGAACATTTATAATGGGCTCTCTCATTAAAAAAAAACTCATATAAGAGAAACGATGAAAGTCTTTTAGAGTAAACAAAATTTAAGATACTTTGTGACAATTGTCACATTATGAATGAATCTATTTTTAATTAATTAAAACATTTTTTTAATTTGATAGATTCAAAGGAATCTATATTATTCTAAATTCTTTTACACAATCTCTCAAGTATATTATATTATTATTATTATATAGTTCAATTATTTACTAAAAATGATATTCTAAAAATAAATAAATAAATTATGTTAGGAAATGTGTCAAATGAATCTTTAAAAAGTTTTTAAAAATATTTCATTTGAGAGATTCATTATTCATTGCTTAATTTTTATTATAATAAATTTTATGATTGATGAGAAACTCTACTAGAAAATGTCCTCATTCTACTATTTACAAAACTGATCCTTAAGTAAATTATTTTGAACTAAAATACAGTAAGCTAATGGTTGATATGAACTTTTTCAGAAATAATTTTATCTTTTAAGATGAGATGATGCTCCTTCTGATATATATTTATGTACTAGCTGGGGTTATGGAATTTGTTTTTTGAAATTTCTAGGAATCATCATTCCAACAAAAAAAAGAACTATATTATCTTCTATAAGAAAAAACATATTTCAAACATCCAAATAACTCAATAACAAAAAAATGAGTAAATATCTAAATTTGAATCCAAATAACTCATTATTTAGCCAAGTTAATCTAAATAGACTTCTTTTTTTTGTTAAAGAGAATTTGTTCTCAGAGATACTTTTCATGGTTCATTGGATATTTTTTTATTTGCCGAATACTTTTCAGAACCAATCATAAACTTTACGTTTCAATCCCAACACTGTTTTTAGTCAACCAAAAATCTCGTTTTCCAAAAAAAAAATACTTTTTGAAAAAGCTGAGATATAGTTTGACGTGTTCGGTAACCTCCACACATTAGTTCAGAAAAACAAAGTTGTACGTTTTATTTTCTTAGCTCAGAAGAAGAAAAGAAGAAAAAAGTTTCAAAGTCTGAATATGGTGAATCCACCTCTCAATTCGCCGATCAACCCACATTTTTTCCAACCACTTCTTCCTGGTTACACCAACCACCTCGTACTACTCTGTTTCTCAATCTCTATCTCTCTCTGAACATGTTGCTTCTGTTTTTAAATCTCTTGCATGCTGTTTCAGGACATTCCTGTAGCGTTCTTCTTGAATTACATAGTGGGAAATCACAAAGGCAAAACGGTTGAGCTCAGATCAGACGCATCAGAGACAAAGTGGAAAGTAAAAATGGATGGTCGGAGACTCTCTAACGGTTGGGAAGATTTTGTCAGTGCACATGATCTCCGAGTTGGTGACATTGTCGTTTTTAGACACGAAGGAGATTTAGTGTTCCATGTCTCACCTTTAGGACCAAGTTGTTGTGAGATTCAATACGGAGAAGATAATCTTGAACAAGAGGATAAAATAGGTAATCTTATTGTTATATTATATATTATTACCGCATTTAGAATGAGTGTGAAACTACTTAATTTATCAATAGAGAAGCTTTGTGATACAGAGAATGTTTCAAGAAAGGAAAAGAGTCTAAAGAGAGAAACAGACTTTTCACAAGGCTATTCTTGTTTTGTGGCCACTGTCACGGCTTCGAACTTAAGACGCGACATAATGGTTAAGTTATTTCCATATTTCTCCTAACTTATATTATTTAGTCTTGATTTGAGTGAGTGAGATGTTTTTAATCATATTCATGATAACTCTAATTAAAATTGTGGCGGCATTTGCAGTATCTTCCAAAAGGATTCGCAGTGTCAAATGGTCTGATTAAGAAATTTAAGATTGTTTTAGTGAATGAAGTGGGAGAATCATGGATGGTACACTTAAGACATGAGGTATGTAAAGGCCGGTGTTACATTAGAGGAGGTTGGAGAAGTTTCTGTGTTTCTAATGGGAAGAAACCCGGAGACTTGTTCACTTTCGAATTAGTCCAAAATGAGAAAACACCTGTGCTCCAATTACTCTCTTTGAACAGTGAAGGTCCAGACAAACTTGGTAAGTTATTTGTCTATTTACTTGGTTATTTATTATAATCATATTAACATTTGCATTGCAAAATTTGTTTTTTGTGGAAAACTATTTTCAATCTTCCCAAAGAACCTCAACGCTTTGATACCAAAATTGTGAAGTTTCAACTCTAAAACCAGTCCTTATTGGCAAAACCTTTATGAAAATATTGGCTGGATTGTGAGCATTTGCCATTTTAAAATTTTTAGTTCTCCACTTACTATATCTCTGATTAAGTATAATTTGACATCAATGTTTTTGGTTCTCTCATAATGATTGAGTCCTATGAAAGAGCAATGGCATTAAAAAATCAGAGTAACCATTTACTGGGTACTGATGAAATCCGCACTCATTGATCAATCCTCTTAACCAAATTGTTTTCTTGGTTGCTTCTGACAACAACATGTATTACAGCTTTTGTGGTTGACAAATCTACCATGCTGCAAACATGATCTCCAACTTACTCTGTTACCTCTTAAAGTGAAAGCTACCAAGCCTGTTAGCGACCTCTTTTATCATGATCCAAATCACAATACCCATTAGCTACAAAGGTTCATTTATATATGTAGATAATTTTCGGAGACCCATTTGATATATCTGCGGATCCAAGTTATCATGATCCATTTCAATATGAACTACCATGTTAATTACTGGAGAAAAAATTAGCTGATCTAACTTTAAAACTTAGTTACTAATCTAACTTTAACTTTGGATCTCAACAATAAATTTTCCTGCATTCATTTTTGATGTTCACTTGCATTAAATAAGTCTTTGTGACTCTGCTTTCTTTTAGTGTGTTATATTTATAAACCTCTTAATAATACAAATAGGTTTCTACAATTGATACAGAGAACGGTCCAAGAAAGAAAAGTAAAAAAATAGAAGCTGCAGATTCTTCACCAGACCCTTCTTGTTTTGTGGCCACTGTCACGGCTTCAAATCTAAGGCTCGATAGACTGGTTATGTTACTTCCATATTATTCCTTACTTACATACATTGATTTTATTTGAGTGAGATTAATCATATTCATGATGACTGTGCTTAACTGCAGTATCTTCCGAAAACGTTCGTTGTCTCAAATGGTCTGATGAAGAAATTACAGGTTGTTTTAATGAATGAAAAGGGAGAATCATGGAAGATAGACATGAAACATGAGCCATATTCAGGCCGCTGTTTAACGATAAGAGGCTGGAAAAGTTTCTGTGTGGATAATGGAAAGAAACCTGGAGACTTGTTCAGATTCAAATTAGTCCAAAATGAGGAAACACCTGTGCTCCAATTGTTTCTTTTGAACAGTGAAGATTCAGAAAAACTTGGTAAGGTGTCTTCTCTTTTATTCATTCAAGAAATAATAATGATGAAAGAAAATTCAAGAAACCTAAGCAGGGTTTTTCTATGTAGAACCTAGCAATGACACAAGGCAAGGAATATTTTTAAAAGCTACCAAAAGAGAGTTTCTTGGCATAGAAGCTACTGAAAAGGATATTTACACAAGGCAAGGAAAGTGGTTTAAAGCTAGCGAGAAAGAGTATATTCCTTCTGCAAAAGCTTCTAATGATGATATAAGGCAAGGAAAATGCTCAAAAGTTATTAGAGAAGAGTATGTTTCAACAAGCAGGAACCGATTTGTAACATTAACACTTAGACCTACACGTTTCAAAACCGATAGACTTGTAAGTTTAACAAACAAAATTATTTTTTCCCCCACTTATAATCTCTATATATATAGTATCTGAAAATGGAATATATATATACAGAATCTTCCATTGGAATTCACGAGGACGAATGGAATCAACAAGGCCGGAATGATAATGATGCTTGACAGATACGGTGCAAAATGGTCTACGTCATTACTGATGGATAAAAACAAAACAGGAAAAATGATTTTAGGAAGAGGTGTGAAAGGCTTCTGTGAGGTTAATGGTGTAAAAATGGATGAATCTTTTGTCTTGGAGTTGATTTGGGAAGACTCAGTTCCGATTCTTAAGTTTTGTTCCAAAGTTTGAAGACCATATTAAGAATGTTTGTTAGATATATTGTCGAGGATCATCGCTGAAAGAAACTTTCATTCCTTTGATGGATTTAATTTTTCTGTTGCAAAATGCTGTTTAAATCATTATTACTAATTCAGATTCAGATAATATAGGTTAATGAAGAATAATCGTTACACATATACAAGTAGGTAATAAATAAAAAGACAAAAAAAACTCTATTTTAAGTGACGTCTCATAGCATATTTTTTTATAGTAAAAACTAATTATATTTATTTTCTTCATTGGTTAACAAACTATTTATATTGTAATTACATGTGTTCTAAATTAATAAATTATTATTTTCCCTAAAAATAATATATATTCTTGTTTCCTCAGATCAATCTTCGACTTTAAATCCATTAAGAAACTACTTTCGTCTCCAATATTTACCCAAAATGGATGATTTTCTAGATCTAATATCCCGCCAAGATAAAAATTTTGGTTTTTTTTTTGTCTTATTTTCTCTACGAGCTTGTTATCCAAAATTGCATAAAAATAAACAAGATCGACATGAAAATGTTACAAAATAATGCAATTTTAGAAAGAAAAAGAAAAGAAATAATACCCCCTCTTTTATGCAATTGCACAAAAATGATACCTTTTTCATTTTCCCCAGGTTAGTATTCGTAGCATACCGCAACTTCTATTCTTTTTCTCCGCACTTAATATTTGTAGTTAAAAATCAGAGAATATCTGTTTTTTTTTTTTAATGAACCTAAATCCATACCCATTCGGCCAGTCCCATGGCAGGGTCGGGTTTGGCTGAGGTATGGATTACGGCCCGTTTCGACCACTTGCATATTTTATTGCTTTGACTTTCGTATAACTGAAGTTATTGTAGACGTTCCAGTACACGTAACCTACATAATCACAAAGCTCATTTTGTTGTTATTTTTAGTAGTCCAAAGAATATTTCTATAGTTGACTCTCTTTTTTGACGTCATTTGACTTCAATATTAGTCTTTGTTGAATCTATACAGGAACTTAATTTAATACACATGAGCTTTCAAGAGAGAATTGAAGAAGAAAGAATCAGATAAAAAAAAGGTTTGTTTATCCTTCTTAATGAGTTTGTTACTTTGTTAAATCAAAGATTTTCTTTTATATGGAGAATATTCGGGTTTACAAATTTAATCAACTCGGTTGTTAACCGGTTTACATTCAAAACACATTACACATTTTATAATACACAATATGGAATTTTTCGCCGTCTCACTACAAAACTGAAAGGAATATTTTGATTTAGAAAATAACCTAACCATCATAGTTACATATATGCACACGTATCTTGAAGTAGATAGCTTGATAACCAGTTGGTCTTAAGAGTTCCAAGTTATGTCAAACCACTTCTTACCCGGAAAACAGTCCGATGGAAATTATATTTTTTTGGGTACGTAATCTTAGAATCTAAAGTTAGTGGACTTGGAGTAGATAGCTTGGTAACCAATTGGTATCACAATGATCAATAACTATCTTAAAACACATTTTCAACTTAAAAGAAACCTCAAGTAGGAAACGGGAGAGTTTTCTTCTCCGCTTTCTCTATTTATTCTTCTCCTTCAGGTTGGACATTAGTTTCTCCAATGGCTAGTTGGCAAAACCCAATGCATCCGCAATGCCCTTTCTGAAAGGAACTATACTTTCAATTTTCAAGTCTCATGTCGGAATGGATTGGCTAGATGGAGCTGTGTGGTTTTGGCCTTTGCGTTGCATATTTTATTTGTTGACTAATATTATTGAATAAGTATTTTTTTTTATTTGTTGCTTCTAATGATACCATATGATCGTCTTTAACCACATCATCGACATTAAAAATAATAGTTATAATTTCTTTTAAATTTAGAACTTCTGAACATATCATTTTCATCAGGATAGTTTAGTTGACTATTAGCATTCATTTTTGCAACAATCGAGATTATTAATTATAAAATCAAATTCGTGAACATCAGATTTTTTTTTATCATAGCGGATAAAGTTTCTAATAAATTATAAAATTAGGCATATCTCATCATGGATTTATGATTATTTGTATCAATAAATTAATAAAATATATAGTCATAATATTATTATTTTATAGAGGTTTTACTAATATATATAGTACCGTATCTAGAATCTAATATTAGCTGGGGCAAAAATATTTTTAAAAGTATAAAATAATTATTAAAAGGAGGTAAAATTAAAATTTAATACAAAATTATACTAGTTTAAAAATTTTTACCGGGGGCAACTGGCCCTCCCAATTCTTACCCACGTCAGCCCCTATATATATTATTTCCAATAGAATATGGCATGCTTAGTTATCTCCTACAAAACTGACGTACGTAAAAGTAATATTTTGATTAAAAACGTCCTTTGAGTTTGTATTTGATAGTAATTTCGGTTTAATCTGTAGATAACGACTTGAATTAAAACAAAATTCAAAAGCTTATCAAAACTGAACCGTATACATATGCATACATGTCTATAATTTTCCATCACTTCTCTCACACTTTTCAAAATGAAAAATAGAGTATTCTTATTCGTTGTGCTCTTCTTCTTCTTCTCCTTCTGGGTGGAAATTTGCCGAGGACAGAACAAGAAAACAACAGAAGTCAATGTGGGTGTTGTAACAGATGTTGGGATTATGCACTCAGACATTATAATGCTTTGCATCAACATGTCTCTCACGGATTTCTACTCATCTCATCCTCAGTTTCAGACAAGGCTTGTCGTCAACGTCGGAGACTCTAAAAACGACGTCATCGGTGCCGCAGCTGCAGGTACTTTCTCTTCTCCTCTCTCTTTCTCTCTCTCTCTCTCTCTCTCTCTTTATATCATATGTTACTATTACTGTATGCAAACTGCACATAATTCCAAAAGCTTAATCGTCAAAGATTGGATTGACAAGTATTTTCTTAGTTTTGCGTTTGTGACCTTACACCTTATTTTCTTGGTTTTGACAACTGTTACAGCTCTTGAGCTGATCAAGAACAATCAAGTGAAAGCAATTTTGGGTCCATGGACATCTATGCAAGCTCATTTTTTGGTTGAGATTGGCCAAAAAACACGTGTTCCTATAGTTTCCTACTCTGCAACAAGCCCATTTCTTACATCTCTCCGTAGTCCATACTTCTTTCGTGCAACATTTGAGGACTCCTTACAAGTGCACGCCATAAAAGCTATCATTAAGTTATTCGGGTGGAGAGAAGTTGTGCCTGTTTACATTGACAACACCTTTGGAGAGGGTATAATGGCTCGAATGACTGATGCATTACAAGAGATTAATGTTCGGATACCTCATAGATCTGTTATCGCTCTCAATGCCACGGATCATGAAATATCAGTGGAGCTTCTTACGATGATGACCATGCCCACTCGAGTCTTTATTGTCCACATGGAGTCTGCTCTTGCCTCAAGAGTCTTCATTAAAGCTAAGGAGATTGGTTTGATGAAACCAGGATATGTCTGGATCCTTACCAATGGAGTTACCGATGGCTTAACTTGGATGAATGAGACAGATATTAAGGCTATGGAGGGCATATTGGGTGTCAAAACTTATATTCAGAAATCCAAAGAGCTCAACAAGTTTAAATCTCGGTGGAGGAAGAGATTCCCACGGATGGAGCTAAATGTCTATGGATTGTGGGCTTATGATGCAACCACCGCACTAGCGACAGCCATTGAAGAATCTGGAACAAATAGCTTGACTTTCATTAATGTGGATCTTGGAAAGAATGTTTCTGAACTCGAAGCTCTTGGTTTATCTCAGTACGGTCCAAAACTTCTCGAGAAACTCTCAAAAGTTCAGTTCAAAGGACTTGCTGGAGATTTCCGTTTTGTCAACGGGCAACTAAAACCATCGGTGTTTGAGATTGTTAATCTGGTTGGAACTGCAGAAAGGTCCATTGGATTCTGGATGGAAGAAAATGGTCTTGTGAAGAATCTTGACCAAGAACCAAAGAGCATAGGAACTTTATCCACTTGGCAAGATCATCTTAAACAGATTCTATGGCCGGGAAAGGCTACTTTTGTTCCCAAAGGATGGGAGATCCCAACGAATGGGAGGAGGTTGCGCATAGGAGTTCCTAAAAGAACTGGTTACACAGATCTTGTGAAGGTCACAAGGGATCCTATTACCAATTCAACAATAGTCACTGGTTTCTGCATAGATTTCTTTGAGGCTGTGACTCGAGCAATGCTTTATGACATCTCTTATGATTTCATTCCTTTCGAAAAAACCACTGGAGAACCAGCCGGGAATCACAACGACCTAGTCTACCAAGTCTCCCTAGGGGTGAGTAACACAACCATTTAAAGAGATCATCTCCATAAGTTCACTAATTAATATCTCTTTTTCTTTGTCTCTCTTGCAGGTGTATGACGCGGTTGTGGGAGATACGACTATATTGGCAAACAGGTCTTCTTATGTGGACTTCACATTTCCATTTATTAAATCAGGTGTGGGACTGATTGTCCCTGTTCAAGACCAAGTGAAAAGAAATAGTATCAGTTTCTTGAAGCCTTTGACATGGAAACTTTGGATGACTTCCTTTTTCTTTTTCTTTCTCATTGGCTTCACTGTTTGGGCTCTTGAACATAGGGTTAATTCAGACTTCCGTGGACCAGCTAGGTACCAAGCAAGTACAATCTTCTGGTTTGCCTTCTCAACCATGGTTTTTGCTCCAAGTAAATTCAATCTCTTTTGATAAATCTCAACATATATATAGAGATTGTTCTATGCATATCACACTCTTAATACTTGAATTGCGGTTTGCAGGAGAAAGAGTGTTCAGCTTTGGAGCTAGGCTTTTGGTTATCACATGGTACTTCATCGTGCTGTTGTTGACTCAAAGTTACACGGCCAGCTTGGCGTCTCTTTTGACATCAAGACAACTTGATCCAACCATAACAAGCATGAGAAGTTTGCTTGAGAAAGGAGAAAGTGTGGGATATCCAAGAACATCATTCATCTTTGGAAAACTTAAAGAATCGGGTTTCGCTAGATCCAGCCTCATACCCTTTGATAGCGCTGAGGACTGCGACAAGCTTCTGAAGAAAGGAACAGAAAAAGGTGGTATATCTGCAGCTTTCTTGGAAGTACCCTACATGAGGATATTTCTTGGACAATACTGCAATGCTTATCAAATGGTTGAAGAAACCTTTAGCGTTGATGGATTCGGCTTTGTGAGTCTCCATAAAAGACCGTTGTGACAATTTCTACATTAAATGCTAAGATCATAACTTAAGTCACGTTTTTTTGCAGGTTTTTCCAATTGGATCACCTCTAGTTGCTGATGTTTCAAGGGCTATCCTAAAAGTAGCAGAATCAGACAAAGGGAAGGAGCTTGAGCTCGCGTGGTTCAAAAAGAAAGACGAAAATTGCCCAGATCCAATGACCAACGCAGATCCAAAACCATCTAGTTCATCTAGGCAGCTCGACATAGACAGTTTCTGGCTTCTGTTTCTCATTGCTTTCCTAATATGTGTTTTCACCCTGGGGAAATTCACTTTCATTTTCTTCATGAAGAACCAAGGTAATGATCTGTGGAAAGATTTTAATAGTCCAGATGTAGATTCGTACATCAACAATGTGGTGAAATGTTCAGACTCGTTGAACCAACAAGCTCTTGTTCAAGAAGCAAACCCAGAGCCAGCAGAAGCAAACCCAGCGCCAGTAGAAGCAAACCTAGCGCCAGCAGAATAAACGTTAAGGGATCAAATTCAAACCACTATGTTTGTATGATTGTATGTATCTCTTTAAACTCATGTATTGAAGTGATCTGTTTAATCTATTGGAAACAGACACACACTCTGTTTGTGTTTCTCTCTGAAAAAAACATATTTTAATCACAGAAAAAAAGTATTGAACAACACTGTAGTAGGCACCGTTGCGCCATTGTAAATTTGAAAAGACACACTATAATTATCTGCAGCTACTGCAAACACCGTTCCTTCTCGTGTGATGCCTCGTGGACATTTAAGGAGATTTTCTTTCGTGTGGACTAAATCCGCTTTCCAGATGTTGGAATTGGTTTATGGTTCATTGGAGAAGCCTCGGAGATGTAAAAAGGTTATGTTGACAAAATTTATTATATATATAAATAAATAATTATATAGTTTTATAAATATAATAGGTGATAATATAAAAAAGTTTAAAATATAACATTTATAAGAAAATATGATATTTAAATTTATTTAAACTTTAAACATCGTTAGTTTTAATATTTTAAAAGAATTTAATTTTAAGAATAAAAAAAGTTAAGTGTACAAGCCGTTTTAGCTGAATATTGGACTTAGCAGAATATGTATAGACATAAAAATTTTTTGTCTCGCTACTCTTACGGGCTAATTGCAGTTCAGAACAAATATTATCCGACATGCACATATTTAGACATCGATCAATTTGAAATTTGTATGTTCCATATGGAGTAAATTTTTGAGTAATAATTTATAATTATCTAATAAAATTGATTCTAAAAATATAAAAATGATTCTATAAATATGGTTAAGATTAAATCTAAACAATAATCACAACTCTTACCAATAGTTAAATAACAGTAAGTGTAATGTAATTGTAACCTGATCACGCTTATTCTTATTTCAACCAATATATGGTTGGAAAAGAAAAAAAAAACTCAGCACTTAGATTTGACTGCCCAAAATTTTCCAAAGGCATTGAAAAGAACAATATCAATAGCTTATCGAGGGAATATTGTGGAGGAGACGGCGGAGCTGAAATAACTGGTGACTGCAACTATTCTTCCTCATGATCTTCGTGAGATTCGAGACGATGATAATCAACACAAGATCGGTAAGATCAAATGGATTTAAATCTTTAAAGTAAGTAAGAAGTCCAAATTTTGAAGCTGTTTCTGATAAATTGAAAGAAATTTAGGGATTTTAGAAATTTGATATATCCTACATTATTTTATTTACAATTTTATAAGCATCCAAGGTTTAACATTTTGGGTGTTTCTGATACAGAGTTTTTAAGAAAGAAGAAAATGAAGAAGAACAATCTAGAAACAGAAGCAGATTCTTCTTCATCAGATCACTCTTTTTTTGCTGCACATGTCACAGCTTCGAGCCTACAATCAGATGTATTGGTGAGTTTGCATTACTCTTGTTTCTAAATTTGGGCATTTTGGTTTTGGTTTTGGTTAGTCATGGAAACTTGACATTGTGTTCTACAGTTTGGTCTGATATAGAGATGCTGAAAATGTCTGACTTTACCCTTTTCTGTTTTTTTTCTCTCTCTTTCAAAGTGATATGCAAAGAAGTATTGAGTCAACTGTTTTTTCTAAGGTTGGGCATTTCAGTTTAGTTCAGTTTGGAGTAAAATTAAAATTAACTTGATCTGATTTTGATTTTGGTTTTGGTTGATTGAAAACAGCTTATGTAACTATATGTAGTGTTTGTTTTCATCTGATTTAGTCTATTTTTTCACTCTTAGATTTGTTTAGTATAGAATCATGAGGCTAACTAAAGTGTTCTTTCATGTTGGCTAAATTATCTTGAGTTGATATGTGTAGTGGTTTGGCTTGGTCTCATGAGAAGGAAAATTCTTATAGTTATGATGCTTTCGTTGACTGGTCTTGAGTGAGTTGATCTGAATCTTCTGTTAATCTTGTGTTTGCAGTATCTTCCACAAGATTTCACAACGGCAAATGGTCTTAATGGGAAATGTGGCAAGAGTACAAGACAGATTATTTCGTCATATTCGTCAAGCCAGACACAATTCCTAACATTTATACTCGCACCTGTTGATGGCAGACATTGTAGATTGGTAAGATCATCATAGCACATGTTCCTGTTAGTTTCCTTTATTCTACTTTTATTAGTTTGACTCCTGTTCAAAACTTTACAGCGTCTTCCAATGCAATTCTCGAGGGAGAATGGGATAAACAAGCCTGGGAAGATATATTTGTTAGGTAAAGATGGTTCAAAGTGGCTGGCGAATCTTCTCCTGGAAAGCAGAGGGAGAATGACTTTGGGAGACGGCTGGAAAAGTTTTGTTAAAGCAAACTGCTTAAAGACGGGTGAATCCTACACATTCAAGTTAAATTGGGAAGACACAACTCCTGTGCTCAGTTTGTGCCCTGAAAAGTATAGCACTCATAAAAAATCAGGAGAAGAGTGTACAGAAACTAGTGAGAAAGAGTATCTTCCCATTGAGACTAGCAGCAAAGAACATATTAGTAAAAATGACAAGAACAAAGATGAAAACAGCAAAGAGGAAAATAACAAAGAGGGAAATAGCAAAGAGGAGAGGAGCTCATGGGAGAGAGAGAATAGTCATCTGAGATGTATATATTCAACTTCGCCAAGCCATAACCGATTTCTGACATTAACAATCACACCTGACAGTCTCAGACATGGTAGACTAGTAAGTTCGTAAATCAACTCTTGTTCATTTTAACCCACGACGAAAGTGTTTTTTTCAATAAATAAAATTCTCTGCGCATATCTTTTCTAGCGCCTTCCATTGCAATTCATGATGGAGAATAGCATGAACAAGCCTGGGGAGATAACTCTTTTAGGTAAAGATGGTGCAAAGTGGCTGGCAAGTCTTCTACTAGAAAGAAGAGGAAGAATGAGTTTGGGAAAAGGCTGGAAAGATTTTGCTAAAGCAAACGGCTTAAAGACGGGTGATTCTATCACGTTGGAGTCAATCTGGGAAGACACAACTCCTGTGCTCCGTTTGCTTCCTATAGAGTCTAGCAGTGTTAGAGGGCAAATTGAGTTTTCTAAAGAGTCTCTTTCCGCAGAACCTAGCAGTGGAAACAAGACTAAGAAAGCAGAGAACAACAGAGAAGACAACAAAAATTATCCTCTTAGAATTACAGAATCATCTACGGCAATCGAAAACCGATTCATGGCTTTAACACTGCCACCTGATATAGTTAGCCATGTTGCTCATGATTTTCGAATCGGTGAGGTCATCATATTCAGACGTGATAGACAAAATAATATGTTCCAGGGCTCAGATTTGGGACCCAATTGTTGTGGGATTCGAGATCTACCTGCTCCAAGCAGCAACAATGATCATGAAAACACTGGTAAGTTTGTTAATCAGAAGGTGTATTCTAAGATGATTAAAAGTTGTAACGTAAACAAGATTGTTATGTAGTGCAATTTGAGGATTTGTTTTTTCTAATACAGGTACCATTTCTATGAAAATACATCCTCACGTAAGAAAAGAAGCAGGCTTTTCATCATATGATGGTTATGATCATGAAAACTTTGGTATATTCAGTTCTCTTCAATTTTATTATAGTATTATATATAGATGAGTCTATAATTATTGATCTGTTACAAACTGGAAAAAAAATTTAGAATAAAAGCATCTGAGGTTTTAACTTCTTGGTTGTTTCTGATTCAGAGCGTCCAAGAAAGAAGAAAGTGAAGAAGAACAATCCAGAAACAGAAGCAGCTTATTCGTCAGAGCACTCTTGTTATGTAGCCCATGTCACAAGTTCTAGTCTACACACAAATGCTCTGGTGTGTTTAAGAAATCTCTTGCTAAAGTTTTTGCACGTTCTTAGCTTGTTGAATTGTTATATTTCTAGGGGTAGTCATTTGGTTTTGGTTAATTATTGAACTAGGCGAAGTGTTTTTTTTAGGTTGGTCTCACAATTAAATGATTAAACTGCATGTTGTCCAAGTGATATGCAAATCTGTCCGGAATAAACTTTTGGTTTTAGGGATGGTCATTTTGGTGATGGTACAGTTTAGTCGAGTTCTGGTTTTTTTTATTATATATTTGTAACATCTTATTTGGTTTGGTTAGATTTGGTTTATTTCGCCATTTGTAGAGTAGTTTCATATTAATTCATGAACCTAACAAATATGTGCTTTTACGTTGGCTATATTATCATCCCATAGAACCTAGCAGCAAAAGAGTCTCTACACATAGAGCATAGCAGCGTAAAAAAGATCAGCAAAGACGAAAACATCATAGAGGAAAGCAGCTCATGTGAGAGACAGAAGAATCGTCTGAGATGTATGGATTCAGTTTCACGAAACCAAAACCGATTCCTGAAATTAACAATCACACCGGACAGTCTCAGACACGGTAGACTGGTAAGTTCATCAATCAACTCTTATTATTTTTTCTGCATATTGAAGGGGTATAATTTTTTTATCTTTTGTTCATATATTTTCTAGCGTCTTCCATTACAATTCATGACGGACAATAACATGAACAAGCCTGGAGAGATAACTCTGCTAGGTAAAGATGGTGCAAGGTGGCTGGTAAGTCTTCTACTGGAAAGAAGAGGACGAATGAGTTTGGGTAAGGGTTGGAAAGATTTTGCTAAAGCAAACGGATTAAAGACAGGTGATTCCATCACGTTGGAGTCCACTTGGGAAGATGCATCTCCTGTGCTCAGTTTGCTCCATACAGAGTCTAGCAGTGGTAGCGAGTTTTCAAAAGAATCTAATTTCACAGAACCTAGCTGTGGACACATGACCTGGGAAGCAGAGAACAACAGAGAAAAGAGTGGCTCACAAAACAGATTCCTGACACTATCACTTACACCTGAAGACGTCAGAGATTGCAAACTGGTAAGCTGTCATCAAACAACTCTTGCTTTAGAGGTTTTGTTTTGAATTTTCATTGACTAATGAGATATGTTTGTTCAAATATCTTGCAGCATCTTCCATGTCAATTCATGAGAGTTAATGGCATCAATAAGCCTGGAAAGATAACTATGTTGGGTAGAAGCGGTATGAAGTGGTTTGCATATTTATTGTCAAGAGATGGAACTATCGCTTTGGGAAATGGTTGGAAAGGGTTTTGTGAGGCTAATGGCGTGATGTTAGGAGAGTCTTTCATTTTGGAATTGATTTCTAGTGAAGATACAAATCATGTATTTAAGTTCTACTCCCACTACATAGAGAGACCATATACATAAAATTTTAATTTAGTACTTTTTCAAGGTTTCTCAAATGTTGTCTCTGGATATCAAATGACAGATTCTGCATAATATAGCATGGAATGATGCTCAAGGTGTGTATATAAGTGTAGGTACAATTTCCATTTCACTTACATATTTGGAATCCATTTGTATGGTTTGTTGGTAGTTTTCGTAAAATATCTTTACAAACCAGATCAAACCAAACAACAACCCAAAAGCTTTATCCGGTTCAACTTCTTATCTGATAAAAATATTTAATTTGTCTGATTAAATTCCCAATGTAACAAATCACTAATCAAATTTCACTGTACACTACTAACTACTAAGGTTACGCGCCTACTTTTCGAATTTCTAAAAATCGTAGGCTAAAACTAAAACTCAGTCTCTGGGAAGAAAAAAGTTGTGTTTTTTTTTATTCAATCTTCCCCTCAACAACTCAAAAGACAAGTCTTTTCACCTGAGACAGAAACTTTCTAGGTTTTTTGTTTTTGGTTCAAATGCTTCGACATTGCTGATTCTTTGTAGATTTCTTCTCGAAGCATCTAGAAGTTAGAAGCGTGAAAGGAAGAAGAAGAAGGTGTCGTAGAAAGTGAAGATATTTAGCGGCTTGAGACATGGTGTTACATTTGCCAGATTTAGAAACTAGTTGCTGTGAGATTCAAGACTTTACGGTTCCAAATAGCAACAATGCTCAGGACAAGATTGGTAAGTTTGGTTCTGTTTCATTCAAACGGCATTATTTGATGGGTTGTTCTGCGTTTAGAGAGAAAAAAATTGTGTCTTGACTGCAAAAATGAAGTCTTTTCAGATTCTGATTTGGAAATGAGCGATTCTTGTTTGTGTCCCTTGTCAGGCGGCGTATACTAAAGTTCTTTTTAATTTTTACAAACTATGGTTTGATCACTCACTCAACGAAATGTTGTTTCTAAAGTTGGGCATTCTGGTTTAGTTCAGTTTAGGAGAAAACTTACTCAAAAGCTAATTTTTCAGTATGGTTTTGGTTCGATATGATAAAACATCATCTTAGGTAGCTGTATGTATTTTCTTAATCCAAATTTCATTTCAATTCCGGTTTGGTTTGAGTTGGTTTGATTTGGCTCATTTGCTTGCTATTTGCTTATTTCATGTATGTAGTAGAATCATATGACTAAAGAAAGAGTTTTCTCACGTTTGCTATACTATTGTTAAGTTGGTTAGTCATGAAACTAAACAGTGTTTTGTGCTGAAAATGCCTGAACCCTTTTGTTGCAGTATCTTCCACAAGATTGAACAGGCTCAGCTAGTCTTAATAGAAAATGCGCGAGATTGTTGTAACAGATGAAAAGGAAAGATCATGGGGATTGGATCTTGTAGGGTTTTGGAAAATGATGAATTCTATTGATAATGAGAGAAGTATTTATACAAACTATATATTTCATAATCTACAAATATAGAGATATATGAGATATTCTAGAATATTCACAAGGGATTCTAACACGCCCCCTCAAGATGGACTGCGTTTACGAAGTCCAATCTTGACAGCTAAGTCAGTGAAGCGAGCACGAGGCAAGGGTTTTGTGAGAGTATCGGCAAGCTGGTCCGCAGAACAAATGTGTGAGACTCGAAGAGTGCCTTCCTGTACCTGCTCACGAACAAAATGATAGTCCAAGGCTAGATGTTTCATCCGAGAATGAAAAACTGGGTTTGCCGAGAGATAGGTAGCACCAATGTTATCACAAAAAAGAGTTGGTGTGGAGGTGGAAGGAACACCAAGTTCATGAAGAAGTGAAGTGATCCATTTGATCTCAGAGGCTGCCTCAGTAAGAGCTCGATACTCAGCCTCCGTTGAGGAGCGAGCTACTCCTTTTAGTTTCCGGGAGCACCAGGACACCGGCTGTGTGCCAAGATAAACGATGTATGCTCCGGTAGAAGTATAGTCATCCTTGTCACCTCCCCAGTCTGCGTCAGAGTATGCGTGAAGATGGAGAGTTGTCTTGGCGTAGAAAAACAAACCTTGAGTGACAGTCCCCGCAAGATAGCGTAGCACTCGTTTGACTGCTTCATCATGGGTCGTCGTTGGCGCATGCATGAATTGAGATAATCGGTTGACCAAGGAGATATCTGGTCTGGTAAGCGCCAAGTATTGGAGACTTCCCACAGTAGCACGATAGGATGTGGGATCCAAGAGGGGCGTACCTGATGCAGTGAGAGAGGTGGTGGCCGACATTGGCGTAGACACAGGTTTGGCATGCACCATCTTTGTACGAACTAAGAGATCAGTAATGTACTTGGTTTGTGAGAGATGTAACCCTTCCTGTGTGCGTGTTGCTTCCATGCCAAGGAAATAAGATAATTCTCCGTGATCCTTAAGAGAAAAACGCTTAGACAGAGAGTGAATAACTTTATTTACTTCAGATAGACTAGATCCTGTGACCACAATATCGTCCACATATACCAGAACATAGAGAAGAACTGGAGCTTGATTGAGGATAAAGAGAGATGTGTCACCAAGTGAGTTTTTGAAACCAATCTGCAAAAGGAACAAACGGAGCTCATTGTACCATGCACGAGGGGCTTGTTTTAGTCCGTAGATAGCTTTGTAGAGACGACAAACATGCTGAGGTTTATCCGGATCAATGAATCCCACCGGTTGCTGCATATACACTTCTTCATTGAGTTTGCCTTGGAGAAAGGCGTTGTTGACATCAAGTTGTCTTAAAGGCCAGTTGCGAGCCGTGGCTATGCCAAGAACAAGGCGGATTGTTGCATGCTTGATGACAGGACTGAAAGTGTCATAGAAGTCAACCCCGGGTCTTTGATGAAAGCCTTTGGCGACTAGACGGGCTTTGTATTTGTCTATAGATCCATCCGGTAACCGCTTTATTCTAAACACCCATCTGTTACCAACAATATTCTGAGCCAAATCTGGTGGAACTAGATCCCATGTGTGATTGCGGTTTTGAGAATCAATCTCATCACTCATTGCTCGGTGCCACTTTTTGTCTTTAAGTGCTTGCGTGTGAGTGCTGGGTTCGATCTCTCCAAGTTGAGCTGTAAGTCCATACTTAGGGTTTGGTTTTTGAATATTGTTTTTGGACCGTGTGGTCATAGGGTGAATGTTTCCCAGCACAGTGGGGGACTCAGTTATCTCTGCAGTGTCTGGTTCTGGGGTCAGCTCTTGCTGTGTTGAAGATGTAGCCGAAGATGGTGGAGGTGTCGTCGATATTTCTGGAGAGAGATCCGTAGACGGGGGAGGAGATGATAAGAGTGGCGGCCGATACGTAGGAGCAAAAGATATCACCAGTGTCGATGATGAGGAATTGTTAGAGGAAAGCGACCTCAAGGTTTGAGATAGCTGAGAGAAAGGAAACACAGACTCATGGAAAATAACATGTCTTGAGATATATACACGGGAAGTGGAAAGATCTAAACAAATGTATGCACTTTGAGTTAAGGAATACCCGAGAAAAATACAGGGAGCAGACTTAGGACTGAATTTTGTTTGGCCATAAGGACGAAGCCACGGGTAGCACAAACATCCAAAGATTCGCAGCTTATTGTAGTTTGGATCATCACTGAACAGGCGTTGAAACGGCGACGAGTTATCAAGGACCGGAGTTGGCATCCTGTTGATTAGATAAACCGCTGCTGCAAAGGAATACGTCCAATAGGATTGAGCAATTCCCGCATGTGTAAGCAGTGCTAATCCTGTTTCCACTATGTGACGATGTCGTCGTTCAGCCATCCCATTGTGCTCGGGAGTATGTGGCGGTGATGTCAGATGAGTGATACCATTGGTGGAGAGAAATGACGCCAATGCAATGTATTCACCGCCATTGTCTGAGTACAATGTAGTGATGCGTGTTTTGAATTGATTTTCAACAAGACTTTTGAACCTTGGGAATATTTGTGCCACCTGCGACTTCTATTTCAATGGATAAAGCCAGACATATCGTGTGAAATGATCAACAAAAACAACATAATATTTGAAACCATCGATAGAATATATAGGAGATGTCCAAACATCAGAATAAATAATATCAAGAGGGGCACGAGAGGAAATATTTGAAACCGAGAAAGGTAGCTTGTGGCTTTTATTAGTAGAGCAAGAGTTGCAAATTGAAGATGACATAGAAGAGACAGGAAGAGAAAATTTAGAGAGCATGAAATTAAGAATCTTTAAAGACGGATGACCTAGACGAGCATGCCATTCCGAGAGAGATTTAGTGACAGCCGAGTTTGCAGTGAATGAAGAAGATAGCGTTGAAGTCGACGGCCACTCATAAACACCTCCTTTAGCCGCTCCATTTAGGATTGGCACCCCCGTGTTGAGATCCCTCACCTGAAACTCACGAGGACAGAATTGCACCATAACATTGTTAGTTTTGCATAATTTATTAACCGAGATGAGATTCTTGTTCATCGAGGGAACACGTAGAACATTATTAAGGATTAAAGGGCGAGAACCCGTAGAGAGATTTGTGGAACCAGTGTGAGTGATGCCAAGTCCATTTCCATCGCCAATCATGACTTCTTCAGTCCCTGCATATGGTGAATGAAGCGAGAGAGTGTTGAGATCAGATGCGATGTGATGTGAGGCTCCGCTGTCTAACAGCCATGGAGTTGAGTCCGCCGGCGTGGATGCAGTGTAGTGAGCTTGTGGCGTCCATTGAGATGGTGGCATAGGCGGATGCAATGGTCCGCGGTTTGAGATGGAGGATGAATGATATTGCGAAGCGGCCGAAGAGAGTTGAGAGCATCGCCGTGCGCTGTGACCAAAGGTACCACAAAGTTGGCACTTCCCTTGATAGCCACGACCACCACCTCGAAAGTTGCCACGAGAAGGAGCAGAGCTGCGATAGTTGCCAGGGTTGATGGTTGAGAGCGATAATGAGCTGAGTTTGCCGTGACTGGCTGAGACTGAGGCACGAGTGGGTCAGTTATAAGAAGAGTATTTTCGCGATTGAGTAGCTTCTCATGGAGTTCTTGAAGTCCTATTGGGGTGTCACGTCCATTGACCATGTCAATGACCGGTCGAAAATCTTCATTGAGGCCGTCAATGATTATGTCAAGAAGATCTTCGTGTTCCACCGGAGATCCGATAAGTGCTAACTGATCGGCTTTGGCGATGATATTCCTCATGTATTCTTCAATTGTTTGAGTTCCTTTGGTGATATGTTTGAGTTGGGTCTTTAGCGTTTTTACGTGAGCACGGGATTCCTTGCCGAAAGTGTTTGCTAGACTCGTCCAGAGATCAAGAGAGTTGGTGGTGCGTGCTACCAGTGACTGCACAGGTAGTGATAACGTGCCAAGGAGGGCACTGTAGAGAAGACGATCCTGTCGTTTCCAGTGTTGAAATAGAGGATTAGGAGCAGAGACACCGTTTGATTCCACTATCGGATCTGGTGCCGTGCCGTTTTCAATGAAAACGTGAAGTTCGTGCCCTTCGAGAAGAGCACGTACTTGGAGTTGCCATGTGAGATAGTTGGCCGAAGTTAGCTTCGTGATGCAGGAGAGATTGAGTGAGATGAGAGAGGCTTTGACATCTGAGCCGTTGAAGATGAGTGAAGATTCTGCTGTGGTTATAGCCATGGTGGCGACGAAAAAAAAAAAGTGTGAAGAAAGGGGAAGGGATGTCGTGAAGAAGAAGGAAGAAGAGAAAGTAGGCGGCTAGGTTTTTTTTTTTTTTTTTTAAAAGATGATTAAACCTGCTCTGATACCATGTAGGGTTTTGGAAAAGGATGAATTCTATTGATAATGAGAGAAGTATTTATACAAACTATATATTCCATAATCTACAAATATAGAGATATATGAGATATTCTAGAATATTCACAAGGATCCTAACAGATCTGATGTTCAGCAAGTCATCTGATACTTTCTACATAAGTCGTAAAAACAGTAAAAAAACAAGGAAGTGTCTTTGTTTTCAAACTAGTTGGAAACGGAGAAACGCCTTTGCTCAGTTTCTGTTCCACAGAATCTATCAATGATAGAACACAAAGAGACAAGAACAACAAATCCAACTGTGTGGAGCTGGTGAGAAAGAAGAAGCGTCTGAGATATAGAGATTCAATTTCACCAAGGTTAAACCGATTTGTGACAATAACAATTACACATTGCAGCCTCAGTAGAGGTACACTGGTGAGTTCATCAATCAACTCTTGTTTCAGATAATAACTTTGTTTTTATCTCTTTGACTCTTATAAGTATGGTATCTGTTCAACTATGTTCTAGTATCTTCCATTGTGATTTGCAAGCCAAAATGGCTTGCACAAACCTGGGATGATAACTCTGTTGGGCAAAGATGGTACTAAGTAGGTTGTAAATCTTCGACGGGAAAGCTCAGGAAAAATGTTTTTGGGAAGGGGCTTGATGGATTTTATAATAGCAAATGGCTTAAAGAGCGGTGAATCCTTCACGTTGGAGTCAACTTGGGAAAACAGAACTCTTATACTCAGTTTGTTCAGGATAGATTCCACATGTGATAGAAGAGAGCAAGAAAGACTGAGAAAAAGTCAACTTCTATAGAACCCATTGGTGGAAACAAGATCAACAAAGCCAAGAACGACAGAGAAGAGAGGAGAGACCCATCTTCAGCAAACCAAAATCGATTGGTGACATTAAGACTCACACCTGAAGATGTGAGAGATTGTAAACTAGTAAGTTCATCAAACAACTCTTGTTTCAAAGGTAGTGTAGTTTATGTCTTGATTATTTCATTTTTATAACTGAGATGTGTTTATTCAAATGTTTTGCAGATTCTTCCAAGTGAATTTATGAAGGCTAATGGCATCAACAAGCTTGGGAAGATAACTATGTTGGGTAAAAACAGAATGAATTGGTTTGCTTATCTACTGTCAAAAAATGGATTTGTACCTCTGGGATCTGGTTGGATGGAGTTCTTTGAGGCTAATGGCGTTAAGTTAGGAGGGCCATTCACTTTGGAATGTATTCGTGAACAAGACAACTCTTGTATTTAAGTTCTGTATCAACTCTGGAGAGTAGAGACAGAAAACTTCAAGTAAAAGCATGTGAAGTGTATAAGTCTTCCTCTAGAAGTAAGCCTTTTTGCTTGTTAAGTTAAAGCAATATAAAAATATGTCTATCTTTTAATGAAGCATGTATATTGTCAGACCCGGCCTAGGCTAAAAGGCTTTAATCCAAGAGTTTTAAGCAACAAATATTATAACAAATTTAGGGGCATTATGTACATGTTATTTTGGTATAGTGGTTAAAAAAAAATTGTATATTTTTACCAAGATTGAATCACATCTAAAACATTGTATATTTTTATTTCTATTTCTGTTTTTTTTTCAAATATAAAATATTCTGATTTACTTAGATTTACTTTAATATATAATTTTAGTTAGTTTTTCTTTAATCATATAACAATTAACATTAACAAAAAAAAGCTTTTGTCGATTCAGCTTCAACGCTTCTTCTTCACAACACCACCAATCTTCAATTCTTCATCATCAATATTCTTTAGTCTAATTGATTACTCTAGAAAGTTTCTGCAAATTGACTATGTATTCTTTTCTTTCTTCTCTAGTGTTTACTCTGTTTTTCTTTAGTTTTTGTTTTAATCTAAGCCAAAATTTAACTAGATTGCTAAGATTTTCACACCAGTTACACTTGCAGTCTAGCATAATTTGATTTCAAAGTGAAAATTATTGATTGTTTCATTGTTTGTTTGATTGTTTTCTTGCTTTGTGTCGTTTGTTTTTCACACAAACTTTGTATCGTGTGTTTCAGACTTTCAATGTTTGTATGTCTACGTGAAGATGATAGTTGTTCTGTTATTTACTTTTTATTTTACACAGAAACTAATTTCATATTATTGTAATTCACTAATTTTTTAATTAATTTGTTACTTGTAGAAAAATGTTGCTGGTAACAGAATTCGAAACCAGCCATTTGGTTATGAAAATAGGAAGAGAAGAAAAGGCAAGATGAAGTGGCGAGTTCTCAAACTAACGATATGTTGAAGTATGTAACGAGAACTAAAAATGCTAGTGATGAGAGTGCTAGAGCTGAAAACCCTGAGTTAAACAAAGAAGATGAAGAACATGTTACAAATGAAAAAGATGCAGATGAGAAGACTGTTGAAGAACTTGTTGGAGATGTTGCATATGGTATGAATGAAAATAGAGTACAATTTGAAAATGTGGAAGAACATAAGAAAGTTTATTATTGATTTTGCAGCAAAGAAAGTAAGGAGGATTATTTTCCATGAGTAACAATGTATTAATGTTTTCATATGACTTTTTAAGATAATTAAATATTGGTTATTTTACATTTTTTGCGAAATTTTGTTTGCAACAAAAGGCATCATTTGGTTGGTTTGCTTTAGGCATCATCTGACTAAGGGTCGACACTGTATATTGTCTTCATCTCGCATAGAATCAGAAATGAGTTTGCAGAAGACAAAGGTGTGAAAAATGTATATATGGTACATATTAAATCTTGTGGAAGATAGTGTAACAAAACGGTTCAGCAAGATTTTAAATATAACTAAAAATATAGGGAAACACTAAAAATATTATATATATATATATTTGAAAATTTAAACAACACAAATCCAATAATTAATATTACAAATTAACTTAAAATAAAAGATCATAATCATTCAAATCAAACATTTATATTTATGAAATCAAATTAAACTTATAAATTTTTTAGTTTATGATTAATTTTTAGAGAAAAAATATATTTTATATTTTTGAAATTAGTTTAGGTTTTTAAATTTAATATATATATATATATATATCATAATCTCTCATCTTTCCAAATAATTTAATTGGTAAATTTTCAAAATTTTCAAAATAAGTTTTTAATGAGTTTTTAAAAGATAAGCAAACATTTATATCACATTTCCAAATTACAATTTTTAGAATACAATATTTCTATCATCAGAGATTTTTTATGATGTTGAGTTATCAATTTTGTAAATCAAACATATACATTCATAACTTAAATTTAACTTCAAAATTCCTAAAAAGTTCAACATAAATCATAAATTACCAATCAGACCCATAGTAATCTAGTATGCTTCATCCATACGTACAATACAATTTCTTTTGAGCTGACTTCGTACACCTGATGGTTTATTTCTTGAGAACGTGTGTAATGAGACCATGAATATGTGTATTCATTAAATAATTTTCCCAATCAATGCATTTGGGGTTGTAGCCGAACAATTTGTCCATCTCTTTGGCTTCATTCTTGATTCGTAATGTTTCCAGGTTTCTATCTTCGAATCTGTGTTTAATACAATAGATTGTCAAAATTTAGTCAAAATTTTAAAATGTAAATTAAGCCTTGATTAAACAACAATCATAAAGGAAATTAGCTAAGAACAAAAATATAGTATAATTTACTGAAACTAATGAAAACTAAAGTATTTACATATAAACAATAGTATATTTTCACTTCTTTTAAAATGTCCACGTCAAGATAATATTGATATCACAAATAATTACTTCAAAGTAAAAAGAAAAAAGAAAAAAAAAAGGTTATAGGAAATGTGCTTGAGTTTGACATACATGCTCTTGAAGAGTATATAAGGCTCGTAAAGTTTCATCAGTCTCATAGCCTTCTTGAATTTACGGTTATGATGTTCATATTTATCTCCGAATTGCGATGGGAAAATTACACTAAGTAATCCCAATAACTAAAAAAAAAAAAAAAACAAAGCCAATGTAAAAGGATGAACTTAAAATTCTTCTAGATAAAAATGTATATTAAGTGCAATAAATGCAAATTTTTACCTGTAAAGGTAATTTATAGCGAAGGCTCATGTAGACATGGAAGCCAGGCATTGTGGATAATGTTGTAGCATTTGGGACTATAGGCTTACCATTGTGGCCGAGCAGAGGGCGTTCCATAAAATATCGAGTAACAGTTTTATAGATTTGGTTTTGCGTCACTGGGTTTGTGTAAGATGAGCCGACATGGTAAACATTATGACTTCCGAAATCACTAGAATGTTCAGCTGCGGTTGCGATCATTGCGTTTACCACCATATCGACCGGTATCTAGTTATAAACATTATATTTTTCGTGTTAGCATCAAACTAGTAAAGATAAAATCTAAATTTAATTTTTCTAAAATTGACGATTTGCATAAGGAACTTACAATATCACATACTGCCTTATGATCAAGGAGAAAACACTTAAGCATTCCCTTTCCGTATGATGTAAATATACTGTCTACGGTTCTTAATATAAATGAAAGAAATAACCACAGAAGCTGAGTTAGAAAGAAGTTAAGTATAGAGATAGTAACAATCAAGTTGATAAATAATATATTAGGTCAAAAGATGGTGATAGCTTAGTGAGAGGCGGTTCTGAAGAGGTGCAAATGTCAAGGTCAGAAAAAAAAAATCATCATTTTTTCTTTAAGAGAAAAGTCATAATTATATATATATATTAGTATAAAAAGAGTCCATTTTTACCATATGGTAATGACCCCTTTTTTTCTTTTTTGAACCGCCCCTGAACTTAGTGGGGGCGATAAATTACTGTAATAGCTTAAATGATATATTAGGTCAAAGGATGGTTATAGCTTAGTGGGGGAAAATAATTGCTCTTATCAATGAATTCATTTATATATAAAAATACAAGTTGATAATAAATGATAAATTAGGTCAAAGAATGACGATAGCTTACTTTAAACCTTCAATCCAACCGGGAAATGGATCTGAAATAGTGCTTGTGATTATTGTAGGTCGTATGATTACAATAGGAATACTTTCTCTATAGTGTTCAAGAAGCATTTCTCCCATTAATTTGGTGAAGGCATATGTGGTTGGCCATCCATAAAGCTTTGCCCTAATTAAACATTGTATATATATTGTATGTGAGCAATTTGCCAAGTTACTTCATAGTAAATTTGAAATTGTTAACAAACCTTTTCAATCCTAAGTCTCTCATGGCTTGTGTAGTTTCTTCTTCTGAACAACCTTGTTTTATTAGTTGTTTCAGTTTCTGTTCTACTAGATGCATCTCGGCATTGATGTCTACTTTGTTTTTACCTTTAAGGCTCTCTCCCAAAACAAAAGGTTTCTCTTCTATGAGTCCCGATCTTTCCCCACAAACATAAGCTAGATAAGAAAAATAAGTATGTATGTATAATTAAATTAAAATATAAATTCGCCTCCCTCCTGTCAATATATACGAATATCGACTAATTCAGTTTGGTTATTAAATGTCTAAATGAATCACCAGTTGACACGTGGAGAAGCAATTGTGGTCTCACACACTTCTTAGTAAAGTTAAGGACATTGATTGCTCCAAATGTGTTGATCCCAAGTGCAACATCGTATCTTTTTCTCATACAAACAAACCAAAAATCTAATTAATACAATAGTCGTGTATAACACAATAGATATTTCTTAATTATCATATAAACATATAATAAACGGGTGAGCAATGCTATGTTTTTTTCCATGTTGTTAGGTGTTCGATAGTTTTGTTCATTGCTCTATTTGTACAACTTTTGTGGTGTTTTTAAAATGATTTCAGGCGACAAAAGAAAAAAATAAACCGGATGAGCAATATATAGGACGTGAGTTCTATCAATTTCTCTATTTTTTGGTGTATTGTTTTAAAATATCTGCTCAAAGATACATATGTTGTAATCATGGTTTTTGATGAATAAATTTTACGCTCATACAAAAAATAATTCTGTTTACCTTTATTTTTTTCAAGTTTCTATGTAAAATTAAATTTTTATTGGACGAGTTGTATTCAGTTTTATCGTACAGAGTGTTTTACTACATTAGTTAACTATTATATTTACGAAAAAGGAAAAATAACCTTTCGTTAATAATCTCTAAACTATTATCTAAAATCAATTAAAACAGGGATGAAGTTTACTACCTTTCATCGAATCGTGTGGTGGCAGCAGACTGAAAAACAAAGTCGATCTCTTGCATCATATCTTGTAAGAGATTAGAGTCATTAACTCCCAGATTGTTCAGTGATATATCGCCTGGTACTGGAACAACTTTTTCCGAGATTAAGGCGTTTAGACTTTCTTCACCAACATTCATTCTTAATACCTTAAACAAATCTTTCTCGAAAATCTGTTACAAATTTATCAAAATCAAAATACTCAAATTCGTGTGATATATGTCTAACAAATTTTTTTGATCATACATATATATATATATATATATATATATATTAAAATATACCTCACTACGTAACCTTTGCTCCGCGGATTTCATGTCGGATGCTCTGACAAGGATGTAAAGCCTCTTCATGTTTGGTTGCAATCTCAGAATTCGCTCCAAAAGAACTATTTTTAGATATCAAAATTATTCATGAACAATAGTGACAAACTATATGAAAATAAATAATAATAACGCATTAATGGTTAATTAGTTACATACATGAGTAAATTATCAAGTAGACGCTCAAATATTTATCCGATATTGTGTGGTAGAAAACTATGAATAATACTAAACATATAATTACCTAGCTTAATTATCAAAAAATAAATAAATAGAATTACCTTTAGCAAGGAATCCGGAAGCACCGGTGATGAGAATTGTCTTGTTCTCAATAAACTGAACACAATTTGGTTCCATGGTTAAAGTTTAAAACTCAAAAACCTTAATGAAGAACAAAGGAGAAGTAAAGTCTTTGTTTGTTGAGAATGTTCACTTCATTCAATATAAAACATGTATTTATAGCAAGTGTGGATGGGATGACGTAGTTTACAGAAGCATGTGATATGATTGTAGTTCTTGAATGATTAGAAATGGTGGGGTTTCTAGATATTTATGATTGGCTGTTAATGTATAAGTATATAAGAGTTGGATTTGACAAAAGATAATAATGTTAGAGATTCAAATATTAAATATTGATATAATACAACTGCTATTGTATCTACAGCGGCTAATTAAATAGGGTGTGACAGCCACCGGTCCAACTATATAGAAATCCCTAGGGGATATTAAAAAGGAAAATAGTACAATACTAACATAAAAACCCACAAGTGTTAATCTGACACAACTATATTAAAAGGAGGAAGAACATGATCTGTGAAAAGATTTTAAAAAGTTTTATGATATGATTTTTTCTAATTTAACGTAGAGAAAATCTTAAATTTAAAGCAAAGTTACATGATAAATTTTTTTACTAATCTTAAAATCTGAATAAAAATTTTAAAAAGAAAAGAAAAAATATTTGAGACCCTAAGCTTGCACTTGGAGCCTGGTGACAAAAAATCTCCAGACCTTGAAGATTAGTGGACAATCCAAGCACTTATTGTGTCTTGGATAAAAATGTTGATTGATCTTGTGCTGAGATCAAATCTATCTCATCGTGATGGGGCCAAGGATCATTGGGATCATTTAAGAATATATATATATATATATATATATTTTTTTTTTATGAATGGCACGAAAATACAGCATATCAAGTTCGAGCGAGGGTGTTTGTAAGCAGAGAAGATTGGTGATTGAGACTTACTGTGGTAAGTTGATGAAGATATGGGAAAACATGGAGAGTACTCATCGTCCTTTGATAACTTTCAAGTGCAAAAAAATGCGAGTGTGATCTCCAAACAATACAAGAGAAAGATCGTGAAGATGATAATGTACATATGTTCCTTTTTTGGACTTGATGATACTTTGTTTTTCACCACGAGATCGACTCTTGTTTCTTGTGTTCCAGTACAGCCATTTTTGCTTACCATAGCCATTTTTGCTTAAAATGTGGTTATGGTAAGAAAAAAATTGAAACCTAAGATTATTCATTTTTCTTACCATAGCCATTTGTTGTCGGCCAATTTACATTATATGAAAAAAATAGAAAAAGCTCATAGAGTGCGGGAAAAAAAAACTAGTCATAGAGCATACACAATTAACCGTGAAATCAAGAACCAGAAATTGGAAAGTAAACCAGTTTAAGATTGGAATTTGACATTCTGGCTCTCTCTAATATGCTTATGAGCCATTTGACATTCAAGAAATGTGCTCATGTAATGGAATATGGTTATGTAAGTAGAGCTAATCAATTTCACTATTCCATTCTTTTTCAGGGAAGATACAAATGAAGAAGAATCCAAGGAGAGAAATATATTTTTCTTCACAAGATCCCTCTTGTTTTGTGGCTAATGTCTCGCCTGCGACCCTCCAACATGACAGACTGGTATCTATTCCTAATTTGAACCAAAATCTCTCATTCTAGGGTCTGAATTTATATCAAAATCAACTTGTATATATTGTAATGAGTTTTCAGAACCTTCCAAAGAGTTTTGTCAGGGCAAATGGTATAGACACAAGATGTAGAGAGATTGTTCTGCTGAATGAAAAGGGTAGATCATGGACTTTAAAATTGAAACAAAAGCTATCATGTGGAAGTTGAACTACTTATACAAGACAAGGGTGGATAGTTTTTGTGGTGATAATGTACTTAGAGCTGGAGGTATTGTCACTTTCAAACTGATCCACAGAGGACGAACTCTGGCTCTACGTTTTTTGTCCTCCAAAGAACCAGAAGACGAAGCTAATGAAGTCTTTCCACAGAACCGGAAAGGGAAGAAGAGATCAACATTGGTGAGTTGTCTCGTTTCTCTCTAACGTTGTGTTGTACTTTATAATGGAATAGGGATCTTGATACATTGTTTTCTTTTCAGGGAAGATCCAATGGAAGAACAATCCAAGAAGAGAAACAAAGTCTTCTTCATCGGATCTCTCTTGTTTTGTTGCCAATCCACGCTACGTTATGATATAATGGTATTCTACTCCTTACTTGAACCAAAATAATCTTTTTAACTATGATCTGGTAATTAGACCAAATTCATGCTGTATTCTAATGAATTTCCAGTATATTTCAATGAAGTTTGCAAGGGAAAGTGGTGTAGACAGAAGATGTGGAGAAATTGTTTTGATGAGTGAAAGGGCATGTCATGGACTTTAAAATTGAGACAGAAGCAATCATGTGGAACTACTTATATCAGACGAGGATGGAGAAGTTTCTGTCATTCCAATGGACTTAGAGCTGGAAGTTCCTTCGCTTTCAAACTGATCCAAAAAGGAAGAACTCAAGTTCTATGTTTGTCCCGAAAAGAGCCAGAAGAAGAAGAAAAAGAGTGCTCAGAAACTAAGGAAGTAGAGTCACTTTCAACAGAATCAGAAAGCGGTGAATAGAGTAACCAAGAAGAGAGGACCTCACAGAAATGCTCTCGAAGAATGGAAAAGAGTGGTAGATTGACATGGAAATCTTCATCTTCATCTTCCCAAACCCGATCTCTAACATTAACTCTTAGACCTTACAACATCAACCGTTCTATATTGGTTAGTTTCATCACTCTGATACGATTCACCAAGCATATTTCAGGAAGAATAAGGTGAAGGGAAAGGGGAAGGAAGAATGAAGTGGCGGGAAAGAAAATAAAGTAGCAAAGCCTCTAGACGATTTAGAGGGTTTGCCGTTAGATTATAATTTCAAATAAATAGCAGCTCTGCTGCGGTGGGAGGGGCATGCTTTTTCTAGGTTTTATGAATCAAGTGATGTACTTGAGAGATTGATGTGATCTCATTAGAACTTGGATTTAGCTGGGAATTTCTTTACAATTTGTTCATAGATTTCGATTTAGATCATTACTCCTTGTAATCGGTTTGAATCGGAATATAGTACTTTGATATTCATACTTCGATTATCTTGTACTTAATATTGGTGCGGTGAAACTGGTTCGTTGTTTCGCGATGGGTATGGGTACTGATTCGGAATGTGTGGATTCGGATTATTGTGGTGAGGAGTTACAGCAACACTTGAAGGTTTTGCAGGGAGGGTTTAAACGTTTATGTGAAGCGAAGGTGGCACAAGAGGAGAAGTTGATGTCGATGGATGGACTGTTGCGTTCGGTCGTTTCGTCGTTGGAGAGGATTGAGATTCGAGCAGGCAAACAACCAGAATCGTCGGAGATTCCATTCCGATCGCCTCAGGTATCTTCGTCTTCTGATCTTTTGCGGAGAGCTGCCGATCACTCTCCAATCCTTTTAGATGATCGTGCTAGTTTATTACGCAAGATCGATATGCCGCTGTTTGATGGTTCACAACCTTATGAGTGGTTCGCGAGAGTTGATGATGATGATAAGTTGGATTTGGTTTCGTTAAGTTTGATTAGAGATGTATTGAAATGGTTTAACTGGGAAATGCATCGAGATTCATTCCGTTCTTGGGAGGATTTTTGACAACGCTTGTTTTTGCGTTTTGGTGAAGCTATGGAGGATGATCCGGATAATCGTTTGTTCGCTATTAAACAAACGGGTTCGGTGGCGGATTATGTCAGTGAATTTGAGGACCTATCTACTCAGGTGACGGGATTAACCGATTCTCACTTGGAGAAGATATTTTACAATGGCTTGAAACATGAGATGAAGGAGGTGTTGAAGTTGAAGGAACCTCGGGACTTACCTCACCAAAAAGCTGCTGTTCTTCGTATGGAGTCGAGTTCATTTTGCCGGTTGGTTGGGGAGAAAATTGGCAAGATTTATACGGGAACAAAAATTGGGGTTGGTCGCCTAGGGGGAGGGTTTCCACAGCCGCGATCTCTATTGCTAAATCAAGGTTCCGGCCAGGTTCAACAGAGAGTAACCACCAATCCGCGTCAGCATCACACAGCGGAGGACATGTTTAAGGGCAAATATTTTCGAGGACATGTTTGTCCTTTAAAAGAATTGCAAATTTTAACAGTGGTGGAGGGGCTGGAGTTGGAAGTGATGGATGAGGAGTTTCCTTTGCCAGTGGATTTGATTGATGAACCGGTGGTGTGTAGTTTGTCTTTGAATTCTTTTTTAGGGAAACAGTCTCCGCGCACTATGAAGTTGTGGGGAGAGATTGGTAAAAATAAGGTGGTGGTGTTGTTAGATTCGGGAGCTTCACATAATTTTATCACACCCGCAGTGGCAAAACGTTTGAAACTAAAGGTGTGTAATGATAATGAACTGGAAGTAATGCTAGGGAATGGAGTTTCGGTTCATGGCATTGGTGTTTGTCACAAAGTGGATTTTGTTTTGGCGGGTATGGAATTTCAAACGGATTTTATAACTCTGGAGTTAGGAGGAGTGGATGTTATCTTGGGGGTTTAATGGTTAGAGACATTGGGGAAGTGTGAGATCGATTGGAAATCTCAGGAATGGCAATTTACATACCAGGGTAAGCGTGTGGTATTATGGGGGGATTCGTCTCTGCATTGTCCCCGTTTGGCCTTACGTTCTATGGAACACGGGCTCCTACCTACTGTATCCAGTAGAGCATGTCTGTTACTGGCAAGTATTCAGGCGGGGGTCGTGGACAAGAATTTACAGGAGGCATTGGGTAGAGTTTTGGATGATTATGCTTCTGTTTTTGCGAAACCAATAGGCCTTCCTCCGGCTAGGGGACATGAACATGCCATCATTCTTAAGGCGGGAGTACAATCTATTACTGTTTGACCATACCGTTATCCACATTCCACTAAGGAGATTATGGAAAAGATGGTGGGGGATATGTTAGCAGAAGGGATCATTCGCCATAGTCACAGCCCGTTTTCGAGTCCGGTGTTATTGGTTAAAAAAAAAGATTTATCTTGGCGTTTTTGTGTGGATTACAGGGCCCTCAATCGTGCTACGGTACCGGACAAATTTCCTATTCCGGTTATTGATCAACTCCTAGATGAATTACACGGGTCAATGATTTTTTCCAAGATAGATTTACGGTCTGGATATCACCAGATTCTTATGAAGAAAGAGGATATCATGAAAACGGCTTTTAGGACTTTGGAAGGACATTATGAGTTTCTAGTTATGCCTTTTGGCCTTACTAATGCTCCGGCTATATTTCAAGCCTTGATGAATGGAGTCTTTCGTCCTTACTTGCGGAAATTTGTAGTGGTATTTTTTGATGACATCTTAATATACAGCAGCAGCTTAAAATTGCATTTGGAATATTTGCAGATGGTGTTACAGTTGTTACAAGACAATCACCTTTTTGCAAATCAAAAGAAATGTTTATTTGGAATGCCACAAGTGGAGTATTTAGGACACATAATTTCAGCAGCAGGGGTTGCCACGGATAGAGCTAAAATATAGGCGATGCTGAAATGGCCTAGACCGGGTTCTGTTAAACAACTCAGAGGGTTTTTGGGGTTAACAGGCTATTATAGAAAGTTCGTGCAAGGATATGGTCTTATAGCTAAACCACTGACGGAAATGTTAAAAAAAGACAGCTTCGCTTGGACAGAGGAGGCTACTGTTGCTTTTGATACTCTCAAGAATGCAATGGCGACAGTTCCTGTTCTCGGGTTACCAGATTTTGGGTAGGTATTTGTTCTGGAAACTGATGCATCGGGAACTGGAGTAGGCGCAGTTCTCATGCAAGATAAACGGCCCTTAGCATTTTTTAGTCATGGATTTACCCCTCGGGAGCAGCTGAAACCGACATATGAGCGAGAACTTATGGCTATTGTATTGGCAGTTTTAAAATGGAAGCATTATCTAATGGGGAGGCGTTTTGTGGTTCATACCGACCAACGAAACTTGAAATTCTTGTTGGAACAGAAAGACGTTAACTTGGAATATCAACGTTGGTTAACAAGGTTGTTGGGATTTGACATGGAAATTATTTACAAACCAGGAATTGAGAACAAGGCGGCAGACGGACTTTCTCGAATCCCACATTCCGCTTCTGTGGCCTTGCTGGCTTTAACAGTTCCGACAATGCTCCAATTACAAGATTTGTTAAAGGAAATTGACGACAATGAGGGCATTCAGAATCATATTGTGCAACTTAAGGCAGTAGATGGTTCAGCAAATCACTTTCATTTGGTGGATGGGCGCCTTTGGTTTAAGAACCGGTTGGTAATTCCACACAATTCTGTTTTTATTCCGGTTATTTTACAGGAATGTCATAACAGTAAGATTGGAGGGCATGGGGGGATCTTAAAGACATTAAAGCGGATCCAAGAACTATTTCATTGGGACGGAATGCAAACGGATGTTCAACAATTTGTCGCGGCCTGTGAGGTATGTCAGACTCACAAATATTCTACACTATCACCGACCGGATTACTTCAACCATTGCCGATTCCAACGGCAATTTGGGAGGATATTGCCCTTGATTTCATTGAAGGATTACCAATGTCTGGTGGTATTAATGTGATATTGGTAGTGGTGGATCGTTTAAGTAAGGCTGCACACTTCCTTGGCCTTAAACACCCTTTCAAAGCGATTGAGGTAGCCAACAAGTTTATCTCCGAGATAGTGCGTTTACACGGGTTTCCAAAATCCATTGTATCGGACAGAGACCGAATTTTTTTGGGGTAGGTGTGGAAAGAATTGTTTCGTCTGTCGGGCACTACTTTAAAGCACAGTACGGCTTATCACCCACAAACAGACGGCCAGACAGAAGTTCTTAATCGTTGTTTGGAGACCTATTTAAGGTGTTTTGCATCTACTCAACCACGCTCTTGGTCAAAGTTTTTGGCATGGGAAGAGTATTCTTATAACACTTCTTATCACAGTGCGATTAAGATGTCCCCTTTCAAGTTGGTTTACGGCCGCGACCCACCACATCTTTTAAAATTTGAACAGGGGTCAACGAGTAATTGGGAGTTGGAAGTCAATTTAAGGGAGAGGGATGAGATGCTAGGCTGTATTCAAGCGAATTTACAGCGAGCTCAGGAAATAATGAAGAAAAATGCTGATAAGAAACGCAGGGATGTGGAGTTTTCAGTGGGTGACTGGGTTTACTTGAAATTGCAGCCATATAGGCAGTTAACGGTGGTTCGTAGGAACTGTCATAAATTGGCGGCCAAGTTTTTTGGGCCATTCCAAATCATTGAACGATTGGGGGCAGTTGCTTATCGTTTAAAGTTACCGGAAGGTTGTCGGATCCACAATGTTTTTCATGTATCTCAATTAAAAGTGGCACTACGAACGGATCAACAAGTCGAACAAAGGGGGCTTCCAGAGGTGATGGAAGACGAGTCGTGGCTTCCAGAAGCAGTCCTCGCCGTTCGTCACAATGAAACAGGAGTCAGAGAAGTGCTCATTCAGTGGCGGGGAAGAATGGCGGATTCCAATTCATGGATGTCATCCAAGGAATTTTTTCATCGTTTTCCGACTTTTAAGCTGGAGGGCAAGCTTGTTTTCAAAGGGGGAAGTATTGATATGATTCACCTGTTAGAATATGTGATCTCAAGAAGAAGAATTCAAACTCAAGAGAAGGAGGGAAAAAGAGAGAACTAGTTGTAAAGGAACTAGAAGGAGAGCTAGTTCATAAGGAACTAGAAGAAAAGGAAGCTGTTGGATATCAACTAGACAAACTAACTAAACCAAGTGAGGAAGCAAAGGAGGCATGGGCGCTACAGGGAGAAAGCATGGGCGCTGCAGGGAGAAAGCATGGGCGCTGCAGGGAGAAAGCATGGGCACCTAATGGAGAAGGCATGGGCACCTAATGGAGAAGGCATGGGCGCCTAATGGAGAAGGACTCACCTCTCTTCCTCTTTGTAACTTCTATATAAACACATGTAAAGCTCTTATAGAAAATATGAATACAAGAAAAAAATCTTATTACATTCATTCTCTCTAAATCCTCTCATCATTCTAAACACTATATAATCATCTAAACTCTTAAAATCGACAAAGTTCTTCATGGTATCAGAGCGGGTTTATCCTTTAACCGCTTAATCTTCATCTTATAATTCTTCTATCACTCTACAAAGCTTCTAATCTATAACAATACATCCTCCTAGTTCTATTCACTCTGAGATTAATATCCTTGGGATCATAGGATCTTCAAGTTGTGAAAGAACTAGAATTGTGTATTGTTACTAGAAAATGGAGACAAATAAAGTAGCAATCTCAGTCATACTCAAAGGAAACAACTATCTCCTTTGGGCAAAAACCACTAAGACCATTCTTAGAGGAAGAGGACTTTGGCGATATGTTGAGCCAAAGGAGGCGGCGGAAGCTTTAGTGAAAAATGAAAAAGAAGAAGCTAAGGAGGAACAGGAGGAACAATACACGCTCTCTCTTCTTCAAAGCTCACTAGAGCCATCCATCTTGGCGGCCTACTCATATGCTGATTCCGCCAAAGAACTATGGGATATACTCAAGGGAGTATATGGAAATGTCTCAAATATATCAAGAATATTTGAGGTAAAGAGGGCGCTGAATGAGCTTCAACAAGAGGAGAAGCCATTCAAGGAAATGTTTGGGGAGTATAGAAGTTTGTGGGCCGAACTGGAGATCTTGAGGCCACAAACTATGGACCCCAAGGAGTTAGGAGAAAGGCGTGACCAAGATCAAGTGTTTGGGCTTCTCTTGGCACTTAACACATCCTACAAAGATCTTATCAAGCACATACTCAGATTTGAGAAGCTGCCAAGTCTAGCGGAAGTATGTGGCATGATACAAAGGGAGGAAGGGTCAAGAGATCTATTCCGTTCACCAAGTGAAGCCGCACATCTTGCAAGGAGGAATCACACATTCGACAAGAGGGTGCTGGAATGTGATTATTGCAAGATGAAGGGGCACACTAAGGAGAAGTGTTGGACTCTTCATCCACACTTAAGGCCTAAGCGGCTAAAGGAGAATGGAAGTGGACCTAGAGCCTTCATGGGAGTCACACAACCTGTTGAAGAGATGGTCAGAAGATCCGAGTTTGAGGCTCTCATCAAGAGCCTAGCCAAGCTCACAGAATCCGGTAAGAGCCTATTTAGCTCTAAAAGTGCCATTAAGAAGAATAGGATCATTGTGGATTCAGGGGCTTCTCATCACATGATTAATGATCAAGACATGCTGAAAAATCTTGAACCTTATCATGGAAATGTACAAATAGCCAATGGAAGCTCAGTTCCGATTGAAGGGATAGGAGAGTTAGAGCTTTTCACAAAAGAAACTAAAGCATTATATATGCCTAGTTTCTCATCCAACCTTTTATCAGTTCATAGAGCCACAAAAGATTTGGATTGTGTGGCAATGTTTGGGACTGACTTTGTGAAGTTTCAGGACCCTAAAACAAATCATGTACTCGGAGAAGGAAAGGTGGAGGATGGAGTGTATCTGTTGGAAACAAATAAACAAGAAAAGCTAGAAGCTCTTGGAGTAAAGGCGGATAAGGAAGTTTTTGACAAGAAGGAGATTGGAGATAGCCCATTATGGCATGGAAGGCTAGGACATCCAAATTCAGATATCCTCAAAATGGTCTTACCCAATCTCGTTCAAGGAGAAGAAGGTTGTGAAGCATGTGTACTAGGGAAACATTGTAGACAGGTTTTTCCCTCTTCATCTACAACTTGTGATGAAGCTTTTGGCATTGTACACTCGGATGTATGGACCGCCCCATGTAACTCAAGAGATCAATATAAATATTTTGTTTCATTCATTGATGACTACTCAAGACACACATGGATCACACTCTTACATTCAAAGGATCAAGTATATGAAGCGTTTACTAACTTCACCAAATATATCTCTACCCAATTCAAGACCAAAATCAAAATCTTAAGAAGTGATAATGGAGGGGAGTATGTGAGCAAACGATTCAAGGAGTTACTCAATAACCTTGGTATCATACACCAAACATCGTGTGCTTACACTCCACAACAAAATGGGGTAGCAGAAAGAAAGAACAGACATCTCATGGAAGTAGCAAGAACCCTCATGATTGCCAAAGGAGTACCTACATTTCATTGGGGAGATGCAGTAATGACTTCAAGCTACTTGATCAACCGGCTTCCAACCAAAAATCTTGATAATAAATCACCATTTGAAGTGCTATACAAAAGCAAGCCAAGCGTGAATCATATGAAGACCTTTGGATGTACTTGTTATATGTTTCTACCGGAGGGACAAAGAAGCAAACTTGAACCTCGAAGTATGAAGTGTGTGTTCATTGGCTACTCACCAACACAAAAAGGATACAAGGTCTACAATCCGGAGACAAGGAGAGTCTATGTATCTAGAGAGGTGAGATTCAATGAAGAAGAAGGATTTTATGGAAACAAGAACCATGAAGCTCCGGAGGATGTGACTCCAGTATCTATTGATTGGAGGCGGGTTAATGATGCTCCAATAAATGAGGTACAAGGAGAGAATGAATCATCTGAGAATATCATAGAGCAGGGAACTACGGATGATATACTGGAGGAATCAAACCAGAGGTTATCTGAAGCAGAAGAGGATGTGGAAGAAGAACCAAAATCAAGTATACCTCTAAGAAGAAGTACAAGACAGAGGCGACAACGTGTTTTCTATGGCTACAACAATTCTGCTATGCTCCAAGGAGAGTCTAGTACGAGTAATCTTCCTTGTGTGATAAGAGAGTGTCCTGAGCGTACGGGGAGCTTAGATCTCGATCCTATTGGCGACAGCACTCTCATATCACAAGGAGGAGATCACACTCAAACTAGTATTATCACATATCCCATTGAGCATTTCTGTTCCTTGGCGACATTACCTATGGAGCATGAAGTTTTTCTCACAAAAATCAGCAAGGAATACATTCCTAGCTCATATGAAGAAGCATGTGAGAGTGGAGTATGGGTGAAAGCCATGGAAGAGGAAATGAAGTCCATGGAAAGGAATAATACTTGGTACTTAACCGACTTACCAAAGGATAAGAAGTCGGTTGGGAGTAGATGGGTGTATACAATCAAATACACAAGTGATGGGAAGATAGAAAGGTACAAGGCAAGGTTGGTAGCAAAAGGGTATACTCAAGTTTATGGGGAGGACTATACCGAGACATTTGCTCCGGTTGCTAAGCTTTATTCCATAAGAATACTAATCTCAGTGGCAGTGAACTTAAAATGGGATCTATGGCAGATGGATGTTAAGAACGCATTCTTGCAAGGAGACTTGGAAGAAGAGGTGTATATGGATCCACCCCAAGGATATCATAAGGAAGGCAACAAAGTTTGCAGATTGAAGAAAGCAATCTATGGGCTGAAGCAATCCCCAAGAGCATGGTACCAAAGGCTAAGCGCTTGTCTTTTGGAGAAGAAGTTTATAAGATCTGAAGCGGATCATACCTTGTTCACAAAACAAAGTGAAGAAGGAATTGTTGCCGTATTGATATATGTTGATGATCTAATCATCACAGGAAGTGACAAAGATGGAATAAATCAAATCAAGAAGATATTGAAGGCCGACTTTGATATAAAGGACCTAGGGGAACTTAAGTATTTCCTAGGGATTGAGATGACACGATTTGGAGATGGAATGTTCATTTCTCAAAGAAAATATGTCCTTGACCTCTTGGAAGAAACAGGGAAGCTGGGATCCAAGCCGGCTAAAACCCCAATAGAAGAAGGCTACCAAGAAAATCCTGAGGGGGAGCCATTGAAAGATATTAAGAGGTATCAAAGGATGGTGGGCAAACTCATTTACCTTACTATCACAAGGCCGGATATTTGCTTTGCAGTAAACCGTGTGAGCCAACATATGCAAAGACCAACCATGCAGCATTGGAACATGATTGAGAGGCTGCTAAGGTATCTGAAAAACAATCCCGGGAAAGGCATATGGATGAAGGTTAATGGAAACACAAAGGTTCAAGGATATTGTGATGCGGATTGGGCTGGTGATAAGATGGATAGAAAATCCACATCTGGTTTTTGCACCTTTGTGGGAGGCAATCTAGTGACTTGGAGGAGTAAGAAGCAGAAGGTCATAGTCTTATCTAGTGCTGAAGCCGAGTATAGAGCTATGAAGGAGGTGACAAAAGAGTTAATTTGGATAAAGGCACTCCTAGATGATCTTGGAATAAATGAAGCTGAAGCAATGCTATTGTATTGTGATAATCAAGCTGCAATACATATAGCATCCAATCCAGTCTTCCATGAAAGAACCAAGCACATAGAAGTTGATTGCCACTTCGTGAGAGGGAAGATTCAAGAAGGAATCATCAAAACCGCCTTTGTAGCCAGCATGGATCAACTAGCGGATATCTTCACTAAAGCAACCTCAGCCATTACTTGTGATCACATTCATGGCAAGATCGGCCTTAAGGATCTCCATCGACCAATCTTGAGGGGGAGTGTTAGAATATGTGATCTCAAGAAGAAGAATTCAAACTCAAGAGAAGGAGGGAAAAAGAGAGAACTAGTTGTAAAGGAACTAGAAGGAGAGCTAGTTCATAAGGAACTAGAAGAAAAGGAAGCTGTTGGATATCAACTAGACAAACTAACTAAACCAAGTGAGGAAGCAAAGGAGGCATGGGCGTTACAGGGAGAAAGCATGGGCGCTGCAGGGAGAAAGCATGGGCGCTGCAGGGAGAAAGCATGGGCACCTAATGGAGAAGGCATGGGCACCTAATGGAGAAGGCATGGGCGCCTAATGGAGAAGGACTCACCTCTCTTCCTCTTTGTAACTTCTATATAAACACATGTAAAGCTCTTATAGAAAATATGAATACAAGAAAAAAAATCTTATTACATTCATTCTCTCTAAATCCTCTCATCATTCTAAACACTATATAATCATCTAAACTCTTAAAATCGACAAAGTTCTTCATCACCAAGCATATTTCAGGAAGAATAAGGTGAAGGGAAAGGGGAAGGAAGAATGAAGTGGCGGGAAAGAAAATAAAGTAGCAAAGCCTCTAGACGATTTAGAGGGTTTGCCGTTAGATTATAATTTCAAATAAATAGCAGCTCTGCTGCGGTGGGAGGGGCATGCTTTTTCTGGGTTTTATGAATCAAGTGATGTACTTGAGAGATTGATGTGATCTCATTAGAACTTGGATTTAGCTGGGAATTTCTTTACAATTTGTTCATAGATTTCGATTTAGATCATTACTCCTTGTAATCGGTTTGAATCGGAATATAGTACTTTGATATTCATACTTCGATTATCTTGTACTTAACACACTCCAAACCATTTGCTTTTTACAGTCTGTTCAAGTCTAATTCTTTTGTGTGAATCTTTGTTGGAGCGTCTTCTCTTACCCTTCACGAGGGAGAATGTCATCAACAAGGACACTAAAATGACTATGTTGGATGAACACGGTGTGAAGTGGCCTGTGAATTTGCGTTCTGAGAATGATAAAATAATTTGTCTGAGAGGATCCTGGAAAGACTTCTTGAAAGCTAATTGTGTGAAGACAAATGAATCAATCAGGTTGGAGCTGATTGGGAAGACGACTCAACTTGTGTCCTTAAGTTCTGCTCCAAGGTCAAGCTATAAACCAAGTGATGAAACTAAAAGTTTGACTCCAGAAGGTTTAACAATGGTCGGCTTAACTCTTTAAGGCCCAATTGTACTATTGTAGTATATTATTTTTAAGTATGTTGTATGATCCAGGTGAGATCATTAGCTTGAAGAATTGGATTTTGTGAATTAATGTTAAATTTACTTTTGTTGAGGTCACTCTGTGATGAGGCCCAAGCCACATCCGATCCGGAGGATAGCCAGCCGGATGATGCCGGGACAGACACGGACGAAAGCCAAGGAACGTTGCCAGACATGCCGGTGTCGGTCATTGACCGTGCACACTCGAGGCCGTACCAAACAAGAATGAACATGGCAATTGCCCAAGGATTGGAGGAAGGCAAATGGCAACAAGGACCAAGTCCTTAACGTTTTCACCTTGACCCGGTGAAAACGCCCAGGTGAAAACGCCCAGGTGAAAACGCCCCGCTATAGTCGTTTGGGAAAGGAACACTCTTTTTCCCTTGATTGGGTTTTATCCCTAAGTGGTTTTCCCATCAAGGTTTTTAACGAGGTTCACGACCCGGACGCATTAGGACCGAGCCGATCACCACCTTACCCGTCCATGGTCCGCGTGGTTGTCGTCCGGCCCTAATCTCTATCCCTTCCTGTTTTCTTGTTTCTTTTACCGTTTTACTAAGAACTTAAGTTACTGATTTACGAGTATGTAAACACCCAAGGACACGCTGGTCTTTTGTAAGGGGCTTGTTGCCCTATGTCTTCCGCCTATATAAAGGCGTGTAACCTCTCCCTTTGAACGCAGATTTGAATAAATGCAAATTAGCTTAAAGCTTGCTCTCGAATCTCAAGTAGTTTAAACATCGTTGTCCTGGAAGCTCAGCTCGGACTCCGATCAGTCGTATCATGGCGTTGTCCAAATACCGTGTGGCCGGCTTTCGATCCATTGTTACCGTTCCATCTATCCTTCCTCACTTCGCTCCATTTTTCCCACCATCAAACGTTTATCTCCATCCTTTTCCATCTCTACCTTCATCTAACCTTCCCACCGTTCAAACCCCGCTTTAGTACCACCACCTTACCATTCCGCCTCTCCATCCGTACTGCCAAGTACCCATACCGCGGCCCTTCCACCAACCGAGGTACCGTACCGGTACACGTACGACCGACTCCTTCCTGGTCTCGTCCCGATTCAGCCTGATTCCGAAGCCAACGTTCCTGGAGCGTATCAGCTGGTATCAGAGCCAAGCTTCATCCGTCAGGTTGTAACTTTCCATTAAACATCTTCCATTGTTTCTCTACCGTTTACCCGCTTCGAACTTGTTCTTATCTCGCACCTTACTCTCTAACAGTCTAGTCTTCGCCACAGTCATTATTGTCTCAAAGCCTTGTGCTTATAGCTAGCCTTTGGTCGCCGACGTGTGAAAGACTAAGTCTTAGTACCACCGAAGCACCATTGTTGCCCTAGTGAGACGAGAGGTTGAAGACGAGTAAGTGGGGACCATTTCTGGTCAACACACCTTACTCGCCTATTCTCTGACCCGGCCACGTGAGGGATATCCTGTCCTTGCCTTATTTGCGATCCGTCCCATTGGCAGGACATGAGAAATCCGCGTGCTAGTTGTCTCTTCCATTTTTGTTATTAACTATCCTTTGTCCTTTTTACTTTAGACGTTAGGCAGTTGATACTTTAAACGTTTGTCCATCTTCCACCTGATGCTCGACCGCCCTTCCCAAACCCACCGGCAGATTTCGCCGACCGACCCCTTGAAGAACCCGTCCCGGCCTACCAATCCGATGACGGGTACGATCCATACCAACCCCGTCTAGGTCGACCCCGGCGCAGGGAGCGACCAAACGATTGGGATGACCGGGCACCTCGACCTGAGGCCCCGGTCCACAAACTGGTCCCACCGACCTTCGCGGGAAAGGTTGACCCGGAAGCCTACCTCGATTGGGAAAGGCGAATGGACCATCTGTTTGATTGCTACGACTACTCCGAACCTAAGAAGGTTGCCTATGCAGCGGCCCAACTGACCGACCATGCCCTTACATGGTGGGACCGCGACTTGGCAGAACGCAGGCAACGATGTGAAGGCCTGATCCCTACTTGGGACGTTATGAAATATGTAATGAGGAAGCGCTACATCCCGCCCCTCTATCACCGCGATTTGCAAAAGCGGTTCCGGAAACTTCACCAAGGCACCCGAACCATTGAAGAGTACTACGACGAGTTTGAGCATCTGCGAAATCGTCTCGAGCTCAATGATTGTGAAGAGGCCTTAATGGCCCAGTTCGTGGACGGTATGCAAGATCGAATTGCCTGCAAAGTAGAGCGACAGTCTTACCAAGGTTTTGATGAGCTCTTGCACCTGGCCATCCACTTAGAAGCTCAGATCAAGAGGAAAACTGCCTCGGCCTTCCGAGGAAAGACCTTCCCGAACCAAGTCTGGTCTCCCAACCCTACAGCCACGTCCACTAGCCCCAAACCACCGGTTGCATCCAAGGCCATTGCCATTGATTCCCGATTCAAGCCAAGGCAACCCAAAGCCAATGCGGGGAGAAGCCGGGACGTGATATGCTACAAATGCCAAGGCAGAGGGCATTACTCCAGGGACTGCCCCAACAACCGAGCCATGATCCTTACCCCCGAAGGCAACTATGAATCCCAGGACGAGGAGCCGGACGAGGAAAGCAATCCCGAGCCAGTTCAACCAGAAGACACGGTTGAATATCCGGATGTAGGAGACCTCTTGGTCGTCCAAAGGAACCTGAGCACCTTGACCTTGCCCGAGCTGACCGAACAGCGGGACAACATCTTCCACACACGCTGCACCATCAACGGCAAGGTTTGCGGCTTGATCAATGATGGTGGGTCCTGTACCAATGTGGCCAGCTCCCACCTCGTGACAAAGCTTTCTCTCCCTACCTCTAAACACCCTCATCCCTATAAACTGTTGAAATATGTGATCTCAAGAAGAAGAATCCAAACTCAAGAAAAGGAGGGAAAAGGAAAGAACTAGTTGTGAAGGAACTAGAAGGAGAGTTAGTTTATAAGGAACTAGAAGAAAAGGAAGCTGTTGGATATCAACTAGACAAGCTAACTAAACCAAGTGAGGAAGCAAAGGAGGCATGGGCGCTGCAGGGAGAAGGTATGGGCACAGCATGGGAACAGCATGGGCGCAGCTGCACTGTTGGAGCAGCTCAACCACTCCATCATCACACCTCTTCTCTCCCTCTTCCTTAGATATTTTTTCCTTAGCATATGCTTGTAAAGTCTATATATACTTGTGCATTGTATTGGTTGAAGAGAGAAAATAAGAAGAAAAATTCAGCAATCTCTCTCTCTCTTATTACGCCAATTCTCTTATCTTCATCCTTATCTCTCCCTAAACTTCTAAAATCAACATGGTATCAGAGCGGGTTCTTTATCCAACCGCTTAAACTCTATTCATAATCCCTTTAAGCTATCTTCAAAACCTTCTAATCTATAGCAATACATCTTACCAAGTTCTATTCACTCTGAGATTAAAATCCTTGAGATCGGTTGATCTTCAAGTTGTGAAAGAGCTGGGATTGTGTATTACTACAAGAGAATGGAGGTGAATAGAGTAGCGATTTCTGTTGTTCTTAAAGGAGATAACTACCTTCTTTGGGCAAAAACTACTAAGACCGTTCTAAGAGGTAGAGGACTTTGGAAGTTCATTGAACCTAAGGAAGAAGCCGAACCATACAATGACAAGGAAGAGCAAGAAGAGCAGTTCACTCTTTCACTTCTTCAAAGCTCACTAGAGCCATCTATCCTGGCGGCCTACTCATATGCGGATACCGCCAAGGAGTTGTGGGATATACTCAAGGGAGTATATGGAAACATCTCAAATATATCAAGGATATTTAAGGTGAAGAAGGCGTTGAATGAGCTTCAACAAGGAGAGAAGCCATTCAAGGAAATGTTTGGAGAGTATAGAAGCTTGTGGGCCGAACTGGAGATCTTGAGGCCACAAACTATGGACCCCAAGGAGTTAGGAGAAAGGCGTGACCAAGATCAAGTGTTTGGGCTTCTCTTGGCGCTCAACGCATCCTACAAAGATCTTATCAAGCACATACTTAGATTTGAGAAGCTGCCAAGTCTAGCGGAAGTATGTGGTATGATTCAAAGAAAGGAAGGGTCAAGAGACCTATTTCGTGCACCAAGCGAGGCTGCACATCTTGCAAGGAAGAATCTTACATTCGACAAGAGGGTGTTGGAATGTGAGCATTGTAAAATGAAGGGACACACTAAGGAGAAGTGTTGGACCCTTCATCCACACTTGAGGCCTAAGAGGCTAAAGGAGAATGGAAGTGGACCTAAAGCCTTCATGGGTGTGGCACAACCAGTTGAGGATACGGTCAAGAGGTCCGAATTCGAAGCCCTCATCAAAAGCCTAGCCAAGCTCACTGAATCTGGTAAGGGCTTCCTCGGTTCTAAAAGCTCCATAAAAAAGGACAAAGTGATTGTGGATTCAGGGGCTTCTCATCACATGATTAAGGATCAAGACATGCTTAAAAATCTTGAGCCTTATCATGGGAATGTGCAAGTGGCAAATGGGAGTTCAGTTCCGATTGAAGGGATAGGGGAATTAGAACTTTTCAAAAAGGGAACAAAAGCCTTATACATGCCTAGTTTCTCATCTAATCTTCTATTAGTTCATAAAGCTACCAAGGATTTGGATTGTGTGGCATTGTTTGGGACTGACTTTGTTAAGTTTCAGGACCCTAAAATAAACAAAGTGCTCGGAGAAGGGAAGGTAGAGGATGGAGTATATCTTTTGCACACAAATAAACAAGCGGATGTGAAAGCGCTTGGAATGAAGGCGGATGTAGAAGTATCTAGTAGGAAGGAGATTGGAGATAGTCCACTATGGCATGAAAGGTTGGGACATCCAAGCTCTGCAGTTCTCAAAGTGGCCTTACCCAATCTCATTCAAGAAGAAGTAGTATGTGAAGCATGTGTACTAGGGAAACATTGTAGATAAGTGTTTCCTACTTCATCTACATTTTGTGATGAAGCTTTTGGCATTGTACACTCGGATGTATGGACCGCTCCTTGTAATTCAAGAGATCAATATAAGTATTTTGTTTCATTCATAGATGACTACTCAAAATACACATGGATTACTCTTCTACATACCAAAGATCAAGTTTATGAAGCATTCACCAACTTCATCAACTATGTGTCTACACAATTCAAAACAACAATCAAGATCTTAAGAAGTGATAATGGAGGAGAGTATATAAGCAAGCGGTTCAAGGAATTACTCAACAACCTTGGCACCATCCATCAAACATCTTGCGCCTATACTGCACAACAAAACGGAGTAGCTGAAAGAAAAAATAGACACCTAATGGAGGTAGCAAGGACCATCATGATTGCCAAGGGAGTACCTAAACTTCATTGGGGAGATGCCATGATGACTTCAAACTACTTGATCAACCGTCTTCCAACCAAGAACCTGGATAATAAGTCACCATTTGAGGCATTGTACAACAAGAAACCAAGCCTACATCATCTCAAAACCTTTGGATGTAGCTGCTTTATGTTCACACCAGAAGGTCAAAGAAACAAGCTTGAACCTAGAAGCATGAAGTGTGTATTCATTGGATATTCACCAACACAAAAAGGATACAAGGTCTACAACCCGGAGACAAGACGAGTCTATGTATCAAGAGAGGTGAGGTTCAATGAAAAGGAGAGCTTCTATGGAGCTAAGAATCATGATACCCCTCAAGGTATGAGCTCACCATTTATGGAGTGGATACCGTTCTTTGAAGATTCAAGAACAAGGGATGATGTACATGAGGAGAATGACCCAACCTCAGATCATGAAGCCACGGATGAAGAAAGTGAACCTAATCCAGGTGTAGAAAGCATTGACATTGTCAAAGAAGAACCTGAGCCAACAGTACCTCTAAGAAGAAGTACAAGACAGAGGCGACAACGTGTTCACTATGGCTACAACAACTCTGCCATGCTCCAAGGAGAGTCTAGTGCGAGTAATCTTCCTTGTGTGATAAGAGAATGCCCTGAGCGTACGGCGAGCTTAGATCTCGATCCTATTGGCGACAGCATTCTCTTATCACAAGGGGGAGATAACACTCAAACTAGCACTGTTACATATCCCATTGAGCATTTTTGCTCGTTGGCATCCTTACCTATGGAGCATGAAGCTTTTCTTGGAAAAATCAGCAAGGAATCCATACCTAACTCATATGAAGAAGCGTGTGAGAGTGGAGTATGGGTAAAAGCCATGGAAGAGGAAATGAAGTCCATGGAAAGGAATCATACTTGGTACTTAACCGATTTACCAAGGGATAAGAAGCCAGTTGGGTGTAGATGGGTGTATACAATCAAATACACAAGTGATGGGAGGATAGAAAGATACAAGGCAAGGTTGGTAGCAAAAGGGTATACTCAAATCTATGGGGAGGATTATACCGAGACATTTGCTCCGGTTGCTAAGCTCCATTCCATCAGAATCCTAATCTCGGTGGCAGTGAACTTGAAGTGGGATCTATAGAAAGTCCACATCCGGTTTTTGTACCTTTGTGGAAGGTAATCTAGTCACTTGGAGAAGTAAGAAGCAGAAAGTTATAGCCTTATCAAGTGCTGAAGCCGAGTATAGGGCTATGAAGGAGGTGACAAAAGAATTGATATGGGTGAGGGCATTTCTAGAAGATCTTGGGATACTTGAGGCTGAGGAGATGCTGTTGTATTGTGATAATCAAGCTGCAATACATATAGCATCCAATCCAGTATTCCATGAAAGGACCAAGCATATAGAAGTGGATTGTCACTTTGTGAGGGGAAAGATTCAAGAAGGAATCATCAAACCCGCATTCGTAGCAAGTGGGGAACAGCTAGCGGATATCTTCACCAAGGCAACATCTTCGATCATTGGGGATCACATATATGGCAAGATCGGTCTAAAGGATATTCACCGACCAATCTTGAGGGGGAGTGTTGAAATATGTGATCTCAAGAAGAAGAATCCAAACTCAAGAAAAGGAGGGAAAAGGAAAGAACTAGTTGTGAAGGAACTAGAAGGAGAGCTAGTTTATAAGGAACTAGAAGAAAAGGAAGCTGTTGGATATCAACTAGACAATCTAACTAAACCAAGTGAGGAAGCAAAGGAGGCATGGGCGCTGCAGGGAGAATGTATGGGCACAGCATGGGAACAGCATGGGCGCAGCTGCACTGTTGGAGCAGCTCAACCACTCCATCATCACACATCTTCTCTCCCTCTTCCTTAGATATTTTTTCCTTAGCATATGCTTGTAAAGTCTATATATACTTGTGCATTGTATTGGTTGAAGAGAGAAAATAAGAAGAAAAATTCAGCAATCTCTCTCTCTCTCTTATTACGCCAATTCTCTTATCTTCATCCTTATCTCTCCCTAAACTTCTAAAATCAACATAAACTGCGATGGCTGAATGATAAAACTGTTATACCCGTTACCGAACAGGTAGATCTAGCCTTTAGTATAGGGCAGTACCGGGACACGGTCCAATGTGATGTTGTTCCAATGCAAGCTAGCCACGTCCTCTTAGGACGCCCATGGCAGTTTGACAAGGACGCCACCCACAACGGCCGTTCCAACTTTTATTCGTTTATGCATGAATCTAAGCGTGTTACCCTAGCACCTCTAACACCCGTTCAAATACATGAACTCCAATCTCGCTTAGCCAAAACTACATCTTCCCGTCCCAACTTCCTTATATCCATTAGGAACGCTTGTAAAACCATCGGCAATGAGTGCCGAGTTGTACTAATGGTTTACAAAGATGTGATGAGCGCAGGTACCAGGGAAGATCCAATCCCGGATGAGCTCCAAAGGATCCTCCAGAAGTATTCGTCCGTCTTCCCTGAAGAGATTCCCCATGGACTCCCACCCCTCCAGGGTATTGAACACCGAATCGACTTCATTCCCGGAGCCTCCCTGCCCAACCGGCCTGCTTACCGCGTCAATCCGGAGGAGTCCAAAGAACTAGAGCGACAGGTTGCCGATCTTTTGTCCAAGGGATACGTCCGCGAAAGCCTCAGTCCGTGCGCCGTACCAGTCCTTTTGGTTCCCAAGAAGGATGGCAGCTGGAGGATGTGCGTGGACTGCCGGCCCATCAACAATATTACGGTCAAATACCGACATCCAATTCCCCGTTTGGATGACATGTTGGACGAACTTAGTGGCGCGTACATTTTCTCCAAGATCGACCTCAAAAGTGGTTACCACCAAGTCCGAATGAGGGAAGGTGACGAATGGAAGACCGCCTTCAAAACCAAGCAAGGGCTGTACGAGTGGCTAGTCATGCCGTTCGGCCTGTCCAACGCCCCTTCCACCTTCATGCGACTGATGAACCATACCCTCCGAGCGTTCCTCAATAAATTCGTGGTTGTCTACTTTGACGACATCCTTGTCTACAGCAAGGATCTTACTGCACACGCTTCCCACCTAGATACGGTCCTGCGAACCTTGCAACAAGAGGAGCTTTACGCCAACATGGCCAAATCACCTTCGGCGCTCGAGAACTTATCTTCTTGGGCTTTGTCCTCAGTGGTCAGGGTCTAAAAGTGGACCAAGAGAAGATCAGGGCCATCCAAGAATGGCCAACCCCTACCAATGTCAGCCAAGTCCGAAGTTTCCATGGTCTGGCCCAGCTTCTATCGGCGTTTCGTTCAGGACTTTAGTTCCATTGCCGCTCCCTTAACGGCTTTGGTGAAAAAGTCTTCCGGGTTTATATGGGAAGAACCCCAAGAGAAGGCCTTCCAAGAGCTCAAGGGTCGGCTCACTCAAGCACCATTGCTAGCCTTGCCCGACTTCAACAAGACCTTCGAAATCGAGTGTGATGCGTCCGGTATAGGCATTGGAGCTGTGCTAACACAAGGAGGGCGCCCCGTGGCCTACTTCAGTGAAAAGCTCAATGGAGCCACACTCAATTACCCCACCTACGACAAAGAGCTCTATGCGTTGGTCCGAGCCCTTGAAACCTGGCAACACTACCTCCTCTCCAAGGAGTGCGTGATCCACTCGGATCATGAAACCTTGAAGCATCTCCGGGGTAAACCAACCTGAAGAAGCGGCACGCCAAATGGCTCGAGTTCATCGAGATGTTTCCCTATGTCATCAAGTATAAGAAGGGAAAAGAGAATGTAGTCGCCGATGCCCTTTCTCGTCGCCACGCCCTTATCACTACTGTTGAGGCCAAGGTTCTTGGCTTCGGCCCTCTTAAGGACCGGTATCAAGACGATCCCGGTCTAAAACTTCCCTATGCCGAACATGGGAAGGACTCCTTCAAGGATTTTCATGTCCACGACGGCTTCCTTTTTAAGGGCAAACGGTTGTGCATACCAGAGGGATCTATTCGAGAGCTGCTCGTTCAAGAAGCCCACAGTGGCGGTTTGATGGGACACTTTGGGACGCATAAGACCTTGGACATGTTGCGGAGTCACTTCTACTGGCCTAGGATGAAAAGTATGGTCGAAGTCTTCTGTGCAAGGTGTTTAACCTGCAGGCGCGCCAAGACCAAGTCCCATCCGTACGGACTATACATGCCCCTGCCCATCCCAACCTCCCCATGGGTCGACCTATCCATGGACTTTCTGCTAGGATTGCCTCCAATTGAAAGAAAGGACTCAGTAATGGTAGTGGTCGACCGTTTTTCCAAAATGGCCCATTTCATGCCCTGTTCCAAGGCGTGGGACGCTACGGCCATTGCCGACCTTTTCTTCCGGGACGTTGTCAAACTTCACGGCCTACCCCAAACCATTGTCTCTGATCGAGACCCAAAATTCCTCAGCCATTTCTGGAGAACCCTGTGGAGGCGCATGGGAACCAAACTCCTTTTCTCCACTGCCGCGCACCCTCAAACTGATGGGCAGACTGAAGTCGTTAACCGAACCTTGGGAGCCTTGCTCAGGACGGTCGTGGACTCCAACAAAGCCAATTGGCTCCAAAGCCTGCCCTATGTGGAATTTGCCTATAACCGGGCGACCCACTCAACTACCGGCCTCTCCCCGTTTGAAATATGCTACGGGTTCAATCCGCGTACACCGCTCGACATGATTCCATTGCCCCCTGAAAGGATGGAAGACCAAAATGGGGTAGCCAAGGCTGAATATGTCCGTAAGCTTCATGAACGGGTCCGCAACCGAATCCTCAAGAAGACGGAGCAGTACAAGCAGAAAGCGGACCGAGGAAGACAGCCAATGATCCTACAACCAGGAGCTTGGGTTTGGCTACACACCCGAACGGAACGATTCAACAAAACCCGGCAAACAAAGCTACAACCGCGAGGAGATGGTCCCTTTCAAGTCCTAGAGCGCATTAACAACAACGCGTACCGGATAGACATCCCAGGTAAAGGTAACATGTCCACCACTTTCAATGTTGCTGACTTGTCCCGTTTTGATGCAGGTGATCAAGTTTTGAGGACAAAACATTTTCAAGAGGGAGGGCATGATGAGGCCCAAGCCACATCCGATCCGGAGGATAGCCAGCCGGATGATGCCGGGACAGACACGGACGAAAGCCAAGGAACGTTGCCAGACATGCCGGTGTCGGTCATTGACCGTGCACACTCGAGACCGTACCAAACAAGAATGAACATGGCAATTGCCCAAGGATTGGAGGAAGGCAAATGGCAACAACCCAAGCTGGCAACCTCGACAAGCAACAAGGACCAAGTCCTTAGCGTTTTCACCTTGACCCGGTGAAAACGCCCCGCTATAGTCGTTTGGGAAAGGAACACTCTTTTTCCCTTGATTGGGTTTTATCCCTAAGTGGTTTTCCCATCAAGGTTTTTAACGAGGTTCACGACCCGGACGCATTAGGACCGAGCCGATCACCACCTTACCCGTCCATGGTCCGCGTGGTTGTCGTCCGGCCCTAATCTCTATCCCTTCCTGTTTTCTTGTTTCTTTTACCGTTTTACTAAGAACTTAAGTTACTGATTTACGGGTATGTAAACACCCAAGGACACGCTGGTCTTTTGTAAGGGGCTTGTTGCCCTATGTCTTCCGCCTATATAAAGGCGTGTAACCTCTCCCTTTGAACGCAGATTTGAATAAATGCAAATTAGCTTAAAGCTTGCTCTCGAATCTCAAGTAGTTTAAACATCGTTGTCCTGGAAGCTCAGCTCGTACTCCGATCAGTCGTATCACGGCGTTGTCCAAATACCGTATGGGCGGCTTTCGATCCATTGTTACCGTTCCATCTATCCTTCCTCACTTCGCTCCATTTTTCCCACCATCAAACGTTTATCTCCATCCTTTTCCATCTCTACCTTCATCTAACCTTCCCACCGTTCAAACCCCGCTTTAGTACCACCACCTTACCATTCCGCCTCTCCATCCGTACCGCCGAGTACCCGTACCGCGGCCCTTCCACCAACCGAGGTACCGTACCGGTACACGTACGACCGACTCCTTCCCGGTCTCGTTTCGATTCAGCCTGATTCCGAAACCAACGTTCCTGGAACGTATCACTCTGAGTACAAGAAATCTCAACATTTCACAAAAGCCACCAAAGAGAGCTGCAGAAGAAAGAACCACACTATTAAAAGAATAGGTGTTAATTATTGTGAGGCACAGCCTTCTTTCCATAAGTAATAAACAATTAACTAAAAGTCTAAAACACTATATGTAGAATTTATGAAAATTTTAAAATAGTAAATTTATATTTAAATTTAACCTTTCTCTATAAAACAGAGTACAAAAATGTCACTAAAAATTAACTTCTGATAGATTTTTCATAACTTTTTCACTTATGAAAAGATTATTGGCCATATTTATTTGTCAACTAGAAAGTAGAAACTATTATATACTCTTTATTTTTATATATATTTTACATATGTAATAACCATTTTCCCAAAAATTTCTCCCCTTTTCCCATATTTTTGGTTTTTGTGAAAGAAAACTTGCTGTTTTTTTTTTTGTGTTTTCTTCATATTCCATGTATTTACAAATAATCCTTAAGATTTCCATTTTCACATAAAAATTTAAGGTTTCTCTACAAAGTTTTATTTGCTCAATTTTTTTTTTGTTCTTGGGAATGCATAATTTGCTATCTTATATGTTAAATTTACTTAGAAAGACATGTGGAAGGTCTAGTTATCAATTGAATTTATGTTACAAATGGAAAACAAATTCTAGAAACTAGTAGTTGGCCTGTAATAACTCTAAATTGACTTTTAAAAAAATATCACAAAAATGGAAATTAATAAAAAGAAAAAAAGGAAAATTACATTAATTATCAAAAGGTAATTAAATTGAGATAAAGGCCCCTCATGTGACTTGTCAATATAACACACATCTTTGATTGGCCCATTCTCTCATTCTTCTTTTAACTCTAAAACACACAAAGACAAAGCCAAGAAAATCACCAGAGGAGATTCTCTTGGCATCTTCGAATCGAATCTAACCAAGAAGAAGAAGAAGAAGATCGATGTTCAAGAAGACAAGAAGATTCGATTTCGAATTAGATGCATGAAGTTGGATTAACGTTGGATCTGAATTTCTTAACGCAGCTTGTATTAACGTTCGTTTTCCTCTCTATCGGTCTTCTCTACTTTGTCAAAAGAACGGCGGCTAAGTACTTCGAGGTCGGTGGCTCCGGTGGTTTCGATAGAGACCACCGCAGAGATTTCATGGTTTCCGATACGGCTGAATGTGCTGTCTGTGGAAAGGTTTCTACCAAGAAGTGCTCTCGTTGCAAATCTGTTCGATACTGGTATGTTAAAGATTCTCAATTTCTCCTTATTAGGGGTTTTGGATTTTATCTAGATGTAGCTGGAGATAGAGATGGAACAATTTTGGTTTTGAAAGTTTGGATTTTTAGGACTATGTTCGATACTGTTTTGTTAAATTCGTTTTCTTTTGTTGCCTCTGTACTATGCTATTAGCTCTGCGATGTGCCAAAAGTCAGATTGGGACTCAGGACATAAACAAAAATGCAAGTTGTTTCGGGTAACTGAGTCGTCATCATCGGTGGGAAGGGATGATCTTGATTTCAAAGCCTCTCTGTTTGGGAATAGGTCTGGTTCTAAGATTGCATTGGTTCCTCAGCTACGCCAAAACAAGGCTACCCTCAAGTTAGGGGATGTAATGGTCTTTTCTTCAGTCATCTGATCTTGATACTCTCTTGATAGTTTTTGTCTTGCAAGTCTGATTCTCTATTTGCATCTTCTGCAGGTTCTGTTCCCATACGAAAATTTTGTTCGATATTTTAACTGGGACAGACCAATAATGGTTCCTTGCGGTCTCATCAATTGTGGAAACAGGTTTTTGTTCATCTGGCTTCTAGCATAGTTTTAGTGCACCAGTTGAATGAGTTGGATGTTTTTCTTCTTCATTTCAATCTGATTTTTTTTTCTTTTATGTTAATCCTTTTTCAGTTGTTTTGCTAATGTGGTTCTACAATGCCTTTCCTGGACACGCCCTCTTGTTGCTTATCTTCTGGAGAGAGGCCACAAGAGAGAATGCAAGTTTTTTCCGGGGGAATTTTAATGCTTCACAACTATTCAGTTAGATTTTCTTTGTGTGCTTCAACTTTGTTTCTATGTTATGGTGAACAGGTAGGCGCAATGATTGGTGCTTCTTCTGCGAATTTGAAACTCATCTTGAAAGAGCAAACCTTAGCCGGTTTCCTTTTTCACCAATGAACATTATTTCACGGTTGCCTAATATTGGTGGAAATCTTGGGTATGGGAGACAAGAGGATGCTCATGAGTTGATGAGGTTAGCAAAAGTTCCTCGGTGGTATAAGCCTAGCTGTGGAATTTCTGCCAATCTGTCAGCTAATGGTTTTAAAGTTCATGTTATATAGGTTTGCAATTGACATGATGCAATCTGTTTGCCTCGATGAATTTGGTGGAGAGAAATCGGTGCCGTCTCGCGCCCAAGAAACAACACTTATTCACTACATATTTGGCGGTCTTCTTCAGTCACAGGTGATGTTTCCTTATCACAATAACAGGTCCTTCCCAGTATTTGTAAAGATAATTAATACAATGATGTACCGTTAGATTAAATACAACAATGGTGGAACGTGTGTCAATAATAAACTAATGCTAGTCTTAGGATTTAACCAGAGTCACTAGGTGATAAGTTTTAAACAGATTAGCCTAGGGGCTGGATTGGATCTTTCTTATCAACCTACTGTTAAGAAAGAACAGAAGACTGATTTCCATATCTTAAGATAATGGTGATTCAAAAACGAAATTTCTGTTTCATAAATTCTGGTCTGTGTCACTGCGTGTATTCATGATCTCAATTACTAATATTTTTCCTTTGGAGTTTGATGGCATTCACCCTTGCATTCTTTTTCGTCCCAGCTGGTTGGCTTTATTGAAGATGTTGGAAACTCGCTTCAGTAGTTTTAGTTTGATGTATTCATCTTATTTATAGCCCTCTCTCTTTTTGGAACTTTTCCTTGCATTTTCTGCATTTATTTATATATTTTGCAGGTCCAGTGTACTGCTTGCAGTAATGTTTCTGACCAATATGAAAATATGATGGATTTAACCGTTGAGATACATGGTGACGCTGTATCATTGGAGGAATGCCTTGATCAGTTTACTGCTAAAGAGTGGCTTCAGGGAGATAACTTATACAAATGTGATAGGTATTTATATTCCTTCTGAAGCCTTATTTTTTCCTAAACAAATATGCTCATCCTGTAAATGGAATTTGTTTCTCAAATTTTATTCTTTCTTTTCCAGATGTAATGACTATGTGAAAGCATGTAAGCGTCTCTCAATTCGATCTGCTCCAAATATTCTTACAATTGCCTTAAAAAGATTCCAGGTTTTAGCTCCATTCCCCCTCCCTTTGGCTTTTAGTTAATCTCTTTGCTTTTGTTTATTCTTCTGACATATTTGGTTATCTTATATAAATCTGAAATCATGTGCAGGGTGGGAGATTTGGTAAACTGAACAAAAGAATCAGTTTTCCTGAGATATTTGATCTTGGCCCTTACATGAGCGGTGGAGGAGAAGGATCTGATGTATACAAACTCTACGCTGTGATTGTTCATTTAGATATGTTGAATGCCTCATTTTTTGGCCATTACATTTGCTATGTTAAGGACTTCTGCGGAAAATGGTATAGAATAGATGATTCTGAGGTAAAAATCATCTTAGATCAACTCTTGTTGTTTTGTTTGGTTATAACGAATGTGGGCATAAACTAGCTTGCAATTATGATAAAACTAGAGTTTTTAGAGATCTACTATTCCTGACTGAGAATACTCGTAGGTGGAAAGCGTTGAACTAGAAGATGTCCTTTCTCAACGAGCATACATGCTCCTCTACAGCAGGTAGATCCAATCACTTTTTGTTTGTTTGTTTGTTGACAAGAAGAATACATATCCTTCTGCCGCCTTTGTGAACTTGCTAGAACTGTTTTACGAGAAATAGCTTTTAACAGATTATAATATCTGATATCGGTGCAGGGTTCAGCCCAGACCATCAAGCCTTAGATCCGGAGAAGATGAAGATGAGAAGAAAACAGAAGCTAGCCAAGATGGCTCTGTTCAGAGTTCCGAGGTGGCAGTAAATGACACCAGTGAAGGTCAAGATGAGAAGAAGATAGAATCATTGAACGCAGAATCTAACCAAAATGGCTCTGCTGAGAGTTCCAAGGTGGGAGGAAATGACACCAGTGTGTCCTCGCTGTGTAACGGCATTATCTCACATTCAGAAGACCCGGAAACCAAAAAAGAATCGTCAATGTCACCATCTGTAGCTGTTTCTGAAAACGGAAAGGAAGTTGGGGTAACGGTTGATATAGTAGATTATGTGTCAAGCCCTTGTATTAACATGGAACATGATTCCGGAACAGATCATCAAGAAGAAGCAGCAAATGGGAAAGAAGATCCAATGGTTGAAAATCTGGCTGTTGATTCATCTTGTTTGAACATTACTACTTCATCTCCATCTGCTCCTACTGAGTCCAAACCCCTGGAGAAAGAAGATTCAGACACCGAGATGATCGATATGCAATGATTCCAAAAGGATGGAGGAATCACAAACTTTTTTCATGGCTCTTTGAAAATCAACAAAGGAGCTCCTAACTTAACAATAATGCTGGAAATTGCTGTAGACGCTACAACTTGTGGTGCCTGAACCTTGAATTTCTATATTTAGAAGAAATCTCGGTTTCCTACTGGTGAACTATATAAAGCTTGGTTTGGTACTTAGTCATTATGAGATAGAAACTTGAGGATTTAGCAAGTTATTCTTTTGATGTTTATGTTTGTTGAAATAGATTTTTACCATTGAACCCAAAACTCTTGTAGCATGAAGATTAATGGAGGAACACATTGACAATTTTATGGTTGATTCAATTATTTTTGGTTTGGAAATTACATAAATCAAACCACATGTGATATTGGTAGCATAAATTTTTTTCGTTTACTTGAAACACTGAATCAGACTTTATCTTGGTTTGAAACAAGTTTCTCAATTCGTTTTTGGTTAAACTCCATTCAGTTTAACTATAACGAGAAGTGAAATCACTCTCTATGTTTTTTTATTTTTCTCATTTGGTTCAAATATGTACACAATTGTAGCGTAAATTAGTGCCAATTTCAAGATTCAATATCTCAGTATTCGTCTACATAATCTGATTTCTTTTGAACTACCAAAAGAATCGGTTAAGTTGCTGGCCTGAGTAGAAGTATCAAAAAGAAACAATATTGTAAAGAAATTAGAAAAATCTGGAAAATATCATAAAGATTGCATTAATTATTTTCCTATCCCATTATTGAAAATCAACCCTAGATCTCCTGAAACAGATGCAACTGGTATCAATAATCTAAAACGCGTTAAGTGCTCATTGGGCGGTGAATTAGGGCATTAAACAGTATATTAGGGCATAGCGCGTAGACGATATAGGAATGGAAAACAAATCGGTAAAAATAGAAATATAAAGTCGTAATTTACACATAGTCATCTTTTAAGTAAAAGTAAGATTTTAATAAATGTGTAGGTTATATATTTGATACTTTTCAGATTCAAGTGTCTTGATTTTTTATTTAAAATAGAAGGATAAAGTCGTAATTTACACATAATCATCTTTTCCCCCGAAAACCTAATTGCAACTTTACTTTTTCATGTTTTTAGTATTTATTTTTTTCTTATCATTTACTTGACCAAAAAACACATAAATCTAACACTAATGCAAGTCATCTATATAACTTAAACTTATATAAATTAATATGTTTTGTTCACTAAATTTAAAGTGAAAACAAATAATTTGCCAAAAAAAACTACGATTAAATGGACATATATCAATATTTATAATCAATTAAATAAAAATACAAAAAATTTATTAAATTTATTAAATAGAAATCAAATTGAAAGTAAATAAGTATGAATTGAAATTATGGTTTTCAGCTGGGCGTTCTCGGGTAATACTAATAATGACGGGTCCGCGTTGGATCCGGTTTTCAAAATATTGGAGTATCAAAGATGAAATTGAATGCTAATACTTTTTAGTTTTTACTATAATTTTTATTGTTATCAAAATATATCCTTCCTTTCTAGCTACATCATTATATATAAAATTAATTTTTTACTTGGATAATTATCTTAATAACAACAACAAACATAGTAAAATTCAAGTAAGGTAAGATGAATATTTTATAGTAGGAAATCCACAAGATTTTTAAATTACAAAATTATTTGTTATAAATTGGAAACCAAATATACTCTTGTATTAATCCTCATCTTCCTCCCTTTAAAACTTGGAAGCCAAAACTTGTTCTCAACCCACTTTTGACAAAGTTAGAAGATCTTTTAGGAAGCTCTCGATCTCTTGGTCGAAGAAGTTGTTTATCTCCTAACCATTTTTATCTCTAGTGTAATGGTCCACGCGGGATCAGTAGAGACAATGGTAATCATTCCAGTTCTAATAGAGGTTAAGGAATTTGTCACAACGTTTTAAGTTAACTAATACAATGTTAGTTGATGAGTTTGAGTTGAAGATTTGTTCTTTCATTGGTGTTGTCGTGTTAGATAGTTTCAACACCTCTCTTAACACTTCATCAAGTTTGTGAATCTATATTTAAGCTATGTTTGTTCTATTGCTCTAGCATTTGATTTTCAGGTTTGTCTGATTAAGCTCATCTATTATGTAACCAACTAACCACTTAGTTTATGAATGAAAATTAAAAAAAAAAAACTAGAGTTACAAGAATAAGTTGTTTTCCAAGTCAACAAAATTCTTTTGAATTGGCATACTTTATTGTTATATTTAAATAACATTTGACATTTTCAGATTCATAAAATCTACTCACATTTTTCCAACTTTAAATAAATAAGATTATCTTTTTCTTTCAGCTTTTCTTTTAATTTTTAACATCTGAAAGCTTTTCTTTTAATTATTTGATTTTTAAATAAAATTAGCTTTTATAAAATTAATAATCTATTTAATAAAATTAGATAAATATAATTAATTTAATAATGAATATTAATTTAATGTGTTTTAATTTATATTATTTTCACTTATGTCATAAATTATTTTCTGTATAATAAATTACCAACAGATTTAAGGCTTTGAATAGTACTAAATATTACTTAATAAATTAAAAGTGGCAATCTCAAAAACAATTTTTTCTTCGGAATAGAAATATCATGGTGGATAAAAAAAAACCCCATATCTATCTTTGTTGTTTTATTCGAATTTGTTTGTTTTCTGTAGAGTCCACACTATCAACCCATGTGATTTGAGGCCTTTGCTCATATGCTGATCAGTTTGGTTTTTCATCTAGAGAATATGTAAACAGTGATCAAAAGCAATTGGACAAGTCTCAGCTCCAACAATAACACTTGACTTATCTTAATCATTAAAAACCTAAAACGAGATTTGTCTCCTTTATTACCAAATCTTATTGAAATGTACCTTTTCAAACTTGTACCTTTTTTAGATTACTAGCCCATCACTACATTTTGAATTTTTCTCTCTCTCTCTCTCTCTCTCTCTCTCTTTCAGCTTTTCTTTTAGTTATTTGATTTTTAAAAATGTTTCTCTATGAGAAGGATTAATGAAATGTAAAAAATTTGTTTGTTGAAGCCATCATTGAAGTAGCTGAAGAGGAAACATTCACATGAAAATGTAAGGGATCTTAGATACTTTTCTTCTGTTTCTTTCTCTCTCTCTCTCCCTTTCTCCCATTGCCAAATGCCAAGTATAAATCTTTATCTCTCCTCTCTCTTTGCTAAAACCACTCATTGTCTTTACTCTTTCGCAGGTCGCTATTAATGATGACCCTTTTGAGCTGTTGTTACTTCTTTGTCTGTTTTTCAAAAATGGGTCTCTAGATATCCGAGTTCTTGGATCTGGGTTGTTCAAATTTCTTTCAAAGTCTTGTTCTTTACCTCTGGTCTGAATATTAACTCACTCAAGGTGACTCCATTTTCGTTTCCCAAGATGGGTTTTGCATAATCTTCAACTGCTAACATTTGGGTCTTTACTTAACTCTCTTCAAGTGATTCAACTACCTCTTCTTCGAGATTTGAGTCTTGAGCTACAAACAAAAAATGGCTCCAAGGTTTGATTTTTCATATTTATGGGGGAAGGAAACAAGGAGAGGTACACCAGTAGTGGTGAAAATGGAGAATCCCAATTACTCAATTGTTGAAGTAGAGGAACCAGATGATGCATTTCAAACAATGGAGAAGAGTAGAGGCAAGAATGCTAAGCAAGTGACTTGGGTTTTGCTTCTTAAAGCTCACAAAGCTGTTGGATGTCTCACTTGGTTAGCTACACTGTTCTGGTCTCTCCTTGGTTCAGTCAAGAGACGGCTTAGTATTACTCATCCTCTTGGTTCTGAGAGACTTGGTAGAGACAGATGGCTTTTCACAGCCATTAAGCTCTTCTTTGTTGCTTCATTGGTGATTCTTGGGTTTGAGTTAGTTGCTTATTTCAGAGGATGGCATTACTTCAAGAACCCTAATTTATACATCCCAACAAACAAACTTGAGATCCAGAGCTTGTTTCATCTGCTCTATGTAAATTGGTTGAGTTTAAGAGCTGATTATATCGCTCCTCCGATTAAAGCTCTCTCCAAATTTTGTATTGTACTGTTCCTTGTACAGTCTGTAGATCGTTTGATTCTTTGCTTAGGCTGTTTTTGGATCAAGTTTAAGAAGATTAAGCCGAGAATTGGTGATGAGCCTTTTCGAAATGATGTTGAAGGATCAGGATCTGAGTATCCAATGGTTCTTGTTCAGATACCAATGTGCAATGAGAGAGAGGTATGAAGAACAAAGTATCAATCTTTCACTTATTTTCTTGACCTTTTTACATAGTGTTGTGTTTATTGTTGACTTAGATCAGTGAAGTTACATAAATTTCTATTCTTTTTCAGGTATATGAGCAATCTATATCTGCTGTGTCTCAGCTTGACTGGCCAAAAGATCGAATTCTAATTCAGGTTCTTGACGATTCGGATGATGAAAGCATTCAGCAGTTAATTAGAGCTGAGGTTACTAAGTGGAGCCAAAAGGGTATCAACATAATTTACCGGCATCGCTTGATTAGAACTGGTTACAAAGCCGGTAACCTCAAATCTGCAATGAGCTGTGATTATGTGGAAGCTTATGAGTTTGTTGCAATTTTCGATGCGGATTTCCAACCAAATTCGGATTTCCTTAAGCTAACTGTTCCACATTTTAAGGTGTGTAGATAGTCTAATTAGTAAATCAATCTGTTTGGTTGTGTCATTAGAGTATGTAACAACCGTTTATGGTGAAGCTTCTAACTTGAAAATGCCAATGGTACTTCAGGAGAAGCCAGAGTTAGGTCTGGTTCAGGCTAGATGGGCGTTTGTGAACAAAGACGAGAACTTGTTGACCCGTCTTCAAAACATCAATCTGTGTTTTCATTTCGAGGTTGAGCAGCAAGTTAATGGTGTGTTCTTGAATTTCTTTGGTTTCAATGGAACTGCTGGAGTATGGAGAATTAAAGCCCTTGAGGAATCTGGAGGTTGGCTTGAAAGAACAACCGTTGAGGATATGGACATAGCTGTTCGGGCTCATCTCCATGGTTGGAAGTTCATATATCTTAACGACGTCAAGGTACTACTATATTTCGTGAACACAACTTCATGCAGAGCCCTAATGTAAATTTGACTGAAGTAGAAACATTGTTTAGGTTCTCTGTGAAGTTCCTGAGTCATATGAAGCATACAAGAAGCAGCAACATCGTTGGCACTCGGGACCTATGCAGCTTTTTCGTTTGTGTCTTCGAGCAATCTTGACCTCTAAAGTAATAAAAGAGCTATGTTTTGTAATGTAATCTGATCATTTCAATGATTTAATGGTTATTTTTGTCTTCCTGTAGATTGCAATGTGGAAGAAAGCAAATCTGATACTTCTCTTCTTCCTTCTAAGGAAACTCATACTTCCTTTCTACTCCTTCACATTGTTCTGCGTAATCCTTCCAATCACCATGTTCGTTCCAGAAGCCGAGCTTCCTGTTTGGGTTATCTGCTATGTACCTATTTTCATGTCATTACTCAACATTCTTCCTGCTCCAAAGTCTTTCCCTTTCATTGTTCCTTATCTCTTGTTTGAGAACACAATGTCAGTGACCAAGTTCAACGCAATGATATCTGGATTATTCCAACTCGGTAGCTCTTACGAATGGATTGTAACAAAGAAAGCAGGAAGATCATCGGACTCTGATCTTTTGGGTCACACCGAAAAAGAAACCAAGAAGATGCCAAGAGGAGCTTCAGACAGTGAGCTCTTGGATATAAACCAAGTTCAGGAACAAAAGATTCAATCCGTTTCCCCTAAGAAGAAGACCAATAAGATATTCCACAAAGAGCTTGTGCTGGCTTTTCTTTTGCTCACAGCAGCAGTTAGGAGTCTCTTGGCCTCACAAGGAGTGCATTTCTACTTCTTGTTGTTCCAAGGTCTCACCTTTCTTCTTGTAGGTCTCGATCTCATAGGCGAGCAGATGAGTTAAGAAACCGCAGAAGAAGGAGAAGAAGAAGAAGCTTCAGAGCTGCAGATAATGATGATTCAAGATTGAGTTAACTCTGTGAGTTTCCTTCTTCTATTTCCTTTTGTTGGAGCCATAGTTTGTAGGCCTTTATTAATTATTAATTTTGTTTTTTCTTCTCTCCATTGTGATTAATCCTTGTTAGGTTAAAGTTTAAGCCACATTTATAAATTATACCTATAATCTCTAGTATCTACAAAATTAGGAACTTGTTGCTTAATTTTTGATTAAAGAACTTTGGTCAACTGTTTTTCTGATTTAAATTCATGGCAAACAATAGATTGTTACATACTTAGATCTGTAAATTAATGACTAAAGGAAACCAGATTCTGATCTGACAAAACTAGAACAAGAAAGAATAAAATATAGTTTTGTCTGGACTTGAACTCATTGTCAAGCCGTGAAGAGAAAGTGTCGGTAGAAACATAAAGCATTTTTCAGAGCCAGAGATGTCTGAATCTCAATAATAGCATCAATAAATTAATGGGACAATAATCTACTTTGATGTAGAACTTGAGTAATGATGATCTTGTCAGATCCAACGATATTATCACTAATTAACTAACAAAATTTATAATTAAAAAAATAGTCAGATGTATTATTCTGTATTTATACAAACTGCTGAACATTTTCTGAATTATTTCAAGCAGGATTTTAAAGAAACTGATTTTTCTAACTTAAAAGGATTCACATAAAGTTATATATATCAAAATCAATCAACATCCACTGAGAAATCCGGCTCATGCGGTTTAGGCAGCATTGGTACCTCAACGTCCTTCAACTTAAGAGGTGTCCTCCTTGTGTTCTTAGCAAACCTTGAAGCAAGTGCCGTAGCAGCGAAATGCGGTTTCACATGAGAAGTATGATGACGAGCTCCAGCGCTTGGTGTCTGACTCATCTCTTCGGTTGCGGCAACGGCCATAGCCCCTTCTTCTTCATCATAAGAAGAGAATGACTCAGCCAAGCTAAGACTCTTAGCTAACATTCTTCTCTTATACCGTCTCCAAGCAACTTGTACGAAACAAGCAGCCCAAGTTCTCCAATGATGAGAGTAATAGCGGAATGTGTGTTGTAGCTTCTTGCTATGTAAACGTCTGAATTGGTTAGCCACAAATTTGAGATCTTGTGCTTGTAAAGCAAAGGCTTCAACTTCTTCCAAGGCTCGCACCGTTCTTGTTGAGGATGGTAAGTTTACTGTTGATTTTGGAAGCAATGCCCACGCAAGAAGCTCTTCTCCGCAGAAATCTCCTGGTCTAAGTGTGATTGAATTGAAGAAACCGGTTCTGCCTCCATTAGTCGTTGAGCTATCAAGTTTTCCGCGGATAATGAAGAGCATTTCGGTCACTGGATCACCTTCACGTACAATGTAGTTCCCTTGTGTGCTTAAAGATGACACTAAACGTTCACATATTGCGTCTAGTAATTGATCATCCATTTGCGCAAATAGCGGTACCTGAAAAATCATCACAACAACTATGCGTATAAAAACCGAACAAACCGAATGTGTTTAGTTGAGTGGTGCGTAGACTTACTCGACGAACAAGGTCGAGACAGAGATGGCGTTGGATATCTCTACCAAGATCAGCAGGTAATGAATGAAGAATGGTTTCTTCATCAACACCTCTAGTCGCCAGCCATTTATACTGCACGAAACGCTTCACTCGTTCTCTCAGATCTTGCGGTAGTTGCCTATGTTTCATCCATTCTTCTGTGTCTCTTCTCTTCAGTCTCCACTCCTCTAGTCTCACCGTGATCGATTGCAAATACGTCTAATACATTTTCCAACGACAAAAAATTAACAAAACAACTCATTTCGATTTAATTCAAGAACACAACACATTTTACACTAATCTTACCTGCATGTTTCCGATCAAAAGAGCAAACAAAACTAGACCAAAGATAGCCACAAGGATAGCAAACATTGTCTCAAGAACAGAGGTGCTCGTGCTCAGATTCTGTCCATAAGAACTTTAACAAGAAAGCTTTGTTAGAAAAACCAGTAAAGCACTGAAGAAGAGTAATGAATGAATGAATATATATATACCTTAGATTCTGCAGTCCAAACCATAAGCAATACAAATATTTCTCCAAGAACGGAGAAGATACTACATTCTTGGTGAGAGCAACCGCGAAAATCCCGAATGTGAATTGGATATCATTGGAAGGATCACAATTGCTGAAGACAACTGTTACATTCTCCCAGCTATTTCGTTCCGGGCGGTGCAACGCACTACAATCAAAGAAGTCCGTAACACATTGCAAAGGTGCTAATTCTTTATAACATTCTGATTTCCAACATGTCGCTTGGCGTTCTATCGACAATAGATACCACGCCGAACCTAGAATCTACACAACCAAAATGTGAAAACATAAGAAGAACATAACAAAACCAAACCTAGAGATAATTTTAATCCCAGAAACAGATATAGTTATAATGGAAGCCAAAGACGTAATGGGTATACTTGAAGAAGCTCATCGTCTACTACATAACTAGCCTATGAGGCTCTGACTTACATGATAACCACCTCGCATTTAGAATCTATACAACAAAAAAATGTAAAAACGTTTACTATAATATAACTAGTCTATGACTTTAATATAGTAGATTTTAGCTTTTGTGAGTCTCTCATTAGTCAACTCGCTTGCTCTCTAGTTTTCAAAGCTAACTCACATGGCTTGCTAGAATATACTGGAGGAGATTGTAAGCAGCACCAGCCCAAGCAGTGGTTGTAACAACTCCGGTAGCTTTGATAATCTCAGCGCTTAGAGGGAAAATGAGATAAAGTCGAGGAATGTATTGAACAAGAACTATAAGCACAAGAGCATTTGTAGTATGATCTGAATGAGAGCTTCTGATTGATGGCAAGATGAACCAACTCACAATCTGCAACAAAGGAAACACCAAATTCAAACTCACAAGTCCAAGAAGAGATGAATCATCAAGAATTTGAGTATTAGTACCTGAGGAAGAGGCAAACAAGCGACAAGATCAACGATGAAATCTGATTTTAAGTATCTTCTAGCAATCATTTTAGGATCTTTAACAAGCTCACCACGACCAAACACTCTAGAAGTACGAGAAACATAAGCTGTTCTAAACTTGATCACAATATGTAAAACATAGAACATATCTGCTAATGTTCTGAAGAAAGTAATAACGATTCCAAGCTTCAAATCTGTAGTCATACAAGATGATCGTCCAGTACGTTTGACTGAAGATAAGAAAAAGAACAAAGGATCGACGTAAAGAGCAACAAGACACCAAAAGAGAAACACTCTATTCCATTGTAGTACTGCATCACCACCAGGGTCTAGAATCTTATCTCTTTCGATCTCAAAATTCTCTGGAAATACTTTGAATCTTCCGAATCTTAGGATCTTTAAACGGGTTTTAGTCTTTTTTGAGAGGCCTAGTTCTGGTTTTAGAAATGTAGTAGTTGTTGATTTGAACAATGGTACACGTTTCTCTGTTACTTCTAGTGTTTGTCTCTCGTCTCCATAGAATCTGTTACATTCATTAACAGATTTGTGGGGTTTTTTAATAATAAAGATCAAGAAAGAACAAAAGTATAAAACTTCAATTTCTTTTGGGCCCATTTGTTTTTCATCTGAAATTTTTACTAATGCAATGTAGAAAAGTAGCAAAATGAGAAGGAAAAACATAATCTTTATTTATCGAGACAGAAATTAAAAATTAGTAAAAAGGAGGGGAAAATATATATATTTTTAACTTTATTTTCTTTTTTGAAATTTTCATGAGATCAAAACTTTATTGGGATTGCAAATGCAAAATGCCAACTTTTTTTCATTGTTTGAGAACCAAAATGAATGAAAATATAAAGAAGATGAAATTGTAGAACCTGACAGTGTTGTCTCTCTTGAAATCCATGTTTGTAAGTAGAAGAAGCAACACACAAATCTTCTTCTTGTTCTTGTTAAGGCAATGAGAAACAAATAAAAGGATGAGATATTAAGGTGACTTCTTCATGTTCATACAAAAAGAAGAGAGATGGGCTGTTACTGATTTGTTGAGTTTGACTTTACGTGAAACAACATAAGTTGAAGAAAGAGAGAGAGACATAAATAAAACAGCTCATGGGCTAACTAAAGACTAAAACAGAAGTAGAACGAGTGAAAGACTACTGCTAGTCACAAGTCTAGTTGTTCTGACTTTTATTTTAATGGTTTCTTGGAAATCGTAAGAGAGGAGAGAACGTGGGTTCCATTTATTAACGTCAAATTTTTAATTATTTTTGAGGAAATAATAACCAACAATTCCGGACATGACGACTCTCTATCTCATTTCTTGTGTACAAGATCCAGTATTTTACATGCAAGAAAAAAAATGACAACTTGGATGCTGCAAAAATCATTCTACATACTCTAAACCAGACATGATGCATTGAAAGTTGGAAAACCTTAACGTAAACTGATAAGTTTCTTCAAAGCCTGAAAGGTAACAGGTACAGCCAGAGTCACGAATGCAGCTCCTTGGCCATTCTTAGTTTACCAAAATAGAGGCGAAAGGGGATTTTGGAGACGACAGCATCAGAGCTGATGAAGTTTGGAAACATAAGATCGTCTAGAGGAGCAGAAGTAGTGGTAAACTATAATGAAGATCCCATAGCAGGCCCATCAAAATAACCAAGAAGCCCGAAGCAGATAAGCTATGAAGCAAGCCAGAAGCAGACAAGCAATGAAGCAAGCCAGAAGCAAGCAGATCAAATTAAGTAAGAAGCCAGAGGAAGGCAGATCAAATTATCTAAGTAGCCAGAAGCAGGCCGATCAAATTAACCAAGAAGCCAGAGGCAGATAAGTAATGAAGCACTAGAGAAGCCAGAAGCAGATAAGTAATGAAGCCGAAGAAACCTCGACACAATAAAACAAAACAAAAGGAAAAACAAAGAAACACATAGGTTTTTAGTTGAATTTCTGTTTGTCTTTTAAGAACTTGGTAGATATTTAAAAGTACTTTACCTAGCGGCAGATAATATAACGGCTTCAAACCCAAACGCAAAAAGAAGCATCCCAGCAATTCATAAGTAGTAAGCATATCCAATCCACCCACAGCTAAAACACATGTTCTCATAGTGAAAATCCACAATACTAATATCTCTTAAGATGTCCTCTTGACGTCACAAGCAAACAATCGTTTCCTGATCCCATAACTTGCTATCTAGACAAGCAGCACTCAGCTCCGGCTTCTGCGCACATCCTTCAGACCATTGCTGCATAGAAATACACAAACAAAACTTATCATACACATGGACTTTGTAATAAACAAAAAACACAACAAAAATGTCTGTGAAGGTTCAATACACATGTGAAGATAAAGCCCTATCCCTTGTTACAAATAATAGTTACTTTGCCATCAATTCAGTTTTAATGTTTTATACAGTTGAGATAGCACAAGACTCTTGAGTAAAAAAGGAGCTTACCCATTAGCATATGGCACCTCCTCACGCCCTCTGTAAGGTGGTGGTGACCTACTGTAGTTGCGACCACGAGGAGAAGGACTGCGACGCCTTGGAGGGGGAGGAGATCTGGCACGAGGGCTGTAACTCCTGGAACCAAAAGAAAAGTTAGTCAACTATTGGTTACAAATCGCTACTTATACAGAAGGTGGACAATAACCTTCGTCCTCCATAAGTTGGACTCTTTCTGTATCTTGGAGGACTGCGACTACGGCTGCGGCTGCGACGCCTCCCAGAGCCACCACGAGAGCGGCATTCACGAGCAAAGTGACCAGACTCACCACACTCATAGCACTTCAAATCAGAACCACCACGACCACGACCACCATCACCTCCTCCACGACCACCACCACCACCTCCACGGCCTCCACCACCACCTCTGTTATGAGACTGCTCTACCCTCCACCCATTCTTGCCTACCGTAACAGTATAGAGCATATATATATATATATCAAACTATTTAAGCCTCATAGGTAAGCACCTTTATCATTTGAAAGATGAATGAATACCATCTAAATCACGGATGGCGTCTCGGGCATCTCTTGAATCTTCAAAATCAAGAAAAGCATAACCAGGTGGTCTTCTAGCAACCCAAACACTACACTCACAAAACAAGAACAATGAGAGTATTTGCAAAATTCAAACTTTACATCAAAAACCACTAAGGGAATCAACTTATTACCTCCTGATCACTCCATAGACACGAAACTCATCCTCAAGTTCACGCTCAGTAACACGCGGATCCAAATTACCAACGTATACACGCGACATTTGATTTAATCACCTGTCAAAACTCAACTAAGGATAAATTAATTCCTTTCTCCAGCACAAACAAGATTATCAAAAACTAGAACAGACGTTAGTTGAATTCAATCAAAAATTTTGAAAAGCGAAGTAAACAAAAAAGATCAAATCTTTCGATCTTATAACACATAAAAATGAGAACTTTATGATTCAAACGATCAGAGAGAGATCAAATGGCAAAGAGAACACGAAATAAAGTAAAAGTATTCGAGATCACCTGAAGACACCAAAGCGGCTTCTCTCTCGTCGTGAAAATTAGGGTTATCGATTTTGAGACTGCACTGACCGATTAAAATCTATCTGAAAAGACAATTTGGTGTGGGTCAACTTTAAATTCCTTCAAATCAGTCTTTACTTTGGGCTCAAAATGGGCCTCTTGTTATTACGTAAAGGTAAGGCCCAGTAAGCTTTTTCTCACAATAGATAGGTAAGTTGAAACAAAGAGGCGCATGGAAAACAAATTATTAAGGGGTGTGATAAGATTGATGGAGATTAAAAAAAAATTGAAAATTTGAGATTTAAAAATGGTTAGAACTCTTATTGATTATTTTATCTTACAGTGTTTGCCTTGAATAATAATTAAAAAAAAAACTGAAGAAAGACTTGTATAATATTTAATGAAACAAACTTCATTTTCAAGACTAGTTCATAAAGCTAATAAAACATTATTTTTAGTTTTCGGGGAATTTCAAGCTTCAAAAGATTTTCTATACGTTTACAATTGCATATTTTCAATCGAGTATTTCTGGATCTAATCAATCATAAAGATTGATATATATTTTCTTATAACGAATAGAGTAAGCAACACTTTAGTTTGATTAAACCAATAAATAAGGGAAAGCAAATTATACAGTCGATTTATCAACATCTATGATTAGATAAGTAAACTAAAACCCCAAAATAAATGGAAATATTGTGAAGGTAAAGACCTCAAGGTATCCACTTGTTTAAGTTAAAACTTCAAACTGTGTAGTGTTATGAAATATCTGTAATTCTCTCTTAGACAAATTATCATAACCAAATTCATAATTCTCTGAGATTTACATATTTTCTTTTCTTTTCAGTGTGTGCAGAAAATGGACTTTTCATTAGAAATTAGTTTGGGGACTATTACAATAGAACCAAGGGCATGTTTTGCTAAGGAATATGCCTCTTGTTTTTTCTTGGAACAAAAGAGCAAAACAATATATAAAAAATTAGACGCTAAACTAAAGATATCATGTAGAAATCCATAGAGTCGAGATCCATCCTTTAAAGGAGTCTCAGAGTTGATGGCTTTGACTAGCACATGTGACTCTGAAGCAATAAGTAGGGAAATAAGGTTGCGAGTTTTTGCCTGCTGGAGTGCGAGATATACGGCAATGGATTCAGCTTGTAAGGATGAAAGTGTAGTTTCTGCCAGCCGATTGTTCAACCAAAACCAGCAGATCTAGTGCTTTTATTCCAGGACCTCATTACACATATGAACATGTTCGATCACATGTGTGATGAAATAGGGTCATCTTAACTTTCCACGAATAGGCTTCACTAGTCTTTGAGCAACTCCATTTAGCAAGTATGAGCAGGAAAAATATTAAATATATTAGATATTAGATAATACACTGCACCCATTTCTTGTGAAACCCGAACGTTAGCATCACCAGTTCAATGAAAACTCATTGTAGTCTATTTTATTAAATATCTTTTCACTGTAGCCGCTAACTCGAAAAATTCGAGCGTTGTCATCCTTTGTTTGGCTTTTAAATTAGTTCACTTGACTTAATATGACAAAAGAAACCTGACGTGACAATGTGTGATATTTGTTTTGTGGTTGCGCACCTTTCTTGAACCAAGACTCCATTTAGTGAAAGGATTAGATTATATTTGTTGTATTATTGAAATGTCATCGAGAATCCACTTGAAGTTTAAAGTGTGACGACAACAAATGATTCTTTCCCCCTTTTTCTATTCAGATAGGGACAAGTTCAACGAACGATTTTTAAAACGGCACTCAATTATAACTTATTTTCTCTCCAAAAGATAAAATATATAAATTTTTGCGGTAGAGATTTTTAAAAAATGTCCGTCTATATTTATTACTATATTTCTTTTCTAGTGGCCCATATTAAGACATAAAATCACTACTTTTTTTGTTTGTCGTCAACATAAAATCACTACTTGACAAACTATAATTAAATATTATGTGATATCTCATTATCTATTTATAGACTTATAGCGTAGACTTCGTGTACCATTATTTTTTTAACTAAAAATAAAAATTTAAGTAAACAAGAAACTTCAAAGGTTTTTCTTGTAAATATATCTTTAAATTTAACGTTTTTTATTAATATATATACGTATTGTAATGACATTCATGTTTTTATGCAATATAGAGGTTTAATATAGATAACATATGTCTATCAAAAATAAATTGAAATAGTTAAAATTTATTAAAACTTGTTATCACCTAAACGTCAGCACTAAAATCGTTTAATCCAAAACTCTGCACACAACAAAAAAAAATTCTAAAACTTATAAGCTAGTTAGTTATTTTGAAGTGTATTTCCTAAAAGGTCTGAGCAAATTATCCGAAATTTGAAATCTGATCTGAGATCCGCTCTGCTCCAATCCGGAAAAGCATATCCAATGTGGCCAGATCCGGATCCGGATATTTTATTTTGAGATCTCAGATATCCGGATCCGTGTTTATGTATAATTTTTATTTAAAATATATGTATAATAGTTAAATATATATTATTTAATATATAAAAATTACTTAAAATATAATAAAAATAAATTTTATATAAAAAATTAGATATTTTTAAAACTTACAAAGTAAAAATATTTTTAAATATTTTTTTAAAATTATTTTAATGTTATTTTCAATTTATTTTTTATTTTTAATAATTTTATATTATTATTTTATGAATTTTATTTATTTCTCACGGATCCGAATGCGAATCTCTTTACAATCCCGGATTCGGACTATGAACACCCCTACTTCTTAGAAATGATAATTATTATTTTATGCCCATCCATTTCTTAGAAATGTAAGATTTTTGTTAATAAACTATAACCAGTGGATAACGGATTTGTCTTTTCCAACAAAAATGAATGGTGAGCACTAAGAAAAGAGCGAAGTGACTTTATATTCATTCAACCAGATTCGCCATCTATTAAATACAAATGGTCAAGAACTTCAAAATCACAATTTCAAGATCTTATTGTGAACATTTTCCTGCTGCTATCATCCCTCAGTTTTACTTTTGATCTTTAAAAATGACCTTAATATTGATATGCCTAACATACATCCATTGTCACTTCTTTCTAGTCAGAAAAAAGAGTCGTGTTGTTAAAAACAATAGCTGTTGGATTCCAGTTTAAAGCAAAATCACACACAAGTTGTAAATTTATGGGTAGACTGTTAGAACTTAGATTGTAGACTTTTTATTGAAATTTTCTTTTTGCAAAAAGATTAATATGTAGTATTGTAAAAAAACACCAAATTGATATGCTAGATAACACATCTTAGGGATGAACGGAATTGTTAATTAGTGTATTCAGGGATTGAGAGATAAAACAGCACTTGAACTTTTTATAATTTTGGGGAGATATGGCGATTGACATTAATTTATTAGATACAACTATATATGATTAGTCGTTGTTGAATTAGCTAGCATTGTGGTTAAGTACTAATACTTTATTAGTTGAATAAAGGTGGAATATCATATATTAATGTATATATCCAATGCCACTATAGGTCATGCCGAAATAGTATATGTTGTGAACGTAATATTGCCTTATTTAGAACCAATTAGGCCACTTAAGTTGAGAAATCGAATATTCCATAGACACAAAACCATATAAAATCATTTTACGACCTGAGTCCCAGAAGTTTGTGGATGTTTATCTATTTAGGCGTATTTGGTGGATAGCCGGAATTAGGTTTACTTGGTAAATAGCCAAAATGTAGAGGTCTACTTGCAATAATGGTGCAGTGACACAATCATAAATTAATGGCAAATAACATATTGTTGTTTAACCTATTAAAACAACATGATACTTGCTTGAAGTACACGCAGAATTAATACTAAATGTAGAATCATAGACGGACGAAATCATCAATTCTTTTTTTTTTTGTTCAACAAAAATCATAATTCCTTTTTTAATTATTATCTCTATTTTTGTTTCGACATCTATATATTTAGCAAGATATATAAAGTTATTATTACTTACATTCTCAATAGTAAAATAACTAATTATTAAAAAGCTGACGAGGAAAGGGCAGCCTCATAATTATAAATTGCATTTAGTCCCATCCAGTTATCAAAGACAAAGCTGCAACAACCAAACACTTCTCTGACATCAAACTCTCCCTCACATTTTCTCTGACAAGATTCCTTGTTCATTTCGCTATGGAATATTCCGGCGAAAAAGGCAGATTCGACGTGATTGTCGTCGGAGCAGGAGTTATGGGAAGCTCCTCCACATATCAGCTAGCGAAAAGAGGCCAAAAGACTCTTCTCTTAGAGCAGTTCGATTTCCTCCACCACCGTGGCTCTTCTCACGGCGAGTCACGCACCATACGGGCCACGTACCCTGAGGATTACTACTACGCCATGGTTTCTGAGTCAACTCGGTTATGGGCTGAGGCTCAGTCCGAGATTGGATACAAAGTTCATTTCCCAACTCAACAATTCGACATGGGTCCTGCAGATGAACAGAGTCTCCTCTCCGTTGTTGCCACGTGTAGTAAACACGGCCTAACTCACCGGGTTATGGACTCTTCTACGGTCTCCGAGTATTTCTCCGGGAGGATTAGTATCCCGGAGAATTGGATTGGAGTCTCGACGGACCTTGGTGGGGTTATCAAACCCACCAAGGCCGTCTCTATGTTTCAGACGCTAGCGTTTCGACACGGCGCTGTTTTGAGAGATAACACCAAAGTGGTGAATATAAAGAAAGACAGTGAAAATGAGGTAGGGGTAATTGTGTGCACGGTGAAAGGAGAAAAATTCTACGGTAAAAAATGCATAGTAACCGCGGGTGCATGGATAAGTAAGCTGGTGAAAACGGTGGCTGGGTTTGATTTTCCGGTGGAGCCGCTTGAGACTACAGTTTGTTATTGGAGAATCAAAGAAGGTCACGAGGAGAAATTTACTATTGATGGAGATTTTCCGACTTTTGCGTCTTACGGAGCTCCGTATGTTTACGGAACTCCGTCTTTAGAGTATCCAGGACTGATCAAAGTGGCGGTTCACGGTGGTTACCGGTGCGATCCGGATAAGAGGCCATGGGGGCCAGGAGTGAAGCTGGAAGAGCTTAAAGATTGGATAAAGGAGAGATTTGGTGGGATGGTTGATTCTGAAGGACCTGTGGCTACACAGCTTTGTATGTACTCGATGACGCCGGATGAGGATTTTGTGATTGATTTTCTTGGAGGGGAGTTAGGGAAAGATGTGGTGGTTGGAGGTGGGTTTTCTGGTCATGGGTTTAAGATGGCACCGGCGGTGGGAAGGATACTGGCGGAGATGGCGATGGAGGGAGTGGTTAGAGGAGGAGACATTGAGATGAAGCAGTTTAGTCTCCGGCGGTTTGAAGAGAATCCTAAAGGGAATGCAAAGGAGTTTCCTGACCAAGTGATGCTTGGTGGTGTCCATTGAAACGTTTAATATTTGGTGAAACATTTAATATTTGGTTATCAACTGTTGAATAAAACACAATTAACTTTTATCATATGGTTTAAACTAAAGTCATTTTCAACAATATAAATAATAATTTGTATGTGTTAATAAAACTAAACAACTAATAACCAAATCGAACCATCACTTTGAGGCTAGAGAGTAAGGAGAGAAATTTCAGCTTTGGGCTACGAAAATTGCAATAACACATAAGTGTTGGGTCACAAGAGAGCCTGAAAGAACAAATAAGGTCTTTGATTGGACCAGATGTAGTTACAACTAGTGCTGGGACCAAAAGGCCACATGCACCAGTATTCAACCAATCTACTTATATTGTGTGGTTTGAATACTATATGGTGATGTTTAAACTTGTCCGTTGAAATTTCAGTTTCATTATCCTCTCAATCTCCTGCTTTATTTATCGCCTGATCCTTTTATCTTTAGAGACTAGATACCAATAATATCTATACAGTTTTTTCGCCCACCATTGTCCAAATGCTTCCAAGAAGATCCATCATTCGCTTTTTATAGAGCAAAACTATATAAGATCTGCAACAAATTAAACAACAAAAGATACAATAAAACTCTATTATTTGGATTGATGAGGAAGGAATAGGTTATTATATAAAATAAAAAAATTTGTGAGGTAGTAGTCGGTTCTCTATCCATAATTCATGGATTACAAGTCATTGAAGCCAACAAATTTTTTTGAAACAACCTTCACATCAATAGACAGGAGCAATTTACTCAATCTGCTGAATAATAACACTATATATAGTTTATAGATGATCAAAGTCGAAAATTTTGAATACTCAACAATTGTTCTTTGGGATCTTCAATTGCTGAGCAATTTCATAGATGTGTATCCTCTGTTTTCTTGCACTGCAGTTTAACATGCTCGATGCTCACTTGAGTGGATTTTAGAGCAAGTCTCTCTGAGGAAGATTTCATCGGCCAACTTGGTCAATTAACTGTTCTTAGGCTTTTGGGTTTAGGATCAAAACGGATCGTTTTGATCGGTCTTGGACAATCTGTTTCATCTCCGGCGGCTTCTCATAGCCTTGTTGAAGTTGTAGCTTCAGTTTCAAAAGCTTTTCAATCTAGTTTTGCTGCTATTGTGCTTGCTTCCCCTGAATCTGTTTCTGATGAATCTAAGTTTAGTTATGCATCAGATATAGCTTTAATAAATTTCAATTAGGACAACATAAGTACAAGTATGAGTTTTTATTTACAGTTTTGGTACTTAGTGTTTACTTGTGGACATGCATAGTGTTTGGTTTGTTTGAAGATAGTAGGTATAATTCTGAATCAAAGAAACAAACCATCTTTGAAATCTGTGGATATTATTGGATTTGGAACTAGAACTGAGCTAGAGAAGAAGCTCAAATATGCTAAAGATCTCTCTTACTCCTGGTATGAATGACATTTATGGGATGAACATTGTCATGTTTCTGTAATGTGATTGGCTAATCTGGCTACGATTTTGTGTCTTTTCAGTTATACTAGCTGAGGAAGCAGCATTAGTAGCTTCCATATACAGTGATGTATTCACTGCAAACATCTTGAACGAGCAGCAATGCAAAGAGAGTTGAAGATGGGTTCTTATCTAATTGTTGTTGCTGCGTCGGCTAATCCACCTCATTTCAACCATGTTGTTTGGTAAACCTACAAGTGGCTCTGTTAAGACCAAACTTGCTCTTGTTGGGAAAAATTTGACTTTTGATAGGTAAGAAATCACTAGATCATTACTCTTCTGTGTTGCTCAGTTATTTTACTGGTTTTTTTTTTTTGAATGTGTGTGTTCACACTTCACAGTGGTGGCTACAACATTAAGACTGGACATGAATGATTAATTAAGATCATGAAATTCTACATGAACGATTCAGCTGCTGCTCTTGGCTCTGGAAAGCAATTGGTGAGATTAAGTCTCATGGTGTTGAGGTTAGTTTCTCCAATCAAATTATTATGAAGCTAGATCAGTATGATCATCGATGCAACCTATGAGTATATGATTTGTGGAAGTGGAATGAGACCTGGAGATGTCTAACACAGCCTCAAATGGAAAAGAACATTGAGGTATCAGATGACTTTTTTTTTCAACAGGGTTGACATTTGAGCTTTTGCTCTCTTGGGACTGTCATGACCTTGGCTTCTAGACTCGCTAAAACCAATCTCAAACACATCAGTTTCATAGTTCAATCCGTGAAATTTTTACATCAAGATTCATATATGTATTTTACTTGTGGGACAAAAAAATGGCCTTTTCCTGAAGAGTTCAATATCTATCATAAGATCTGGTCTCAATTGGGTCTATATTAACTCATGTATTATCCAAATGATATTCAGGATAAAAACATTCATTACCTTAAATTTTAAATTTTTTTATTTGAATTTAAAGAAATAACATCTATTAACAAAAAAAAAAGAAAAAAAAATAAATAATACATCTACCAGTGTATATACGTAGCTAATAATAGTGAAAATTTATAAATACACAGATAAGAGATAAAAGTTTTTACTATTTTCTTTCAATACCTTCCCAATAGAATGTTTTGACAGTAAATATATTTATTTTACTTTTATTTGTTTATTATATAAATACTATATTACGTTTTTCCAAATTCAAGTTTATTCACTGGGATCCTCTTTTTGAAGACATGATCCAATTTCTTGCTTTGCACAAAAATGGACCCCACTTACCTCAAACACGAGACCAAAACTTTGATCGCTTTATTCTATATAAATCATCAACTCAATCTCAACCGTTAGATAAAAACACCGATTTGACTACACACAACCATATGTTTATAGTTTATCCGAGAACACGACATGACAACACCTCAAGGTCCTCAACTTTCGAACGGGAGTAACGATGGTGAGCTTCGATGAGAAGTGAAGGCGGTGGCTTCGATGAGGTGAATTTTGTGTGGTGAGAGCGTCAACAATGCATGCATCTTCAAAGAGAACACGACACGACAAGGGACTCGGGCCAAATGACAATGGCTTGGGTTCTCCAGTTTTTTTTTCTTTAATTCTTAGGGTTTAGTTTTAACCTAAAGCTTTCGTGTTTACTATCGACAACGATATCGATGCTTTTAATTCATTTCCAGGGTAGATTAAGTTACGGTTTTGTGTGTTAATCTGTACTCGATTATGTCTTTAATGAGCCAATTTTTATATTGTCTCTGTCTCGATTGACTTTGTTCGCTTCATTAATGGTGACTGAACTGCGAACACAAAAAAATGAATAAAAGAGTCATAATCATATGTCAAAAATGCATATTCTAATAAGCACAACACATAAATACACAACTTTAGTTAGTTGAATACCCAACCAACTAGTATTTTGGGTCGGGTTGATTATCTGAATTAGTTAAAAATCATTAAATCGAATGGTGGAGTAATCGTTAGGGCAGTGTTGTTTTCCGAATCATCCAAAGTTGACAAAAACAATAAAGAGAAAAAAATGTAGACGTGCACGACAATCTTATATTAGTTGGTCGGGTCAACGATCCGATGTGACTACTTTATATTGCATTTCGTTGACAAATGCATAAAAATGTTTGTCTTACACATCAGGGTCTGTGTTTGCCCACATAAGACGTCATATATCATTGACAAAAAAATACACGTCACACTTTACCCTATCAAGGAGTGTAATTGAATTCCTTTGCCAAAAGGAAAAGAGCTATGCAGCAGATATGCCACTAACTTTAAAATGCTCATTGGTAAAAAAAAATACGTTTTATATTTTCTTTTCTTTTTGTCGTATGTTTTCTTTAGTTACGATACTTTAAAATTTTAGTGTTTAAATATTATATCGAAGCTTATATTAATCTCTGAATATATTTTATGTTTCATAACTATTCTTTTAGTAACTTAAACAAATGTTTTGGAATACCATTACTACCAAATTGATGTTACTCAAATATTGGTGTCGGATAGCTATTCATTTTTAAGTTGTATTCTTGCATTCAATTTGGTTGGTATGTTGATAGAACCTTAAAAAATATATATTTTCTGACATTTGGTCGAAACCTTAAATTTTAATATTCTTTTCTGCCACGACTAACATTATACCACCCAAAATACATATAATATAGCCATGGTCATTACTTATGCATTAAGCATTTTCTTTTTAAAATAGGGAAAATAATATTTAGGAAAATATCTCATCAAGTTGGAATAAAAGCAAGAAATTTCTTCTTTTCTAATCATTTGATTATTTAATTTTCCCCTTCCCCCTAACTGTATTGGTATTTGCTTTATTATGTATATATAAAAAATTTGTGGACAGGTGAATATTTATGAGTTAGCCAAAAGTGACACGTGTCGAAAGGTCAATTATCGTGGTAGAGATTTTTTTCTGGAGTTTCTCAGAAAAAGGAAAAGAATAAAAGAGAAGAGAACAATATCATATAGTCAACTCCACAGTTCAAAGATCCACCGTTGGATCCAAATAAGGGTTATCAACGGTCTAGATAATAGTTGACCGGGACTACGGACTACCCGGTTAACGAGGTGGTCAATATTTTTTCTGTTTTTAAAAGAAATATTGGGTCCATGTGTTATTTTCTTACTTTGTCGTTATTCTTTATCGCTGTTCTCAACTAAAGAAGACTAGACTAGACTATAATTGATATAGTCAACGATTGGCGCTTTTACTATTAAGTATAACGTTTAATTTTGGTTGTGTGGATTAATTAGGTAAATTAAAAGTCAAGAAAGGATTGTTTTAATTTACTAATTTTCCAGACTCCAGTCAAGACGTCTTCTAGAAGGTTAAAAATTCTCGTATTCACGTTGCCCCATATAATATCTACAAGTTGTGATGTTGTTTAACCATAGAAGAATATGATTAACAAAAGAAAACATGAATAACGCCTAAAATATTTCCTGAATTCAGAAGAAACAAAATGGAAAAGGTTAAAAACAAAATATACAATAAGAGAAAAGCTTAAAATATATCCTCAAAGTCAAAATCTAAAAAAAAAAAAATCTAAAATCATTTCACAACTAGCTAAACAGCTTAAAATCCAGCCCCAGTGTTCATATAGATAAAAACATTTGTTACCTTAAATTTTAATTTTGTTAATTTGAATTTGAAGAAATAACACATCTACTAGTATATAGTTATACATAGCTAATAATAGTGAAAAGTCATAAATACACAGATAAGATATCTTTCCCAATATTGTTTTCTGTAAATATATTTATTTATCTCTTTTTTTTTTCTTTTTTAATAAATCCTATAGTACTAAGTTTTTCCAAATTTAAGTTTACCCCACAGGATCCTTTATTTTGAAGCCACGATTGAATTTCTTGCTTTGCACAAAAATGGACCCCACTCACCTTAAACACGAGGAAACCAAAAACTTTGATTGCTTTATTCCACATAAAACGTCAACTCAATCTCAACCGTTAGATCAAAAACACAGATTTGACTACACAACACCATATGACCTGTTCATCCGGTCACCCGGTCACTCCATTCCCCATATATCACGCCATTCTTCCTTCTTCCACCTTCGCTCTCTCATAATCAAAAACTTCCTCCACTTTTCAGATCTTCAATATTCTCCTCTGTTTTTTATCATCATGACTATCGATATCATACGTTTATCTAAGATGGAAGATCAAACGGCTATACAAGAAGCTGCATCACAAGGGCTAAAAAGCATGGAACACCTGATTAGTGTCCTCTCTAACCGTCCTGAAGACCATAACGTTGACTGTTCTGAGATCACTGATTTCACCGTCTCTAAATTCAAGAAAGTCATTTCTCTTCTCAACCGGACTGGTCATGCCCGGTTTAGACGCGGACCGGTTCATTCTCCTCCTCCACCTTTATCTCCCTCATCCGCTCTTCTTCCATCGGCGAAGGTGGCTACGCCTCCCGCTCAGATCTCTGCTCCGGCACCGGTTAGCTTTGTTCAGTCACATCAACAAAGCGTGACGTTAGATTTCACCAGACCAAGCGTGTTTGGCGCTAAAATCAAGAACTCACAGGTGGTTGAGTTCGCCAAAGAGAGCTTTAGCGGATCTTCCAACTCTTCTTTCATGTCTTCGGCGATCACCGGTGATGGAAGCGTCTCCAAGGGCTCTTCAATCTTTCTTGCTCCGGCTCCGGCAGCACCAATGGCGTCCTCTGCAAAGCCGCCGCTTTCTGGTCTCCCTTATAGAAAGAGATGCTTCGAGCATCCCAACTCTGAGGGCTTTTCCGGCAAGATCTCTGCCTCCGGCAACGGCAAGTGCCATTGCAAGAAAAGGTATTGTTTTGACTCCATAATTAAATTAATTATTCCAATTTAAACTCCCTTTTTGACTTATTTAATATGATCTAAGCCAATTGGTCAAGGAATATAGTGAAAATTATTAATTATCAAACCCATTTGACTAGGTACATGATTTGACTAGTTTAGGAATGCCAATTAGTTTCAGTAAAAACAAAAAACTTGTTTAATACTCTTAAACCGGTTTAAACCAATTGGTAAACGTATTTGGTGGAAGTCAATGAAAGTCTTAAACCAGAATGCACGCTGACAATTGTTAGTGGTGCTGTCGTTTGTCCAGGGAAGTTTTAAAACTCGCTAATCATTGACCTTAGTTGAAGCATTTAATTAATGAAGATTTTTTTTTAAAAAATTAACAGCCGTAAAAATCGAATGAAGAGAACCGTGAGGGTTCCGGCGATAAGTGAGAAGATCGCCGATATACCATCGGACGAATATTCATGGAGGAAGTACGGACAAAAACCTATCAAGGGTTCACCTCACCCACGGTAATTATCGTACATCCTCACACTATGTCAACCGTTGGTTTAGTTTACTGAATGGAGCTCTAGAGATCTAACGGTTGTAATTGTTTTTTATTCAGGGGTTACTACAAGTGTAGTACGTTTAGAGGATGTCCGGCAAGGAAACACGTGGAACGAGCATCGGATGATTCGACGATGCTGATTGTGACTTACGAAGGGGAACACCGTCACCACCAGTCGGCGATGCAGGAGAATATAACAGTGTGAGCGGTTTGGTATTTGGCTCGGGTTAAAGAGTAGAAAAGAGAATTAGTTTGGTAGACTTTGTAATATTTTGAGAAATAGAGGGGTTGGTTTGTATTTTTCTTTTTTCTAAACATAATTAGTTTTATATTTTGAGAAACAGAAAATTTCTTATTACAAAAATGTGTTTTTTTATAATAATTCTTGTTTGATATTTAGCGAAGTAATTGGTAGACAAGCATGTAGTTATATGTATATTAATTCTAATTTAAAGATATGGTTGGTAGTTACCATTACTAATTTGATCTACACATCTAATTATAATATGTGATGGTCGATTTAACTATTGTGTGGACTATGGAGGGTTTACACTTTGGAATGGGTTGTTAATGCAATGTTTTGACTTTTGTGTGGGATTGTAGAAAGTAAAAAAAGAAATATCAGTGAGTTGTTGGGAGATATTGGATTTGGAGTTTGAATAGACTAAAGCCAATTAAAGACTATTTGAGGGTCAACGAAATCATTATGATGTTGGAAGGCAATTAATTTGAAGAATAATGATTCTTCCGTTCATTAGGTAAACAATTAACATTCAGATTTTTTAAAATGGTATTATTACTGTAGTAGGAATATTTCATAATGGTAGAATTGACTCACATTATTGTGACAACTTAGTCATTACTCAAAACGGAGCATTCTTTGCACCATCAAACTATATAGCATTGGAGCCATAAACCATTCTTCTTTAAGTACCTTAAGCTTTTCCAGAATGTAATCAATCTCCTTGTGTTCCATGACATGCAACTCATGCACCTAACATATTTAAAATTTCAATCTCTATTCAAAGCTTGCGACTAAGTTTATCTTCAACCATACTGAATTTCAAACCATGTTCACATTTCTCATCCTCTGGATGTTTTCACACTTTTCCCAAAAGACTAGCAAGTCATACAACGATAGGATCCATTATGTATCTTATGTACATCTCTTCCTGGTCCAAGTTGTTTTCCCTCAAACACTTGGGACCATTAACATCCAACTCAGTCAATTGCATGAATCAAATCCTTGCATGCATTCTGAAGTTCATCGTGTACAAAAAGAGATTTATCGACATAATTCTAAACCATTCTCCAGATAAATTCCATTTCACTAATATATATTTCTGCTTATTCTTGAATGTTTCGACTCATACATTTTGTCTTTATCTCCAATTTATGCTTCGGTTTGAGAGTGAGCTCAAGCTCATGGAGTTTCAAGAGAAACTCTCTACCTCTTTTGATATACAGGCAAAAGTATATTCTTTAATTATTTTGAGCTCAAGTTTGATATCTAGTTTTTCTTCATTTTTACACCTTTTTTAGAAATAATATAGACCTTAAAAAGAATTTTGCTTCCAGCCTTAAAATAATATATCAACGCGGATCCTGATTGAAATGTTTATGTCAACGCATGATTTTTTTTTGGAAACAAACAATCCAATAATATGAGAGTAGCAGTCGAACAACTCAAAAATTTTAAGTGAGAAGCCCAGTTTCGAAATTTAGAGATGAACTCATGTTGAGTTTATCGATTTTTTTTTTTTGGAATATTTTTCCTTATTACCGAACTTTTCGTATTTTATATATTAAAAGTATGGTTGGATCTGATTTAATCAAATTCATATCCAACCGTTATTGCAAATGGAAGTCGATGACCATCACTTTTTGGTTATGGCAATGAATGTATATCTATGCTTCGAAAAATGCTCTCAAGCTCTAATCTGTGAAGAAGTTTACACGTTATTAATTTTTTTTAATGGAATTTTATGCTTTTCATCTATGAAGAATTGTGGGAAACTGTTTGATTTCGAATCACAGAACGTGTGTAGTTGTGTAACTAAGAGAGTATGGAATGAAGTTTGTTGTGTAACTCGAGTAGTATAATCAATAAAACAAAAATTAGTTCCCATGTTTCTACTCATTTGTTGTTGGTTTTTTTTTGAATATTTGGTTATTCTGTGTGTACTTTTCTTATTCTAGCATCATTTTTTCTTCCAAAATATTTATTTAGGTTCGTCGAAACTAAAAAAAAAGAAAAGTAAAGCACACAATTATGCACAATCTATTTTACATTTGCTGTTTAACTCTAATATTTTGAGATTAAAATGAAAGTTAAGAATACAAAAATATTAACTTACGCGTAGCAAACAATAACATAACTAGTTCACGTATTCGACTTATATGAGTTAAACTAACCAATTCTTGTCAGTATCGAGTATCGTCTAGATCTAAAGTCTAACAGCCCAATTATAAGCAAGAGGAAAGACATAAACATTAGAGCAACCATGATAAAAATGTGAGTGTCTTTTAAAAGTTAGTTAAGATTATGTTTAATAACAGTGTCTTTAAAAGTTAATTAGAGTCTCTGCAGAAACACTGCATCTAACAGTAGATATATTGGAGTCTTAAAATATACATTAGAGCTGGTCTTAAGAACTAAATATTTTTTTATCATTATTTTAATATCAGAGAGACAAAAAGTAATATTTTAAAAATGTTTGATAGTCCACCATTATTTGTTTTATAAATAAATTGCCAGAGGTAAAGCAAAAGAGGAAGATACCCTTTAAGTGTAATTAAAAGACTCGAAATTGGCCACAAATCATAAATAAAGAAGATTATCTCTGTAAGAGATAGGGTTAGATTTATCATTTATCTAATTGGTCTAATGAAATCCTACATATATTATAGACTACATATCCTACATATGCTGTATAACTAATGATTAAAAGTATAAAGCAATATTATAATGTACTATAGACAACTAACACTTAAATTTTAGGATTGGAAATTTGGAACATACAATTTTGATAAATAACTTGATCTATCAGAATAATGATCTACTGGTCTCATCTGCTTATAAGGTGTTGTAAGTGCATACGAACCACAACAACTAGGTGATTTTGGTTCGGATTTAATATCTTTTTTTTTGTAACATGACTCAGCAAAGTGAGCTGCTAATTAATTTAAAATTAATTGAACCAGTCAAAGTTCTTGCTTCCGCACTAATCCAGCATTATCACTCTTTCTTCCATATTTTCATTTTAATATATATATATATATATATATTTTGGTATCATTAGCGATATTGGTTTTTTAATAGATATTAAAAGTAAACGGGATAAGGTTTACATCGTCCACTTGTTCGAAATTAATTATTCAGATACTTCAAATATTTTTTCATCATAATAGTTTCCATTTAAGAATATAAAACAATTGTAGTGTAGAAGAATATTTTTCTATATCTTTTGAAAAAATAGTGCAAATCAGCATCTTATTTCCAACCAAAGATTTATCCATCCTATCAAATTGATCTGTTCAAGATTTTTTTCCCTTTTTTCATATATCTCTAAAATCTCAAAATTTAGGAAACATGTAAAATATGAGTAATGAGAATTTGGATAAGGTTGAGATATGGTGTGATAGCGACCACCGAACTTTCGGTACAACAACAACAACATCCGGACACAGTAACTCCAAACGTCCGACAAAACTACCAATAAAAACTTGCCATGTCATCAAGACGATGTCAAAACGTCAAAGTCGCCGTTAGCGTGCCTCGGACAATTCTAACTTTAGAACATGTGATCCATAGTAATAATAATAAATACGTATAAGTATACGTATACATACGTAATCGTATTAATACGATAATTGTCGTTATAAATATAAATTAGAATTGATCCTTTATTCTCATCTTTATTCCATTTTTCTCGATCAGTGTTGTTTTTGCGCTTTCCTTTTTATTTATCTTTCTCATTCTTCTTCGTAACCTGCGCCGTTTAAAAAGCTACGCATATCGCCGGCGATTTATAATAGCTAGAGAAAAGGATCGTGATCGGAAGATTTAAATGGAAGTTATGGTTGGTTCTACGTTTGGAATCGGCATGGCTGCCTACGTTAGAAATCACGCCGGTGTTTCGGCGCAGGATAAGGCTGTACCGGCGGCTCTGTTTTTGGGGGATGAATCGGGACGTCATGGTGGATCACAGATCGGGATTGGATTAAGGGTGAATACTGATTCGCCGGAGGAATCATTGGATAGTTCGTCGTCGATCGGAGAAAGTAGTGAAAACGAGGAGGAGGAGGAGGAAGAAGACGACGCCGTTACGTTCCAAGGAGGAGCTCTTGATTCGTTTAGTTCTTCTCTTGAAGACTCTTTGCCGATTAAGTACGTTTTTATCTTTCTTTCTTCTTCAATTTATTATTCAAGAAACAGAAATATAAAAATGTTTTTTTTAAATAAATATGAGATTTAATTATCTCGCTTGAATTTATATCTTTCTGTAAGAAGTAACTTTTATCTGAAAATCTGATTATGAATTTTCCTGGTTTTGGTTTCATATAATTGTCTTTTACTATGATCTAGATCTGCAAAAAAAAAATTGATCTTGATTAAGACTGATTTGCTAAAACTTAAATATTTTGATATTTATGGAGTTTGTGAGTGTTTAGATTGAAACTTTTAGGTTAGTTTGGTATGAATACTAACGACATGTTTATTATGTTTTGTAATTATCAGGAGAGGATTATCAAACCATTACGTGGGGAAATCAAAATCATTTGGGAATTTAATGGAAGCAGCGAGCAACGACGTAAAGGATTTGGAGAAAGTGGAGAATCCATTCAACAAGAGAAGAAGATTACTTATTGCTAATAAGCTAAGGAGGAGAGGAAGATCTATGTCAGTTTCAAATTTCTATTCGTGGCAAAGCCCTAAATCCTTTCCTTTACTTGCACTCCAAGAACCTAATGAAGAGGATCACAATGATGACCATGAGGATGAGGATGATGATGTTGATGACCGTAGGAAGATGATTATGATGATGAAAAATAAAAGAGAGTTGATGGCTCAGACTCGAAGCTGTTTCTGTCTAAGTAGTTTGCAAGAGGAAAATGATGGTGATGATGATGATGATGATGATGAATGATTAGTTAAGTAACATTGTTTCTGTAATACTTGTTTTTAAATTTGTTCTTCTCTTGTAAATTTGTTATTTTTAAAGAGAGAGAGCAGAAACAAGTGATGGAAGAAGATTTGATTTGTTAGGAATAATATTATTAATCTATTCATTAGTAGCAAGCAGCCTTGGAAGATTTTTCCTAATCTACAAAAGACTATTCTTCTTCTTCTTTTTAATTGTGTGGTGGGTAGTCTTTATACTTAACAATATTGATATTCTTTATGAACTTTCTAAAAGGATAAGTTAGGTTGTCAAGAAAAATATTAGGTCTCTTAAATTTTCACATATACGCAAAGAGTGATGTTGTGCCAACTATACAATAAACCTATATTTTACCATATTCATATTTGATTATCGAAACTCCGGTTCAATTAACTGGTTGGTTGCCGACAAAACAGAAGATACAAGGGGAAACAAACTAGTTGGTTCCATTTGGGCAGTGAGAAATGTGGTTGATGCGCTGTCATTTTGCGACTCGGTCACTTAGGTTACGTTGCAAAATTGGATTTTGTGGTCAGCATCATGTAAATGTAATATATGGATATTCTAAGTTGGAAACAAATCAGTCATATTCAGAGTCATAAATCCATTGAAGTAATCCATCATAAACCAAAAATCAGGATCAAGATTCAAGACTGAAGACTAACCAATCTGTGTAAACCTTCCCAGACGTTTTGCATAATCGAATTACCACCATATCACACAACATACAAAAAACTTTATTATATTTGACCACTGCTCCCACCATTTACGACTTTGTTACTCGTATAGAGAATATTGACTTTTTGATTTTAAGAATATATGATTATTACATGTTGGATTCTGCCACTGTTTGAGTAACATTGGAATTCTTTAGGCTACATAACCGGTTTCAACAAAAGGAGAGAACATTAGAAAGTCACGTGTTTCTCTTTTAGTAGACAAGGAAGGGACATGAGAGTCGTTAACTTCTGTTTCACTCTCAAGTTTGGTTTATCCTCTTGAAAAAACAGAGCATGCGAAGAGGATGAGAGAGAAGCCTTTGCACCACATATAAGAAGGACAAGCTATGTACGAGTATATGAAAAGAAATCAAGATGGGGATTTAAGAGAAGCAGTTTGAAGTTTTTACTTTGCCTCTAGGGTTTATGTAACCAAAGACAAGCTTTCAAGTGGATTTCCCAGAGTTCAGTCTCGATGAAACGCAGGCTGATCCTAAGTACAAGTATGTCAAGCATGTGTTATGGGCCATAACGTCTATAAAAATTTTGGGGCTAATTTTTCAGTAAGTGTTAATTTCATATGATTTAGTAAACGAATTTTTAGTTTTTTTTTTACAAGATTAATGACTAAGTTCCAATACATAAATGAGTTTTTTCTTCTTTTTCCCTTTTATGTGTAAGGCGCCAATTTAATTCTTTTTTTTTCTCTTCTGTAAGAGGCCAATTTTTTTTTTTGCTTCTCCTAGCCACTGAAAACTCATAGACGATTTTGGCCTGACGTAATGTTTTTTTAAAAAAAATTTTTTTTGTAACATATAAAAATGGGGACTCAAGAAAGGCCTAAAGCCCTTGATTTTTTTTTTAGGCTTTTTGACTCCTTTGGCCTGACGTAATGTTGACGGTTTAAAAACGTGAATTCGTTAAACTTTGTGTGTGTGCTCTTTCAAAATTTTTTTTATTAAGCTTTCAGTCTAACACATGAGTATTCAACGATTATAGTGAGATTCCCCATCAAACTAATTAAAAATGTTAAACTTTTCTTTGCATTACATATATCATTATTTGTAAAATAAGATTAAATCGTCTAAAACCATTAGGTTGAATCATATCAACATTCATCCTTGAAACAAAAGAATATTAACACAATATTTGTGAAACTAAAGACAAAGAGAGTATAGTATCTATTTATCAAACATAAAGCACGTGGCAACAAGCAGGTGAGAATTGAGAAGAAGAACCTTTGGAAGACGAAATCATTCTCCACTCTACACTGTATTCCCCGTTTTGCCCTTCACTCAATCTCCCCTCCGCTACGTTAAGCCCACCGGCCACAACAAAAACACGATCATCCGCTCCCGTCACGGCAAAAGGCCGCCGCATTACCTCTCTAGGTAACTTCTGACCGCTCACGTACCTCCACGTGTCGTCATCTGAAGAGTACACCTTCATCGGGAAATCACCATGCTCGGAGATCACAAACAGTCTATCACGGATCACGACGCTCACACCCGTCCACCCTTCCTTCATCCCACCGCTCATCTCTCGCCACGTGTCTTCTTCTGAGTCGTACACCTGTCCCATTGGTGGAAACATAAACGGCCACGCCCACCCTTCCGTCACACACATCTCCTTCCCGATCACGGCTGAGTCATACTTCGCCAACACCATTGGAACATTCGTTAAAGCCGTCCACGTGTCACTTTCTGGATCGTACGATTCTACAGCCGTTGTAGCTTCTCCAAATCCATCCACACTCCCACCAACAGCCATGATTTTACCGTTAACATTCCCGGCGTTAAAGTACGTTCTCTGACTCACCATCGGAGACACAAACGACCAACGATTCGTCAAGGCGTTGTAGACAACGACGGAGCGGTTCAAATCTCCACCGCCAAGGACGAAAAGCTTTCCATGAGGTGGAATGGACGCGCATGAGAGCGCGTGAGGAGACGAGTTCTTGGTGAATGAGTTAGGCATAGGAGGTAATACGAACCAACGGCCAGATACGAGGTCTAATGATTGCCATTGAATCCTGGCCGTTGATTTATCGAAAGCAAAGACGAAGAGGTAAGGGGAAGAGATAGAGAGAGATTTCTTGGAGAGAAAGAATTTAGGGTTTGTGATGGTTCTGTTCCATGAAGATGAAACAGAGCGAAAGAGAGCATGATATGGATAAGGAAGACGATGAAGACAAATCTCAGCGATCTCGTTTGGTAAACCTGGGATCAACGGCTGAGATTTTGTTCTTGTTTCTTGTTCTTGATTATTAATGTTGTTTAGGTGTGACGTAGTTTCTGATTCTGCCATTGTTGTTGATGAGATTGAGAAAAGCTGAAAATGTTAAAATAATGGAATAAAAATGCATGAATGTAGTTGATTGATTGATGAAATGTCGCATGCGCATAAACATGAGGTGGGGACGGTGGATGGATGGATGAGAGTTTCGAGAAAACTGGTGGTTCCACATGAGTCCACGTTTTTGTCTATGGAGACTAACAATTCAATTCATTGCTTCTGTTATGTGTTCCGTCCTTACAGTTAGATTACATGAACGTAGACAACAATTTCGTCTGATGGTTTTAAAGTGCAGTTAATGTTTACATTGACGAACAATATATATATATATATATTGTGTTCTTGGTTTGGTCATTTTGTGAGCCTCCTTGGTTATTTCTTTTTCAATTTGGTTAGTACTTTTGAGAGCCATGGAGGTTTCTTCCTCTTACAAGAGTGTCTGTGTCCCTCATATATGGAATCAATAATATTTATATATATATATATATACACACTATATAGTCGAGTTATAGAATTTATTTTTTAGCACTGTATTTTGAGAGTAATGTTTGAGCCATGTAAGGAAGGATAGAAACATCAAGCGATCTCAATACGTCTCTCTTTGGAGTTGTTCCTTGACTCACCATAGTTTAGAATCTCGGATTTTTTAGCCGGTCAATATCATTTTCGTGGTTCCAACTTCTTTGTTTGAGCTCTGCATATTTCATCAGAGCTCATTAGTATCAAACAAGAGATCAAGCTCATATCATAAGGTAAATTTAACATTTGTGTTTTGGGTTTATGATATAATGGATCTATGATACTGTATTAAACCAAATACTTTCTTCTACACTCTCATGGATACAGTCACCTAGGTTTTACTTCTGGGTGGCCTAACCTTCAAAGACTAACACAAAGACATTAATAACATCCCTTATGAGGTTCATCTATTAGCAGGTTACTCTATCAAGCAGAATATATTTTTACCTGATGTATTCTCAATTGGCTGATCATGACATAGGAACTAGTAGCTTACTCAAGAAGAGTTATTAACATACCTAAAAATGGACATTAATCAGATGACACCCTCAACTTACGGGTCAGCCAACACACCAAATGCAACATTTCTCATTTTTGTCTCCTTGTCACATAATGAAACTAAAATCAAGCCTATTAAAGAAGCTGAGTCCATAAATAAGTGGGGCCTAGGTGTGGAAAGTCTTAACCAATTTGAAAAGATCATTTTAAGTTATGTCAATCAGCTAGCTACTGGAAACTTTATGTAATGTTCTTAAAGTTAAGACTCACCAACTCTCACCAACACAAGAACAAAAGCCAAAACTCTTCTTTATCAAAACAGATTCAAAGTCACAAGTACAGAATTTGGAAAACTCCAAAGCACTCTTTGTAGCTTGGATAAGTCTGGCAAACAAAACCTGATCCTTGTCTATAATAATAAGTACAAGTAAAAATTCTAGGAAAAGGAAGCAAAACAAATGGGTATCCTAAATAATTTCCTAAATCACGAAAAAATCAAATTAAAAATATTAAATCTATTTACTTTTCCCTTTACACCAAATGTTTTGATCTTTGTGATTCTAAGGAAGAGAATACCAAAAGAAGATGGAGTTGAAAGGTTACATTGTCCGCACACGTATCACGTACCAAGAATGTTTTTCTTCATCCGTTTTCTCCTATTTTCCGTTTGGATCCTGAAAAGATAAAAGTAGGAATGGATAAAGATCAGTTCATCTGAAGAAAAGAGCAAAATATTACATAAATTCTGAAAAATTATTGAAAGCAAGAAAGATCTGTTCAGCAGATCCCAAATCTCTGGATGCCATAAGTGTTGTGTAGTGAAACGTCTCAGATGTGGTGAGCATGCCAGTATCATGTCTAAGAGACACACACTAAAGTAGCCTCATATGCATATCTCAAAACGTATTCTCCATCTGAAAGAGACGATCCAAACAACTAGTGTAATATCACTTTGCATAGCAAGAAGTGTCCTCCCTGGAAATAAGAAAAGTCCAGAAAGGTATAACTTTCGGGGATTCTGGGGTATATATATATACTCACAGTTTAAGTAAGTTGAGAAGCTCTTTTATGGTGATATAAGTACAGAGATACAACAGATGTAATGATGTTCAAAAAGAATGATAAGCCCTTAACAAAGAACTCACCAGAAAATTGCCTGCTTCATCAGTCAAGCATACATTGTAGCAAGTTTTCGTCCAACGAGTGAGACTTGCCAGAAGATGACTCCTGTGAAGCTCATTCTCTAAGTTCTTCTGCGGTATCCCTTTTAACACTGACTTATATGACAAATCTGTTGTAACTAATATCATAGCCATGAGCCTCGTGTCATATGTAACACAACAAAAGTTTGTATCCATAATTACATTTCGGCTTGAAGAAAAAAAACACGAACCAATACATTTCTCACCTAAGTGGACACCAACAAGCAGGAAAAGCAAAAGATCTCAACCGATAATCAACAAGAAACTACAGCATTTAATGCTTGGATCGGATGAGATGCTGAAAGCAGAATCAGTAAGGAATTTATGAATTCCTATAGCTACAACATTAAAAAAATTCTCTTTATAGTTACAACTTCTTGAATGAAGTTTATCCTTTCTGTTAATACTTTTCATATAGGACCGATCAAATCTTCAGATAAAGTATAAAACATAAACTTGCAAAGAGTCTACATCCAAGGAACAAGCAATAGACAGGACACAAAGAGAGAGGCATTCATTGTGGACTTTGAAAAGAAGGAAACTTCCATGAAAACAAAAACGGATGTCAAATTTGTTATTAAGATATGAATTCTAAACAATTCTAAAGACTAGGTTACATACAGAGAAAACTGCAGCTATTACATGATTGTCATTGTACCTTGCACCGACTTAAATGAACAGTATCTCTGCCAAAACTCTCTACCCAATTCCCTTATTGGCCTCGGGTTTACACACAAAGCTCGGAACTCTGAGATTGCCAATTACTGCTAATCTTACAACATGACAACCAACAACACGTATCTTTATACGGTTCTTTGAGATTAGCTGCATTTTAATAATCTACTAACCTGCTCTGACTCTGTTGCTGCAGAATCATGATGACCTGAAAAGCACAGAACTCGTAACTTCATCTCTTTCCGGTCTATCATGGAACAACACAGTAGAAATTTTCTTGCATTCAAAATTTTCTTGTCCCCTTTCAGACAAGAGCAGGCTGAATCAGACAATATGTATAATCAACATGCATGCCGAAAATTTCTTTCACACCTCAGGGTCTTGTTTCTCGAAAGACCGCATAGAAATTCTCTCTCGGAGAATTGGCCAGTCTTCACCAAGTTGCTGTGGATTTAACTCCATTGCAGTTCTAAAATCAAGCAGAGACACAGAATAATGATCTTGTGTCGAGTCAGAAGGTCCATTGGGAGTTGGTATTTGCAAACTGTTACTCGGCCACCCACCATTGACAATCTTGTTTTGACTCTGCTGCTTCTCAAAAATTTGTTTACCGGGATCTCCATTTGTAGACCGAGCTCCAACCAAATCAGTGCACGATTTGATCAGCTTCTTCAGATACACGTCCAACATGGTATTCAGCGTCTTAGCACACTCCATCGAAACCCCTTCAAGACCCTGTGATACTGCAATATTCTCCATCCTCTTCTTCAGCATATCTGTATCGAGTAATATACCACTGTCATAGCAACTAATCATGTCAGCGCTGGTTGAAACTGGAACCGTTCTACGAGACCCACGGACGCTAGCTGAACAATATGGAATCCCTAGAGGTGCAACTAGAGGACTCATTGATATATTTAGCCTAGCCTGCTCTTCATGATTTTCATTATCTCTCATTGCTGCAGTTGCAACTTGATCTTTATTTGGCATTCTCGGTTTCTCAGGACGAAGAAATTCACCATCTCTTTCATCAGCAGCATATCTACCTGATCTTTGATTATCAGATTGACCTAAATCCCCGTTTTCCATACCAACACTACCTCTATTGTCATCTCTAGAAATTGGCTGATGCAATATATGTTCAACCTTTCCGTTACACCCTAGTGGACTAGGCCTATCTCTGCTCTTCCTATCACGCATCCCTGACCTAACTTTCCGTGGAGAGATAGGCAAAACCCCATTGGACCAAACCGGTTCACATTGATTATGGTTAGGAATTAAACCTCCACTTTGTTCAGGACCATCTTCTCTACTCTGAAAAGCATTCGCCAAAGGTTTGGTCGACTGACCAGATTCCTGAACTAACGGTGGGGACTTAGCAACAGTCGCATTTCTCAAGATCGAATGGATCAACTGGTTGTGTAGAGAAAGATTCTCCTTCCCTAACAGCCTGAAGCATGTCTTATCAAACTCACTCTTAGTAAGCTTCTGACTCAGAAACCTACCTAGGTAATAAAAATACCTTTTCGATCTTTCAATCCCAATCTTCTTCACAATATGCCCTTTCAATTCACCCAAATGAACTCTCTGATCTTGAGAACGTTGCATGATTACTCTCACCAAGAAAGTTGGATTTTTTTACCTTTTTTTCTTCTACAACAAAACCAGATGAACAGTGGGAGAGTGCACAGAGACGCACTCTCTCAACGTTTATTCTCTCTTCACACAAACAAATCCAACTCTTATGTATCTGAACAACTTCCCTTTTTTGTAAAAAACCCAAAACTAGCAATTACCAAATCCATACAATGCAAACCCAAATCCCAGCTCCCTCAGAAACAAAACCCTAAAGATCATATCCACAGACCAACTCAAACAAAAGCCCTAAAATTGCACCCTTACTAATTCAGTATTAAAAGCCCTAAGTTTGTGTCACCAAAATCATACCCTCTCGAAGAAGAAACAGCGCAACGAGCTCTCACGCCAACTTCACGAAACTGCACCAGCAACAAAGACCCAACATTGTCAACCCCAATTCGAAAGCAAGAAAACTTGAAAATTTTCTAAATTTAATCAACCCAAATCGAGATCAGTAAGTTTGAAAAGATCCAAGCTTTAGAACAGAGCAAAGAAAAAACGAATTGGGGTATTAAAATTATATGAAATTCGAATTGAATAAGGAGAAAGCGAGACAATGAGAAGCGAGACAAAAGCTCGTAAGCAGAAAAAACAAGTGTTAAATATTGAATTGAGACCTAACTCAAAAGCAAAGATTTGACCATAATTTCAGACAAAATTAACAAGAGACAGAAGAAGAAGTAAAAGTTCCGACCAACCTTAATGATTCTTAGGTTACTTAGTCGTATCTATGGCTTCTATTATATGAAACCAAAATTTTTGGATTCTCTTCTTTGGCTTTCTGGTATTGCCGTCGGATTTGAATGTCTGAGCTTTTCGCTCTTCTGTGTTAAAGCTTCGATCGCTGCTTATTGGGTTTCTTTAGTTTTCCTTTTCTCTGTCTTTGTTTTTAACTCTTCTTCTCTCTCTCTGCAAACGTGTTTATTTTCATCGAACTTTATACTCATAGTAATTAATAAAATGTTCTAACATTATCAATATTTATCCACAGCTTTATCCTAAGTAGGAAGATTTCATTTAAAGTTACTCATTTTTATACATAATATAGGTTTAAAGTTTAAACCTTGAATAAAAAGTAAAATAAAAGAGTTAGTTAGATTGGTTCATGATTTATTGATATAGTTTATAATTGGATTCATTTGTGATATAGTAAAATTTAATTATAAATTAGGTAAATAGTAATGGAATTTTAAGATTAGAAACTAGCAACCGACCATAAAAATTACGCATGAGTTAGTGCATAAAGACTTTTAATCATATTATTATTTATAAAAAATTTATGACTATTTCTGTTACATAAATTATTTGTTTGGTATAGAAATAAATAAATATTATGTTGTCTTCGATGAAAATTACCATTAATGTAAATTTTGTAATGATTGTTAGAAGTATGAAGATATGATATATAGTTTATTTAGATGAATAAGTCTTTCTTATTCCAAAAATGGAAAGGCCGTGAAATTATATCGAGTTTCATCCCTTATATAGAAGAGTTTTGAGGTTTAAAAAAACTAAACCTAATTTTGAAAAATCAGTGGATCCTTGTTTTGAAACACCCTTGAATACAAAATAAAATATAAAAGTTAGATTGATTCATGATTAATTTGATATTGTTAATAATATGGCTAATTTTTGTTATAGTAAAATTGAGTTATAAATTAGGTAAATTATGATGGAATTTTAAGATTAAAAAGTAGCAAGGGACCATCAAAAGTACTCATGAGTTAGTGCAAAATTTTTAATCATATTATTATTGATAAAAATTGTATGACTGTTTTTGTTACATAAATCATTTGTTTCGTATAGAATAAATAAATATATCTGTAATAAAACTTACCATCATATTTACATAATGAGACAATTTTCTCTCAATTGAACTATTCGCATAATCATATTAGTTATCTAATAAAAAATAACCATGTCATTTTACTAATTATATGGTAAATATAATTTTAATGATTATTATTTAATTATGTAATAGTTAATAATTATTCGAGAATTAATGATAAAAATATGAAAGTGATTTTTAAAAGAACTATATAAAATATAAGCTGTTAGAAATTATGTTTTAAAATAGTTTTATTCTTATAAACATAAGTTCATGGAGAAACTCAACATAAAATTAAGAGAAAGTAAATTAAAATTTATATAAACTATATTAAAACATAAGGAAATGAAATGACAATGATGATAAAAATCAAAATTTAGTGATGAAATAAGTGTTAAAATATCAAAATCTAAAACATATTATAGGAAATAGTCATAGGAATCTCGAGAGTACAATCACATATCTCTTTTAAAATCCTGTAATGTTTTAATTAATCAAAATATATAATTAATAAAAATATAGTATAGAAAATAGAGTAGAGAGTGTAATTTTGATTTGTGTTAAAATAAGTTTGTAATTCTGTTTATTACATGTGACTGAAGATATCATGAAAATAATATATTTTGGTAGATGACCAAAAAAATGATTATAAATAATATTGAATGAACAACTGATGAGAAATTTATTTTTGACAATATGTATTTATTTTAAATTCAAACATTATATATATAAATGTCTAAAATTTAATTCTGCACAATGCACATAGGTATAAATCTAGCAGAATAATATTATGATATAAAACTTCATCTAATTCTAGAGGATAAAATTGTTGTGGAATAATAGTTAGTTAAAATTAGAATTTTGTTTAGAATAAAAATAACTGGAAATTAAATTCGAAATAGTTAAGAAAGATCCTATAATTTTTTTATTACAACTAATCAAAGTTATAAACAATTGCATTACAAAATTAAAATACCCTTCAAAAATTAAAAATTAGATGGATTAAATCTAGTCTCTAATGTATAATATTTTACATTTGGGGCCAGTATAACAAACGGACTTAAATAAAAGAATCAAGTTTAATTTTTGTTTGGGCCAAACTCAAAGAATCAAGATACATGAAAATAATGTTAGTAGATGACCAAAGAAATGATTGTAAATAATATTGAATGAACAACTGATGAGAAATTTATTTTTGACAATATGTGTTTATTTTAAATTCAAATATTATATATATACAAATTTTCCTATTGGAAAAGTCTAAAATTTAATTCTGCACAATGAACATAGGTATAAATCTAGCAGAATAATATTATGATATAAAACTTCATCTAATTCTAGAGGATAAAATTGTTGTGGAATAATAGTTAGTTAAAAATTAGAATTTTGTTTAGAATAAAAATAACTGAAAATTAAATTCGAAATAGTTAAGAAAGATCCTATAATATTTTTTTATTACAACTACTCAAAGTTATAAACAATTGCATTAAAAATTTAAAATATCGTTTAAAAATTATATGGTTTAAATATAGTCTCTAATGTATAATATTTTACATTTGATTGGAGGGTTCATTCTAAAAAAAGAGAAAAAAACACATATACTGGGCCAGTATATATCAAACGGGCCTAAATAAAGAGTCAAGTTTAACTTTTGTTTGGGCCAAACTCAAATCTGAACGGGTCATAACCCGACCCATATTACATCAGTGCTAACGTCAACAGTCGTAAACAAATTTTGCCGACCTACGAGAGCCGTCATCTCATATAAATATAAAAACTCATCCCTTGCCTCAAAACTTTTTCTCGGAAAAATCCTGAAACTTTCTTCTTCGTTGTTCGAATCGATCTATAGAGTAAGATGTCAGGTTTAGCTTGTAATTCATGTAACAAAGAGTTCGTAGACGACGCTGAACAAAAGTTCCATTACAAATCCGAATGGCACCGTTACAATCTCAAACGCAAGGTGAAAATCAATCTCTTGACCTAATTTGTTCTTTTTTTTTTATTTTCTCGGGAAAAAATCATCTTTAGTTCATTTGATTTGGTTTATGATGGAAGAGATTGATTTATAATAAACATTTATTGGGAAATGTTAGATAGCTGGTGTTCCTGGAGTTACAGAAGCATTATTTGAAGCTAGACAAGCTGCAATTGCTCAGGAGAAGATTAAAGCTGTTGAAGCACCAATGCTTTATAGTTGTGGAATCTGTAGTAAATGTTATAGAAGTTCAAAGGCTTATGAGCAACATCTTAAGTCTAAGAGTCATGTTTTGAAAGCTTCTACGAGTAGCGGAGAGGAGGAGAAAGCTATAATTAAGCAGCTTCCGCCTCATCGTGTTGAGAAAAACAATCCTGCTCAATTGATTGGTTCTATTGAGGAAGAGAGTGAAGATGAATGGGTTGAAGTTGATTCGGATGAGGAAATGATTGAGTCTGGTGGTTCTGATGAAGATATGGATGAGGATGGTATTGAGTTTGAATTGGATCCTTCTTGTTGTTTGATGTGTGATCAAAAGCATAAGACGATTGAGAAATGCATGGTTCATATGCATAAGTATCATGGATTCTTCATTCCTGATATTGAATACCTTAAGGATCCAAAAGGGTTTTTAACTTACGTCGGTCTCAAGGTTTGTGTATTCTAATCACCTTTTAAGGCTTGGTGTTCACGATCTTTGTGTTTTTTTTTTTTCCTAGCTCTACTTAAATGGTTGTTGCTGCTGTTCCAGGTTAAAAAGGACTTTGTATGTCTCTACTGCAATGAATTGTGTCATCCGTTCAGTAGTTTGGAAGCTGTTCGAAAGCATATGGAAGCTAAAAGTCATTGCAAAGTTCATTATGGTGATGGTGGTGATGAAGAAGATGTGGAACTAGAAGAGTTCTATGACTACAGCAGCAGGTTTCTATTCTTCTACTCTCACCTCTGTTGTTGGTATCATATAAGATAACTTTGCTTGAACTATTTGTTTCTTTTGAATGTGTGTTTGTACAGCTATGTCAATGGAGTTGAAAATCAGATGGTTGTATCCGGTGAAGCAGTAAACACCGTAGAGCTTTTCGGTGGATCGGAGCTTGTGATCACCAAGAGAACCGAGAATAAAGTAACATCTAGGACTCTCGGATCTCGTGAGTTCATGCGCTACTACAAACAAAAGCCACCACCATCTTCTCAGAAGTATATTGTCAACTCCTTAACCTCGAGGTTTGTCTTTGACCCCATTAGAGATCATCTTTTCTTTAGAATTAGCATTGCATAATCTGAAGTTAATGGAACTTGAATGAAACACAGGTACAAGAGCATGGGTCTAGCAACAGTGCAGTCGAAGGAAGACATAGTGAGGATGAAGGTGCTAAGAGAGATGAACAAGAGAGGAGCAAAATCGAGTGTTAGGCTCGGAATGAAGAGCAATGTGATCAGAAATCTGCCTAACAATGTTACTTATTAGTCGCTCCTCAACATTTCACGTCTCTTCATGGTATCGTGAGACCACAAACCAGAGGTTTATGGAGCTTGTGTTAGTGAGTGAATCCAACCTACCTATCTGAGTTTTTTTTTTTGAACCATCAGTTCCAAAGTCTCTTAGGCCCATTGGGCCCAACCATTTTGTCTTATGAATGTGTTACTTTTTGGCCGAGTTTGTATCTCTCCCACTATTACGTTGTATTTTATTTTGTTTTTGATGGTTAATTACACATTCTACATTAATCTATATTTAACCTATCTCTATGCTATATACTAAATCACAAGTCTAGTTCAGTCAACTTTAGACTCTACACTACACTAATCTTATATTTGGTTTAGAGTAAAAGATTTGAGGGCCGTTATATGACTTTAATTGGTCTCACTCGAGTCTCTTCTTATATGGACTGTTTGAAAGTATAGTTGAGGGAGGCTTATAGCCCATTCGAGAAGTCACCAGTCCAATAACCGAAGCCTTGACCCGAATACAGCTGAAAATTTGGGGTCAAAATTTCTGAAATCTTTATAATCTTATGAAATTAAATTAAAATAATTTCTGAACACAAAAATAAACTGAGTATTTGTCATGAAAAAAAAAAGAGTTAAAATAAAATCTTTACCACAAAGAGGCGGGAAGCTTAATAAGATTTGGAGGGAAATTTCCCAAAATCCGTTATTGGCTCTTAAATTCCCAAAATCTCCTCTTCCCTTTAATTCGATCATTTCTCAAATTCCAAATTTCTTTACTGATATTTCGATTTTGTGACCTTAAAAAGATGTACTCCAGCAGCGAATTCGAGCCAAATTCAGCCTTCTCCGGCGGCGGATTCATGTCTTCTCAACCTTCTCAGGCATACGAATCCTCCTCCTCCACCACTAAGGTTAAAATCAATCTTCTTATTAATTTAATATCACCGACTCCACAACAGATCGAAAAGTTTCAAATTGCTATATGTATAACAATTGATTTTACCTTAGAATTGTTCGAATTTTGAAATACTAGATCCTCCTTTTTTTTTAAATACAGAATCGTGAATTTCAAGGTCTTGTTCCAGTAACAGTGAAGCAAATTACCGAATGTTTTCAATCCGGTGGTGAAAAATCCGGTCTTGTCATCAATGGAATCTCACTAACAAACGTAAATGATTTTTTTTTTGTTTCTCTTTATATATTTCCCCAATGTTCGAAGTTTATTTAACAATGTGATGTTTTTTTGAAGTATTCAGGTTTCACTTGTTGGGTTAGTATGTGAGAAAGATATTTCAAAAGTCACTGAAGTTAGATTCATTCTTGATGATGGAACCGGACGTATTGATTCTAAAAGATGGTAAAAAAAAAGCTTTATTTTGATACAATGGTGTTATAGAGTGGAGAGATGAAACATACATGATTTGTAATTGGGTTTTTTTATAGGGTAAATGAAGCTTTTGACGCTAGAGAAATGGAGTCAGTGCAGTGAGTAATCTTTGATTTTTTTTTGTCTGATAATATTTTGGTGAGGTCATTACATTTGTTTTCTAATTGTAAGCTTGTGAAACAGAGATGGAACTTATGTGCGTCTTAATGGTCATTTGAAGACTTTTCAGGGTAAAACACAGCTTCTTGTTTTCTCTGTGAGGTAATGTTTTTGTCATTTTGGTTTTTAAATGTTTTTGATTCCTTTAGCATTTGTGATATCATCTTTTGAGTATTTAAGATTGTTTTTGTGTTGTGCAGACCTATTGTGGACTTTAATGAGGTTACCTTTCACTATATTGAGTGTATACACTTCTACTCTCAGAACTCTGAATCAAAGGTAAAGATATTGGTACATAGCAATTGATTTTAACTGTGTTGTTGTTAGTTTACTAATTTGCAATCAATCCTCACTCTCTGACATGTGTTTTCTCAATAGGGACAACAAGTCGGTGATGTCACTCCATCTCATATGGAAAATTCATCTGTTAACACCACGTTTCAAGGTGGATCAAACAAAAACCAGGCAACACCATTAAACCCTGTACGTTGAGATACACAAAAGTGTTTTGCTTTTTTAGATGACATATATTTTGTATGCTTAAAATATTATTGGTGTTACTCACTTTTTAGGTGGTTTCTTCTCCTAACAATGATGGAAATGGGCGGAAGAACTTAGATGATATGATTCTTGACTACCTAAAGCAACCTGCTTGCACGTAAGTTTCAGTGTACTTTCTCATTACAACACTTTAAATCAGAACTCTTTTGTTTGATAATTGTTATTTGTTCATTGCAGTGCAAGACAGCAGGGGATACACATTGATGAAATTGCTCAGCAATTGAAAATCCCAAAAAACAAGCTAGAGTATGCTCTTTCTTTTCTCTTTTTAATCTCTATATCTCTTTGCTTTCAAAGTTGTTGATTTCATGAGCTTGCTTTATAGGGGTGTGATTCAATCACTGGAAGGAGATGGTCTAATATACTCGACAATCGACGAGTACCACTTCAAGCACGTTGAGCTTTGATCTATCTAATAGTAAATTAGAGTTTGGTTAATCGAAAAACCGTAGATAGAGTCAATTTTATTGTCGGGTATGGTGATTTAAAAGATGTTCAATATCCAGAATCTAGGATAACGTCTAGTGAATTTCTGAAACTTGGGTACTGTCCTGCTTAAGTCTGGTTTTGTATTGTTTCCTTGTTTTTTTTTTTTTTTTCAAATTGGCAAGTCAACAATGTTCTTTGTTCAGTACCTCTACTTCGAAAAGTTCAAAGTTGCTTCTCTTTTATCTGAAACGAAATTTGGTTGTAAGTGTTATGTTGCAACTGGCAAAAAATGTGTTTGTCGCATTCAAGAATCAAACTTGTAATGAAATTAATAATGTGAACTTCAAGTTTTAGACAGTACGAATTTCATAACATGTTCAAGTTAGATACATAAACCATGAAAATCTTAGTTAGGCTCTTAGACAAAGATTAACTAAAACACAAGTGAAACTTAATTAGACTTTCGACACACGGACTAGCTAAAGTCATTACAAGTTTACAACCACAACCACAAGGCACGACTCTAAATACCTTATGGGGTAAGTTTAACGAAGATTCCCATAAACAAAGGTTGTTTATAACTTTGAGTCATTAACCGTTGGGCTTCAACAACAGTCTCATCAGACACTTTTTGAGACAAGACATGATCGTGGAGTCGGCCAAAAGATATGTGAGCTTTGAAATTGTATTCCAAAAGCCAATTCTACTTTGTTCATTACATATGAAATCATCTTTGGTATTAAATGCTCGTTCTTATTTTATGACATCAACGAGGATACCTTTCACTATGTACACTTCTACTCCCACATTCTTTTTTTAAATAACCATTATTTTTTCAATTTCAGAATCTAGCTAGGATCTGAAATTTGAGATTGGATTTGATTGCTTCTTTCTTTGACCTCCTGTCTTCTTAAGTACTTAAGTTTATATGTTCTTGGTTTAGTATTTCTAACTTCAATCATAGTTTCAATACTTTGATGATCTATTTGTAATCAAGATATTATAGGATGATTATATAATGAATTATAACCATCGTGAGTTGTTTTATCAGAAACAAAAAAAATTTGGTTACAAAAGCGTTAATTATTTGTGTCCCATACCATAATCAATCTTGTAATAAAATTAATAAGAGAATCTGAAGATCATTAAAAGATAACTGTGTTACAACGAAATCAAGATCGATACATAGATAATGAAAAAACCCTAATGAGCATCTTACAGTCTACGACAAAGATTAACTAAAACATAACAACAAGAAGAAAATATATATACTCCTTCACTCTCTGCTTCTTCGTAAAGAGGTTGGCGACAGAGAGGGCAGGGCATGAGTTATTATGTCGATCCAAATGAGGGAAAGAGTGGTGAAAATTATGAAATTGTGGACAAGTCAAGTGTTCATTTAGTGTTTTAAGTATTAATATAAAGATTATAGATGCATGTTCTAACTGAATGTTTTTTTTCAAGTATTTTCAACGCTCATTTAAGGTAACAAATCTCACTGCTGAATAAAAAAGTATCATACAATATCTGACTATATAGGAGCTTAAAAACCAACTTTCCTATTGTTTCACTCAACAACAAAGATAATTTGACCAGGAAATAATTACGATTTTTAAGAAGCAAATTCACTAGTTTGGTGAATAAATTATATTTTGATATGTTTCCAAATAAAAACAATTTCGTGAAAATACCCAAAAATCCTTTCATGGCTCTAAGATCCGCTGAATCTTCTATTTCTGCGGTTTAAAATTAGTGAGCTTCGAAATAATTGTTCTCCAATAGCTTAATTCGAGCCGAACTCACCTACCTATCACTTTACACCTTTTTCACTACACACTTATACTCCCATGCACAACTTTAAATTTAGATTAATGTTAAATAAAATGGAATATAGAAAATCAAAGCTTAACTGTGTTATTGTCTATTCACAACTTGCAATCAATTCTCTTTGATATGTGTTTAATTTTCTCAGTCCATGAGGTCACTGATCAATCTCATTTGGTTGATTAATCAGTTAAGAACGAAATCATTGAACCCTGTTGATGAGATTTAATTACCAAATATTTTTTAAATAACTATTATTGTTTCAGTATTCAGAATCTAGTATCTGAAATCTGATATTGGATTTGATTATACTTGTATCTTTGATCTCCTGCCTTCTGAAGTTGTTATGTTCTTGGTTTAGTACTTTAATTTCAATCATATATAGTTTTGAATACCTTTATGATCTACTCCTTTGTTATCTAGATATACTATAATGAATATCTAATGAATTATAACCATCTTAACTTGTTTTATCGGAAACAAAAAGTTTGGTTGCAAAAGCTTCAATTATTTGTGTCCCCAACCATATTTAGGCTTGTAATGAAATAAATAACAGAATCTGACATTCATTTAAATATACCTGTTACAACGGTATCAAGATCGACACATAAACAGTGAGAAAACCCTAATGAATGTCTTATTAAAACATAACAAAACAACAAGAAAATAAACTCTGAAACCTTACTTAGACTTCGCCTTCACTCTCTGATCCTTCTTCACTCTCTGCTTCTTCTTCACTCTCTTCTTAATCAAGAAGAGGTTGGCGACAGATAGGGCATGAGTTCTTTCGATCCAACCACATGTTGACACACTTTTCATGGAACCAATGCGAGCAGTTAGGCATTTGGCAGTAATCCTCTGATCCTTCCGACATATCCTCCAAACAGATGGCACATGTCTTCTCCACTTCTGACTCTGAAGTCGATGGAGCAGAACAAGAAAGCTCAAGGTTTGATACCTTATGGGTAAGGTTAACAAAAACTTCGATAAACAAAGGTTGTTTAAAACCTTGACTCATTTTCCTTTGGACTTCAACAACAATCTCATCGGATATTTGTTGGGACAAGGCATGGTCTTGGATTTGGCGGTAAAGAGTTTGAAAAACAAAATCTGGTTCTAAACTTTTTAGTGTTACAAAGAGTTGTGGGGAGGGAGGAGAATGAAGAGGAGCTGGGAAATATCCCAGACTCTTGAGTCTACCATCGTTTTCGATGTCAAATTTTTGGAATAGTATGGTTTTATTGATTACTACAGTGTTATGGTACCCAAACAAAGGGTTTTGAGACTGAGATTTTACGTTAACATCGATGTTGAATGCTTTGTCCATTGTGTGAGTGAAATTGGACAAAACAAAAATTAGAGATAGAAAGAAAGAGATTTGTAGTAAAAGAGAGATTTGCTTGAAAAAAAAATGAAATTGTGTATAAGCAAGTGTGATGTTATGTTTATTTATAATGTTCAATTTTATGTTCAAAACGCGTAGATTCAATTTCCTTATTTTCTGATTTGATTTTTTCCATTATTTTTTCTTTTAACCTTGTTGATAAGGTAACTCACTGCTGCAAAAATAAAAATGCAACATATCTGACTACACAAGAGCTTAAAACCAAGTCAATTTTCCTATTATTGATAAGGTAACATATCTCACTAATGTTTACTGGTTTTATTTTTCTAATAACAACAACAACGATAATTTGAACAACCAAGTGCCAGAAGATAATTTACTTGTTTAGTGAATAAATTATCAAACAATTTCAGTAAGATCCCCAAAAAATATTTCATGGCTCTTAGATCCCCTAAATCTTTAACTTTGTGGTTTTGGATTAGTGTGGCTTCGAAATTGTTCTCCAACAGCTTAATTAATTAGAGCCGAACTCAGATTTTTTGAATTCAGGTATATGTTAAATAAAATGGAATATAGCAAATCAAAGCTTAACTGTGTTTGTTGTATGTACACAATTTTGCAATCTATCAATAAAATAGAACCGTGTCACTCAATGTCATTTGGTTAATTCCAAGGTAGATGAAACAATGAAAAATATCTATTTATCTCTTCAGAGTTCAGCCTGATTAGTTCTATGAAAGGTCAATGAATCTTGATGCAATCTTTATGGATTAGAGCGATCATGACGTATGATATGTATGATCTCTGTGCTAGCTTAAGAATCTAATTGTCGTTGCTCATATTTAGGTGGTGTTCTCTCAAAACAATGGATGCAAGAACTGAGATTATATGATTCTAGACTATCTAAAGCAACCTGCTTACACATTCTATGAAATTTCTCAGTAGTTGAAGATCCAAAGAAGAAGCTAGACTATGCTCTTTCTTTCTCCTTATTATCTCTTTATCTCTGTACTTCTTATGTTGTTGATTTCATGAGTTTGCTTTTGTTCTTTCTGATGTCTTTACAGTCACTGGAAGTCAATGATCTAATATATTCAACAATTGATGAGTATTATTTAGAAAAGAGAGAGGAACAAATCTACGAAAATACTTCCTTTATACATAGATTACAACAACCAGCATACACTACAAATGTATAAAACGTTTCTCAGAGTTAAACAACCCCACATTATGGTTTTAAACTCCAATTGTAGAATCTATAACTACCCTTACAATCATTCACAGAGAACATTCTCCTTTTTTTTCTTAAAGAACTCTCTCTTCTTATCTCACACTGATGACTTTATCCCTTAATATATGCTCTTCACCGAGATTAAAAGCCCTTTTTATCTTCTCTTAGATGCTTACTTTCATCCAAAAGATTCTTTCATAATCTAAGACTGCTTCTTTAATACCAGAGGCTACATGTGTTTCTTCCTGAAAATACTCTGCATTTAATGCACCTGAAAATACTAAAAGTATGAGTATCATCCGCTGTAATTTCGATACTAAGTCACAACAAGTATATCCTTTTTGCGGTCATAGCTCCATAGCTCGGGGACTGAACTCTCCTTTTTGCTTTTGACACAGAGGAGTTAATGCTTCTAGTGTTGTGATACCAGATCATTGATTTACGGAGTACTTGTCTCTTTTGTAACGCAAATACCTTTCTTCTATTACACACAGTTTCTTTCTTGAGTTGATATGTTTTACTCTTAGAAATGTCAGCAGATGCTTTGCGTTCACATATAACGCCAAGCATGTCAATTGCTTTGATCATCTATATATAAACTATAGTGCTTTTACTCAGTAGACAGAGTGAATTTGTTACTTTCTGATTTGAAGGATGTCTCTATATCACCATCTAATGCACTTCTGCAACTTTGGCAATGTCCTTGCTTAAACCTGATACTAGATCAAACCAAAATACTATGTCGGAAGTTTATTAGCCGATGCAGCAGCAACAGCTAGATAAGAACCCATCTTCCACAGAGCGACTTGAGCTAAAATATCCCAAAGAAGATTTGAGTTTTGATCATCTTTAGACTATATAGTGTTATAGTGCTATTATTCAGTAGATTGACTGAATTGTTACAGTCTAGTTTTTAATGGCTGTTTCAATATTTGTGCTAATAATGCAAATTTTCAAATTGAGAGAATCTGAATTTCATTAAATCTAACTGCGTTAGAACGATATCAAGATTGATACATAAACAATAACAAAACCCTTATTAGTGCCTAAAAGCTCTAAGACAAAGATTAACTAAAAGATACTTGCGACACACGGATTAACAAGATCATCACAATCACACGAAAAAAAAACATAATTTGAAACCCTAATTAGACGCCGTCTTCACTCTGGTTATTCATAAACAGGTTTGCGACAGAGAGGGCAAGAGTTATTACGATTCAACCACTCGAGAAGACAATCTTCATGAAACCAATGCGAGCAATTAGGGATTTGCAGCTTATCCTTTGACCCTTCCATCATCTCCTCCAAACAGATGGCACATGTCTTCTCCGAATCTTCTTGGCTCTCTTGGTCCGAATCTGTTGTCGAAAAACCAGGCACGACGTTGAACACATTCTGGGTTAGTTTAACGACGACTTCCATGAACAAAGGTTGTTTAAAACCTAGACTCATTCGCCTTTGGGCTTCGACAACAATCTCATCAGACACTTTTTGAGACAAGACATGATCGTGGAGTCGACCATTGAGAACTCGATAAACGTGGTCAGGTTTGAATGTTTCGAGTGGCACAAATATTTGTGGAGGAGAAGAAGAAGAAGATGGGAAAACCCCAAGACTTGTGAGATTATCACGTTTCTCGTTTACGATAAATTCTTCAAATTGTAGGGTTTGACTGATAACCACAGTGCTTAATAACCCTAACAATGGAGTTTGAGAACGAGATGTTACGTTAACATCGATGTTGAATGCTTTTGTTTCCATTGTCATAGTCAAAGTAAACAAATATTAGAGACAGAAAGAAAAAGATTTGTTGTGAAAGAGATTGAATGAGAGATTTGTGGGAAAGAAAAATGAAAACTGTGGAGAGACAAGTGTAGTATTGTGCTTATTTCATAGGAAAAAATCTGATAAAAATTTGCTAACGGTCATTTATTTTCTTAGTACGCGTAATTTCCTTTTTCCTCTCTTATTTCATTTTTCCATTTTTCCTCTCTTATTTCCTTTTTCCATTTTCCTCTCTTATTTCCTTTTTTTTTAATTAATTTGTTGTTGTTGTCGTTATATTTCCATTTTTCCTCTCTTATTTCCTTTTTCCATTTTTCCTCTCTTATTTCCTTTTTCCATTTTTCCTCTCTTATTTCCTTTTTCCTTTTTTTTTTCAAGTTATTTGTTGTTGTTGTTATATTTCTTTTTTTTTGTTCTCTTGTTCGGATAAAAAGGAAACTGTAATTTTAAAATGATGTCAGTTCACAATTTGAAGTCAATATTCTCTTACATGTGTTTCTCAATAAGGAACAGTTATTGAAAATCCCAAATGTTATTGTAATTTGAGAGCGTTGAAAATCCCAAAGTAATTTGCTTGGTTCAGTTTGTTTAGAGAATGGTTTTGATGTATGGTTTACTATCACCCCATCCGGTTTAGGAGACTGAACGGTTTAGGTTTATTTGGTTCTGACCTGTTCTGTTCATGAATCATGGCTCTGAAAGAGCTAAAACTGATGTAGAAGCAAATCATATAAACTCAAGACTGGTCCTCAAACCGAAGCAAAGAACAAAAGACTAAACAGAACAAAAAGCTGAGACGTTGACTAAATAAAGATTAGGATGGAACTTGTCTACGTTGGCTCCATATTCCACCTATTATATGTTGCAACATCTCATCATTCTTTGAAAAAATAAAAACCAAATCTCAATATCGCCAACGCTAAAAGCCTAAAACCAAAGGTAAAAAAAAAAAAAAAAAAAATACAGTCTAAAGCCAAAAATAGAGGTAACAAAAAATTCAAGTTCAAATTTAGCCAACACATAAGAAAATGTCTCTCCACCATTAATCTTGAGCACCACTTACGGTCAGTATATATACCCAAACAGATCTTATTGCAAAACTTAGGCATTGAGATTGGAGCTTTTACTAAAGAAAAATAAGGGTAACCAACAAAAACACCCAAAGATGGGTCTCAAGGTCTCCTCTTCTCTCCTCTGTTTCACCATCTTACTCGTTGTTTCATCCATTGTGTCAGCCGTTAACATTACCCGAGTGCTCGAGAAATACCCTGAATTCAGCACCATGAACGAGCTTTTGGCCAAGACTGAGCTCACGCCAATTATCAACAAACGTCAGACCATCACCGTGCTTGCTCTTAACAATGATGCTATCGGTTCAATCTCTGGTAGACCCGAGGAAGAGCTCAAGAACATTCTTATGAACCATGTGGTTCTTGACTACTACGATGGACTCAAGCTCAAGACTCTCAAGGACAAGAGCACATTGCTCACCACCCTTTACCAATCCACCGGTTTAGGCCAGCAGCAAAATGGGTTCCTCAACTGCACCAAAGCTAACGGAAAGATTTACTTCGGGTCTGGCGTGAAAGGTGCTCCACAATCCGCCGAGTACATCACAACCGTGTTCCGTAACCCGTACAATCTCTCTGTAGTCCAGATCAGCATGCCCATTGTAGCTCCTGGACTTGGTTCTCCAGTTAAGGTTCCTCCACCACCACCCATGACTTCGCCACCAGCTCCATCTCCCAAGAAGGGTGCAGCCACTCCAGCTCCTGGACCAGCTGAGGAAGGGGATTACGCAGACTCTCCTCCAGGTGCAGCTCCAGAAACCGCACCTGCATCAGCACCATCAGAAAGTGATTCTCCTGCTCCAGCTCCAGATAAGTCTGGTAAGAAGAAGATTGCCGCAGCTGATGACGCTGAACCACCTTCTTCTGCTTCTAAGGCCTGTTTGAGCTTTGGTGCTGTCCTCATTATTGGGTTTGTGGCTAGCTTTGCTGGGTTCTAAGATGGTTTAAGACTGAGCCAAGTTGAGGACAGTAAACTGAAAATGAGACTCGACCATAGAGAGAGGCATGGTAGTATGAAGGGCATCAAAAACAATTTCTACTCACATTAATGTACCTCAATCATTTATCATAAAGAATGAATGTTCTGTCCTGTGAAATTTGTATTTCCAATTTGTAAACTTTATGGTTTATCCTCATTCATCGCCACAGAATCCAACAATAAGTGCAACGAATTGCTTCAAACTACCATTAAGGAGATGACTTAATCCCAAACTACATGGCTCATTTCAAATGAACCAAACGAATCAGAAAGTTTTAGCAAAAAGGAAACTGCACAAAGCCGATCAAGCACTGCAAAATGACGAAACCAGTGCTCAAAGGTTTTTCACCAAAACATTAAAAGTAAGCCTAAAAATCCTGAAGTTGCTCTAGATAGTCAGATACTAAAGCCTAATTGCCGAGGGGAGAGGAAGAAACAAAAGACTCGGTCTATGGTAGAACCTATTTGCAATCTGTCATTTGATCTTCTCTACGATGTCTGCAATGACACTTTCCACATCAAGTTCCTTCAACAGTGTATATGGGCGCTTCAGATCCTACATAAGAAAAGTCACATCATCTTCTATATACATCTAAACATTAAGAACATGAAAGCAAACATTTTTCTTATCATATACCTAGTCACTAATTAACTGATCTGCTAGTTATTCTTATTACAAACTACTCAGCAATCAACTTGATTCAGCTAGCAAGTAAACAACCAAACGCTAGTTTACGATGCTCACAAAACCTTATTCTGAATAGTTGACTCAGCAAAGAGAGCATCAATTCTGTAGGTGCTAAGGATCTCAAATTGAGATTCATTTTCCAAAGCATACCATCAAACAAACTGTGATATGAGAATTAGTATGGAAAACTCATTCAAATGGAACAAAGTCAATCACAGAAGTTCGACTAAGTGACATTTATATTGAAGCATGAGAATGAAAGACTTACCAAAAGACTGATAAATGTTTCACCACCTTCCTCCCGAACCTCAAAGCAATCACGTCTTGGCTGTTAAAAACGTCAAAAAGGAAAGAATTAGCATAAGGACACTAAAGGTAACAAACAAACCTTAAAAACAATCATGAAAATCAAACATTTATGATAAAAATAGACATCTAAAGTAAAAAGATTGACTACCTTATCAGGATTCACAGTCACTAAGATGCCGGGAACAGCATTCTCAAGACCTTCCTTCACCTCTGTAGCCTTCTCCTTGAATGGCTTGCCGCCTTGTTTGCTTCAAGAAAACAACAACAAACTTTAGTGAAAGTAATAACAAGCCAGAACATCACCACCAATCACAATCAAGACTCACCAAAGAATCAGAAGCAATGGCTATAAACATATTATCCTCTGAATACGTCAAATCTCAACTTAAACACACATTTCTCTGTAGTGAAGTTGAATGAATAATAAAATCAAGAACGAAATGTCAAAGATTAGCGACAATGTGTGCAAATTCAAGAGCGAAACCCTTATTATAAGAAAAGATAAACCCTAGAACACAAAATTCAAACACACAGAGACAAAAATAATAATCAAAGATTAGCTTCAATATCGAAGAATCAAAAACCCATATATACATTTTCCCCAAATTTTCTCGGACAACCTAAAAATAGAAAGAAGAAAAAACGAAGAAAACATTTCAGTATACCAATGCTCAATGACAATCTTTTTTTGCTCAGAGTCTTCTTCTTCTTCTTCTTCTTCTTCTTCT